>JADMNL010000023.1:3005000-3605000 GCA_016271365.2 Neoceratodus forsteri | reverse complement strand
CGGTCGATTCTCCTGTCCTAGTAGGGGGCAGGTTGGCTTACTTTGTCCAGGACTGGATGTCTGTTACATCAGACAAGTGGGTCCTAGGGGAGTGGAAGTAGTAAGCCAGGGACTGGTTCTCAGCTTCAAAAAACTTCCAAAGATGAGAGCCAGATCTTTTCCACCTGCAAATCTCTCAGAGACCCTTGCCCTAGAGGCAGAGGTTTCTTCTCTCCTAGCTCTAAGAGCTGTAGAGAGAGTACCTTCCCTACACTGGGGCAAAGGACTGTACTCCAGGTACTTCCTAACCCCCGAAAAGACAGGAGAGTGGTGACCCATCCTGGACTTAAGATACCTGAACAAACATCTTTTAAAGCCAAAGTTCAAGATGATAACTCTGGGAATTATTCTTCCCTCTCTAAGGCCAGGGGACTGGCAAGCCTCCCTGGACCTCAAAGATGCCTACTTTCACATTCTCATCAGGTGCTCCCACAGAAAGTACCTCAGGTTCGAGTTGCCCTCAGGCCACTATCAGTTCAGAGCAATGCCCTTTGGCCTAGCCTCAGCCCCAAGGGTCTTCACAAAGTGCCTGGCAGTAGTTGTTGCCTTCCTAAGAAGACAAAAGATTTCCATTTTTCCATATTTGGACGACTGGCTCATAGTGGGCCAGTCCCCAGGCCAAGTCAAGTCACACCTGCAAGTGACACAGCAAGTGCTCACTTCTTTAGGATTCCTTCTCAACCTACCAAAGTCAGTTCTCGAACCAGTGCAGCTCCTTACCTTCATTGGGGCAGAGCTGGATACAGTAAAAGCAAGAGCCTTCCTTCCCCTGGAAAGGGCAAGAGCTCTCATGGAGCCGGCCTCTTCATTCAGCCTTCAGGTGTCTCGACCAGCAAGGCATTTCCTTCAGCTCTTGGGCCACATGGCAGCTTCTACAACAGTGGTCCAGGGTGCAAGATTCCAGATGAGGGACATTCAGTTCCACTTAAGAGCCTTTTGGTCCCAAAGAAAGGATTCCCTTACCAAACTAATCCCAGTGACTCGAACTCTGATCCAAGCCCTGCAATGGTGGTAGGATCAGGACAATTTGAGGCAAGGGGTTCCATTTGCCACTCAGTCTCATTCAGTGGTCCTTACCACAGATACTTCCCTGCTGGGCTGGGGAGCCCATTTGGGGGACCTCACCACCCAGGGACTGTGGTTGCCTCAGGAATCTCTTCTACACATCAGTCTCTTGGAACTCAGGGCAGTGTTTCTGGCACTGCAAGTTTTTTTCCAAATCAGTACAGAACAAGCTGGTTCAGATCAGAACAGACAACACCACCACCACCATGTAGTACATCAACAAGCAAGGAGGCACTCGGTCTGTGGCCTTGCGCACAGAAGCAATGAAGTTGTGGTCCCTGGCTTATTCCCTGCAAACCTCTCTGATAGCAGTTCACCTTCCAGGGAAGGACAATGTCCTAGCAGATGCATTGAGCAGAATATCTCAGGGCCATCACGAATGGGCCCTGGATCCGTTGGTGTTGAAGGTGATTTTCTCAAGATGGGGCACTTCAGAGATAGATTTTTTTGCAGCCTCAGACAATCACCAACTTCCTCTCTTTTGTTGCAGACCCCCTGTCTTGGGCTCAGTCCCCCTGGATGCTCTGATTCGGAACTGGGAAAGGAAATTTCTGTATGCTTTTCCCCCCTTCCCTCTCCTGTTCAAAGTGTTAGTCACGATAAGGTCACAACCTTGCATAGTGATTCTGATTGCTCCAGACTGGGCCAGGCAGCCATGGTATCCCTTGTTGCTCTCCCTAGCAGTCCATCTTCCCCGTCTCTTCCCAGGAATTACAACCTGTTAACATCCTCTCAGGGGAGGATTTGGTACCCCAATCTTCAGTCTCTCAATCTCAAAGCTTGGCTCTTGAAGAGTTAGAGTTTGCAGATCTGCATCTTTCCCAAGGGGTTCTGGATATCCTCAAGGCTTCTCAGAAGCCCTCTACCAGAAAGACTTACAACTCCTAATGGAAAAGATTCAGCATTTGATGTTCTAAGAAGAGTATTTCTCCAGACACTGCTGATTTGCCTATGATTCTGGATTATATGGTCCATCTCAATGGCCTAGGCCTCAGACCAGCTACTCTCAGGGTACACTTGTCAGCTGTTTCTGCTTTCCTGTTAGTAGGCAAGTCTTCCTCACTGTCATCCCACCCTGTATTCTGTAAGTTTTTCAAGGGATTGCTTCACACCAATCCCCGCTTTAGGGATCCTGCTCCTGCTTGGGATCTTAATGTTTGCATTGCTCAGCTTATGCAACCCCCTTTTGAACCTTTGTCCTCAGCAGAGCTTAAGTACTTGACTTGGAAAACTGTGTTTTTGGTAGCCATTACTTCTGCTAGATGTGTCAGTGAATTGCAAGCCCTGTCAATGGAACCTGATTTCATCTCTTTTCACAGAGATAAAGTGGTCCTTAGAACTAACAGAAAGTTCTTGCCTAAAGTGGTTTCAGATTTCCACCTGAATCAGTCTATTTCTCTCCCTGTTTTCTTCACTGATCATTCTTCCTCAGGAGAGAGGAGGCTACACAGTTTGGATGTTAAAAGAGCCCTTAGCTACTACATAGAGCATACCAAGGGTCACAGGTTTGACTCCCTCCAGTTGTTCCTCACTTACAGAGAAGTTGGGAAGGGCAAACCTGCCACCAAGAGATCTGTTACCAGGTGGATTGTGTCTTGTATGCAATTTTGCTATGAAAAACTGGGAAAAACTCCACCCTTAGGCCTGAGGGCTCATTCCACAAGAGGTACAGCTACTTCCCTGGCTGCTGCCAGGGATATCCCTCTTTTAGAAATTTGTCAAGCAGCCACCTGGAAAACAGTCCATACTTTTACCAAGCATTACTCTCTGGATATCCAAGCTAGGAGTGATGCTCGGTTTGGCACAGCAGTACTTCAGAGCCTATTCCCAAAGTAGGTTCTGTCCCTCCTCCATGGAGGTACTGCTTGGTAGTCTGTACTTGTCAGAATATAGCAAGACTACATGTTGTTTGAAGAAAAAATTACTCACCTTAGTAATTATGTTTCTTCTAGTGGAGTCTTGCTGTGTTCTGACCTCCCCTTGCCTCCCCTCTCAAAACCTAGATTTTTTGGGGTGTGAGTGGGCAGGTGCAGTGTTGGCACCCTAGGGGTGCCCCCTTTACACCCTCTATTTCTCATGGGGTGAGATGTTATTTCAGTTGATTGGTTTTGTGTTTGGGTTTCCTGACTTGAGTCTTCCTTTTTGAACCCAAAAGATTATTTTTCTGCCAGTTGGCTAGTAAAAATTTTACAATTTCCACACAAAACATCTAGTGAGTTTTGCTTGTAAAGATCTGACAATTGCAGTTCAAATGACAACAGGCAGAGACATCAACTGAGCTTGAGATGAACATTCTATGCCCTGCATAGAAAAGTTAACACATTGTTCACTGGGGCAGTTCAAAGGCTGGGGCTAACTGCACTTGTCAGAATACAGCAAGACTTCACTAGAAGAAACATAATTACTAAGGTGAGTAATTTTTTCTTTTGTTACTGCTGTCAGCTAATCAGGTTTCAGGATTTCTTTAGCCCGTTTTTATGTTGTCTTGCACACGAGCAAGCAACATCTTGCGGTAGTATTAGCACCGTGAGAGGTGTGTGAGTGTTGGTGAATGCAGGGCACGCTTTGGTAGGTGCATCCCTCATTCCCCAATTAGCCAGCATGCTAGCACTGTTGCAAAAAATATGTAAAGTGCCACCAACTTGAAAAAAATCTGCTGCTGCAATCAGAGACAAGCTCGTCATGCCACGACATAGATGACACACCTCCCATACGTGCCTTTTCTGGTGAAACATTTCAGTAAACATGGTGGCAGCACACAATCTGCAAACAAAGCCGACATTGGGGGTGCAATCCCTGTGTTGGCATGTCCCCCTCACATTGTTGGGCACACTGGGAGCCCACCCTAGTGTGCCGCCAGTCACACAAAGCTGACCATGTCAGCATGTTCCTCCCCTCCACCCCCTTGTATGGCACACTGGGAGCCCGCCCCAATGTGCCACCAATCACACAAAGCTGACCGTGTCAGCATGTTCCTCCCTCCCTCCCCTCAACCCCTTTGTGTGGCACACTGAGAACCCACCCCAGTGTGGCCAACAAACTGTGTTGCAATGCTAGTTTTTTTAACCAGAAAAAAAGTAAACAGTCCCTCGCTGTCCGCGGCACCCCCTCCCCCAACCTGCACCCACCCTCTGCGCACCCCACCTCCCCACACTCCCCCTCACCCCATACTTCCAAAGGTCCGGTGCTGCGATCTTCGGTGGAGTGGGAACACGTCTGAACTCTTCAAAGCTGAACTGCAAAATGAAGAAATGCCGGTAAGCTATATAATGGCATCAGTGGGGGGGGGAGTAAACTTAGATGGATATTGTGATGCTTGGCCAGCTGATTATGATTGTTCTATAATATTTGTAATATAAAAATGTAGTGTGTGATTGTCTCCATAAGATCAGCTGGGCTATGGGTGCTCTGCCCCCCCAGGCTTTAGTGGAAATAACAGGATAAATTAAACCTGAAATCAGGAGGTAATTAAAAGACTAGAGAGACTTAATTAAGGGTCTCTTGCTTCTGACTTAATTAGAACTGACCCAGCTACCAGGATATAGGGCTTGTAAACTTTTATGACATCTTAGAGGAAAAACATGTTCCCACCATGGTGCTAAAGTTATAAAAATCCTTTCATGTGCCTGGGAACAGAAGCTGCTCAAGATCAGAGAAAATGTTAATTTAGGAGTCATATTTGGGAAATGAGGTTTTTCTGATGTCACCTTATTTAATATACCTCCTGATAGGACATCCTGTCTGTATATTTTTTATATTCTAAAAGGAGGTGCTAGATGACATCATGGAAGGGGTGTGTGTGACAGAGGCAGTTTAAACTGAATACTGAGGCTGAACTTGGTGACATAACTTTTTGGGCTCTTAAGAAACAAGATCTAACTTAAGCACTGTAAGGAAGTAATACATTAGATAGAAAAGATCTAAATGTATTGTGCTAGGAGTTTGGTAGTTTTCCTTGTTTTTCTTTATGTGATTGTATGCTTTGTGATATAGTGTTCAGTGTTTACATTTTACATATTCTTATCCATGTTTAAGTAAACCTTTCATTTGAAAAGACTGCCTGGGTGTGTCTTTGAAGTTCTTTTTGCATGTGATGTATACGTGGTTAAGATGACAGCAGTTCAGAAGGGTTTGATGGTGTTACCAAACTGGGAAAAGGTAAGAATATACCTAAGGTCTTTTATAGAGTTTTAAGGGTTCATTTTGGATACCTGGTTAGATGCCCTTATGCGAAAGATATCTGGCATCCCCCCGAAGAGCAGATTATCTGACCCTGTACATTTGGTATGCTAGCATAAGGTTCACAGTTTGAATACCCCCAGAACTTGAGACTAAAGGTGATTCAGACCCACAAGCAGACAGGAGGGTTACCCTGTCTGTTACCTGTTGACAATACTGCGCTTGGAGGTTGGCACTGTGGGAGCAGAGGGCCTGACCTGCTTAGTGCATTTGTGATAGATTGGTGTTAGCGGTGGGATAAATTTGGTAACATGAGCTTTAACTGTTCAGTGTGTCAGTTTTTTACTGTACAGCTCACTTGCAAAAAAAGGCAGTGCTTTATTTTTAAAAAGGAAACAGAACTATATAATTTTGCTTACAGTCAAGTTCCTACCTTTTTTATTTTTTTTCTAAAGGGTAAGTTAGAGTAGCCGTAGTTAGGGAAGAAGATGGCTTCCAACTACAGTAGGCACACTGTAGACTACTTGCAGTTATGCCAGGACAGAGGAGTCCTGTATGAGGGGAGAGCCACCAAGCAGAACCTCATGGATGCCCTGATGGCAGCAGATGTCCAGAGCATCGAGTCACTGACTGTGACTGTAAGGGACTAAACCTTGAGTGTGGTGGAGCTAGTGGCCAGTGCAGTGTCCAGATCCGGTGAGGATGACAGCAGGGCCAGTGCCAGTGAAGGGCCACAGCAGCAGGGGAATGTCTCCAGCATTCTGGAGCCAGGAGCACTCAGACTGCAGATTGAGTTGTGCAGAATGGAGCTGGAATTCCCAGAGAGACACTGAGTGAGAGAAAAAAGCAGCAGAGGAGAAGAGGGAGTGAGAACAGAGAGAAGCAGAGTGAGAGAGGCGAGCTGCAGAGGAGAAGAGGGAGCGTGAACAGTGAGAGGCTGACCAGGAACAGCGGGAGGCTGACCATAAAAAGCATGAGCACCAGCGAGCTGCAGAGGAGAAGAGGGAGCGAGAACAGTGAGAAGCTGAACATGAGGAGTGTGAGCGCCAGAGGCGACATGAACTGGGGAAGTTACGACTCCAACCACCAGTACCAGAGCAGGTAAGTGGCCTGGGTTTAACTGGAACTACAGGACTGGGTTACAAATTGAATTCCAAATTGATAGCTGAATTTAAAGAGGGGGAGGATATGGATGCCTTTTTAAATTCCCTTGAAAAATTTTGTATTCAGGCTAAAATTCCTAGAGGGTCCTGGAGCTTCCAGCTATCTGGGAAAGCTCGGGATGCATTGGGTCAAATGGACAATGAGGACAGTAATGATTACAGCAAACTTAAAGCTGCACTTTTAAAAAAGTTTGATTTAACTGCTGAAACATATAGAGCTAAATTCCGTAAGCTCAGGAGAAGCCCTGATATGAGCTACGAGGAGCTAGCCATGAAACAATGTCAGTTTTTAAAATGGTGGGAAGGAATTGAAGCAAACACTATAGATAAAATTGAAAATGCAAGTTGCTAGAACGTTTTTTGGGGCGTGCCCAGCAGAGCTGAAAACCTGGCTGGAGGACTGAGATCACAAAACAGTGCAAGAGGCTGCTGAACTCTCGGACCACTATGCCAAGAACAGACCTGCTCTGAGAGCGAATGAGGTGGGCATGGCTGTGCAGAAAGGGAAAAGCATGCCTTCAGGGCAGCTAAAACACTCACTGCCTCCACTGAAACCAGTTAGCCCCAGGTTTCAAAGAAAAGATGTCTCTGAAAAAAGAAATGAATGTTGGGTTTGTATAGAAACTGGGCATATTGCCAGACAGTGTCCCAAAAGGGCAAGCAATACGCAACATGGGGCTAGAAAAGTGGGTTGTTTGTGTGTTCCTGGAAGCATGCCTGTGAACATGAGGGAACACATGCACCCAGTCACGGTGAATGGTGTACAGACACAAGGGTTAAGGGACATAGGGGCATTCCTGACATTGGTAAAAGGGGATCTGGTAGAGCCTGGTCAGCTTATACCCAATGAATTTGTGACTGTGCAAGACTTTGCTGGTGAGGAGAAAACATTGCCACTCACTAGTGTTCTCCTAGACTGGGTGAAACAGGGGGAACTGTGCAACAGGTGGCTGTAGCCAAAATGTTAGCAGTTGACGTCATCCTTGGCAGCAATCTCAAACAATGGATGGTGTGTGCAGTTACCTATAGCCAAGCGGGAAGGGGAAATTGTAGTTCCCTTGACCCCAAAGAAACCATTGTGGAAACCACTGGGAGGCTGGTTCCCCAGCCTGTGTCTCCTGATATGGAGACTAATGAAAAGGGGGTAGAAATTTCCCCAGTAGCAGTTAACCACACAGCTACGGAGGGTTACTCTGAAGAAGGAGGGGTGACCCATTGTCAGAGGGTTAGGAATGACAGTGATCATGAGTGCCCTGATGCTAGTGCTAGGGACCCTAGTTTAGAGACTGAAGGGGACCTGTCCCATACCTTGGGAATGTGTAAGAAGTTTGCAGCTGCTCAGAAAAGTGACCCTAGTCTAGAGAAGCTGAGGGCTTGGGCAGACTCTGACAGCACACGGGAAGGTGATGGTAAACACAAGGTTTATTGGGAAAATAGACTGATGTATACTCAGGCTGTGCAGACGGAAGGGTGATAGGCATGCAGCTTATCATTCCTCAGGGGTATCGTGAGCAGTTGCTCAAGACTGCACATGATATTCCCTTGTCTGGCCATCTGGGAATCGCGTGCACTACACAGCGATTGACCCAGAATTTCTATTGGCCCAACTTCACCCAGCAGGTGAAGGAGTATTGCAGGTCTTGTCACCGCTGCCAAGAAATAGGGAAGGCAGGTAAGAAAACTCAAGCCACCCTGATCCCCTTGCCCATAGTGGAGGAGCCATTCCAGAGGGTGTGAATAGATATTGTGGGGCCTTTAAATACCCCCAGCTCCTCCGGGAAGAAGTTCATCCTGACTGTGGTGGATTATGCCACCTGGTACCCAGAGGCAGTCACCCTAGCCTCACCGAGGACAGACAAGGTGGCAGATGCCTTCCTTGGAATTTTCTCCTGTGTTGGGTTTCTGCAGGAGGTTATCACCAATTGAGGGGGTTCCTTCATGTTGGACCTGATGAAATGTTTGTGAGAGAAGTGTGGAGTGGTGCAGAGACACATGACACCTTATCACCCACAAGCCAGTGGGCTTGTGGAAAGATTTAACGGTACTCTGAAGTCAATGCTCCAAGTGTTTGCTGAACAGCATGGGAGGGACTGGGAGAAATATCTTCCCCACCTGTTGTTTGCATACAGGGAGGTGCCCAGAGTTGACAGGATTTTCCCCCTTCAAGCTCTTATATGGAGGCTGGGTACATGGGCCCCGAGACTTGATCTGGGAGGACTGGGAAGGCAAGCACACCACCCAGGGAACTCCCATAGTGGATTACATCCTTAGGTTTAGGGAGCGGCTGAAGGAGCTTATGGGGACAGCCCAGAGCAACCTGGCAGCTGCTCAACACAAGCAAAAAGTGTGGTACGACCACAGAGCCAGAGTTCCCTCATACACAGTGGGTCAGGAAGTCATGGCCCTTATTCCGATCTGGAAAGACAAGCTGCAGGCTGAGTGGGCAGGACCGTACAAAGTAGTTAGAAGGTAAATTATGTGAACTGTATCATAGAGTTACCTGACAGAAGACAGACAGAAAGAATGTACCATGTCAACATGATGAAGCCATATGCTAATAGGGCTGACATGGTGCTCGCAGTATGTAGCCCTGGGGAGAGGACGGATGAAGGAGACCCCCTTCTGGACTTTCTGGAAGAAAGCAAGTGGGAGTCCTCTGTGGAGGCAGTACAATTTTCTCCCCAGCTGGCCCCAGACAAGATCCAGGAAGTAAGGGAGGTTTTAGCAAACTTTGCCCCCCTGTTTAGCACCAAGCCTGGACTAACCCCCCTTAGCGATGCATGATGTGGAGACAGGGACACAGATGCCCATACGGCGGACAGCATATCGGGTGTCAGAGGCTGTCCAAAAGGACATTAGGAGGGAGGTGGAGGAAATGCTAAATTTAGGGGTAATCCAGAGATCCCACAGCCCCTGGGCCTCACCTGTAGTCCTTGTGCCCAAGTGAGATGGCTCTACTCATTTCTGTGTAGGCTATCGTGGACTGAATGCAGTCACGAAGTCAGACACCCACCCGATGCCCCAGACAGATGAACTCCTGGAAAGTTGGGAGGGGCGACATACCTTATGACTATTGACCTGACAAAGGGGTATTGGCAGGTTGAGTTAACTGACAGAGCTAGGGAGAGATTGACCTTCATCACTCTGATAGGCTTATTTGAATTTAAAGTAATGCCTTTTAGAATGAAGAATGCCCAGCCACTTTCCAGAGGTTGGTAAACTAGGTGTTAAATGGCGCTGAGGGGTATGCCATGGTGTACCCGGATGACATTGCCATCTTTAGTGCCAGCTGGGAGGAACACCTGTCCCACCTTAGGGAAGTGCTGGGCAGGATACAGAGGGCTGGGCTCACTGTCAGAGCTGAGAAGTGCCAGATGGCCATGGCTGAAGTGGCATACCTCGGGCATGTTGTAGGCCAGGGACAGCTCCGTCCTTACCACGTAAAAATAGAGGTGATCAAGGCATGGCCCAGACCAGAAATGCAGAATCAGGTCAGGAGTTTTCTAGGGACAGCAGGGTACTATAGGAAATTTGTACCCAATTACAGTGCCCTTTCTCCTCCGCTATCTGATCTGGTAAAGAAAAGGATGCTTGAGAAAATTACCTGGGAACCAGCCTGTGAAAAAGCCTTTACCAGACTGGAGGAGACACTGTGCAGTGCTCCTGTGTTGACAAGTTCTGACTATAACAGACCTTTTATAGTCCAGACTGACGCCTCAGACATGGGTATTGGGGCAGTACTGAGTCAGACATTCAACCAAGGGAAAGATCATGTGGTAGCGTACCTGAGTAAAAAGTTACTTCCCAGGGAGCAGGCTTACTGTACTGTGGAAAAGGGGTGTCTTGCCATAGTGTGGGCCATAAAGAAGTTAGAGCTATACTTATGCAGGCAGCATTTTGAGGTACAAACGGACCACAACCCCCTGGTTTGGCTGAACCAAATGGGAAAAGCTAATGGTAGACTGTTAAGATGGAGTCTTGCCTTGCAAGGGTATGGCATGACAATCTTACATATGGCTGGAGTGACCAGTCAGAACAGCGATGGCCTGTCACGTGTTTATGAAGAGTGAACTGATTTGGAAAGCTCACCCCATGCAGGGGATAGAGCCCCCAAATTCAGTCTAGGTGGGGAGGATTGTGACACTTGGCCAGCTGATTATGATTGTTCTATGATATTTGTAATATAAAAATGTAGTGTGTGATTGTCTCCATAAGAGCAGCTGGGCTATGGGTGCTCCTCCCCCCCCAAGGTTTTAGTGGAAATAACAGGATATATTAAACCTTAAACCAGAAGGTAATTAAAAGACTATAAAAGACTTAATTAAGGGTCTCCTTTTTCTGACTTAATTAGAACTGACCCAGCTACCAGGATATAGGGCTCATAAACTTTTATGACGTCTTAAAGGAAAAACATATTCTCATCATGGTGCTAAAGTTATAAAAATCCTTTCATGTGCCTTGGCAACAGGAGCTGCTCAAGATCAGAGAAAATATTAATTTAGGAGTCATATTTGGGAAATGAGGTTTTGCTAATGTCACCTTATTTAATATACCTCCTGATAGGACATCCTGTTTGTATATTTTTTATATTCTAAAAGGAGGCGCTAGATGACCTCATGGAAGGGGTGTGAGAGAGAGAGACAGTTTAATCTGAATACTGAGGCTGAACTTAGTGACATAACTTTTGGGGCTTGTAAGAAACAAGATCTAACTTAAGCACTGTAAGGAGGTAATACATTAGATAGAAAAGATATAAATGTATTGTAGGAGGAGTTTGTCTGTAGTTTTCCTTGTTTTTCTTTTATGTGATTGTATGCTTTATGATATAGTGTTCTGTGTTTACATTTTACATATTTTTGTCCATTTTTAAGTAAACCTTTCATTTGAAAAGACTGCCTGGGTGTATCTTCAAAGTTCTTTTTGCATGTGATGTATACGTGGCTAAGTTGACAGCTGTTCAGAAGGGCTTGATGGTGTCACCAAACTGGGAAAAGGTAAGACTATACCTAAGGTCTTTTATAAAGTTTTAAGGGTTCATTTTGGATACCTGGCTAGATGCCCTTATGCGAAAGATATCTGGCATCCCCCCGAAGAGCAGATTATCTGAGCCTGTACATAAGGTTCGTAGTTTGAATCTCTCCAGAACTTGAGACTAAAAGTGATTCAGACCCACAAGCAGACTAAAGGGTTACCCTGTATGTTACCTGTTGACAATACTGCGCTTGGAGGTTGGCACTGTAGGAGCAGAGGGCCTGACCTGCTGAGTGCATTTGTGACAGATATCTCGGCCATTTTTTTAAATTTTGGTTCCAAATTTTCAACATGGGGTTCTTGGGACTCCACCTCATGAACATATTCACCGTTATCTCGTTGTTCAGTCCTGAAAGGTGATTTTGCGGTCACTGTGTGGAATCACCTTTTGGGTCTGATTAATGAAACAACAGTGCCACTGTTCATGAGGTGGGTTCCCAAAAATCCTATGTTGCAAATTTGGTGAAACAATTCCAAAAAATGACTGTCTTACAAGTGTGCATTGCACAGTTTCCCCACATGCTCGTAACTTTGACAATTTTTAATATTTTCACTCCAGATTTTCAACATTGCCATTTTCTCACACCTCCTTATGAACAGTACAGCTGTCATTTTTCACATCCTGCCCAAAATGTGTTTTCACACATGTGGCACACAATGGCGCAGTCATCGTGGGAAATCAAATTTTGGGACAGATTAACAAAATCACAGTGCCACTTTTCATGAATGGACATCCCAAAATGCCTATGTTGAAAATATGGTTAAAGAAAACCCCAAATAATTGTGCTACGGGTGTGCGTTGCGCAGTTTCTGTGCACACTCATGACTTCAATTTTTCATATTTTCACTCCAGATTTTCAACATTTCCATCTTTTTACACCTCCTCATGAACAGTATGGCTGTCATTTTTCACATCCTGCCTGAAATGTGTTTTTGCACCTGAGGCGCCAAATGGCACAGTCGCTGTGCAAAATCACTTTTCGGTTAACAAACTGATAGTGCCACTGTTCATGAGGTGGGGTCACAAAAACCCATGTTGAAAATCTGGAGTGAAAATACCAACGAAAGCCTGGGTCATTAGGGTTTCCAGCTGTAATGCCCCACCCTGTAGAGACTGACAGGTGTCAGGGGTGTGACTTGGGATTGTCGGCTGTAATACTCATGCCATTCCACCCCCACCCTGCAGTCAGTTACAGGCATTGAGATGTGCCTTGGAGTCTTCAGCCCCAAAGTTCACCCAACTCTCCTATACTGCACCCATCTCAGTGTATTTATTTATGGAATGGGATGAGCGTAAGGGCCGAAGACCCCAAGACACACCGCGACATTTAGCAGTGTCTGTAGGGTAGGGTGAGGTGAAATGGCGTGAGCATTAGGCATATTCCAATGCCTGTCAGTCTCTGCATGGTGGGGGTGGGGTTGGCATCAGTTCAGTACTTCACTGCCATTCCTATTATGCATCTCTCTGACTCCTGCACTACCAATGCCAGTGCTAGCAAGACAACATTTGGCCTTGACAAATGCTTGTCTAATAAGGTATGGATACTCTGCCACATTTGACTGTGTGAAACCTGCTGATGTAGCTTTGAGCCGAACTGCAAAATCACACATACCCCCATAATGCAAAGTATCATGGGCTGTATATGCAAATCACCACAAAATATTATGCTGTTTCAGCTTTAAGCAAAAATGCATGGTGCTGAAAGGCCTCTCACACAGTCTGCAAAGGGTGCCAACAGAAGACACAGACACGTATTTCATCCTACTAGGACTCATCAGTGTGCCTCATCTGTATGACACCCCAGTGGAGTGAACTGGCTACTCTAAATTGGCCTATCTGAGTTAAGTTGTGGTGAGCCCAATAAAAACAAAAAACAAGCTAAAACACAAAGAACCTTAGTGCACAAGCACTGAGGCAAGGGTTACCCCAAAGGGCTTTGGCCAGGAAGCCAAGTATCAAAGAAATACAAAATCACACATACCTCCATAATGCAAAGCACTATGGGCTGTATATGTTTGAGCTGAACTGATGACTCTTCCCAGCTGCAGCAGACTGAGAAGTGAACTGGTCCATCTGCTTAACCTCCAGACAGGAAATTGAACTGCAGTCTGTCTTATGGAAGAGGGCAGCCAGGAAGTTTTCATCGTGAGTCGAGCCAGAGCTGAGCCAAAGATTTGGCTTGACTGTATGACCCAAAGCACAAGCCGAACCGTGGCTGCTGAAGGCTGTCCTCTATGATACACACAGTGTTTCTTTTGAGTGACACGAGGAGTTGAACGTTTCAACCACTGCACTAACTGCACAGGCTGACAAACATGCTTGCTTTGATTATAACTAGATCGGCTTGATGTTGGCACTGAGTTGCTGGTAGAGATCAAGTTGAGCCGAACCAGGCACTAGGCTCAAGCCAGGCTCAAGCCTGCTCTGGCTTTTCCACCTCTTCTCTTTCTGTCTCATTACAGTCAGCTTTGAAGCCAGCCACCTAGTCAGATGCATGTGCAGAGTCCATAAACAAGGGAGGCCAATAATATAATGTTTGTTTTGTTTAATTTTGTTGACCCAGTAAGCCCAGTGGGCCTATAAGTCCCTTTTTCAGGGGCGACTGGGGGGGAGGAGGGTACAGATGGTAAGCAACTGAAACTGAACCAGAATTAGCTGTTGGTGGTATTTTTAGTGAATGAGGGAAATTTGGCCAGGACACCGGGGAAATTCCCCTGCTCTTTTCGATAAGTGCCATGGGATCTTTAACATCCACCTGAACTACCACTAATCCAGGCAGATGGGACCTCAGTTTAACATCTCATCCGAAGGACGGCACCTCAGAAGTGCAGCACCCCTCTCATGTTGCACTACAGTGTCAGTATCAGGATATTAACCCAAGTGCCAGATGTGGGAACTAATCTGATCTCCCGGCCTCAGAGGTGAGTGTGCTACCTACTGAACCACTGACACTGCAAAAAGTTTTCAGTGCTGGGGGAATCTGGGGCACAATCTCCCGGGAAATGTTTTTAAAAAGGCATTGTACTTCAGGCGCTGAACAAGAGGGGACCATGACCAGGTGGCTTCCCTCCACCATGCATGCCTGGCCTATGTACCTAATGAAATCACTACTGTAGGCTCTGAACCTAGCCACTGAACTTTTGAGTCACTCTAGTCCATAAACAAGGGATGCCAATAATATAATGGATAGAGTTTTCAGTGCTGGGGCATGATCTCCCAAGAAGAGTTTTTTTTAAAGGCATTGTACATCAGGCACTGAGCAAGAGGGGGGCCATGACCAGGGTGTCCCTCCTCCCCCATGCATGCCTATCTTCCTAATAAAATCACTGGCTGTTAGTACTGTAGGCTCTGAACCTAGCCACTGAACTTATTGAGTCGCTCCACTGTGAATCTGAAGAGAGGTTCAGCAGTGTGAAATTGTACTTTGGATGCCTCAATTCCATCTGCAGCCACCTCCTCCAGCTCTTTGGCTAGCTGGGGGGAGGCCTGTTGAGTCAGTTTC
Organism: Neoceratodus forsteri; assembly: GCA_016271365.2. Classification (NCBI taxonomy): domain Eukaryota; kingdom Metazoa; phylum Chordata; order Ceratodontiformes; family Ceratodontidae; genus Neoceratodus; species Neoceratodus forsteri. The sequence continues at coordinate 3,590,020 of JADMNL010000023.1, read as the reverse complement.
AGAACCGTATCCCACCTGGACTTCTGGTATCTGGCTGTATAGGCCATATAATTTGCCTGCCTGAGTCCCAAAGAGGATGCCAAGTATAGTATTTTGGCCATGGCATCAACTTTCCTGGAGTCCTTGTCTGGGGGGCCTGAAGCCAAAGGAATGTTTGCCCTGTCACAAGCTGCAGCCTGCACTACCCCAACATGGCTGCAATGTGAATAAAGGAACTCTGCAGCTGAGCCTGATAACATATCCCTCCTGTCCATTCTTTTATCTACAGGAGGTAAAGACTTAGGAGTATGTAGAATCTTTTGTGTCTGTTTCCCCAAGGACTTATGGAAGGGAATAGACAACCTTTTGGACTCTGGGATGTCTCTCATCTCCACAAAATCAGGCTGTTCTTCCTCCTCAGCAGCTTCAACCATAGGGAGCTGGAGGGTTTGGGCCACCTTCTTGTAAAACAAGAAGTGTGAAGGGGACTCACAGAGCCTGGGAGGAGATATATCAGAGGGCCTGTCTGGGGAGATGTCCGGTTCAATGGGCACATCCAGACCCCCCAGGTCGTCATCATCGTCGGGATAATCTTCGCCTCCCTTCCACTCCTCATAGAAAGCATCCAGATTGTAATCTGAAGGAGCCGGTTCTGACCGAACCAACCGCCTAACTGGCGGTACTGGTTCGGACGGAACCGCTAAGCGACTACAATACTAACTTTACATTCTGATCTGCAGTTGGAGTATGCTGTACTGGATCCGAATAGGGAGACTTTCATTTCCTTTTTGATGGAACTGACCCCTCAGAGTCGGCTCTCCATTTGCCCGAGGAGGTATCGCCCAGGTTAGTAGGCACCTCCTCAGGTTCGGCCGCAACCGAACCGGGCTGGCCATCCGGTTCCACGGACTTCTTGACCTCCCTTTCCCTCAACCTACTTGGTCTTTTTTCTAGAGTGGTTTTGGGAAAGTTTTTGCAAATTTGGCAGTCTGGCTGGAGGTGGTCATACCCCAGACATTAAACACAGATGAGGTTGGGGTCAGCCTTGGCAAAGGCCTCCCCACACTCAGTACAGTGTTGAAACTCAGTGGGACCGGTTTTCTTTTTGGGTTTTCTCAGACATGACCAACCTACCAAAATTACCCTATAGAAGCTTTCAAGCCAGATAATACCAACCGATTGGTAACAACCGTGTCACGGGTTTGGAAAAGAACCGAGAAAAACCCGGTTCTTTTGAAACCGATCGGTACCGGAACACCACACTAATCCCAGAAAGATATTATTTAAAATTAGAGAATTCACAAGATCGGTTCCTAACCGGACCAACCGAAAAGAAACCGAAGAGACAAATGATTTCCACAGGTAAATAAAATAAAAACACAGTCACTACCTATCTACAACACTACCTGTACCGTAGACAGAGGCTGGAAATCCGAAAAAACAATAAAGAAATGGTTTTTAAACCGAATGCTTTACTATACCGAACCAAGCAGTGGAAATCTCCAGAGCGACTTCACTGTTAGGCAGAGTAAAGAATCTGACGGTTACACTGGGAAGTACCACAGACAAAGGTTTGAAAAACGAGCTCGAGCTCAACGTTCCATGCTTCTGCATGGAGTTAACTCTTTCCTCACCGGGGCAGTTCAAGTGCTGGGCCTAACTGCATTATGTCTGAATACAGCAAGACTCCATTAGAAGTAACAACATTACTATGGTGAGTCATTTTTTCTTCTGTAGTAGGCTCTGAAGCTTGCCACCTACCCTGTTGAGCAAGGGCTGGACCTGGAATCATTATTCATTAGCCCCTCATAAAAGATAATAAATTCCTTAAACTGAACCCTGGCTTATTTGTTATTTCACTAGGCGGCAGGGGTGGGGGCTCAAGCCCCTAATCTTTTCAGACACTAGAAATGTTCCTGAACTGTGCTTCTAATTAAATCACATTCATTTTACTACAGCAGGCACTGAATCTACACCTGAGATTGCTGAGTCACTGTTGTGAGAATCTTTTTAGAGTGAACAAAAATGTTCTTATAATAATCTTAACGACTCACTGTTTCTAGTAGACTCAGAAGGTTGTCACCAAGTGTATGAGTCACTGCTGACTGAGAATCAAAATATGGTCTCTTCCTGCAATAAGTTTTACACAGTTGTTTTATATTTCCTTTTAAAGTGAGATTTTGGACGCAAACAAAAGAAGCAATTAGCAGCCGTCCCTGGAAGTGATTCCACTTCCTGTTTTGGCTGCCTATCATTGTTTTGTTTGGGCTCTAAGCCTACTTTAAAATGTGATTGTGGTCTTGCCCAGTGGCATGGTGAATTGAGGCACTGGGCGCAACACCACCAGCCAAGCTGGCAACCCAGCCAAGCCTGCCACCCAGGTTCAAGAACAGACCAGGGTTGCTTGGGGGGGGGGCAGCTGGGAGAGGGAAGAACTGAGCAACCTATGACAGCTCTCCTCCATTGGAGTGGAGGGATTCCTGTGTCCTGCCACTTGACTGCCATCCAGAAGAGGCTAGATGGGAGTGACATTGGGGACAGTTGGAGTGGGGAGGGCATTGACAGACATGGCACCATCCACACATGTCATTGCATGAACAATGCCCTGGGGACAAGAAACCAGAGAGAAATAGACCAGACTCACCCAGCATCCTCTGCAGGCACCACATGACTGTGGAGCAGATCACCTAGGTGGTTAGCCTTTAAGTCCCTGAGATGGGTCATTGATGAAGCTGGAGGGGGCACCACTGAGATCAAGGGAGGAAAAATAAGGCAAGAAAAAATACATATGGAAAAAAATATGACTGTCTAGCATGTATGAAGCAAGCCAGTGACTTTTTTGAGTCACTGGGCTGCTAATCAAACTCTGATCTCTTACTGTAGTGGTTGATGAAGCTAGAATAACACAGTAATTTAGCAGACACTGTATAGCCACTGAAGTGGAATACTTTTATTAGGACAAAGTAACACAGCTAGTCCACTAGGGGGAGTCTATACCTTTATTTGACTACCTCCTGAAAGTCAGTATACAGTCAGGAACATACTAGTGGAAAAATGGTCACTTCCTGTGAGAGTCAGTAGTTAGAAGCCACAGTAGGAAAATGGTAGTGCAGACTAGCAGTCTGAATGCAATCTGTTGTCCTCATAGTACATCTGTGACTTATAATGTCATCCTTACTCAAGGATCTCATCTCTGGGCTGGGTGAACTCAATTTCCTACATTCCTTTTTCTTGGGTATCTCCAATAGTACCCCAGCAAACCTCGAATAAGTGTTGCACTGACTGTGTTGTTGAGTAAGTGCTCCAAAAATTTAATTATGGTCTCTCGTTACAATATGCTATTAAACTAATAACTGAGCTTATTGAGTTACTGCTGTGAATCTTAATGGCTAGCTCCCATTGCAGTAGACTCTGAAGTTAGTCAGCTAGCTTGTTGAGTCACTTAGTTGTGAATCTAATGAAAAACTCTGTGCAGTAGAGTTTAAAGATGTCCTCTTAGCTTGTATACTTACTGTGCTAAAAGTCTGAGTGACTTCCTGCAGCTGCATCTGAAGCTAGTGACCTAGTCTTCTGGTTCACTTTGCTTTGAATCTAATGGCAGACTCTTTCTTCGGTAGGCTTTGAAGCTTGCCACCTAGCTTTTTGATTCAATGTGCTGTGATTATAGTAACTGAGACTCACTACAGTAGACTGGAGCTATTAACTTAGCTTGTTTACTCACTGTGGTGGAAATCTAAGGTTGGACTTTCTCTGCAGTAGAGTCAAACACTAGCCACCTAGTTTGTTAGTTCACTGTGCTGGATATCTAAGGTTGGACTTTCTCTGCAGTAGAGTGAAACACTAGCCACCTAGCTTGTTGACTCACTGTGCTGGAAATCTAAGGTTGAACTTTCTCTGCAGTAGAGTCAAACACTAGCTACCTAGTTTGTTGGTTCACTGTGCTGAAAATCTAAGGTTGGACTTTCTCTGCAGTAGAGTCAAACACTAGCCACCTAGCTTGTTGACTCACTCTGCTGGATATCTAAGGTTGGACTTTCTCTGGGGTAAAATCAAACACTAGCCACCTAGTTTGTTGGTTCAATGTGCTGGATATCTAATGACAAACTCTTTCTGCAGTAGAGTCCGAAGCTGGACATCTACGTTGTTGATTCACTGTGCTGGACATCTAGTGATGGATTCTCTACAGTAGAGTCTAACGCTAACAACCTATAGTAACTTGTGAATTCATTGTGCTGGAAATCTAATGATTGGCTTTCTCTGTGGCAGTGTCTAAAGCTAGCTACCTAGCTTGTTGACTCACTGTGCTGGAAATCTAATGAGTGACTTTCTGCAGTTGGGTCTGAAGCAAGTCACCTATCTGTTGGTTCACTTTGCTGTGAATCTAATGACAACCTCTTTTTGCTATTGGCTCTGAAGCTTGCCACCTAGCTTTTCGATTCACTATGCTGTGAGTATAATAACTGAGACTCTCTGTAGTAGACTGTGAAGCTACTCAGTTTATTCATTGTGCTGGAAATCTAATGTCAGACTTTCTCTCCAGTAGAGTCTACAGCTAGCCACCTAGCTGGCTGATCTACTGTGTTGCCCATTTATTGATGGACTCTGTCTCTCCAGTAGAGTCTAAAGCTTGCCACCTAGCTTGTCAATTCACTGTGCTATAAATCTAATGATAGAGTATGTCTGTGCAGTAGAAGTTAATGCTAGCCACCTGGCTTGTTGATTTACTGTGCTGGAAATCTATTGACTGACACTTCCTGCAGTTAGGTCTGAAACTAGTCACCTAACTTTTTGGTGCACTGTATAATGAGACTGTCTCTGCAGTAGAGTCTAAAGCTAGCCACCTAACTTGTTGGTTCACTGCTCCAGAACACTAATGATGGACTCTCTCTGCACAAGAGCCTGGAGGTAGCCTCCTAGCTTGTTGATTCACAGTACTAGAAATCTAATGACGGACTTCTTGCAGTTTGATCTGACACTAGTTAACTAGCCTATTGCTTCTGTGTGCTGGAAATCTAATGACAGACTCTTTCTGCTGTAGTCTCTGAAGGTTGTCACCTGGCTTTTTTATTCATTTTGCTGTGATCATAATAACTGAGACACTCTCTGCTGTAGACTCTGAAGCTTGTCACTTAGGGTGTTAATTCACTGTGCTGGAAATCACTCTCTCTGCAGTAGGATATAAAGGTAGCCACTAATTATGTTAATTCACAGTACTGTGTCTCTACGCCCACCCTTCCATTCCCTATCCTTGTGACCCAACACCAAGATATAGGTCTGGGGCTGTTCCATATGGCTCTGCTACTTCATGTATAGGCTACAGTGCCCCGCGCAAAGCAAGCTATAATGCGCAATCAGTCTTCTACCCTCATGACCTAAGCCTAACCTCCAGGTCAGGGCTACCCCACACAGATCTGCTACTTCACATATGGGCCACAAGTCCCTGCTCAAGGCAACCTTTTGGCCTGAAGCCCTGCACCATTTGTCTGTTTCCTTGCATAGGGTCAGCAGGGCCGTGTTCTGAACAAAAAACAAGTGCAAGTTTTGCACCAGGGACACATTGCTTTGCATACAGTAGGTACTGCAGGACCCTGTATAAAGAAAGCTACATTAATGTTGACATTAAGGTTAGATCTAATGCTACAAAAGCATGGAAATTTAGTACTGGGGTTTTCAACCCGAGCGCCACCCACAGAATGCCAAAGTTACCCCCCCTCCCCATTCAAATCATGCAAATTTGTGCAAATCTATTTAACATTACAAATGACCAAATGAATCATTTAAAGAGCAACTGATATCTTAGGGAAAACATTGGAAAACATAACATTTAGACACAATTCTGCTTATATTTCAAATATTTGCTCAACATTTCTCCACTCCAATATTTATTACTGAAGAAATTGTCACACAAATTAGATCTGTACACATTAGAGTTCATTTACCTCTAAAGCTTATTCCCTACTTGAAATTATAACATGGGGACATATGGATTACAAAGCTGATTGGTCAACTCCTGGCACCTGACCATGCATTAATGCACGATATACAGTAATAACAGTTGATGTGAACAGGTGCCAGGAAAAATCCGTGAGCTGTGCTGGCTCTGGTTTTTGCTCCAATGGAGCAAGTGGAAAAGCAGCCATTTCTTTTTGCAGTGTAAGCGAGCAGCGCTCTTCAAGCCACCGAGCCGTATGAGGAGAAAGTGACTGCCAGCCCACAGAAAAGTGGCCCCAGCACCGCAGTGCAAGCCACACAGGTCCCCGACAATCTACACAAAGTGGACAGCAAGCCACAGACAATCAGTCAATCTTTATTTAACCAAGCAAAACATCTTTGAGGAGAACTCATTTCCAAGATGGACCTGGGCAAAACAATGCAATGAGATAACAGGATAACACAGCTCATAAGGGCATTACTGAATACAGGCAATATATAAAAGAGATCTGTAGAGTGTAACTCGTACAACTGAAAATATAATGGCAATCAAACACAGCAAGGTATACATCTAAAACGACAATCTAAGTATACACAATTCTTGTCTGATGAAGTAGGATGGTTCATTCATTAAAGACAATGGTGTGTATAATCAGGTCCTTGTATATAGGAACCTCCCAGAAGAGGGTTGAGAGTGTGCAAGGGGAGCCAGAGGAGTTTAAAGACAGCAGACCAAGTAAAAGGTATAAAGCAAAATAGAAGAGCCAAAAGCATAAAAAAAAAAAAAAAAAAAAACATATATAGTGGATAATGGAAAACATTTACAAGGCTCAGTAAAAGTGCAGGCAAAGAGGGTTTTAAAAGAGGACAACTTATCTAGGGTTGTTAGCTTAAGAGGTTTTTGCAATTTATTCCACAAGGAGTGAATGGAGTGGCTTACGGGGCTGCCTTTCTGAAGTGGTTTCTAACTTTAGGGATCGAAAGGGATATATATGAAAGGCTTTGCAAGGCATAGCTTCCAGGGTACAAACTGTGAAACACTGAGATATATTAAGGGAGTTTTTTTTTGTTAAAGCTCGGTAAGTCCAAATAGCTGCATATATTGTTTGCATCTGTACTGGAGGGAAGACCAGCCTACAAGGGTGTAGAGGGAACAATGGTGGGTAGCATAAAGTGCTCCTGTCATAAACTGTAACGCTCTGTGATAAAGGGTGTCAAGCTTCATTAATGCTGTGTTGGTGCCTGTCCATACAGAATGTCAGTGTAGTCCAGTGATGGGAGGGAGGAAGGTAGTGTGGACAAGTCTGACTTTGGCTTTCATAGTAAGAAAGCACTTGATATGGAAGAAAATGCTGAGCCTTTGTTTTAATTTTTTGGCTAGTTCCTCTATATGGTCGGAAAAGGATAGTTTATGGTCAGTCCATATGCCCAAGTACTTGAATTTAGGCACCAGCTCTAGAGGATCCCCTAGGAGCTTGTGCCTGTGTCTCTGTCGCTCACAATACTAGGCACTTGGCCATACAGCAGCACTGTGACATCCTGCAACCCGCAGTATGGATTGTGGTGCTATAACAAAGCAATGCAGATGACTGTGTCATAGCAATCCTGACCAACCCCTGCCGGTGGAGCGTGAAGAAGGGAGCAGACACTGAAATCTTCAGTCCACAACCCATGATTTGGAGTAGTAGACTGGAGGAGCCTGTATTGACCCCCCCCCCGGTGGGCAGCAGATTATGAACAGGGAGTGGAGCCTAAGATCTCGATATGAGTGCTACTGAATTGTCTGTAGTGAGGTGCAATGTGGATGTCAGTGGGTCGGTAGTGCGGGCTGCTCCTTGTGAGAGGCCAAGGAGGGGGAGAGAGAGAGAGAGAGAGAGTGATTGTCAGTACCCAGAGTTGACTGCGGTCGGTGCAGAAAGAGTGAGTAGTGGGCACAGAGAGAGTGAAAATTGTGCAGGGAGACCGTGCCAGTTGCACAGAGAGTAAGACAGCGAGACACACCGTAAGGAAGTGTGACATGGGTGGCTCCCATAATGGTCATCCCTGTCACGGTGAGTGTTGGTGCTCAGTGTGGCCAGTTTGTCTATTCAAGAAAGTGTTGTTGCCTTGGAAGAGTAGCCACAGCCTGCAAATGCAGCAGCCAGGTGCCGGGATGGGCAGTAAAGGAGTAGACGGTCTGGTCAGTCGGGCAGGCAATCAAGCAGCTAGTCAAGACTGAGAACAAGCTATCTGTGTTTCCATCTGTGGTGACAGTGACACAGGGACAGCAGCAGAAAAAGAGTGACATGTGGCTCTCCGCACAAGTACGATGTCTTTACTATCTCTCTGTTGGGGGGCAGGAGGAGAGAGAAGTGGGCCCACTGTGCATGCATGTCTGGAGAGTATTGGACGGTGCAAAAGTCATAGGAACAGTTATGTTATGAAACACAAATGGCAGGAATGTGGTAATAATACATTTGTACCATTTGTGTTTTCATAACATAAGTGTCGTATGCATTATATCTTGAGGACTACTTTCTGAGGTGGCAGGATACAGTACCATTTCATGAATTTAAACATTAATTAGTGTTTCTCTTAATTATATTCCTCCTGTTGAACACCCCATGTTAAAAGCGCAATTACCCACTCCAGGGTGTGCTGGTATTGGGGATTAACCAGCAGTCCAGGTGTTGTGAGGGCACTTGGGCTGCGCCCTCATGCCTCACAATGCACCCGGGATGTTGATTAATCCCCAATACCTGTACACCCTGTTGTGGGTAATTGCTTACACAGAACCTGGTATTGCCCACTTGTCTTAAAACTTCTTATTCATAATCCTTAGTATTCAAAATCACAATACTACCACCTTTGATTGCCTGCTTTATTGTGATGCTATTGCCATTTTGTAAATCTTTCAATGCATTTTTCTCATTAGTGGTTAGGTTGCAGTATGTCAAGGGTAGTAAATCTTCATGTAGTCCCATTAAGTCTTGTTCACAAAACTCCTGAAAGGTGGCGATCGCTGCACTTGGCTGTGGGTGGAAAGTTGACTTTCGTTTAAACACTCTTTCTTCTACGTTAGTTGATCAAGGATCAGAAATCATTGCTACAGTTAATGTCATAGCATCAGTTTGTATTTTGGATAAACCAATGTTGTTTTTTTCCTTTTTTGTATTAAGAAATTATTTCAGACTTGGACTTCTGCAGGCTTTTTTGAGATCTATGACAGATTCAAATTTATTGATGGGTACAGTTGTTGCAAATTAAAGTCCTTTGTTTAAAAGTCCGATTTCATATTCTGATAAACTTCTGTCCAAAAGGTTTATAACTTTAGATGTAGTAGCTAACGTGTTCCCCACAATTTGTATCGTTGTTGCTGTGCTGTTGTTGGTAATAATATGTCTCTTGAAGATTCTGACTTCCTCAACCTCCTCCCCCACCCCTGCTGTGTCTTCTGTTTCTTCTCCCACTCTGGTATCCTCCTTGCCCCAAGCCCTGGTACTAATATTTCTTGGTGATCCTGCAGGGGTATTGGTGGGGAGGGGGGTAGCTTTCTCTTAAAAAAATAATCAGATGTACAGGCCGAGTCCTCTGTTTCAGAGTTGCTGTGGTCTGTGCTCAGGTTAAAGGGGACACTCCTGTCTCTTTTGAGTGTCTCTGAAATGTCTTCCTTATTTTTGACAGTGCACTCGGTCAGTTCCACCTTCAGAATGCGCCAGCATTAGGGCGCCGAGTCACTACGGCATCAAACGGCAATGTCGCTGTCCACTCTTTTTGCAGGTGGCTGTGCCCCCGTGCCCCTCCCTTGTGGGGGATGTTCCCCCTACACACCCCTAACTATAGAGCCTAACTCTGGGGAGGGTGGACCTTGGGGCGGGGGTGGTGAAGTTGTACTTTGGTGCCATAGTGTCTCAGCTGCCTAATGCCAGCACCTTGAAGCAGTGCAGCGCACTTGATCCGGCTCATAATCCTGTTTATCTGGCTGAAACTTCCTCTGCTTAACTGCTTTGAGTACTTGTTCCAGTCTTGTAATGGAGTCTTTGAGAATTTGATTAAATCTGTCAAATTCACTGTGATCTGTGAATCTCAACACTGCAGTTTCTTTTTGCTTAATCTCCTCAGCCAGTTTTTCACTGATTTCCTTTCCATAATTTCTCTGATGCACATTAAGTATGTTTCTCCAGTGTGTTTTGAATGATTTATTATTGTGGCCATAAGAAAGACTTTTCAATAGATGCCACACAATACAGACATATACGTGCATGCAAGTACAAGCAAACACCTAGACAAATTAACAAGCTTAGCCCACACAATACACAAAGTCAGAACTTTTAGCCTGATCAGTTCCTGCACTAGGGTCTCTGGAGTTAGCATGTTCTTGTCTCAGTTTGAAGTAATGTTTCCATGCTGCATTCAAACCTCAAAGTCTCAGCTGGAACTTTTCAAGTTATCAACAATATAGAACTTCAGACCTTGCTGAAACTATATTACTGACATCAGCAATGGCATCTAACCATTTCTGAAATTGTAGTGAGAATAAAAAAGAAAAGTCCAACACTGGGGACCAAAGCCAAGCCCCCTACCCACAACAGCTTGGTGGCATGTAGTTCTACAATTGTAGAAAGGCTCTTTGACAGAAAATGTATGCTGTGTAGACCCCCCCCCCACACACACACACTCACTCACATAGACACAGTGGATTTAGTAATGAACCTATCTATCAGTTTGAAGTAATGTTCCCAAGTTGCAGTCAGACCTGCAAGTCTCATCTGGAACTTTTCAAGTTATCAGCAGTATGGAACTTCCCATCTTGTTGAAACCTCTATTACTAACATCAGCAATGGCATACGTTTCTCTGATTCTACAGAAACTAAGTAGGAAAGAACAAATGTCCCTCAATAAGGATCAGACCCAGGCCTCCTACCCACTATTGCTTGGTAGTCTGTAACTTTACCACTGTATTAAAGTTCATTGATAGGAAATGCATGAAGGGGCAAAAGACATCCAGCACTGAGTGTAGAGACCACCCCAACCCCCAACAGCTGCAGTGGATTCAGTAATGCACCAGGCTGTAGATTTAAAGTAATGTTTCTAAAGTTGCACTCAAACCTGAAAGTCTCAGTTGGAACTTTTCATGTCATCAACAGTACAGAACTTCAAACATTGCTGAACTTCTATCACTGACATCAGCAAAGACATCTAACAGTTTCTGTCATACTACAGACACTGTAGTGTGCACAGAAAAATGTCCCGCACTGGGGATCAAGCCCTGGACCCCTATTCGCAAGTGTATAGTAGTCTGTAGCTCTACCACTGTACAAAGGCTCTGTAACAGGGAATGCACACTGTGGCAAAGGATAGTCAGCACTGAGTGCAGACCTCCCCTTCCCCCGCACGCACACATACAGTTGCAGTGGATTTAGTAATGAGCTAGTCGGTCAGTTTGAAGTAATGTTCCCAAGTTAACTTCCCACCTGAAAGTCTCAGCTGGAACTTTTCAAGTTATCAGCAATATGGAACTTCAGACTTTGCTGAAACTCTGTCATTAACATCAGCAAGGGCATCTAAGAGTTTCTTTCATACTATAGAAATAGCGGTGAGAAGGAAAAAAATACTCCACACTGGGAATAGAACCCAGGCTTGTGTAGAACTGAAACCCTATGTCAGCACCTAAAAGCCCCATCACTGACATCATCAGTGACATCATACAGCACAGTCACTCACACCGAATGTACCTTTGAAGTTGACTAAATCCAAAAATAGAGTGCGCATAACTACAGCAGCCGGTTACAGCTACCCTGTTAGTGCCTAAAATGTAGGGTCACAACAATTGTTTATTTAGCAAGTTTCATTTATTTGTTACACTATGAGTATGACTGTACTGTACATTGAATAACAATTAATAGATTTCTTTACTGCTGTTGTTTATTGCAGATGTTTGTGAAGCAGCACTTATACAAAATTAACTGTTTGTATTTTCCACACTTTCGGATGGGATGGTACCCTGCACACTCCCACAGGACACTCCCCTTTTGTGAGTAAGGGCTTTAACTGCGTCTCTCTGTCTGTGGGAGATTTTGCTGTTCAAAGGCCTCTGAGTACATTGACAATAGGTGCTGGGGGAGGATGTTTATCTGCACCATATAAAATTCCCCTGGCAACCTGTCTTTCTCAGGGGTTTTAGCACAGGGGAGTGATTTTAAAAACTGCCAATATCTTCTCTATGATGAGGGGGCCATCATTTACTGACAGCTGCTCTGGTTGCCGTGTCGGGAGAGACACCGTAGCTAAAAAAATTTCAATTTGCTGTTCGTAGGGGTGTCTTTTTTGACTTGTACAGGGTACCAAAGTGGTTGTGGAATAGCTTATTGATCTGTAATGGGTCACTTGTCACTGTCCTATCTACCTTGAAACTTCAAGTTTATTGGCATCAGAAAGAGAGAGCATTCCACAATACGTGGCAAATTAATTGTGCTGAGACTGTTTACATAAATATATCAAAGTCATCTTCTAAGGGGAAAAGTTAATAGGACAAGGTATACAGTAATATTCTATGTGTCCATTCTGTCTGCCTTTACCAAAGTTAATTTCACTTTCTCTTCTCACCTTAGGTCTGTTTGTGGAGTTGTCCTGAACTGTCTGGTGTGAAACCACATATTGCCTTGTATACAATTATCATGTACTCCCCTAAACAAAGGGGAGAGTTAATTCTTTATAAAACAAAAAACAAACAACAATAGTTGAATAAATATATAAACTGTGTTACTCATGGTTGTGCTTTATTCATTTTATTTATTTATTTTGTTCCTTTTTTGTACTGGTAGAAAGTCGTATTGTAATTCATTATTCCAGGGCTACCTGCTGGGATAGAACAGAGATCCCTTCCAGTTCCTCTCTTAAGTGCATATAGGGAAGCCAGATTTGATTAAATTTATCCTTTCTAAGATGGAGCTCTGCTGTGATTTTCTCTGGTCTGGTTATGCTCTTTACTATCTCCAACCAATCCTCCACAGTAGGGATGACGGGGGTGAGCCAACGTTTGGTAAATGGTCTTACATGCTGCAGCCAACAGAATGCCTGTAAATGACTTTTGGCCGTTAGATCTTTTGCTTCCAGGGAGGAGGCCTAGGATAAACCTACCGAAGTCTGGGTGCCCCGGTAACCCTGTTATTTCTCCAAAGTGCTTTGCTACTGAGTTTCAATAGAGCTGCAATTTAGGGCAACCCCAGAAAATGTGCAGGTAGCTCCCAACCTCCCCACAGTTCCTCCAGCATAGGTCTGTACTCCCTTCTTTAAAGTGTTTTGTCTTTATAGGTGTGTTAAAAAATCTGGACACCAACTTCCACCTAAATTCCTTCCAATTGTTTGAGGAGGCGGTACGGACTACTCCCTCCCATACTTTCCTCCATTCCTGTTTGTCAAGTTGAGAACCTGTTTCCCTCTCCCATACAATCTGACAGCACGAGAGAGGCTGTTCTGTTGCTGTTTTATATGTGGCCATTAATCTGGACATTACTTTCACTTCTGTTGATTCCATAACTAGGTCCCATAAAGTCTGCTCCATGGGGTGTGGGGGTAGCTGCATCTCGGCCATGTGTGTGGAGGACCTCAGGAAAGAGGATACCTGAAGATATCGATAGAAGTATGAAGGTGGGAGTTGAAAGTCTTGCTGTAGGGTGTGGAAGAATTTAATGTTATCCTGCTGGAGAAACTGACCGAAAAACCTCAGGCCTCTCTGTCTCCAGAGTGCAAATGCCTGGTCCATGTATGGAGGGGTGAACGATGTGCAGTATACCATTTCTGTTCTATTATTGATGGAACCTTTAACTTTAAGGTATTTTTTAATCTGTCCCCAGGTCTGATATGTGTGTTTTGACCAGGGGTTGGTAAAGGTTTTTCTAAGTAGTGTGTGTGGGGGATCCTGAAAATCCATCACTGGTGACAACCCAGGTTCACCCTAGATTTCCTGCGAAACCCATGTGTTAATTGGGTCATTTCTTAGGTAGGCTGTCCATGCAGTTAGCTGTGCCATTTGACAATATATTTTTAAATTGGGTAACCCCAATCCCTCCTCTGTCCTGGCTCTTTGCAGGGTCTCCCAAGCAATTCTTGCTCTCCTTCCCCCACATACATATTGGCGTAGGGCTCTATTAATAACTTTCCACTCCTTGATTGGGATACATAGTGGCAAAGCACTAAAAAGGAATAAAAACAGGGGAGAATGTTCATTTTAATGGATTCTATCCTTCCCAAAAGGGATAAGGGTAGCAGCGTCCATCTCTTTATATCAGTGAGAACATCTTGGATTAACCTGCCATAGTTAACTTGATATAACCTTTGCAGGTCCGAGGGGATGTAGACACCCAAGTATCTAAACTGGGATGTTACCCAATGAAAGGGAATAAGGTGCTCTAGGTCTGGTGTACGGTCCCCATTTACCATCATCACTTCGGTCTTGTCATTGTTTATCTTAAACCCTGAAACCTGTCCATAGTCCTCTAATATTCCAAGTGATGCGGTGAAGGTTTTAAGTGGGTCACTCACATATAGCAGTGTGTCATCTGCGTAGAGTGAAATCCTATTCTCGGTTCCCCCTATTTTGATGCCCACCAGACCCTCATGTGATCTGATCAGTTCTGCCACAGGTTCAAAACTGAGGGCGAATAGGATGGGGGAGAGGGGGCACTCTTATCTGGTACCCCTGCCAATGTTCAGCCTATCCAAAATAGTGCCATTTACTCTGGCCTGTACAGTGGGGGTACTATATATTCTGTTAATCCAATCTATGAATTGGGACCCAAAATCAAATTTGGTCAGTACTTTCCTTAAGAAATTCCAGTTAAGAGGTCGAATGCTTTCTCGGCATCTATTGCGATCATTATCTGTTGGTAAGCTTGTTTCTTTCCTGTGTACAAAGTGTTAAAACAACGTCTAACATTATCTTGTAAATGCCTGTTAGGCACGAATCCTGCCTAGTCTGGGTGTATTAGATTCGGGAGAAAAGAGTTAACTCTGTCAGCAAGAATTTTTGTAAACATTTTTGAATCTACATTCAGTAGAGAGATGGGTCTGTACGAACTACAGGAGTCTGGGGGCTTTCCCTCCTTCGGAATAACCACAATTAGTGCTTCCCTCCAGGAATCAGGAAGCCGTCCTTCCTTTTGATTAAAGACTTTGGTCAGCAGTGGGACCAGTTGTTTGCTGAATTTTTGGTAAAACTCTACATTAAAACCGTCAGGGCCTGGGAATTTACCCACCTTCATATTACGGAGAGTTTGAGATTTCTGAGTGGGTTATCGGGGAGTACAGCTTGGTTCTAACTTCCAGTGTGAGTTTAGGTAGTGAAATCTGGGCCAGGAAGGCGTCTATGATTCAGTTGGTGTTATCTTTGTTAGGGCCTCCTTCACAGAGTGCAGCATAATATTTTATAAATTCTCCAGCAATGTCTTTCGGTGTGTATAGGGAGACTGGGTTATTGGGGTTAGCTGACTTAATTACTTTAACATATCTATTCAATTGCTGTTTTCTAAGTCAGAAGACTAATAGTCGTCTGGCCCTGTTGCCGTGCTCGTAGTATTTTTGGTTACTGTGTCTCAGTTTTCCTTTGATCTGCTGGTCTAGTATCTCCTGCAGAGCATTTCTGGTTTCTTTAATCTCATCTATTAGGTTCTTATTATGGGTATTTATTTGTTTCAGGGTAGTTTCTAACTGCTTTAACTTTGCCTCCAATACAACCTGCCTTTCCATACACCTTTTTTTTAAGAGCGATGCATAGGAAATAATCTCCCCTCTCAGCACTGCCTTCAAACTGTCCCAGAGACATCTGGAATCTGGGCCCAAAACAGGGTTGTGTTTCTCATAGTCTGTGATAACCTCTTTAATTCGGGAAATGAATTCCTCCCTCTGTATGAGGAATGAGGTCATCCTCCACAGGGTTCTCTTGTTCCAATCCCCTAGCTGTAACCTGGTGGTAACAGCTGAGTGGTCAGATATTAGTCTTGGGTGAATCGTGGTGTCTCTGACCTTGTGGAGGTTCCCACTACTGCATAGAAAGTAGTCAATTCTTGAATGAGAGTTGTTGGGGTGGGAGTAGACAGTGTAGTCCTTAAGGGTTCTGTTATATTCCCTCCAGACATCCATGAGCCCTAATTCATGCAACCCTGTTCTTACTTTCCTGCTCATCTGTTTGTTGGTTGTGAGGCGCCCTGAGGACCGGTCCATTTGGGGGTTGATTACACAGTTAAAATCCCCACCCAAAAGAATCATGCCTTCCCTTGCGTCAGCCACCTTCCCGAATAATTCTTTGAAAAAGAGGTATCATCCTTGTTGGGGGCATATAGATTAATTAGGTGAGCCGTCTGGGAGAACAGTTTCTCTATCACCAGGATCCCCCTCCCCTCTGCTAGAACCCGTTCAGAGCTAACTTCAAAGGGTAGATCTCTTCTAATGAAGATCGCAACACCTGCCTGTTTTCCAGTAGGGTGGGAAGAACTAATCACTTTGCTGACCCACGCCCTCTTCAATTTAGCATGTTCAGCGTCGGTCAACTTGGTTTCTTGTAAGAAACAAATATCTGATTTTAGATTTTTTAAGTACTGAAGTATTTTGGTTCTTTTTACAGGGGTGTTGATTCCCTGTACATTCAGGGAGGTTATCATAAGTGACCCCATGTCTAAAGGATTACTTGTCCCCATACTAGATCTGAAATCTCCCTTAATTTCCTTCTCATGGACTGTTCTCTTATTTCCTCATTAATCTGCACTAACCAGAGCATGTCCTCTGTGTCAAATATTACACTGTGCACCTTACATGAGCAACACTGACCACAATAGTAAAATAAATAGACCAACATGTCTGTGAGAAACAGTAACAGACTTTCTAAGAAAAATAAAAGAAATGAAAAAGTAGTCAAACTTGACCACAACTTCCTAGGTTAAGATGTTGTGGGGAGCCCTGCGTATAGCAGACTCCAGAGCTTCAGCTCAAGCTCCTACAAAGTGTAGGTCTGACCCC
Organism: Neoceratodus forsteri; assembly: GCA_016271365.2. Taxonomy (NCBI): domain Eukaryota; kingdom Metazoa; phylum Chordata; order Ceratodontiformes; family Ceratodontidae; genus Neoceratodus; species Neoceratodus forsteri. The sequence continues at coordinate 3,573,118 of JADMNL010000023.1, read as the reverse complement.
GAGGAGTCAGGTGTATGAGTGGTGTCACCATTAATATGGTGAGATGGACGGAAGAAACTATGTCAGTAGTCCTTCCACCAGTTCATCTGCTCCCATGGGGGCCACCTCTATGTCCTTACTCCAACGGGGGTGAAACAGTAATGAACCGTTGGATCAAGTACACCGGGGGGGGGGTGGAATCCATTCTGACCCCCTGATTAGGCCGACTACCTGAAAATTCTGAGCCTGTAAATCCGAACAGGCACTTCTTGCAAAACAATGTACCACCATTTTAACTACTAGTATTCTGTTTGATCTGTGAGCCAAATGCTGCATTGCTTAAATTTGGATAGTTAACACTGCATGTTAAACCATAAATGGGGAAACAGGGAGTCTGGTTAAACATAACCTGGGATAGACTAGGGAAGAAAGCCACGTCGACCCCATGCGGCCTGTAATGCCTGTGGCCTAGCTACGTAGTGCTCCCCCCCCCAGCAATACCCCGGGAGAAACGAACCACCTCGGTGGAAACAATCTAGTTAATGAAAGCTAATCAATTTAGAATTAGTAGTTCATTAAATGTCCCTCAGGGAATAGAAAAAAACACCTACCCCTCTATTGGGGAAGTACAGTAGATACACAGGATATACATTTATTTTATTTTATTTATTTAGTTTTTGTTGACCGGGTAAGTGCACTAAACAAATCCTGCCTATTTTCAGGCACGACCTGGGGGAAGGGGGATATAGATGAATGCCAACTGACCTTGAACCAGATTAAGCTGTTGGTAATATTTTTAGTGAATGAGGGAAATTTGGCCAGGACACCGGGGAAATTCCCCTACTCGCTGGAGGCAGAGGGCGCTGTGTTGCTGTGGGTGAGCGATCAGAGGGATCTAGCTTCCATTGAGGAAGGACGTGTGGGTGGCTGAGGAGAGAGCCTACTCCTCAGCCTTCCCCTTTCATATTCTCTGGGCACTATGGAGGCGATTTCTACATTGGACATTTTGGGCACAGATGAAGAAATGGATTGTGCTACAACACCAGTGGTTTCAATAGCGGGAATGAAAGGACAGATTCCCGATGCAGAGAAGAAATTGGCAGACTAATGTATGGAGCTAGTGGTAGCTGAGCAGCAATATTTAGAAACGAAGTCCCATTTACAGCAGGATTTACAGTGGCAGGAGGAGCTACGCGATATCCCGAACCTGGAAGTGGTTTCAGGTGCAGGCAGTACTGGTGCTCACGTTATCAGTTTAGGGGAGGTAGACGCACTACCTGTCCCCGATGTTTCTGATGTTCCTCTTGCGGTAATGGATATTCTGTCAGTCCCTAATACTGGATCCTTGGTTTTGAATGACGGTGATGAAGAGTCTGTATCAATTCCTATTGAGTCTTCACAGGCCACGGACGAAGGCCTGCAGATAAGTACAATTCCTGTTGGGGATTCGGGACATGCCTCTGATTTACCTGTTCTAGCTCCCATAACCTTCTCTATAGGAATCCCTAAGGGGCAGTGGGAAATTGAATGGGAAAGATGGAGTGGGGAAGGATCGGAGATTGCATTCGCAGCATATTGAGGCGAAAGCACTGGAGGTAGCCCAGTCTTGCCCTGGTCCCGTGGATTTAGTTTCCCCCCCGGTTGCTGCTACTTGGGTTTCCTCTGCTTTATTAGTGGCAGGTTGGGTTAAAAAGGGTACAGGAGATGGATGGGATCCTAATCTCTCTGGGGAAGACAGTACCTCTCCTCATATAGGCCCTAGTTTAAACTCTTGCACGGCTGAGGAAAGAAATATCTCTGATCTTCCTGCAGGGCGGATAATGCCTCAATCACAAGATCTTATTCCACAGCCTAGCTCTGAAAATGAGATATTAAAAGCGATAAAGGAGATGGAAGGGGATATCCCTGAACCTGTCATTTCGGATTCCTCTCTCGTTGTTCAAGAGGGAAGTCAGACCGCCCCCTTTATTATAAGGGAAAATGCTATAGCAGCTAACAAATCAGCCCATCTCTGGTAATATGGTTGCATCCCCTAATGCCTGGCATGAAAAGGTTAGGGATCAACTCTTTCCCCCTAATACAAACCTGTTGTCAGAACCAGCTATGAGGCAAAATGCTGTTAGGCTGAAATATAGGGGTAATGCTGCAGATGTTCCATATAGGCATTTTGTGGGGAGATCATTATTAAGGGACAGCATGAAATACTATGCCTATGAGGTATATGCTTTCATACATATACCTGGGGACTCGGTTTTTGATGTGAGCTTTAAACATCCTCGTGGTTTGGAGAGGTTCTGGAAGCAATATCAGTTGCTAAGCTCTCTCCATTATGGAAGCCTTTTTGGCAATACCTTTGACTAAACCCTTGACAAAAAGATAACGGTCCTTTTAGGAATGAAGGGTAAACGGCTGATATTACTTATTGGCTACAACAAAGATGTACAGTAAAAGGCTATCCAGAGCCTATTCTGGATGATGAACAATTATGGACGGGCGGATGGAAATATCAGGTCACTTTGAAACTTGAACAAGGTTTGACTAAACATCTACCAAACTGTTTTTTCCTGGGAAGAGATCAAGGGGTGATTTTCTATCCAGGTCAACCCAGAGCATGTTTTAAATGTGGGGATGTGGGGCATTTAAGCAGTGTCTGTGATAGGCAAAAATGTGGCCTATGTGGTGAAATAGGCCATTTTGGAGCCCAATGTCAGCAACCTTTGAGATGCAATTTATGTGATGAGCAGGGTCATACTTTTAGAAATTATTCATGGGCATCTCATAACAGCAGAGATTTGGCATTATGTGCAGAGCAAGATGTCTATGTTGCCACGGCACAAAAAAAGAAGCAGCGTGTGTTGGATTTACTCCTCATGAAGCCTCAAACAGATGTACCTTCTTTAGGTATGCCTCGCCCCCACATAGACTCCCTTCCAGTAGCTGTCAATCAGGAAAGTGATGTGACTTTACACAAGGGGCCTTTAGTTGGCTCCATGGAAAAAATGGATCCCCTTGTTTCACATGATTCTGCTACATCAAATGACCCTCCTGCTCAGGGCAAAAGTGGTTCTTTTAATTCAGACACAGAAAATATAAGCCCTGTTCAAGGAATAGAGGTGGACCTAGAGGAAACAGCTATGCCCCCACCCATTTTCCAGCAGGATGAATCTTTTCAGCGGGTTACAAGGTCTAAAACAGGAAAGTCACCTGTGGAGATTCCTACAGAGGCCAGGATTTTGGATGTTATACCGGTCCAGAACTCTTATGCTTTGTTATTTGAGCAAAAGGGAAGAAGAAAGTCATGATTCAGACTTATCTTCTATTGCCTCTTCGCAGGCAGTTGCGAGTATTGAGGGAGGGCCTATGGATAAACGTAAGTCCAGAAAGAGGAAGAAGAAGAAGAGATGAAGAGGATTGTGTTTTTTTTTTTTTTTATCTATGTCTCTGAGTCCTTTTTCTCTCTCTCTATTTCTTTATGCCTAGGAATCTTTCCTTTCTTACGATAAATGTGAACAGCATTAAAACCTTAGAGAAAAGGCGGGTCACCTTTGCCAGTGTGAAGGAAGGGAATTGTAATGTGATTTTATTACAAGACACTAGGCTGCATTCATTAGTAGAGGTGAGGATGCACAAAGGGACTGGCAATGGGGGGGTCTCCTTTTGGTCTTTGGGTGACGTACCTTGGTCAGGGTTAGGGATTTTGTTTAAGAGAATGCCGGTAAAAGTACTACATCTTTTTGATGTATGTCCTGGCAGGTAATGATAATGGATGTTGTTATAGGTTATGAAACATATAGAATTATTAATATTTATGCTCCTCAGGTAAGGGCGGATAGGTCTTCCCTTTTTAGGAGGGTTGAACCATATTTACATACTTCAAAGCTGGTAGTCTGGGGAGGTGATTTTAATTGTGGCCTTACAAGTAGAGATTGGGGAAGATCTACATCTAAAGTTTTCAGTGATTCTAATTCTTTATTAAGAATATTAAAAGCGAATAATCTCTGTGATGTTTATGATTTATTGAATCAAAAACCATCGCATACTTTTTATAAAGGTAGATTATCCTCTAGAATTGATTTTTGGTTGGTCTCAAGGAGAGTTCTTTGTCAGGATGTAAGGATTATCCCAGTTGAAACATCTGATCATATGGTGGTTAAATTGGACTTAGGTTCTTTACAACAGGTTTCTATAGGGAGAGGCTATTGGAGGATGAACATTACTATTTTACAGGAGGTAGACATAAAAGGCTCTACTGAGGAATTTTTTAGGGTAAGAGCGGATGTCTCCTTTTTTGTATGACAGCCCTATTGATTGGTGGGAGGATACAAGAGAGACTTGAAAATTCTTTTAACTGATGTTTCAAGGAAAAAGGCTCGTAGTGGCTACATACAGTATTTGGGGCTAAGGGCTAAATATATGCAGCTATTATCTCAAGCTGTTAACTCAAGTATTTGTATGAGGCAGTTGAGAGATATAAAGGATAAAATGTATTCATATTTAAAAATCTCAGAAAATAGAGCAGCTCAGCAGCAAAAATGTCAAACCAGGGGGCCTAAAGAACAAGTGAATCCATTTGATTTAGGCCTACCTGTTGTGCAGCGTTTGGTTATGACAAAACTGAAAAACATACATGGTTCTGCAATTACAGACACTAATGGTTTATTAGCATGTGTTCAAGATCATTTGAGATTGACATTTCAAAGAGATATGGTAAATGGTTTAGAGTTAGGTTTTCAAGATTTGGAGATTCCACAGTTAAGTAATGATGCAATACAGAATCTGGTATCTCCCTTTTCTGTTTTTGAAATTGAGCAAGCTATCGCCGGATTATTACACCAGTCAGCTCCAGGGTTGGATGGGATTCAGAATGATTTTTATAAATGTTATAGCGAAATCATAGCCCCTTGGCTGCAGGTGTTATTTACAGCTGTATGGGAGGAAAATAGGTTAGTTCCACTATGAAAGAAGGTGTTATGTCCTTTCTTTATAAGAAAAGGGATGAACAGGATATTAGAAACTGGAGGCCGATAAGTTTGTTAAATTCAGATTATACTGTAAAATCTTAACTAAAATTTTATCAAATCGTTTATCACAGATTACAAAAATTGTTATATATCCCTTTCAATCTTGTGCTGTTCCTGATAGGAACATTTTGCAAAATTTGGTGTTTATTAGGGAAGTGGTAGAACAAAGCTTACAAAGGAATTTGGATGGATATTTGATGTCTATTGATCAAGAGACTGCTTTTGATTCGGTTAGACAGGAACATATTTGGGCAGTCTTACAATATTATGGGATACCGGTTTCCTTTATATAATTATTACAAACATTGTATATGGATGCTCAGGTTGTTCCGATGGTAAATGGACATTTGGGGATACCTTTATTTTTAAAGAATGGCTTGAGACAGGGCTGTCCATTGAGTCCACTGCTGTATGTTTTTGGTCTAGATCCCATACTTGGGCAAATAGAGAAAGCACCATATATTAAAGCCATTGAAAATAAGAATGGGATAATATTTTCTAAAGTTACTGCCTATGCTGATGACTGTTTTTTTACTATTTCTGATCTTGAGTCAGGAGAGCAGATACTGAGATTATTTGAGTCAGTCTTTAATACTACTGGTAATAGGATTAATATAGGAAAAAGTAGGATTTTGGTTTTAGGTGAGGCTCAGGTTGTGGAAGGTTTTCATATTGCTATGATAACTAATGAAATTAAAATATTGGGTATGTTTTTTTGTTCTCAGGAATCAGAGAGGAAGAACTGGGTGATAGCATATGATCAGGCTAATCTGAAAGTGAAAGCATGGTTGTCATGGAAAATGTCCCAGAAAAAGAGGGTTCTTCTGCTTTGGGCATATATAGCTCCAATTTTTTTGTATATTTCTCATGTATATCCTTTGTCTTTTGATATGCATACAAAATATATGGGTCTTTTTTTTCTTTTCTTATGGAGGAGTCGTTTGAATGCAGTTAAAGGAGTTCATACGTATAGGTCTTGGAAAGCAGGTGGCTTAAATATGATTCAACCTTTGTTATATTTTTTGGGGAACTTTTTCTTTAGTTCTATTCGCCTGGTCATATTAGAGTCCGAGAGTTTAGGGTCTCTCATTATGAAGCTATGGGGTCCTAGTTTTTTGACGGCTTGGGGCAAATGGCACCCATCAGATAGATTTCTTCCGGGATATTTACAGACTACCCGGAAGTATATAAGAATCTGGAAAATTGAGAAGGGTTGGTTTTTAGGTCAAGAGAAAAAAGCTTTTTATAAATTTATGTTGAATAAGTGGTATACAGAAGAACCTTTATTTCAGGTGTCTGCAGCCATAAACATTGACGCTTTACTGGAATGTTTTTTGGATCCTAGGATATCACTTAAGATGCAGGATTTTGTTTGGTTGTGTGGGCACCAAAAGCTGAATGTAGAGAGTAATCAAAAACATAAACAAATTAGTGAAAGGGTCTGTGGAGACCCTCGGTGTCAAGGGCAGATAGAGACCATGCATCATTTATTTTTTGATTGTAGGAATGTTCAAGGTTTTTGGGATCAGCTAGCTGAATGGTGGGGGGAGAATGTTTTTAAAAATATGACATATGATATTTTGGTTTTAGGACAAACACCTATATCCTGGACGAAATGGGCCAAAATTACGGCCATTGTTATATTTGCATGTTTAAAGTGGTCTTTATGGCAAGCTAGATGCTTACGTTCCTTACAGAGTAAGATAATCTTTCAGCAGGAGGTTTGGTTTAATATACAAGCTGATTTGGATAAAATATTTAGTTATGAATTTCGTACACTAGGACAAGAAGTATGTTCTAGATTATGGAGGAATGTAGGATGGGTGGGGTAAAGGAAAAAGAAAGGAAAAAGCTGAAAAATCCTTCCTTTATTCAGCTTTATCATTTTCTACACTTATTAAATGATGTTTTGTTCAATGGATATATTTTGTAGATTTGTAGGCATGATCCAAAACTGATTTGTATAATTAAGTTCATTGGTTTAGTTAAAAAGCACCATTTTTGGGGTATATTGGGTTATTTAAGGGATTCACTATGTTTTGTTTTAAGAGGTGTTTTGTTTTAATGTGGGGTTCTTTGGGTTTTTTGTTTGGCTTGGTGTGTACTATGATATGTGTTATGTGTCATTATGTTATGCTTTTGAATTCTGAATAAAAATTTCCCCTACTCTTTTCGATAAGTGCCATGGAATCTTTAACATCCACATGAACTACCACCAATCCAGGCAGATGGGACCTCAGTTTAACGTCTTGGCCCAGATCATGGAGCACTCCAGTCCGATGATGATCCCAGACACTCCTCCTCCAACAATGAGCCCTTGTTCTCTGCTCAGAATGTCTTTTAAATCCATACTTAAATGTGAGGGCTAGGAGATTGCCGAGCGGTGTGCTCTCTTGGGCTTTCCTGCTCGATGCCAGGCTGAGCGCATGATCTCGCTCTCCAAGATATTGGCTTCCAAGTCTGGGCAGGTCAGGCCGAGCTGCTTCAGGGTGGGAGCTGCATCTTTGATTGAGTTGAACAGCAACGGACCTTTAGGTGTATGAATTCGGAGTTTGGCAGGGAAGTAGAGCTGTATGCGAATCTTCTTGTCTTTGGCCTGTTTTATAATCTCTCTTACTTGTCTTCTTTTGCCATTAAGAAAGTCCGAGAAATCTTGGTTGAAGTAGATCTTTTGGCCTTCAGTCTCGATGTCTCTGAGCTTTCATGCGATCTGTAAAACTAGCTGATGATCTTGGTAGCTGAGCATGTGAGCAATTATCAATCTGGGTCTTGCTGACTGTTCCCTAGGCCTGGGAATTAAAGAACGGTGGGCTTGCTCGATTGGGAAAGGTGTGCCTTCTGGTATCTTCAGGAGCTCCCAGAGAATGTATAGAATGAATTACTCTACTGACGGAAATGATTTTTTCCATATCTCGTGCCTCCCAAACACCGAAAGTTGTTCGCCTGGGCGCAGTTTTTCTCAGTCGTCTATCTTTAGTTGTAATTCTCTTTTTCTCACCAGTAAATAGAGGATGGTCCAGTCGTGTTGTCCCACTGAGTTGGCCAGGTTTCCCACCGAGTACTCCACAGCCGTGGTGCACTTGTCAATGGCCCATAGATCTGCCTTTAAGTCTGCTGTGATGACTCAACACTGTACAAGGCCTTAATGATGCCATCTAATTTGGACAGAACTTTATGTTGGTCACTGCTCTCGATTATTTCATCTGAATTGGTGATGCTGCTCACCGGGGAGGCCGAGCGGGAGTCCCGCGCCAGGCCTGTGCATCTATTGGTCTCCATCATCGTTTTTAGCTTTGCTGATTGTGAGTTTCTACTTTTACCCTTATTTGTCTCCATCTCAGGTGTAGCAACAAAATGATTTGAAGGTACGTTAGAATGAATGTATCCGGTATATTATAAAAATTTTCTCAGCGGCCCCCAGAGCACTCAGACTAGGCTGTCATCCATTCAGTGATGTCACCAGAAGTCCGTCCTATCTACCTTGTACAGAAAAACTATTCTTCTGTGTGCCTACTGCTGCCTAAGATGGTAGGCGAATAACCTACTGGCCTTTTCTTCTGCCTCCCAATATTTTTACCCTGTCCAAAAAAAGACATAATCTGCTTTGTGGCTAAGAAGGACATTAATAATTGCCAGGCCACTTACCTTTATATTTAACCTTGCCCTGTCCACCTCCTCCATGCCTCTCTCCCAGAAGTCTGCTAAGGTGGTTCCTATCTTCAGAGCAGGAGACCCCTACTCACCCAATAACTACCGGCTGATATCTATTCTCCCCCACCTTAGTAAACTCCTTGAGAAGGCTAGCCACCACCAGCTATCCAAATATCTCAATCAGCATAACCTCATATGTGCCCAGCAACACGGCTTCTATAAGCACCATAGTATCGCAATGGCTCTGGCTCTGTTCACCAATCACATCCTCACCAACATGGATCGCAGCTGTGCTACAGGTGCAGTCTTTGTTGACCTATCGAAAACCTTCAATCTGGTAAACCACACCCTCCTCTCTAAACTGCAATTTATTGGCTGCTCTGAGGAAACCACTAAATGGCTTCAGTGCTACCTCTCTAACTGCTCCCAATCAGTCTGTATCGGCTCAAGTCACTTCCCTGGCCATGTCAGTATCCACTGGAGTGCCCCAAAGGTTCATCCTGAGCCCCATGCTCTTCTCTATCTTCGTCAGCACCCTCCCCTCTGACTGCCTCAACTGCAACACTCTCCTTTATGCGGATGACCTAGTCATCTTCCACAGTGACAAATCCCTTCCTTGAATATTCTCTGTCCTTAACTAGAACTACAGTGCTACCCATAGCTGGTTCTCCTCCAACCGACTACTCGTCAACACCAAAAAAAACCAAGGCCATGCTATTTGCATCTAGGCCACTCCTAACCTAATCCACCACCAACAATTCACCCCTTCTTATCCTCTCACCTGATGGTCCTCCCCTGGAAAATGTCTCCTCCTTTAACTATCCGGGGGTCATTCTCGACCCCACTCTTTCCTTCACAGACCAAACCAACACTGTTATTCGTAAGATAAACCAGAAACTTGGGGCTGCTTACCATGTAAAGCCATACCTATCCAATGAAGCTCGTCTAGCTATAGTCAGAGGAAACCTTCTCCTTATATTGGACTACTGTTCCCCCATTTACTCTCACATCTTTTCCACCCTCAGGACTAGACTTACGTTGGCCTACAACAGCGTTTTCCACTTTGCATTGTCCACCCTTTTCACCACAAATCACTGTGACCTTTACCATTCCCTCGGCTGGCTGTCTCTACAGGGCTGCTTTGAATTTATCCTAGGCTGCTTTGTGGACACCATCGTAAGACACATTGCTGTTTCCCCTCTCTCCAACCTCTGTAAGCTCCGTACCTCACCCAGGTGCCTCCGCTCCTCCACTGTTCCTCCTCTTGAGGTACTGCACACCATAACCAAAATGGGAGGGAACATCCTATTGGTTGCTGCCCCCACTTTTTGGAATGGACTTCCAGCACCCCTTAGATTCTTCAATGCACATACTGCTGTCAAACAAAACCTCAAGTCCTGGCTACTTACTAAATACTGCTCTAATTGTATGCACAGACAATACCCCCTCCTGACTACCCTAAAGTTACCCTACTCTTCTCCTCCCTTCTTCTCTGCCATCATTTGCTAGCTAGTCAGTGTACCACGGCTGGTGTGGGGGGGGGGGGTTGGCTGGGATGGGTAAACTGGGTTCAGCTTAATGCTGCAATTATGTGCTTTACCTAACTATCTTGTGTTGATTTTCCTTACTTGTTGTATTACTACTGTACTTATCCTTACTCATGTTGTATTATTTCCTTAAAGTCCAACTGGTGTACTTAATTTACCCTACTGCATTGTAGTGCTGCTGCAATTTCTGATGTACTTGACCTCCCACCTGTACCTCTTACTGTGTGTATTGCCATTATGTATATATTGTAATATGTTCCTCTTGCCGCATGGCCTGGGTCGTGCCTGAAAATGGTCCCGTGGACCAGTGCACCTACCTGGTTATCAAAGTCATAAATAAATAAATAAAGTGTGTCAGCTGGTTCAGAGAGCAGATCGCTGGACACATGCTTGTGACCTCTACAAAGCAACTGGATTGCTACCCCTTCACCTCAGGGCCCAATACCAGGCCTGCCTATTGGGAAAGAAAGCCATACTTGGGCTAGCTCCTGAATCCACCTTGTGTCTATTCAAAATAGATCAACTAACAGTCAGTACACAGAGGTCCTCCAGGAGTGTGCTTGTTGTACCTTTCAAACGTAACTCAATAGCCCAAAAATCCCTGTCCTTAGAGGACCCAAGTGGATAAATAACCTACCCCCAGACCTAATTGAATGCAATAAGGTTGGCAACTTCAAAGTTGGTCTCCGAGCACATCTAACTCTCTCTTGTATATGTGAATGCCCCAACATAACCTAACCTTATTACAAACACTTGAAAGACCATGTATGCCCTAACCTCTAACACTAGGAAAATCCCTTAACCACTGCTTCCGAACTCACTATATAAGACTTGTATAGGCTTATCTTTGCCCCCCCCCCCATGCTTACCAACCCCTTTCTACTTTCTCACTTTCTCCTACCTTGCCCCCACTTTTCATGGTCCTCTCCTAAATCCGATACCTACCTCCTACCTCTACTTTTTCACTCTTGCCTACCTTACCACCACTTTCATGGTCCTCTCCTTAATCCAATATCTACCACTTACCATCTCCTCCCCTCCACTCCCCTAGCCTCCTTTTCGCCCACCACCCATCTCCTCCCCCTTCGCCTCCTACCCCCTTGACCACCTTTTCCCATTTCTTCCTATCCACCTTTCTCTCACTTTGACCCCCCCCCCACCTCCCAGAACAAAGCCTCCTCAGGCTGCCACTCTTACACATCCTGAACCAAGCCTCTCTCTGGTTGTCTTACTCTACCTAAGTACAGGTTTCTGAAATCCCCTACTGATCTGTACAATTAAAACAGGGCAGCCTATTCCAGTAAGCAGTCTATCATACTTGCCAACTTGTTGAACTGACGGTGAAATCTCCTTGTGAATTTCTAAACAGATGGTAACAAAAGTGTAACTTACCTAATATGAGGAATAACCTCTATTGAGTAACCTGAGCAACCTTGTAACCTGAGAAATCATTTGTATGCAAATGGAATTTAGTACATTCATTGTATCTAGTTGTAATTTTGTATTTACTGTTGTTGTTGTTTTATCTGTCTTGTACTATGTCTGACTTGGAACCTTTGTAAATGGGTCTTTGGCTCAAAGGTATTTAATCCCAAACTGAAATAAAATAAATAAATATCATATTTGAGGGTAGTGATTTGGTGCAACAGCTCTGAGTCTGGGGTGTTTAGCTTTTTTTTTTAATTAATTTTCCAGTTCTGTCATTTCTTTCAATTTCTAAATTAAGTGCCTCCACCCCAAGTCTCTTATGGGTTGCTGACTAGGCAGTGACTTGGCCCTTCATAGTTGTCTTATAGGCTGCCCAACCCATCCCATATGGCATGTCAGCTGTTGCATTTTTGGCAAAATATGTCCTATGCCCTTCTTTGGGACTGTAACTAAATTTTAAATTTGGGGTCCTGTAGCAAGCTGCAGTTTAGTCTCTATTTAGGGGGCCTCCCCTAGCACCAGCAATATTAACAGTCAGTGCTACTGGGGCGTGATCTGAGATCGGAATGTCATGAATCTCATAAACTGTGAGGAACTATTTACCAGGAACAGTGGGTCAAATACAAGGGGACATGAATATAAGCTGTTGGGGGTTGGGGGAGATTCAGGAGTGATGCAAGAAAGTTTTACTGTACTGAGAAAGTGGCCGAGTTGTTGAACAGCTTAACACCAGAGGTGGTGGGTGAAAAATCATTAACACATTCAAGTATGGTTGGGACAGAGTAAAGGGTTTAATAGTTACTTAGGGGGTAGCAGTAAGGCAGGAAGTGAGGGGGGGGAGTAGGAGGGCAAAAACCCTGTCTGGACAACAGGTCACTAAGTAGAGTAGAGTAGAGTAAAACTGGGCAGACTGGAAGGACCAGTGGTCTTTTTCTGCTGACATTATTTATGTTTCTATGAATCTTTGCGATGGCCACCCAGTTGCAGAGAACTGCTGAGACCATTACTGTATTTATCCTGGTGTAGGTCGGGTGGACCATGGAGGAGTTGGAATAGTCTTACCTTCTGGGGTGTATGAGGTGCCATGTCTTCCATAATGTTTTTCCCCACACCTTCCTGTTGGCAGCTCCAGCAACTTCAGTTTCCCAGGGCTCTTATATACCAAGGGATCCAGAACCTGGTTTATATCTCCCCCAAGGATGATATAAGGGGTCTGGTGGTCCAGTAATGAGTACCTGGGCCAGTGAGTGGAAAAATGTTGTTTTTAAGTTGTTGGGGCAGTACACGCTCCCCAGTACCACTCCCATCCTGCTAATGGTGCCCTGCACCAGAAGCCATCTTCCCCCAGAATCTATTATGATCCGAGTGGCAGAAATGTTCAAGCTCCTCCCGAATAGGATTACAACTCCTCTTTGCTTACGGTTAAAAGAATTCTTGAACACTTGTTCTATCCACATTCTGCGTAACTTTAGGGCCTCTGCTTTCTTCATGTGGGTTTTCTGGATTATTGCTGCATCACATTTCAGTGCTCTTTAGACAGTTAGAATCTTTGCATGCTTAATAGGAGTCCCCCATCCACCTTACATACCATGTTACAATCTTGAGCTCATGGGACCCCATATTAAAATGTGCAGCATGATATGCCTATGAGGGAAACTCCTTCACTCTCCTTGATTCCCCCTTCTCTGTCCTGAACCCTCAGGGCCTGAGTTAAGAAAGCTTCACTGAGGAAATGAAGCAGGGTAGAAACCACTGCAATATACATAGTTTTTGCTTAGAATATGCTGGGTTTAATAAAATGTACTTGAAAACAATCAGTACAACAAACATAGGTTCAACAGGGACAAACTGTTACACTTAAAGATCTGTAAGTTCAGTAACTGTCTGGGCCTGTTTGTTATGGCCTCTGGTGTCACAAGTGTGCACCAGGTTGGCACAAGTCGACCAAGCTCCTTCAGGGTGCACCAGGTTCCTGACTGATAACTAGTTCAACAGTTAAAGTGGGCTTCTTATTTCCTGCCCCCACAATTCCTTAGACATGCTCCTGCCTCATGACAGTTTGTCTTACTTGTTCGCATGCAGTGGTGGGAGGATACACTGCACCCCCCCCTCCCTTGAGACTTTGCCTTGAACAGTCTGTGAGCAGTCTATGCTATGGTGGAGAGGAAGAGTGGAACCTTGTGGTGTCATCAAGACTTTTCCTTCCTCCAGTACACTTCGATCCTAGCGGCCCCACCATGACATCACCATAAGTCAGCACAGTGATCAGTGCCCAGAGCATACCTGTTAGGGATGGGGGGGAGAGGAGGATTGCAAGAAAGGGGGAGGGGTGGGTGACACATCACACAGTTCACAATTTGAATTGGGGGGACTGTGTCTCACATACAACAGGTTACCAATGAGTGTAGATTTGGTCTGCCTTCCTTACAATGTCCCTGCTCTCTCTCTCCACAGGCCACCCATCCTTACCACACTATTTCTGTTATAGTCTGTCACCATGAGATCAGCATCTGTATTATGCTAGCCTAAATTCCGTAGATGAATCATTTGCATGGGCAGTGGGGGGAACCAGAAGCCCTTAGAGTGAAAGGATAATGCAGTATGCACACATTATCAATTCAACTCCTCCAAGTCGATTGCAGCAGCAGTTGATGTATGCAAGCATGGCACAGCTCAAACTTCTCCACTGCCGTCATTTCCAATGGCAGATAAGTGGCTGCTTTTCACCATTTTCTTGGCATAGTTCAGTGCTGCATCTGGTTGGTAAATTCTTGCAGGGCTCCTATATTGAAGATTTTCAGTAGGGAGCAGCATTGTGTATTTTACACCTTTGACACAAAGCAGTTTCTTTGTGTCCTAGAAAGGTCTGCGCATATCCAATATTTCCTTGGGAAGAGCTGTAAAAATTGAGAGTTTGTGGCTCTCACAGCTCAACTCTTTATAGTTTCTACTTAGTCTCATGCTCTGCTCTTTAACCTGAAACCTAGAACATTTTACCACAATCATCCTGGGTCTGGCATGCAGGGCTATGGGGCACTTGCTGAAAGGCCCCATGGGCATGCTCAAACAGAGTGGCTCATTCCAGAAATAGTTCAGTGCTTTGGGGAGGGCCTGCTGTAGAAGTTGCTGCTCTTGTCTTTCTTAGGCATGCTGGAAATTCTAATGGTGCTCCATCACCACAAATAGTCCCAATCTAGCTCCTTTTTCTTTAGTGCTTAGAGTGCTCTGCTATTGTCTATTGGTCTTGCGTGGGACCTTCTGCTCTCTTTTGCCTCTGTAATGCGGTTACTGAAGTCCTTCAGTTGTGTTACTCTTCCAGACAGTATGGTTTTGATCTGGGTGATCTCTCCCATGAACATGGTGAGAAACCCTGAAATACTATGGATTTCTAGCGAGAGACCATTGGAGGAACCCGTGGCCATGTTGTTAGACGTGGGAGAGCCTGGTAGAGAAGCTATGTCCACGTTCTTCTTTTGTGCCTAGTGAAGATACTATTGAGGAAAGCATTGAAAGGCTCCGCTGATTCTTCGGCATCTGCTACATTATACAATATGATTATCTCAGTAGTACTGCCATTTTTGCTGTTGAGATGGATGTTAATAGAACATCAGGACTCGGAACTCAAGAGGTATTCCTTCACCTTGGGCAAGCTCAGCCACATCCCGTAACTGTATTTTAAGAAATTAGCTATAATAGACCTTGGCTTAATTCCTTCTTCGGAGTTGGGAGCCAATTAATTGTGAACTCTCTCAATTTCTATGTGAGAGGGTCACTGGTGAGATGACAGTACAGACAACAAATTTTGTAAAAAGCTTATAACATCATACATTCCACATTTCCAGAGAGTCTAACAAAGCACAAGTTATTTGTTCTTCCCCTATTTTCAAGATCATACATTTTACACCAAATGGATTTTAATTTGTTTGGCAAAGTATTCATATGGACCCTCCAAATTAATTAGGGAGTCCTCATTTGTGGCAGTTCTTGTATCAGCCAGATCAGTTCTATCATTTGTGTTATATCAGTGGAATTTTTAAGATCATCAACAGTTAATTTTAAATCAGTCAGGTAAGGGCGGTTCAACTAGGTTTATTGTGGGGGAGAATTTTCATTGAAGTAGGAAAATTGGGGTTTAGGCCTCAGAAAAGTTATTATACCTTTTGAAGTGTTTTGGTGTCTTTTTTTGTCTTTTATAGTGTTTACTTCATATAAATAAATTACAGCATGTCAAGAATTTATTCTAATTAAATAATCTAATTAGATTCATTACCTTGAATGGTACTGTGCAGTACATTCCTTCTTGTACCCAACATGCACAAATGCTGTTTCACATTCACATTCCTTGCAGCGGTTGACTGATATTGCTCACATTACTCTTGTACCAGTTGAGACCAGTAAGGCCAGGTTGTGTTTTTATAGTAGGTGTGCAGAAATGATCTGGAGAGCTTCAACAACACCTCAAAGCCAGTGCATTTCTTAACAATTACTCCCTCCCTGCCCCTCTTTTAATTTCAAGATACGTAAATTCTGAGACCAGATCACAGACCAAACTGGAGGTGAGTGATCAATGGATTGACCAACATAAGCCGATCAATGGAAGGGGGAAAGGTTGGAGAGTGCAAGGGCAGTGAAGAGTCATGAAAATGGACACTGACATTAAGCTTCCCAACTCCATCAATGTTTTAAAAAAACTCCTACCAGATACCACACACAGCAGCCAGAGAGCAGAAGGAGCTTTTAAAATGTAATGGACATATATAACACCCACAGTTAAAAAGTTGAAAAGTGTCTCCATCTCAGATTTTTTTTTGAAGGGCACCACAGTGGAAACAGTAAACTCATAGACACATATGCAATGATGGCAGAAAACTCTGGACAGTACTCATGTCAAAGCTGGGTTGTCAATGTCTATCCTAGGCTCCTGGTCACCCTGCTCATACCCACCACAGTCATCATTTATAGGCTGCTGCCACACAGGAAGAAACATTACTTCAGTTGGCATCCATGAACATAGTGTGCCTCAAGAGAAAGATAGAGGATAGGGGATGCTACAAAACCAGCACTCTTGTCAGATTTATTTTCCTTAATTATGAAAAAGGCAGCCCCTCTCACTCCTGAGCAGCACTGACACATATCTGCTAGCAAACACACTTGATAATCAACTGCCGGCACCACCAATAATCACTACATATTTTAGCCCTTCGGCATTGGGGCAGACAGAGTTGTTTGGTGCAGTACCCCACCAAAACATCCAGACCGAACAGGCTATAGTTTCCAAACATTACAAAATCATCAAGCCACACAAACAGTGGCGGAGGAAGAAAAAGATGGGCCCCAGTGCAAGTTGCAATTTTGTGCCCCCCCGGTGCCCCCCGCCCAGCTACTGACAAGAGCAAGAGAGGCTCAGGCAGCAAAGCACACAAGGCAAGACACAGGTGGGCATGGCAGGCTGGAGACACACAGAAAAAAAGCCACAGTCAGGCCTACTCTCAGGAGTCTCACACACTGCTGCTGCTGCAAGGCAAACACTACAGACTCACTGACTAGTAGTACTGTAGTCTGACTGAGAGAGACTGTGACTTTACTGGGCTGGCCAGCAACAAGTGGTAAAGTAACAGTAGTACAATATTATTTGTAGTATTTAATTGTACTACTAACACTGCTGCAGTGCGGCCATTAGATAAGCACTGAGTCTGCACTCACTCACTGACCCCACCTGGTCCCAACTCCCGCCCCCAGACAAACAGCGCTGTGCCCAATAAGTTTTTTTTAATAATTTTCTTGTTTTGCATCACCTAAAAAAGCAAAAACCCAGCTAAGGTGGCTGCTACTATGCTAAATACTATATAGCAGACAGTCCACCCGGTCCAGACTTCTGCCCTCAGTCAAACAGGCAAACAATTACAGCAATGTGCCCAGTATAAGTTTTTTTCATCATTTGAAATTTCATAAGGTTTGCGCCACCAAAAATAGCCAGAAATCCAGCTTGAAGGTGGCTGCTGTGCTAAATGCTACTCCTCCTAGCTAATAGAGTAGAGACTAGACTAGAAGCAATCAGTCACAACAAGACGTCCAAACATTGTTGAGACAGACACAGCATTTAGCCATTAGTGCTTGATCTAATTATCATCTGACCCGTCTCTCGCACTGCAAAGTGCATTTATCTAGCCCTCAGCTCTGCCTACCACAGACTGACTGACAGCGTCCCTATCCAATCAGGACGTGTCAGCCAGTCAGTCATGTGGTGTGACTCAATCTTGGTGAATGACCCATGCTGCCCTCCTTGTGTGCCTGCTCTCTCATTGTCACCTCTCCCCGCCGCTAAGGAGGCCCTCTAATTAAGTCAGCAGCTGATCCTCCCACCAGCAGCACCATCTCCTAGCAACAGAAGCTGACTGAGAGAGTCAGCGAGAGTGACCCAACCCCCCACGGGCCAGCCCGGCCCCCTGCAACAACAACAGAGCAGACAGACTGAGACTCGGATGGGCAGGTATGGCTCCCTGCCCACGCGTCACCAGCCAGACCAGTTGCCACACACTAAAATACAGTAAGTACTACTGCTCTCTGCAACTCTCCCTCTGTATCTTTTCGATTCCAGTTTGTGAATCTCTGCTGCCATCTGCAGTACGGGCGGCACAGGTCAGGAGCGGCTGTGGCTGACAGCTCAGCTGGGCGTGACTGTCACAGACAGTCAAAGACAAAAACATGGATTCTTTGCCAAAAAAATGGCAAATCAGTGCATAACTGTAATGGGCCCCCTAAGTGTGTTGGGCCCCTGTGCCACTGCACCAGCTGTTCCTCCACCACTGCACACAAACAAGCTCTTGTTACAGCTAAACATGCTCTGAGCACAAAACACACTGTGTGGAAGGGGCCAAGGCTTAAAATAATAAAAGTAAGTTCCAAGGCCACATGAAGCAACTGTCTACACACACTTGCAAAAAAACCTGATTAGGCAGCAAACACAAATCAAAGCCACTCTTATTTAATAGGCAGCAGATGAATGACTGAAGTCACTTGTCAAATCCACCTGTTTTCCACAACATATGATCTGGCAATACAGATCAGACTGTTATGGAAAATGGATGGATTTGACAAGTTATCTCAGTCACTCAGCCTAGGATCTGGTACTTTGATTACCCACAAAGAAAATAAATTAAATTAGCCTGCAAAAGCTTACCTGAACCACTCTGAATTAATAGGCAGCAGTGGGCATACAAAGCATACTGTTATGGAAATTGGCAGGATCTGACAATCTACCTTAGTCACTCAGGATTTGGAACTTCGATTACCCACAAATAAATAAAAA
Organism: Neoceratodus forsteri; assembly: GCA_016271365.2. Lineage (NCBI taxonomy): Eukaryota > Metazoa > Chordata > Ceratodontiformes > Ceratodontidae > Neoceratodus > Neoceratodus forsteri. The sequence continues at coordinate 3,554,183 of JADMNL010000023.1, read as the reverse complement.
CATTAGGCAGCAAACACAAATCGGAACCACACGACTCTTAATTAATAGGCAGCAGAACAGATCATACTTTTGTGTAAAAAGGCAAGACTTGACCATAAATTTATTACTTCAGTTACTCAAGATTTGGCACTTCAATTGCCTGCCAACCAACTCAGTGTGACTACCAGTATGCCATGTTCCCGCTCTAACTAGTGGCTGCTGTGTGCTGATATCTCATTGGTTTGAATGAAGAATTTATTTATTAGTTCCTCAGTATTACTTGCAGATTGTACTTATCACCATAGTAATACTGGGAGAAGCAATAAACTAATTCTATATTCAAAGTTACATAGTAACCTGGCAGGCAGATAACTGCATGGGACGGTATTACCGTCATGATATTGGTATATGACTGGTGTTCATAAGCAGCTGATCATACCGTGCAACTGAAACTTAAATTTCTGTGCTGCATATATTGATTGAGAATAATAAATACACGACATGTATACATTAATGAAATAAATACATAGTGTCAAAAAAGTGTGCGGGGGGCCAGAATACATATGTGGCCCACCCAGAAATAAGAGTGGGGGGCTGTGGCCAGTTCAGCCCCCCTGGTTTAGCTGACCCTGGGCCAGGTTTCTCTGCATAGCAGTTAATATTTCCGTAATTGTCTCTATGTCACTTCTGGTCTTATTAGCTGCTACTCCTTCCTCATACACTGTACATGCTCCCCTGGACTAACTTGTCAGTGGGATTTTGAACATTAACTGACACAGACATCATCAGCAGTGGATGTGACTAGGAACACAAAAAAGTTTAATAAAAACTAGAATTAAACAAAGGGATGCTTCGAAAACACTCAGGCTACGTGGTGGTGAATTTCTGACAACAAAATGTGCAATTTGAAACAACGAATATAAGTTTTTGCTGCAGGATCTTAGTAGGATGTATTTCTGTGCTATGCACAATCACAGTCAGGCTGCCATCTTAATCAGTGCCATCCATAAATCTGACATTCAAGTAGGAGGATGACCATAAGGAGTAAATGATGTCTGATGATGTACTGCAAGTAAGGACACTAGGTCATGGCTGGTCCATTGGCACAGCAGTAGCGCTACTACTCGCGACAACAGTGACTTAGGTTTGGAAGTGAGCTCGAGTCATTGGGGGCTGGCCAGGGGGATGGAGGGATTAAGCATTCCAGTGGGTACTCTCCTCCAGGGAGGAAGGATGTGCATCCAGGGTGGGACAAACTCATTTGTGAGCTGGTGGTCAGTTTGGCCACTAGCTCTCAATTTCTGGCAGCCAAATCAATATCTTTAGTGGTGATTATTTTTAACGACTCAAAAATCACTTTGAGGCAGGAAGACAGTTGGCCTGTAAATCTCCAAATCTGGTAGCAAAACCAATATTTCTAGTGGACATTGGCCAGCTGGCTACCTGATTTGTTCTACCCTGACTGCATGTCACTGCACTACCACCACCTGGGTGACCACATGGGGCAGTGCAGTTCGGGAGCGTACTGCTCGCATTGGGTGGGGAGAGCATGCATGTCTGGGTGCGAGGCTTGTCGGCACTGTATGACATAAAGGGTGCTCATAGTGGATGGGACAGCACAAATGAAGAAATCAGGGCCTACCAGGCAGATAAAGTCCCACCTGCCCCCATGACTAGCTTGGGCTATCATCGCCTTGGGTCCCCGGGATGGCTCTGGGAGTATTTCCGCTGGAGTGACCAGATAGTGAGGGGTTCCACTGCCGTGGAGCAGAAAGGTAGTGCAGACTGTAGGCGGCATATCATGGTGTGTCATGGACAACCCAGGAGTCTCAAAGAGTCCTGTTTTTCCCATATGTAGTTTATGATGTTTTTTCTTGTTTTCTCCCTGTTCCCGTCCCCTGTCTCAACACAAACGCACATGTGTGGAGGCACACACACATCATGCTACAAGATACCTTCCTTTCATGTCGCCCCCTCCTGCCTGTGCCACCACCGGACCTCCACCTGGTGACGGTGGAACTACAGAGGGGAAACCACCTCCCTGGGAAAGGAGAGCTGCTGTTAGGTGGCTCAATACTGCTCCCCTCCCCCAATGCCAGCTCCCCAACAACCCAAGGTCGTTCCTGAACCCAGGTCACCGGCATGGTGTGAGGTAAGGTGTCCAGCACCTCAACCCTCAGTGCCACCGGGCCGGCTGTCTCAAAGAGTCTTGAGGAGTACAGCTCTGAAGGCTGGGTAGGTGGCATTGATGACAGTAGAGCAAGGTCTTCACAGGTGCCTAGGGGGTAATCATTAGGCTTAGAAAAAGAACTCTAGGTCATTTAATATGTCAGTGGACAAGGCTGGGGATTCCTAGAGCAGACAGAGGCATGGGTGTTCAAAGGATGAGCCAAAGTTAGAAATAACAAACACTAAGAAAAAAATACCTTTGCTGGTGAAATGAAATTTGAGAATTCAGTGTCTTCACGAACCTTTTAAGGTTAGCTGGGGAATCTCTCATTCCCTGATAAATTGCAAGATAATTATGAAAATGTTATTGAATTAATGTATATTTATTCAGGGTGCATTTAGTGCTTTAATTCCTGTGACATTACTACAGAAATGCTACAGTATGTAACAGAATAATTATTCATGTTTCTAACATTTAATTTTGGATGAACTCTGACCTGCCTTCTCTCTTTAAAAAGTGATTTGCATTACTCCAAATGGTTTTATTACAGGAACATCTATGCAGTATCCCTAGAGAGCCAACTTGCAAAGAAACACAATAGAAGCTGTGAGGGACTGGGTTTTGATTCCTGGTACAGTGGTTTATGGTTGAATTCCGAGTACAGTGACTCAACAACATGAATAGCCAGCTTTATAGCCTATTGCAATTGGAGCCCACAGTTCCATTCCCAGTACAGCGACTCAACAACATAGACAGCCAGCTTAAGAGTCTGCTGTAGTCACAGACCACAGTTCAGTTCCCAGTACAGTGACTCAGCAACATAAACAGCTAGCTTAAGAGTCTGCTGTAGTCACAGACCACAGTTCAGTGCCCAGTACAGCGACTCAACAACATAAACAGCTAGCTTAAGAGTCTGCTGTAGTCACAGACCACAGTTCCATTCCCAGTACAGCGACTCAACAACATAGACAGCCAGCTTAAGAGTCTGCTGTAGTCACAGACCACAGTTCAGTTCCAAGTACAGCGACTCAACAACATTGTTCCCAGTACAGCAAGTCAACAACATAAACAGCTAGCTTAAGAGTCTGCCGTAGTCACAGACCACAGTTCCATTCCCAGTACAGCGACTCAACAACATAGACAGCCAGCTTAAGAGTCTGCAGTAGTCACAGACCACAGTTCCATTCCCAGTACAGCGACTCAACAACAGAGACAGTCAGCTTAAGAGTCTGCTGTAGTCACAGACCACAGTTCAGTTCCCAGTACAGTGACTCAACAACGTAGACAGCCAGTTTAAGAGTCTGCTGTAGTCACAGACCACAGTTCAGTTCCCAGTACAGTGACTCAACAACGTAGACTGCCAGCTTAAGAGTCTGCTGTAGTCACAGACCACAGTTCCATTCCCAGTACAGCGACTCAACAGCATAAACAGCTAGCTTAAGAGTCTGCTGTAGTCACAGACCACAGTTCAGTTCCCAGTACAGCGACTCAACAACATAAACAGCTAGCTTGAGTCTGCTGTAGTCACAGACCACAGTTCAGTTCCCAGTACAGCGACTCAACAACATAGACAGCCAGCTTAAGAGTCTGCTGTAGTCACTGACCACAGTTCCGTTCCCAGTACAGCGACTCAACAGCATAAACAGCTAGCTTGAGTCTGCTGTAGTCACAGACCACAGTTCAGTTCCCAGTACAGTGACTCAACAACATAAACAGCTAGCTTAAGAGTCTGCTGTAGTCACAGACCACAGTTCCGTTCCCAGCACAGTGAGTCAACAACATAAATAGCTAGCTTAAGAGCTTTCTGAAATCAGAGCCCACAGTTCCATTCCCAGTACAGTGAGTCAACAATATTACCAGACAGCTTAATAGCCTGCTGTAATCATAGCCCGGGGTCATAGACCACAGCTCAGTTCCCAGTACAGTGACTCAACAACATAAACAGCCAGCTTAAAGGAGAACTGTGCTGAATCTGTAAGTAATTTTTCCCAGCAGAAGCTGTTTTTTAAATACTGGTTCAAATTCTATTATTGCTGTAGCTATCCAGGCTTTTAGCTATCATGGTGGGTGTTTCTGATTTACATGCTGCTAGTAAGAACTATTTTAGAACTGTATGATGTAGTTTATGTCCCTGGTCTACTATTCTATTTTTGGCACAATGCATTCATGTTCTGTTACAGAACTCTGTGGCTGAGAGGGACATAAACTACATTATGCAGTTCTAAAATGGCACTTAACACTGGAGGGTAAAGCAGAAACACCCACTAAGGCTACTCAACCATGACACTACTGCTCAGATCCTACCAACCAAAATACTTTTAGGGGCTCACAACAAGGTCACCATGGTTTACATCCCTCCAAAAGACCAAGGAAATACCCTCACAACTGTCTTGGACTTTATCAAAACCCTACCCAGAGATGCTGAGGCTATCATACTAGGTGACTTCAACATAAACTGGCATGCACCTGATGCTGCTGCCTCATGGGATGCTATAACATCAGCTAACCTCTCGCAAATGGTTAGCTCCTCCACTAAAATAAACTACAAAATGGGCACTAGTACTCTGCTGGACTGGGTTCTTACCAGTCATCCCTCCCATATCTCCAGCACCACTGTCCTTCCCAACTCACTAAGCCACCACTTCCCTGTTATCTGTGTATGGTCAAACAAATTCCGGAAGCCCCGGCCTAAAGTCATCACCAGTAGAGTCCTCCCTCGTGGTCAACTAAAGCACCTTAAATCCTGCCTCCAAAAACAAGACTGGTCCCCTATCTACCATTCTAAGGACGTTAACTCAGCTCTCAACTACTTTATCTCAACCTTCAATGCAGCATGCGACACCTTCGCCCCACTCAAAAAGTGAAAAGTCAAGGCACTCTGCAACCCATGGCTAACTGGTGAGCTTCTAACACAGCTAAAAACCAGAGACCACCGGTGGGCTCTAGCCAGGGCCTCTGGAAACCAACAGGACATACAGAACTATAGACGTGCACGTAATAACTGCACTAAAGCCATTCGACTACAAAAAAGCAGGTACTACAGAGAAGCTCTATCCAACACCTGGGGAATGGGTCTGATTTCTGGAAAAACATTAAAGAAGTCACAGGGAAGCAATCAAAATCATTCCCAACCATGCTAAGGATTGATGACTCTACCACTCTTGACCCACTGGTCATTGCAAACACTTTCAATGAAGCTTTCACTGACCTAAGCCACGTCCTCCCCCAGGACTTTTTCCTGGATACAAACTCCGACACCCCCTGTGGCTTCCCCACCCCGTCAAATCACCCACCTTTCTAATTCAAAACAGTTCAACTGCATGAAGCCGGGAAGCGCATCATCAAGGCAATCGCCAAGACAAGGACGAGCGGGGACTCGCTAGACCTAAAACTACTATCTCTCACCCTGGATGAAATAATAATCCCACTAACCCACATTATCAACCTCTCCCTCAGAGTCAGTCAGTTCCCTGACAAACGGAAAGCTGCCTCAGTTACTCTGGTCCACAAAAGTGGGGATAAGACCGTCCATGGGAACTATAGGCCAATTTCAATACTACCTCCTCTCTCCAAGGCCCTCGAACGCCTAGTGGCCGACCAACTCACTGACTACCTTGAAAAGCACAATCTGTTATGTCCACAACAGCATGGTTTCAGAAAAGGACACAGTACTTCATCAGCCCTACTGGAATTCACTGGAGCACTGCACAATACCCTGGACAAGGGCCACCTAGCAGGGGTAGTCTTTGTTGATTTGATCGAGGCATTTGACACTGTTCACCATCGCCTGCTGACTAAACAGCTCCAGCTTATTGGGCTCTCCCCTGATGCTGTAGAGTGGTTCAGTAGTTACCTACAAAGAGTAAGAATTGCAGGTGTCCTTTCAGACCCCAGACCGGTCGACTCTGGAGTTCCCCAGGGGTCCATCCTGGGTCCACTACTTTTCTGCCTTTTCCTCAACACCCTCCCTAAATCCTGCCCTGAAAAACTCATCCTCTATGCAGACGATGCTGTTATTTTCTCCTCCCACAAGGACCCAATGACACTACAACTCAATCTTCAGCAAGGCTTTGCGTCTGTGGAAAACTGGTTCAGCAATCATAAGCTGCTCCTTAACCATAAAAAAACTAAGGCAATGCTCTTCCACAGCCCTCAAAACAGGCATAAACTTCACCCCCTCTCTATTTCAACGTGTCTCGGAAGTGCACTTGAGCAGGTGCAGTCTTTCAAATACTTAGGGATATCTCTGGACTCAAATCTTTCATATGTGGACCACATCGACGGTGTAGCCAAAGCTGCCAACACACGGTTAGGTCTACTATACCGGCACAGACAACATCTCATGGCAGACGCTCTTAGGATTGCCGTCCAGAGTTTGGTGGTCTCCATTGTTGACCACGGTCTAATCATCTATGGCTCTGCTTCTACCACAGCACTCAGGCGAATAGCGATATCCCTGTACAAGGCCTGTAGGCTCACCATTGGCACCCCTCATCTCACACATACCTGTGACCTTTATGCCCAATCTGGATGGCTTCAACTTTCCAACCGCATAAAGTATCTAACTTGCATCATGGTAAAGAAAGTCACTATGGGCCTTGCCCCACCTGGTGTCCAAGCCTTATTGAAACAAAGACTAAATCCTTGCACCACCAGGGGCTCTGAATCCCAGCTCCTCCAGGTCCCCCGCTGCCGCACCTCCCAGGGTCAAAGATCCTTTGACCACAGAGCCTCCAGTTGGCTAAATGCCTCAGCCCTGACATCTCCTCCACCTCCACGCCTGGCTCATTCAAATCTAAGCTTCTCCTCCATCTCATCTACTCTAACTCCTGTGACTATTACATATAATCACCTCAGCCTACTCTCTATCTCTAACCCTCCAAGCACTTATTATCCTCCCATCTTCCTTTCCCTGTCTCTCACCCTCCCTTTTTACTCCCCCCCTCGCAACTCATTGGGGTTATTCTGATGCCTTATGCCTAGCACTGTCGACAAGGCCACCGGCTGCTATCACCTCCTCTTTTGTGACCCTACCCACCTTGTGTCACCTTCTCCCCTGCCCCATCTAGTTTATAACACCAATCTTTTCTTATGTTGTCTCACGCTGTTACTGTTTTCCCCAGTAGATATTAGTTCTACTAACTTATTGTATTGTACTGTTTTGTGCTTAACGTATTGTAACTGTTTTCTGACATGGAACCTTTGTAAAAGAGCCTTGGCTCAAAGGTATGTTGTAATCCTAGACTTAATAAATAAAACAAATATAGGCCTGTACAGATGGAACAATAACAGGAGTTTAATCAGTACTTAAAAAAACAGTTTCTACTGGAAAAAAATACTTACAGATTCAGTGTAGTTTTCCTTTAAGATCCTGCTGCAGTCAGAGACCACAGTTCCATTCCAAGTACAATGACTCAACAACATCAGCAGCCAACATAAGAGCCTACTGCAATCAGAGATCATGGTTCCATTCCCAGTTTGGTGACTCAACAACATAAACAGACAGCATAAGAGCCTACTGCAATCAGAAACCATGGTTCCATTCCCAGTTTGGTAATGTAACAACATAAACAGACAGCTTAAGAGCCTACTGCAATCAGAGACCATGGTTCCATTCCCAGTATGGTAACTCAACAACATAAACAGCCAACTTAGGAGCCTATTGCAATTGGAGACCATGGTTCCATTTCCAGTACAGCAACTCAACAACATAAACAGCCAGTTTAAGAGCTTACTGCAACTGGAGACTGTGGTTCCATTCCTAGTATGGTAACTTAACAACATAAACAGCTAGCTTAGGAGACTATTGCAGTTGGAGATCATGGTTCCATTCCCAGCATGATGAATGAAAATGTAAACAATCTGCTTAAGAGCCTACTGAAGTTGGAGACCACAGCTCAAGTCCTAGTACAGCAACTCAACAACATAAACAGCTAGTTTAAGAATTTTTTGTAGTCACAGACCACATTTCTATTCCCAATACAGTAACTCAACAATATAAATAACCAGCTTAAGAGCCTTTTGCAATCAGAGGCCACAGTTCCATTCCCAGTTTGGTAACTGAACAACATAAAGGCAAAGCAAGGTGAGGCAATTTTATTTATAGGGCGCCCAATCCCAGAAGCTCTGGGTGCCTTACAGCATGTACAAACAAATAAGATCTAAAACAATAATCAGTGATAAGTCTAAACCATAGCACCATGAAGCCAGGCCAAAGCATAAAGTAAAAAAAGTGTTTTTAAGGAGCTTTTAAAAACAGCCAGTGAAGGGTCACCTCTCGCCTCCAGCAGAAGGGCATTCCAAAGGATAGGAGCCACAACACCAAATGCTCTATCACCGGAAGATTTTAACCTGGATCCTGGAATGGTCAATGGGCCCACCACCATCAACTGGATGGTGTGGCCAGGAGCGTATGACAACAGGAGGTCTTTCAGGTAGCCCAGACCCAGATGGTACAGGGCCTTGTAAGTCAACTAGCACACCTTGAAGTTGATGCACCACCTCACCGGCAACCAGTAGAGAGTATGGAGAACAGGCATTATGCGCTCAAACTGGGAGGTCCCCACAACCAGTCTGGTTGCTGCATTCTTTTTTTTTTTTTTTATTTTATTTATCCTCCTAGCCACCTCTCAGCCCCCAGTACTTCTCGCATCCCATCCGGGGATCTGGCTGCCGTCCATCTCATCTCAGCTGGTACCCTGAACTCCTGCAGCTTGCCCCCCACAGTGGGGTGGCAGGGAGCCCCCCAACTCCCCACTCTCACGGATCCAGTACAGGTGCCAGCTCCGATGAACACTTGCGGATGGCTATCAAGCCGCGCAAGAGGTGCCACTTTTTTCCCTTGTTCACTCCACCCCTTACTGGAGCCCTGGGAGTGCAATGATGCCAGCGAGGGCAGGGGTGCATGCATCCACATGCCTCTCCCCAGGCCTTTTGCCCAGACTCCTCCCTGATGCTGTCTCCCCGTGCCCTGACTCCCAGCCTCCACCAGGGGACAATCGGGCATCGGTAAGTGAACCCCCCTCCCCAGAGAAGGAGAGCAGTCCAGCAGATGCTCTATCCTTCTCCTCCCCGCCAACTCCTGATGACCCATGCTCGTTCCCGAACACGAGTCACTGGCACAGCGTGAGGTAAGGCGTCCAGTGCCTCAGCCCTCAGCCCCACTGGGCTGGCATGACTGCTACATTCTTAACTAGCTGGAAGTGGTGCACCAACCTTGTGGATAACCCGAGGAAAAGAGCGTTACAGTAGTCCAACCTAGACATGACGAAGGTATGCAGAAGTGTTGCAGGATAATTTGGTTCAAGATAGGGCTTGATCTGGGCAATATTACAGTGTTGATAAATGCCACTGCAGACTACAGTTGACACCTGATGTTCTAAAGTCGTCTTGGAGTCCACAGTGACCCTGAAATTCCTCACCTTATCTGCAGGTCGAAGAGCCATACCGTCCAACACAGGAAGAGCAGTGCTACTACTTGTTACCGCTAAACTCAACTGAGCAGGCTCCACCAGTAGCATGTCAATCTTTGAGACATTAAGCTTAAACCAGCTGGCTGTCATCCAGTCCTGAATTTTTTGCAGGACCCACTCAGTTTCAAAACAGCTGCAGCACCATCAGGAGCACAAGACATGTAAAATTGGGTGTCATCGGCATAGCAATGAAACGTCAAACCACAGCATCTAACGATCTACCCCTGTGGCAGCATGTATATGGCAAATAACATGGGCTGGAATTGCCCCCTGAGGCACACAGCAGAGCGCAGCACTGCTTGATGTAAAAGAGCCAAGTATCACCTGCTGCACCCTGCCAGTCATGTAGGACTCAGACCACCACTGCACTCTTCTCCAGAATCCCACATAGTGCCTCATATGACCCAACAGCACCCCATGATCCACCATATCAAAGGTTGAAGAGAGATCTAGCAGAATGAGAATGGAGTGACATTCACTATCTCTTGCTAGAAGGACATCATGGAGCAACCTGATTAGTGCAGTCTCCATACTATGGCGGGGCTGGAAACCGGACTGGAAAGGCTCATAGATGTCATATTTTTCCAGGTGTTGTTCCAGTTGCACTGCCACCACGTTCTTGATCAAGTTCCCTAGAAACTGAAGGTTCAAGACTGACCTGTAGTTGGACAGATCATCAGGGTCCAAAGACGATTTCTTGAGGAGGGGTCTCACCACTGCCTTTTTAAGGGCAGATGTAAAATAAACCCTCTACAAGGGAACTCCTAACAATCTCTGCCACAACTGGACCAAGCAAATCCCAGCATTCTAACAGAAGCTGGGCCAGCCCAGGATCCAATATACAGGAGGTGGGATGCAGTCCAGAAGCCACCCAGAAAACATCATCTGTCAAAACTGGATCAAACTCAGCCCACGAAAACAGAGTGCCTTGACCCAGTGAAGTTCGAACACTGACAGCCAATGACATGCTGTTTGGGGATATCCCGGCATAGATTTCTAGAAAGAACTGGTTAAACTCCTTGCACTTATTGAGATAAAAAACAGTACAGGACTGAAGACAGACTGGATTTAATAGTCCGCCCACAGTATTGAAGACCTGAGTCAATTGGTTCCTTCCAGCAGCAATCACTTGTGTCAGGAACGCTGACTTTTTTCAAAGTGATTACCTGCTGCTACTCATAATAGTGAGCCCTCAGCACAACAGTGAGCCGTCAGCACCAGTTTATCCCCCTCCAAGTGGGACCTCTGGCTACAAAGTTCCAACCTCTGCCCCTTAGTCTTCAATTTCCCTAGGTCTGCATCAAACCAGGATGACCTAAAGTGGGAGACCAAGGGACATACATGGAACGGTGCTAGAGAGTCAACTGCAGTCAAAAGGGCTAAATCATAACCTTTCATGACTGCCTTGACTCCCATCACACAAGCCATCTGCATGCCTGAGATGTCAAATGCCACCAGGATGCTCTGAGACTCCAAATTTCCAGAAGAGCGGTATGTGACCATCCCTGCAGGGGAAGGTAAACAAGGAGCTCTACAGATGAACTGAATGGTATGATGATCTGACTAAATGACTGAATCAACTCTGATATCAATGATAGCAAGACCCATTGAGAAGACCAGATCCAAGGCATGGCCATATTGATGGGTGTAAGTGGCAACCACCTGTATGAAGCCCAGGAAAGACATCACCTAGAAGAACTGCCTTCCAGAAAGAGATCTATCATTGCTGACCCAGGCATTAAAGTCAGCCAGGACTAAAAATCTGGGTGATTCAACCACCAGATCGGCCATGAAAGTCTCCAGTTCCTGCAGGAATTCGTGCCCACATCTCAGGGGATGGTATACAAGCCCAATTCTAGAACTTGTACTTGGCCCACCTTTTACAATCTCACATTCAAACAATCTGGTCAATCCCAAGGGGTATGCCGCCAGTCCCAAGGTGAATCTCAAACAGATGGCTACCCTACACCCCCCCGGCTCCTGCCTGGAGTAATGTACCATGGAGGAACTTAGAGGACTGGATGCTTCAAGCACAAAGGCTCAAGTCATCCACCAATCAGGTCTTCATGATACATACCAGATCTGCAGAGGAATCCACGATGAATGCTCCATTAAAGCAGTTTTATTCCTAAGAGATTTGGTGTTACAAAGAACTGCCCTAAGGGAAGGAGCTGAGTCAGCTGGTTGACTGGCCACCTGTTAATGAGAAATTTCAGGAGCCTGGGGAACAGGAAATAATCAGTTTAAGAGCCTACTACAGCCAGAGATCACAGTTCCATTCCCAGAATGGTAACAACAACAGTCAGCTTAAGAGCCTACTGCATTTGGAGACCACATTTCCATTCCCACTATGGTGACCAGCAACATAAACAGCCAGCTTTGTAGTTTACTGCAACTGAAGACCACAGTTCCATCCCCAGTACAGCAACTAAACAACATAGAAAGCCAGCTTAAGAGCCTATTGCAATCAGAAACCACAGTTCCATTCCCAGTTCAGAAACTGAACAGCATAAACAGTCACCTTATGAGCCTGTTGCAATCAGAGACCACAGTTCCATTCCCAGTACAACAACTGAACAATATATACAGTCAGCTTAAGAGCCTACTGCAATCAGAGACCACAGTTCCTTTCCCAGTTCAGAAACTGAACAACATAAACAGTCAGCTTAAGAGTCTACTGCATTTGGAGACCACATTTCTCTTCCCACTGTGGTGGGCAGCAACATAAGTAGCTAGCTTTGTAGTTTATCGCAGTTGGAACCCACAGTTCCATTCCCAGTATGGCAACTATACAACATACACAGCCAGCTTAAGAGCCTATTGCAGTCGGAGACCATGGTTCCGTTCCCAGTGCAGTGACAAAACAACATAAACAGCTAGCTTAAGAGCCTACTTTGAAGACTATGGTTTCTTTGCCAGTGCAGTGACTCAACTACCTAAACAGATAGCTTAAGAGCTTAAGAGCACACTGGAATTGGAGACCACAGTTCCATTACCAGTATGTTGACTGAACAACATAAGCAGTCCATTTAAGAATCTACTGCAATCAGATGTCACATTTCCATTCCTAGTATTGTGACTGAACAAGATATACAACTACTGTAGGGGCCTACAGCAGTGGGAGACCATGATTAAATTCCCAGTATATTGACTCAAAATCTAGGTGGATAGTTACAGAGCCTATTGCAGCTACAGACCATGATTTGGCTCTATACATGGTGACACAAACAGATATACAACTAAGTTCAGAGTATATGCAGTAGGAAATCATGCTTCTGTTTCCAAAATGGTGACTCATTACAAGCTAATGGACTGTTCCCCAGAGCCCTGTGCACTGCTACACTGGTATGAAGGTTAGACCAGGAGATGTGTAATTCCCCTCTCTGCAGGTGCAGAGGCCTTTACCCATCCATAACACAAACACCTCAACCCACGGAACGTGACCCCCACCCAGTCCTTGAATCTGTACAAGCTGTCAGGTCAGGGTCCACCAAGGGGTGTGTCCGCACTCTGTGGGAATCCTCTGTGCCATCTACATGCTGTGGGGGCCTTTATGAGGGCACATAGGCAATGCTGGGGAGGGTGGCCCTGTTATAAGGTTTACACCCTTCAGCTGTGGTAGTGACAGGCACTCATGACCCCCATAAAGTCCCCCATTAGTAGTCTTCAGCCCTCAATAGCCTCTTGGAGGGCTGGTTGACACAGGGATGACAATTGTTTATGTAAACAGATTACTCCCATGGTAAATATACCTTGTAATCCCTTACACAGACATAGGAAGGGATCCACACTATGGACAATCTAGACCTCTGATTGGAAGCTCAGTGGTTGGCCCAACTTTGCTTCCATGCAATGCTCTGTATTTATAGAGTGGACAACCTGGGAGTTCTGAATGCCATCTGTTGTGGAAGAGTATGCCTGTCCTTTCGTGAATTGTGCTCTATACAACTACAGTGATATTGTCAGGCACCATCATGACTAAAGAGAGCTGGATACTGCTGTCACAGTGTCCTCAGTCACAACTAGTTGTAATGCTTGATGTCACTTGGTGTCACTGTTTGTAAATGCTAAAATAATAAATATGCATTATTCTGGCTGTTAAAGAGTCAGCAGGTGCCTCCCCCGGCAGGGTGGGTAAGATGAGGGCCGCCTTCTCCCCACCCAGTGATATGCTTCCAGACTTTGGCAGATTGCTGGCAGATGGCACAGGGTGGAGGAAGGCATGCAGTCCTTCACGTAGCCTGCACCAACCATTTTCTGCTTTTCTCCCTTAGCCCTATATGGCTGCCCATAAGCGTGCATGTGGGCACACATATACCTTTCACTGTAGCTCCCTTCATCTCTGTCACTGCCAGTGCTCCCTAGCCTCCACCCGGGTAGCCAAGAGCCGAGAAGGCATGACACTCCATCCCAGGGAGGAGAACTGTACTTTGGATGCTCAAGCCTCCTCTCTCTCTCCCCCCCCGGCTGACCCCTGGTGACCTGAACTTGCTCCTGGACTCAGGTCGCCTGCGTGGGAAAAGGGAGGGTGCAAAGTGCCTCAGCCTTCTTCGCCGCTGGGCCAGTTAGTAATGACAATCTATAATAATTATTATGACTCTAGCCATTTGAAAAAGGACACCATATGGCATCAACTTGCTCTAATATTTTTGTAATTAAATGGCTCATGTACTCATTCAATGCTAATTTAGCCAGGTATTTAATGCATTCATCTATTCACTTTTATCCTAGTGCTGCTAACAATAACCATCTCTTTTTCATTTGTTGTCAATTAAATATATTCCTTGTGTCTCATAGTATGCATATTTGGGGGTCAATGGGCAAATCAATGTGTAGAATTTGTTTGCAAGCTTCCCATATGGTTAACCAAATTGGTTTAACTTGGGGGCATTCCCAGGGAATGTGTAGTAAGCCAACATGTGGACTGATGCATTTCCAGCATTTGCTGTCAGTGGAAAGACCACGTGTGTGTGTGTGTATGTGTAGTTTGTCTGGGGTATAATACCAATTATGTAATATTTTGAATTGAACTGAACAACTCTGTAGGTCCTTGCTGATTTTGTACGAGTTTTTCCATATAAGGTCCCAAGAGGTCTGAGATATTGAGAGACCTAAGTTTTTTTCCTCATACTTCCCTGGTCTTTTGTGTCAAGTCTGGTCCTGTCTCTGTTGAAAGCTTGTACAATTTACCAGTGTCTCTGTTACTTTTTAATAGTTTTATTAGTCAAAGTTTTTTTGTCGGACCTGATTTAGGGGTTTCTCCATAAAGGGTTGTATTTTGCTGGTACTAAAGAAGGTGCAAGGAGGTGGGTAAAATGTTAAACAGACTTAGCAGATGTTTTCAGGTAAGGGTGAGAGCACAGGTGAGCAGGGCATATGTCCATCACTATGTGAAACAGGGAATAGAGTGTTACAATGGATTCCTCATATCTAACCCACAGAGATCTGTCACCTCCAAATAAAATACAATAGCTAGCCTGCCTATCTAAGAAGACCTGGTGGTATAGTCTGCAGTTTGGAAGGCCTATGCCTCCCTTTTGCCATGTAGTTCTCATTTTTTTCCAAACTAAGTCTTGTTTTCTTCTTTTCCCATATGAATGGTCTAATAAGGGAGTTAATACTATTAAACCAAACAGATTTTATATTCACTGGGATATTGCTTAGCAGATACATAGTTTTGGGTGCTGTCATCATTTTAATGGTGTTCCCTTTTCCCCATAAAGAGAGATTGAGCTTACCCCATTTTCTAAATTTTTAATTTCTTCAGTCAGGAGTTTGAAATTCTTGCTTACTAGGGTAAATAGATTGTATGGGATCTGGATGCCTAGATGAGTTATAATCTCTCCTGCCCATTTTTAATTATTCTGTATATATATTAATTTGATTGTTTCCCTATTACCATTTAGCAGTAGGACTTTTGATTTTGACCAATTTATAGAGAAGCCAGATATTAATTTGAATTCCTCTAAAAGTCCATAGTATGTTTTAGGGATTTATGTGGGTTGGATAATGCCAACAGGAAATCATCAGCGTATACTAACATTTTCTGTCCTAAACTTTTAAGTCTAATGCCTGGTATGAGTGCACTTTGTCTGATGAGGCATAATAGGGGTTCTAAAGCAATGGGGATAAATGACTTCCGTGCCTTGTTCCCCCTCTTAGTCTCCACTTTCTCTGACAATATTTTATTAGTACATATTCTGGCTGTGGGACAGCGGTATGCTATGGACACCCACAAAATTGAAAGCATCTAATACTGCATATAGATAATTCCAGTGAATAGAACTGAATGCCCTGTGGGCATCCAGAGATAGGAGCATGGATGTACCCTTATGTTTGGTGGCAGACCAAACTGTGGACAACAATCTTCTAATTTTTTCAAAGCCAGATCTTCCCTTTAATGAAGTCCACCTGGTGTCTACAGTATATACCAAATGATCGAGGAACTTCTGTAGCCTTTTGGCCAGTATCTTTACCAGATTTTGTAATCTACATTCAACAGGGATATTGGGCAATAGCTAGCCAGATCTAAAGGATTTTTACCTTTCTTAAAGAGAACCATAATAATTGCTTCTGACATTGTTGGGGTTAAAATTCCTTTGATATGGGCCTCTTTGTAAACCTTTTGGAATATCGGGGCAATTTCTTTCTTCAGCAGGGAATACAATTCAGCTGGTAGGACATATGTACCAGGAACTTTAGTTTTAGACAAATATTTGATTGACCATTTAGTTTCATGTATTGTGATTTCCCTACCCAGAATCTATTGATCTGTTTCTGATATCTTAGGCAAGTTGACAAGAAGTGATGAATCATGTCCAAGTCATTGTTTTGTTTGCTTTCATACAACTCCTTGTAAAAGTCATAGAATACTATATTGATATCTTTAGGGCTTGTTAGTATATTCTGGGACTTAGCCCTTATGCTATGAAAGTTATTCCTATTTTGAATTTGTTTTAACCTGTATGCCAGTAGCCTACCTGCCTTTTCCCCTGCCTCCCAGTAAGTTTGCTGTGTTCTGAATAAGGCATATTCTGCCTTCTCAGTGTGTATTTGATTTACCTCATATCTGAATTTAATCATGTTTTTTGATGGATTCTGTGTCTCGGAGGAGAGCGGTCATGTAAAGCGGAGCTCCATACGTCCCTCTATTGATGAGACAAAACAACTGTATTAAGACTTTCTGGCCCAGATATTCAAAAGGGTTGTGCCATGCACAATAGGGTTGCGCCTGCGCAAGTCTGAACTTGTTCTATTCTGCCATATTCAGCAGGAGGCAGTTGCGCCACAGAAAACATGCTGAGCAACAGCGCAATGCAAATGAATGCATGCTGAACTGGAGAGGGAGGAACCATGCATAAACTGCACAGCCCGATATTCAGCAGGGTTGTGCAGAGTTGTGCAGTCGCAACCCCCAACCTGCGCCTGCACAACTTTGAGCCAAAAAAAAAGGCATGTTGAGGGCCACCACAGGTGAGCTGCTGCATTGCAAGGTGCAATACAGCAGCTGCCACCTGTGCTGGCCGCAATCACCTGTGCCCCCGCAGCCCGATCGCGGAAGCCGACTGTAATCCCACCACCACCCCCACTGGCCCGATCGTGGGCATGGTTTAATCCCCCACCAGCCCGATCACGGGCAGCAATGTGCCCGAACATATCCCTGGTGGTCAGTGGACCGAAAAGCCCGACAGCGGGCAGTAGTTGTTTAATAAACCCCCTCCTCCCGCATTCATCCCTGGTGGTCAGTGGCACATCCGATCGCGGGATGTATATGTTGAACAAACCACCCCCGAACATAGCCCTGGTGGCTAGTGTCCACCACCCGACCAGCCACTGAAGCCCTACCCCGCTCCCCGCGGCGTGTGGGCGGCAGCATCCCACCCCTCGTTACCACTGCCTGCCGGTGATCGTTCTGTAGGGCTGCATGCTGGTGCAGGCAAGAGCTACCGGCATGCAGCCCATAACAGACATGACAGTTCAGGGACGGTGAATGAATACATTCATTCATTCACAAAACTGGACTGTCTTGTACGGTATGGGCTGCACGCCCATTGGCTCCTGCTCTGCACCAATGGGCGTGCAGCTCTACCGGCAGTCAGTCGGCGGGCGGCAGGGCGGCAGGCGGGTGGATGCTGCCGGCCGCCAGCTGCCGGGGAGCGGGTGGTGGGGCTTTGGGTGGGTGGGGGAGACACGCCACCAGGCTATGTTCGGGGGTTTGTTCAACATATACATCCCGCGATCGGGATGTGCCATTGGAACACCAGGGATGGATTCGCAGGAGGGGGTATATTAAACAATTACGCGCGATCGGGCTTTTTGGTCCACTGGACTACCAGGGATACGCTCGGGGAGCTATTGCTGCCCGCGATCGGGCTGATGGGGATTAAACTCGCCTGCGATCGGCCAGTGGGGGGTGGTGGGATTGTACACTGTTTCGCCGCGATCGGGCTGGAGGGGCGCCGGTCCCCGACAGCTGCTGCCTGGCAGGGTGCCAGGTGCAAGTCCTCGGGGATCGGGCGCACCTGCATGCTAATGGCATGCAAATGGGGCCATAATCAGATGCAAATGCCCCCGCACCTTGCATGAATTATGGCCCATTTGCATATCAGCTTTGAATATGGGGATTTTGCATGGCGCTATGGTACTGCGCCACACAAGGTTGAATGCTCCACTCTGACAACTTGCGGTGGTGCAAGTTCCACTGCGCCATGCACAGTGGCTGTGGCCAGGGGGTGATATTCAAAGGAGTTGCTCAAGGGCGCAACTCCTTTGAATATTGCTCTGGACACACCCCTGCGCAACTATTTTGTGCAGCGCAAGGGCTTGCACCACAAAATAGCGCAGTTTGAATATCCAGCCCTCTGTATTTACTGTGCGTCTATGTTGCTGTATATTGTATACTGTCTGTTTTTTGTACCATCACCACGGTTGCCTATGAAAACTGGCACTCTATTGTCCATAGGCTCTCATTTTATAATAAAAAATGAAATGAAAGATTAGCTTCTTTTGCTTTTTGGTTTTTTATACAAAGAAAGGAAAAATTAGACAATTAAAAAAAGCCAATTAAAGGATAATGGCAACAGCACAAAGCAGCTCATTGTTTGTTTAACACAGATTAGTTCTTCAGAGCATCTTTGAACTCATAAAAGGTGATCTAAAAAGAAGAAACACAGTAATCAACTGAAATAGCAAACTGGGCTCTACAATTAAATTGACATTTAATATAGATTGGGTGATCCTAGATTTTTTGTGTGGAATTTCATAAGTGGGAGCTACAACAAAATAGTTTTATGTTTTTGATAAAATGGAAGTGACACTTGATACCACCATGGACACTTCACAGCAAGAGTCTCCCTTAAATATATCCAATCTCACTCAAATCAACCTGGGGAAAAAGCTCCCAAAAGATCAACATTGATTGAGGCAGAAAATAAAAAAGAAATGATAGAAACATAGAAACATAGACTTTGACGGCAGATAAGGACCGCTAGGCCCATCTAGTCTGCCCATTTCCCTACCTACAGGATAGGCCGCAGATCCTAGTTAACCAACAGCCTATTTCTTCCTATCCCCCACAAGAATTGCCTTATGTCTGTCCCATGCATTCTTGAATTCTCCCACAGTTTTAGACCCCACAACCTCTTCAGGAAGGCTGTTCCATGCATCCACTACCCTCTCTGTGAAATAATACTTCCTCACATTGCCCCTGAACAGCCCTCCTTCTATCTTTAAATTGTGTCCCCTTGTTCTTGCAAGTCTCTTTTTCTGAAAGATGCTACCCTCTTGGACTTTGTTGATTCCACTGAGGTACTTAAAAGTTTCTATCATGTCCCCTCTCCCTTCTTTCCTCAAGGGTATACTATATTAAGCTCCTTTAGTCTCTCCTCATACGGCTTCTCTTGCAGACCCTGCACCATTTTAGTTGCCCTCCTCTGGACTGCCTCTATCCTGTCTATGTCCTTGCGGAGATGGGGTCTCCAGAACTGGACACAGTACTCCAGATGGGGTCTCACCAACTGTCTGTACAGAGGATAACAACTTCCTGTTTTCTGCTGATGATGCCTCTCCTATACATCCCAGTATACCCCCAGCCCTCCCTACTGCCTTCTCACATTGCTTCCTAACCTTAAGGTCATCTGATATGATTACCCCAGGTCCCTTCCCTTTTGTTGTTGTTACTACCTCCCACCCATTGTGTATTCTTCCCCTGGGTTCTTGTTTCCCAGGTGCATTATTTTGCACTTCTTTGCATTGAATCCTAGCTGCCATACTTCTGACCATTCCTCCAACCTTGCCAAGTCCCTTTTCATCCTTTCCACGCCTCCTTGTGTATCAACCCTGTTGCAGATCTTTGTATCATCTGCAAAAAGGCATACTTTTCCTTCTAGTCCCTCTGCAATGTCACTGATGAAGACATTAAAAAGGACTGGACCCGATACTGAACCCTGCGGTACCCCACTAAACCCCCCTTTCTTCAGAGTGGACTCCATTTACAATTACCTTCTGTGTCCTGTTGTCCAGCCAATGTTTTACCCAGGCTACCACCCTGGGTCCCACTCCCAGGCTGGTTAATTTGACTATTAATCTTTTGTGTGGGACTGTGTCAAATGCCTTGCTAAAGTCTAGGTAGGCCATGTCCACAGCCCCTCCCTGGTCTACTACTTTGGTCACCCAGTCAAAGAAATCTATTTGATTCGTCTGACATGACCTTCCCACTGTGAACCCATGCTGCCCATGAGTCCTTTCTATTAAATAATTTGATCTGTTCACTGAGGATTATCAACCCTTAACAAAAAAACATTTGGAAATGTTCACGCGTGAGTTCACTGCTATAAGGTAGGCTATTGCAAATCTATCATTTGACTTCAGAGAACTTAACATTGAATTACAACAGCAAAAAATTCAAATCGGAGATGCAGAAGTAAGGATAAGCAGTCTGAAGGACAGAGTAGAGAAAGAGAACAAAAAGGATGAATAATTCAAGGGCTATTGCAAAGCTAATGGACAAGATTGAAGACCTAGAGACTTGGAACAGAAGAAACAAATTCAGACTGGTAGGGCTACCCAAGAGAATTGAAGGAGTTAATACAGTTCAATTTATAAATAAACTGTTACTTCAACTGGCTGGACCCCTACCGAACAGATCAAATTATTTAATAGAAAGGACTCGCAGGTCCTTTAGACCCAAACTCGAAGTGAAAGAAAAGCCAAGGGCCATCATATTTTGGTTTTTAAACTGTCAGAACAAATTTTCCTTCAGAATGCTCTACAAGACAAGCCTGGTCTTTTCTAAGAGGGTTATAAAATTTTACTTTTTAACTATTTACGAACTGGACTTTTATGGAAAAGAGAAGCCTTCATGCCAATTAAACATGTCCTCAGGGATACTAAGTTGGAATATAGCTTACTTCATCCTACCATCTAAAAAGTCTGGCCGTCTTCTTGTGTCAAAAGCTATGCAAGCTACGAAGATGCTAAAGTGGGATTAAAAAAAACTGCCAAATCTTTTTGGCAGCTTTGACTTTCAGAAATCACCTGTGTTGGTCTGTTTTCTTATTCCATTAGCGAGGTTGACTAGGGAGAAGTAAAATGTCAGCTAAAAGTTATTATGTAGCTTAAAGAAACATGAATGGTATTTTCTAATTTGATGTAAGCACCAGAGGGGAGTTTCCTAGCCAGTTCATGAGCCTGCCCACAGGGGGAGGTGGAGCTTTCTCATCGTTGGGGGGGCAGTTTGTGATAACTCAGCAGCAATCTACCTGCTCAGTGACTTTGATCTGTGAGTATTAGCTTTTTCTAATTTGTACCTGGGGCAGCTTACTGTTAAATAGTAGATTCCCAATTTTCTAAACCTACCAAAGTTAAAGCACACAGTTTATCCATTATAAATACATACAATTATGTTTTTGTTGGAATTTCCCTGTTTTTTGAATGGTGGTTAACTAGTTTATGATTTGGGTAGTCATCAGTTTTTATTTTTTATTTTCTCTAGGATTTTTGCTCTGGACACATTGTTCACTAGTGCACAACAGTCAAGGAAGGAAATTTTCATAATTTTCCTCCATTTTGTTTTAGCACTTGAGACAGTTCAGTTGACTTTTCAAACCTGGTTCTTGGCAGGGAACCGTGTGCAGCCTCTCTGTACTGTGCATGTGTCAACTCATATAAACAAACAAAATGGGTGTTCATTCATGGTTTTATGTTCCACACTCGATACACTTTCTTTTATTTCAATTATGAAGTTCCCTTAGAACTTATTTAGCAATCAGGTCATTTGGACCAGTGAACAACATAAAGTCAGTTGGCCATAGACAAGTGATCTTCTAATGATCTTGTTTTTTTCTTTTTCTTTTTGTTTTAATAATTATCATAACATTTGGTTGAATTCTTTGTGGAATAAGTGAATGACATCCTGGATCATCACCTCTTTATATATGGTTCTACCTATGTAGAGTGCCGTCGGCAGTGCGCTCAGTCATTACAGTACCAAATGCATAGGTCACCATCACCTCTTTCAGTGGGGGCTGCACCCCAGCACCCCCATGCCCCCCCTTTCTAATGATACCAACTCTGGGGGGGTGGATCTCAGAGAGGGGTGGCAAATCCAGCATTTGGCACCATAATGAGCCGGCACTGTAATGCCAACACTCAGAGTGCCATAAGGGTGTATATATATATATATATATATATATATATTTAAAATCAGACCAAACATATAAAAAAAGAAAATGATTTAAAAGAGAGATGAATTTACTTTCTAGTTTCATATATATATATATATATATATATACATATTTGTTTTTGTAAACTTTATTTTAAAAAAAGGCAGTAACATATAAATATGTAACGTCTTCCAAAGTCAGAAATTGGTCAGTATTACAGAAGTAGTACTTGCAAGTTATACTAACAGTAAGATGTCATGGTAATTTAAATACCTAAAGCTTATTGGGAGTGTGAACTTATTGTTGTTTATAATATGTCATCCAGGGATTTTACATATGAGAGAATTTATATTTAAGTGAATTGAAATAAATATAGTTAAATGGTTAAGTATGTGGAATGTCAATGGGGTCCCAACAGAACACAGTATTAAAAGGCTGGAAACCACTCTGACTCCAAAGCTGCCTCCAGTGGGTGCCAAATCAAAGTATATTAAGAAAGATTTGTTAATTATATAGTACTACAGGCTTAATCTTGCATTTTTAAATTTTACACACACTCCTACAGTATGTCAGTGGCTCAGTAGGTAGCACACTCGCCTCTGATGCCAGGAGATCAGAGGGCTGTGGGTTCAGTTCCCACATCTGGCACTTGGGTTAATATCCCAGTACTGACACTGTAGTGCAGCATGAGAGGGGTGCTGCACTTCTGAGGTGCCATCTTTCAGAAGAGACGATAAACCGAGGTCCCATCTGCTTGGACTGGTGGTAGTTCAGGTGGATGTTAAAGATCCCATGGCACTTATCGAAAAGAGTAGGGGAATTTTTTATTAAATCATAACAAAATATTAACAAATCAGTATTATGTCATACAAAAGCAATGAAAGAAAAACAAACATAAATAAGTATTAATTCATACATGTAAGAAAATCATTATAAACAATATACACAACTTTGAATTAACCCCCCCCCCACCTCTCTCTAAAAACCAGGGAATTTTCATTTAAATCTCAACAAATCATTACAAAGTTGTACAAATCAATATTATATTATACATTAAAAAAAAGGACTGAAACTAAAAAAACCGAAATAAGTATCAATTCATACAATACTCTAAACATAAGAGAACCAGTACAAAACCACCCTTCCCCTCTCCATCTATAAAAGTTGAGGAATTTTGTATCATGTTTTAACTCTTAACAGAATATAAAACCGATTCTTCTTATGTTACTTCAAATCAGACAGAAAAAAAAAAACATAAATGAGAAATATCTCATACTAATCCTAAAATGTAAGAAAATACAGATCATGTCAATAACTTTGAAAAAGAAAGAAAGAACCCCCCCCCCAATGACCTGCCATGAAGATAGGGAAAAATTCCCATTCAAACCATCATCAGGAACATTTATCTGGGGATCAGTAATATACTATAGAAAAACCAAAAAAATAAGAAAGGTAATAAAAACATAACCAAATATTGCCATAGACAAATAACTCATATCTACCATAAATTCTCTTACAGGACCGCCAAATCTAATAACATAATTGTTATAATAATAAATGATAACCAGATTAAAGCAACCCCTTGGTAAAGGACCGAATTTTATAAAACATCAAAATTTACCCACCATGTTTGGAATTCCATTTTATCTGTCCTTCTTAATTCTTCCCCTTTCCATCGCCTTAAATCAGTACTAAACATCACAAACAATTCTTGACTTGATATTTGTTGTTGTTGCAATGCTAATCGACAACGGTTAATCCATAACCAGTAAACTAAATAAGCACATAATACACGTAAAGTGCTGTCATTTAAAACAGGATTAGTCACTGGTATAATGCCAAAAAACAGCAGAGATGGATCAGGAGGTATAGACAAGCCTTTTTTCCATCTATTTTTTACCACGTCCCAAAACTGAATAGCATAGGGGCACTGATAATATAGATGATTTATTGTTTCATTATTTCAAAACAGCCTTGCCTAGGACAATATCTATCAGTAATGGGCTTGTGCTTATGATTACCCCTGACATTAATCTTAGAATGAAGTCCTAACCAGACAGTATCCCATATATGTTCTGGAATTCTCTTATCTTTAATATACTGGGTAATATGAGTTTGATCTATTTGTATAAAACCAGAAAAAGGATGTTCTATAAAATGAATGGACAAGACCTCCTCATATCACAACCATCTTGGTAAATGAAGGACTGTTTTAAAACTAATTCCCCATTTTATATTGTTATCAAAAACACCAATCCAGCGTTTAACCAAATGAGGATTTCATTTATTTTTATGTTGAAAACAGCTTTCTTTCCATTCTAATAACACCCCCTGCACCAAATTCATACTCTTTACCCCCCATCCTCTGGTCAAACCTTTCATAAGGGAAGCAAATTAGAATAAAGAAAAATAGTAAAAAAAATAATAAAGTTTAACATATTCATGCCCCCTTCCTATTTCTAAATATGGAAT
This sequence comes from Neoceratodus forsteri, assembly GCA_016271365.2. NCBI lineage: Eukaryota > Metazoa > Chordata > Ceratodontiformes > Ceratodontidae > Neoceratodus > Neoceratodus forsteri. The sequence goes on along the minus strand of JADMNL010000023.1, from coordinate 3,529,428 downwards.
ATTCCTTTTTACAGGGTTCAATCTACTACCCCAAAAGCATGAAAAAAAAACAGCCCATTAAAGGTACCTCTAACTGCTTCGGGATATAAAAAACTGAACTTATATACAAAAATACAGGAATCAGTATAGTATGTATTAAATAAACTCTCTCTCTTTTTGACAGTTTCCATCGATTCCAGTTACCTACCAGTTCCTTCCCTTTACAGAGTGCCTTTTCCCAATTATAACTAGCCATATCTTCTCCCCCATAATAAATACCCAAAATTTTTATAGGTTCAACTGCTACTGGAATATCTCCTATAACCTCCTGGGTGGTATCTAGCCCTTATAAATTTAAACATTTAGATTTTGCAATATTCAGATGTGCTTCCGTAACTATGCCCACCCCTTGCAGTAAGCAATGTGCTCTCTCAAATGACTTTTTATCTTTTATTATGAGACACAAATCATCCGCATAGGCAAGAATTTTGTTTTCTAACATAAACCCTCCTGTTAAACCAAAAATCAAAGGGGAACATTGTAAAAGTCTCAAAACTGGGTCTATCATAAACCCATAGAGAAGGGGGCTCAGGGGACAACCCTGTTGAACCCCACACTTTATACTACATTTTGAGCCTTTATAGCCATTTTCATATGGGCATACATAAGCCAAATCATAACATAACTTGATCCAAATTATAAATTTATCTGGTAAACCATATGCCGCCAAACAATGCCACAAAAAAGATTGTGAAACACTGTCGAAAGCTTTTGCCTGATCTAAACTGACCAGAAAGCCCACATCATGCTGCCCTCTAGCGTTTTCTACCAATTCTCTAAGGAGAAGCAATATATCTGTAATCCTCCTACCCGGCACTGAACTATATTGCATTGGGCTAATGAGCTGCCCCATTATACGAGCCAATCTATTTCCCAGTAATTTGGCAAACAGTTTAAAATCTGTATTCAACAATGAAATCGGCCTCCAATTATTTATTTCTGCTGGGTCTCCTGATTTAAAAGGAAAAATCATAAGCCCTTCATACATGGAAGTGGGTAAAAAAACTTCTTCAAGAAAAAAATTATAAACTACCAATAGTTCTACTGGAATAATCTCCCATAAAAGTTTATAAATTTCCCCTGGCAGGCCATCTGAACCTGGTGAAATACCATTTGAAAGGCTTTGAATGGCTCTAGCCATTTCCGTACCTTTAAAAGGTTCTATCAGCCGTTGTGCATCGTTCAAGGCTACTTTCGGGACTTCGGCTGCTTGTAACAACTGATGTGTATAGTTAGATTCAGCTACTGGTTCCCCAAATAAGCTATCTATATGGGATTCTAATATCTCCATTATTGTCTGATTACTCATAGCCAAAGTCCCTTTAGTGGAAAGTAAACTTATAAATTGTACTTTTTCCCTCCTCTTTTGACTGCTTATAAAGGGGTTAACATCCACCGCCTTCCCTTGTGTCCCATAAGCTTGTTCTCTTTGCAAGGATTTAAGCCTGTCATATTGGAAATTCCTCATTTCATTTTTTATCCTGTCAATCTCCTCATTTAATTCAATTCCTTCCGTACATTGTCTGGAAAGTAACTGACCCAATTCTCCCCTTAATTGTAAATAATTGTTATAAGAAGTTGCAGCCACCTCTCTCCCTTGTCGTTTCAAAAAAGTAGTCATTATTTCTTTTAAATCCATCCACCAATCCTCTATATTATCATAGAGAAAAAGCGTCGAAGCTTTATCAACAAGTAACGTTTTTAGACAATTTAATATAATTTGGTCTTCTAACAGGGAGCAATTTAGCCTCCAAAAACCTTTGCCTGTCAATCTAGGAGGAAGGGTAACTATATGGACACCTATAAGAATATGATCCGACGTTTCCATTGGTATAACAAATGTCCAAGCCACCAGGAGTATATGTTTAACAAAAATGAAATCTATACGCGAAGATAAGCGGCCCTTAAAAAAGGTAGAAGGCGCCCAATTTTTCCCTCCCTCATAAATGTCTTTTAACCGTGCACAATGAATTATCTGTTTTAGAAAAGATTTGTCACAATACTGTTTAGTACTCTGTTTATTTAATTGAAAATTAATGTTAAAGTCGCCCCCCCAAAAAATTTGCCTACTAGTATGTAGGTAAGGTTGTACTTTTTTCAACAGTTCGATATGTAAAGCTTTCATCTGGGGTCCATAAATATTTATAAGTCTACATGGAAATGAATTAATCTGGACATCTATCATGAAAGCCCACCCTGGTTCTATATCTACTAAACGTAGTACTTCAATATCAGGAGAACAAAAACAAAAACCCAGTCCAGAACAAAGATCTTCCTCCATTGACCAGAAAGACTTGCCCCAACACCAATCTTTTTGTGCCTGGGCTATGTATGATATGGTATGCAGTCTAACATCCTGCAAAAAAAAGACATCAGAATCTAATTGCTGTAAAATACTAAAAGTTGTAAGCCACTTATAATCAGATTTAATACTGTTTACATTGATGCTTGCCATTTTCAGCTGATGTTGCTCAAGGAGGAGGTTTAAATACCTTTATACTTGATCTTGTTATTCTTTTCCCCACATCTTCTCTTTTTTGTTTACCCTGGTGCCCTGTGTCCACAAGAAGTGGAACACTTTGTAATACTGGCGATGCCTCCCCTTCTAAGGGTGTTTCCATATCAACTTGGTCTCCCCATGTTGGAAGAACCGAGTACCTGTTTGAAAGTGGCAAAGGGGATAAAGGAACAGATATGTTCACTATCACTGGAGTTGGTTCCACCTGCCTAGAAGACTGGGATGGGGGGGAACTATGTCTATAGACATTCTCCGACTATGCAAAACAGGTGGAGCTTTTGGATCTAAAGACTGTTGTTCCTTATCTAGGTGTAGTTTTTCATTACTTCTGTTCTGTAAGACCCCTTCCCTATCTATCTCTACATCAGTTTTGTGCAAGGGGGCCTGCCAGGATCCTACATTTTGTCCTTTTTTGGTTCCTATCCTCCATTCCCGTACCAGTAGGGTTACCACGACCCCTACCTCGATGTCTGGGAGGAAATGGTGGAACCCCATCTGAACTGGAAGGATTCCTATCCATCGCCTAGCCTGAGAAAAGAAAAATCATGCTCTGAAACATCTTCTGAATTATGTACCGCCCAAGGACATTCTAAAGCATGATCCTCTTCCCCACATAAATTAAAAATTGGAGGGGCTGTACATTGCATTGCAGAATGCCCCAAAATTCCACACTGAAAACACTTCACACTATCACAATCAGTGTTCAGGTAGGACAAGGAACCACACCTATAACAACTCTTGGGCTGGCCTGGATAAAACAATATACCCCTATCACGTCCCAAAAAAAATTAACTCAGTAAATGCTGAATTCCTTCTTCTGTTTGCTTAAGCTGTATTCTGAAATTCCACCTCCCAGTCTAAAACTTATTATCATCCATAATGGGCATTGGGTGCTCAAAGATTGTGCATCGCTTTTCCAACCAGAAAACAATGTTTGTCACATCCATCCCTTCGTTCTGGAAAATAACTGTTATTGTTTTAATTGTGGGCTTAATAGGAATGGCAATAAATTCAGTCCAACAGTCAGTATCCTTAACTTCATAATAAAGTTTCCAAAATTTGTCCAAAAGATTAATAGAGCAAAAGCTAATGTCATATACCCGATCACCTGGTGCATGGATAAATGCATAAATTTCTGAAGGAGAAAAACCCATTGAATCTTTTATTAGAGTCTTTCCTACCCATAGTCTATCTGGGAGAATAGGTGCTAGCCTCTTATATCTGAGTTTTACTAGAAAATGGCGTTTGGCTGCTTCAGCTGGTTTATGAAACAACCCAGCATAGGAGACCGGCCTACGATCCCCAGAAGGAGAAATAACCCGCTGAGAAGGTGAAGAAGCAGGCTGAATTAAATGAGAAGCAGGTTCTCGTATCAAATGTGTGGGTGGATTCGTAGGTGGCCCCTGCCCTGAAAGTTCAAGATTCTCTCTTACCTCTTCTGGCAGAGTTACATAGGAAAGTCCTGTTTTACAAGATCCAGTCTTTGAGCTTGAGGTTGCCTTCTCGCTTGAGACAGGCCATGAAATCTTCTCCGTGTCTGTTGGGCTAACCTGAACGCCAGCCTCGTCTTCACTATGCGTGACTGCATCAGTGTCTGAGACCACAGGTGCTACCCGATCTTGTGTTGCCATTGGATGTAATTGTGGTGCAGTTAAATTGTCTTGTGAAAGTGAAGCCGGATTATTAGAAGCTCCAGGAATTGGTATTTTAGGGTCAGGGATCCATTTTATTCCATTGTAGAACCATCCAGCCTGCTGTAAAGTATCTCCAGGAGACCAGTTTTCTGGAGTAGCAGGCATTTGTCCTGCCAAGTTCTCCTGCCCCTCAACCTGTTCCCCATAGTTCTCAGGACCATAACTTAAATCAGGTATCTGAATTACTGGTAGTCGTTTACCTTGCCCTTGTAAGGGGCTAACACCAGTCCGTTTCCTTTTCTTCCTTTCTTCATCCAGTTTTGATTGACTTAATTGAAATTCTTGCTCTGCAGCTGAAATCATGTCCAAGAGTTGTCTTTTTTTCTCTTCCATGTCAAGCTAGAGCTTTAATTCCTCAGTTTGAAAAATACAATCCTCTTCCATTGATTCTGCAAGAACCTCTGCTTGCGGGGAACAATCTTCCTCAGCCTGCCTTATTTCTCCACCAACATTTCCTTCAGTATCTCTTGTAGGTAATACTGGAGCTCCTGGAGACAAACCTTTCTCCTCACTCTCCTGGTGACTACTGAGACTCTCCATGCTCACCAGCAAAGGGTCCCCCTACTGGCGAGTAGGGGAATTTCCCCAGTGTCCTGGCCAAATTTCCCTCATTCACTAAAAATATCACCAACAGCTCAATCTGGTTCAAGGTCAATTGGCATTCATCTGTATCCCCCTCCCCTGGGTCGTGCCTGAAAATAGGCAGGATTTGTCTAGTGTACTTACCGGTCAACAAAAGCTAAATAAATAAATAAATAAATAAATGTGTTAAATGAAGTATTGATGATATAATGAATATATTTTTAAAGTATTTGCTTGTTTTTCTTGCATCACAGAACAAGTTTTCAGGACAGAATTAGTTAACACTCTGATTTATGACTGCTTATGCCCTAGTTTTAATTTTAAAAGCTTAAAATATGCATGAATACAGTCACATTAAATTATTTATATTTTAAGTGTTTATTGCCCCAGATGTATGGGGGGAAGTTTCTTTCACCATAGAAGTAATGAACAAAGGGGTGAATGTATGTAGTCAGGGGGAGGGGGCTCTACTTGCACATGTTTTTTTTTTTTTACTTTAAACTCAAAAGTCTTTGAATTTTCCATATGTAAGGGCTGTTCTTTGCATACTGTTCTTGTCTCTCTTTTCATACCAATTGCTTCTTTCTTTCTGTCCTTTCCACCAAACAAAGCTGAGATTCCTGAGACGTTGAAATTTTCTCCCGTAAGTTCTTTACATTTTTTAAGAATATTGAATGAATTGTTTCATGAGTAACATTATAACATTTACAACCTGGAAAGTTAGAGGGTTAAATACTAAGTACAAAAGATAACAAGTGCTTAGACACCATAAAAAAGTTGAAGCTGATATGGTTTTCTCACAGGAATCCTATTTAAAATCAGGCAACATTAATTAATTAATTAATTTATTTATTTATTTAAGAATCAGTTTACAACCTTTGAGCCAGAGGCTCGTTTCCAAAGGTACTTCGTCACATAAAGACATACATTGCGTTTCGGTTACATAGCAAAGATATGCAAAGAATCAATAGGCATTCCCCAGAGGTGCCACGTCACATAGTGGTCAGACAAATACAATTGGGTACAGGGTACATGTAATTGATAACAGGTATTACACAAGTTGGTATCAAGTGAGCATTCTGGTAGATAAACATTGAAAACAGCTGGCACTGGCCAGGTTAAACCTAGGCATGGTGTACAGGGAAGTGGTGGAGGGGATGGTTGGGTGGAGAGCTGCCCGGGGGGCATTGTCAAGAGAAAAGAGGTGGAGGCTATGTTCAGAGACAGGAGCAGTTACGAGTGCTGAAGATGTGGTTCCGAAGTGCGGTTTTGAATGTGGAGATGGTGATGGCATTGGTGATGGTGGCAGGGAGAGAGTTAAACCAGGTTGGGGCTCTATAGCTGAAGGACCTCTGGCCACGGCTGGTTCTCGTTCTGGGGACCTTTAGAGTGGTCTTGTAGGAAGACCGTGTTGCAATGGTGGGAGGGCTCTGGTGGATGGATGCCGTTACCCCAGGGGGGGAGAGCCCGAGTAGGGTTTTTGGTGAGGAGACAGGTCTGGTATCGGAGCCGTTCATCCAGGGTAAGCAGGTTAGCATCGACATATAGCTGACAGGTGTGTGTGAGCCTGGGGGCACCAGTAATTAATCTTCATGCTTTATTCAGGGTTAGGTGAATTTTGTTGAGTGCAGTGGTGTCGGCAGCACCGTATACTGGTAGACCATAGTCTATAAGGGACAGAACGGACGATGTAACAGCTAGCCGGAGAGCATTTGGTGGAAGGCAGGTTTATGGTGGAATAGGATGCCAAGCCATGTGTTGGTGGCGGATGTTGAGAGCGTCGATGTGGTTGTGAAATGTGAGGGCTGAATCGAAGGTAACCCCAAGGTATTTGTAGGAGCAGACTTGTTCAGTGGTTGGTTGGTGCTTGGAAGGATATAGAGTGGTGGTTGCTAGCTTTGTTTTGGGGGTGTGAAAAGAGCATAGTTTTGGTTTCTGAAGATTGATGACAAGTCTGCGCTCCTTAAACCAAGCCTCGGCACTGTTGAAAGACTGCTGTAGGAGTCCTGTAGGGAGATGGGATTACGGTGGGTGGCAAAAAGGACAGCGTCATCTGCATACAGCAGTATTTTGCCAGAGCATGCACTGGGCAGGGTGTTCAGATACAGCGAGAAGAGAAGGGGCCCAGGATGGAGCCTTGGGACCCCAGAGAGAATGGGGCAGGGGTGTCGGAGAGTGTGCTATTAATCTTGACACACTGGGATCGAGTGTCAAGATAGCTAGCACACACCATGCCAGGGGCCAGCCGGAGACCAGTGAGGCAGAGTGCATTCAGCAGCAGTGGATGGGAGACAGTGTCGAAAGCCTTTGAGAGGTCAATGAACACTGCACCAGCTAGGAGCTGGTATCCAAGGAGAGTGTAGGAGTTGGAGAATTCAATAAGGGCAGTGCTGGTACTGTGACCCTTACGGAAGCCATGTTGCTCTGGGCATAAGATGTTATGCAGCCAGATAATCAGTGATTTGAATGGCCACCACTTTCTCAGGGCTTTAGAGAGGGAGGGAGGATGGAGATTGGCGGTAGTTGTTGGCCGATGACCTGTCGCCTCCTTTATGAATAGGTGTGATAATGGCTGTTTTCCAAGCTGTGGGGAATTGTCCCAGGCAGAGTGACTGGTTAATTAGGGCTAGTGAGAGGTGCAAGGACTTCATCTAGCACCAGCCTGAGGATGCTGGGGTCCAGTGAGTCACTGCAGGATTGTTGCCATTGAGAGCTTTGATTAGGATGGGTCTGGCTTCCCGGGTGGAAATCTTTCGCAGGAGGAAGCTGGGGTGCTGGAGGACAGGGGGAGTTTGGCTGGGGGGAGGGTCAAAGAAATTACTAGGGAGGACTGAGCTAAGGTCAGTGAAAGTGGTGTTGAACCAGTTAGCTATGGTGGCAGGCTCGGTGGAGGTTGTGCCATTTCTAGTGAGCTGGGATGGGGCAGGGGAGCAAGCTTTACCATTGAGTTGCTTAATATTATCCCAGAAGGTCCGGGCTGAGCCCCAGGAGGAGGTAAGGGAGGCCTGGTAATGGTCTGCCTTGGCTTTCCTGATGGCCCATGAGCATTTATTTCGGGCTGCATTGTATGCTTGCCTATCAGACAGATGACCTGTTTCAGTGGCAAGGTGCCAGAGGTTATCCCGGTTTCTAAGTAGTTGTAGGAGGGCCGGGCTAACCCAGGGTGTGTTCTGTTTTGGACGGGTTTTGGTTAAGGGTGCAAAGAGATCACAGGCCATGTTGAAGGTGCGGGTGAAAAAGGTGAGGGCAGTATCAATGTTGGTTGCCTGCTGAATGGGGGACCAGTCTATCTGGGTGAGGAGTGCCTTAGGTTTCTTCAGCCCACCAGGGCGGAGGCACCTGCGGAGGGTGGTCTGGGCTTTGGGCTTGGGATTGGGGGCTACCCAGTGGAATAGGATAGGGGAGTGGTCACTCAGGGAGTCCTCATGGAATTTAATGCATAGGGAATGGGTGGGTTATTCTTTTGGGGCAGGAAATAGTAACAAAAAGGCAAGAGTTATAATATTAATTTCCAGAAAAGTTAATTTTCAACTGAATACCTCTAAAGAGGATCCAAATGGACATTTTTTAATTCTTCATGACATCCTCAGTGCTACCCAAATAACTCTGATGGGCATTTATGGTCCAAATAATGGTATCCATGAGATGTTAAGTACTATCAGAAATAAAATAAACCCTTTTTTAGGTAGGATAATTCTACCTGGAGACTTTAACTGCAGAATGAATCCCCTGTTAGATAAAACCAATGTAAGCTATAAGTTATCAAAGTCAGACTAGGATTTAATTAATACAAAAAATGATCTTAACATAGTTGACTTATGGGAAATCCTGAACTCAACTGCTCAGGAATTCACATATTGGTCAAAGGTGCATAAATCTGGTTCTGGGCTGGACAAAATTTTTATACCAGCTGCACTTATTGAAAATATAATCAAAGCTGAGATGTATCCCATTATGGTTTTGGATCATGCTCCAGTAACTACAAAACTTATTTGGGACGTTAATCAACATAAATCTTCTCAATGGAAAGTCAACAACTTCTTACTAGAAAATCAGAAAAATTTGGATATACCAGAAGAGATGTTAAAGGATTCTTCATGCGTAACAAACTGGAAGATACTAGGTGAGCCTCTATTTGGGAAAGTTTTAAATGTTTTGCTATGGGGTTGTCTAATCAGCTTGGTTACAAAAGATTAAAAAAAAAAAGGACTGAGGGAAAAAATAGATGATTACATCAGCTTAAAGAAATTGAGAAGGAATAAAAAGTAAATAATTCAGATGAAAATTGGAGAAAATGTCCAAAAGCAAAACTGAATTTAATGAACTTCTCAGAAAAAAAGCTGATTTTGGCACTGGGTCATAAATAACACTGAAAATTAATAATGATGATGGTGTGGAAAGCATTAAAGTTGGGTTAGTCTACATAGAAATACTCCATGTACTTCTATCATCTAATCCTGTCAAGTCTACTAAAAATGCGCTGAGAATTTTAGAATATGGGAAAATCTCTGGGTATGAGGGATGATGTCAGTTCCTTTGGAGAACAGGAGCTGAGCAAGATGCTGTCTCACAGCTGTGCGGTCTAATGGCATCAGATTCAAAAGAGTAGCTGGGTTGCGTTATTGCAAACAACGTTCACTACAGCTCCAGCCAGCAGCAAAAGAATCATAGAATCATAGATTCATAGAAATCTGTCAGCAGAAAAGGACCCATTAGCCCATCCAGTCTGACCGTAACCCCCCCGGAAGACCTCTTCCCTAGCTTACCAGCCTGCTCTCTGACCGCTTGGCCCATATGTGTGTCCCAAGCTCTTTTAAAGTTGTCTACTGTATCTGCCCCCACCACCCAATCTGTCAGCCTGTTCCATGATTGTACCACCCTCTCAGTGAAAACCTCCCCCTGATGTTCCCTCGGAATCTGCCCCCTTCCAGTTTGTAGGTATGCCCCCTAGTGGAATTGTTCTTACTCAGTTTGAAGATGCTGTCTACCTTAATCCTTTTTATGCCCCTCAAGTATTTTGTCTCCAGCATATCCCCCCCCTCCAGTGTGCACAGGACCAGTTCTCCCAGTCTCTCCTTGTGTGACTTCCCCTGCAGCTCCCACACCATTCTGGTTGCTCTTCTCCGGACCCTTTCCAGCTTGTCCTTGTCCCCTGCAGGTATAGCCTCCAGAAATGGACCCCGTACTCCATGTGCAGCCTGACCATGGTTTTGTACAGTGGCAGGATCACCTCCCTCCTCCTGTTTGTGAAAACTCTCCCTGTGCATGCCAGCATTCTTAGTGCCATTCCTGCTGCTCTGTCGCACTGGCTCTGGACTTTCAGATTATCTGAAATGGTTATCCCCAGGTCTCATTCCTGTTCTGTCTCTTCCAGCTCTTCCCCTGCAAGCCGGTATTTCGTTTTCGGGTTATTATGCCCTATATGCATAATTCTGCACTTTTTTGTGTTGAACCATAGCTGCCACCTTTCTGACCACTTTTCCATCCTGGCCAAATCCTCCCTCATATCCTCCACCCCCCACCTTATCAACCCTATTACTACATATCTTCATGTTGTCCGCAAATATCCACACATCTTCCCCCATAGACCCTCTGTGATGTCCCCCGGGGAACCCCACTTGTCATCCTTTCTTCCTTTGAGTGCGCCCCCATTTACAACAACCCTTTGTGTTCTCCAGCCCAACCAATGCCCTATCTAGTTCAGGAACTTGCTCCCCGCTCCCAGGCTGTCTACCTTGCCTATCAGTCTCCTGTGTGGGATGGTGTCAAATGTCTTCTGGAAGTCCAGGTAGGCCATGTCCACCGCCCCACCCGGGTTCCATATTTTCATCACTCTGTCAAAGAGTTCAATCAGGTTGATCTGACAAGACCTACTACCTGTGAGTCCATTCTGATTGTCATTTAGGAGACCTTTCCCCTCCATATATTTAATCAGCCTTTCCTTAACCAGTGTCTTCATTAGCTTGCCAACTACGGAGGTAAGGCTAACTGGGCAGTAATTTCCCAGTTCCTCCCTCCCCCTTTATGTAGGGGTACTACCGCAGCCTTTTTCCAGTCCCCAGGAACCCTTCCCTTGTGCAGTGATAGGTTACATAGCCTCATGAGTAGTGTTGCTAATTCCTGTTTTAGTTCTTTGAGCACCCTTGGGTGGCTACCGTCTAGTCCCATCACTTTATCCATCTGTAACTTTGCCAGTTCTTCCAGTACCCTAGCCTCCATGAAGGGGCTTGAGTCTATTTCCCTCTCCTCCCCCTATTATCTAATTTCAGCCCATCCGCCTCCTCCACCGTGAAAACCAATGCAAAGTATCTATTTAGGATATAGGCTTTTTCTATGTTGTCCTCCACCAGTGCTCCTCTTGAACCTCACAATCTCGCGCTTCCTTTTGTTTCTGTTGCTCATGTATCTGTAAAACCTTTTGTCTCCCCTTTTCAACTCCCTTGCTATGCGCTCTTTTGTTTCAGCCTTCACCTGCCTGGTCACCTTCCCCACTGCCTTCATTTTTTCTTTATACACCTCCTTGTCTGCCTCCCTCTGCGATGGCTTATATATCCAGAACACCCTCCTATTCTCCCTAACTGCATTCCTCACCTCTGGTGTGAACCAAAGTGGCTTACCCTCTTCTTCTTGGTCACCGTCCTAATGCATAGCTCTGTCACCTTCAGTATTCTTCTTTTAATTTCCCCCCATAGTTCCTTCATGTCTTCCAGGTCCTCCTTCCCTTCCAGTTCCTCCTGGACCAATGCCCTCATCCTGCTAAAATATGCCTTCCTAAAGTCTAGCACCCTAGTTTTGGAACTGCCCTTCTCCTGCCCCTTTCTGATTCTAAATTTTACCATCCAATGGTCACTGTTGCCCAAGTTTTCCCCAACCCCTACCCCGTTGACACTGTCCCCGTTCATCATAACTAGGTCAAGTGTGGCCCTCCCCCATTAGGTTCCATTACCAGTTAGTTGATGAATACCTCCTGCAAGGCTTCCAGTAACTCTCTACTCCTATATGTGGCTGCTGCCGGGATGTCCCAGTCTACGCCTGGCAGATTTAGATCTCTCAACACCACAATTTCCCTTTGCTGGCCATTTCCTGTATCTCCTTACTCACCTGTCTGTCTACTTTTTCCTCTTAATTTGGTGGTCTGTAGACTACCCCTACCTTCACTGCCTTCCCCCTGCTCTGCTTAATGTCACCCATAAGGTATCTGCAGGCCCATCCCCCCACTCACACACCATTGCCCTAATCCCCTCTTTTACATAAAGGGCAACCCCCCCTTTTTCCTGTCCTGTTCTTCCTTTATAGAACATACCCAGGTATTTCCACCTTCCAGCTGTGGTTTTCAGTCCACCAGGTCTCTGTAACCGCAACTAGGTCCAGGTCATCCTCCGCCACTATTGCCTGCAGTTCTCCCATCTTATTACCCAGACTCCTGGTGCTTGCCAGTAGACCCCTTCACCAGCCCCTCCCATCTCCCCACCCATCGGCTTCTGTTGCCCCCATCCGTGGGGAAGAGCAAGTTAGGCCAGTTCCTCCCTTCCCTACTGGACTACACCTAGTTTTGCCCTCCCCCTTTTCTAGTTTAAAGCACTCCCTAGCATTTTATGTATATAGCCCTGTAACTTCCCCCTCAGAATCCTACACCCCTCATCATTTATATTCAACCTGTCCCTCACATACAGACTCAGGTCCACCCATGTGTCTTCCCAATCACCTATACATTCATAGCCCTCCCTCCTGCACCACTGTCTTAGCCAGTGGTTGAAGTCTTTGATTCTCAATTGCCTCACTGTACTGGTGCAGTGTACTGGCAGGACTTCTGAAAAAGCTATGGTATCCACGATTCCCTTGCACCCTCTAGCTAGTTCCATTAATCTCCTCTGCATCTCTACCACCTCCTCTCTGGCCAGGTCATTTGCACCAAGGTGTAAAACTAGGTAAGGTTTCCCCCAGTCAGCCTAATGAAATCCTTAATTTTTGGGGGTGGCCTGCTCGCCTCCATCCCTGGCTCACAAAAGACTGACCTCCCCATGACAGCTACTCCCTTTCTTAACCAGCAGATCCTTTTAATAATAGAGTCCCCATACTATCACTGATTTTTCTGTGCTACGACCCCAAAAGAACGTCACAGATTACCTGGCTGTTCTCTCTTTCCTCTTGACTCCCTGGTCCCTCCCACCTCCACCCCTTCCTTCACTGTCCCCTTGTCTCCCTACCCTGCTGGATGGTCCCCAGCTACATGCCCCTCCCCACCCTCTCCCTGGATGCCTGTTCTTCTCTGGTTTCCCCTCAGGACGCCCTCTCCTGACTCTTTCCCTTTTTTTGTCCCTGACTGTTATAACCTGTCTCCCCATGCTGTCCCTCCCTTTTCCATTGATATCACCCTTCCCCTTCACTTCAGAGACTACCATAGCCTGATCCTTCCCTGCTCCCATCTTTTTCTGCTTTTCCTGGCTCGTCTCCTTATCCCCCATAGCTTCAGTCCCATTCCCATTCCCATCCTCTTGCCCCATTATCTCTGTTAAGGGCCATTATCTATTTGAGCCCGCTGTGTACCTAAGTTTGTGAATGTCAGCATGCCTGCCCGTTGTGTCCCTGCCCCTGACCTGTTTTTCCCCTCCATGATCTCCTCTATGGCCTGTCCCCTTTACCCCATCCACTCAGTCGGCCTGCCTCCTGCACCCTACTTGATTGTCTTCTGTAAGTTTGAAAAAGAATCGTGTAAGTGGAAGTTCAATGCAGAATTGAGTGAGGTATGTCAAAAGCAGTTTGACGAGTGAAGGAACTCACCAAGCAGTGGTCACAGCAAAAGAAGAAAGAGAAAGAACAGATTTTTCAGCAGCATCCTGTGTCAGTAATGCCCCAAAAAAATCAGTTTCTCCCCCCCGGACCTGGATTTGGTAAGATTGACAAATCAGTCTCCTCTACCCCCCTTCCCGGACACCCCGGTAAGCCATTCTTTATTTACACTTAGCAATATTTGCTTTTATTTCACAGAAAGCAAACAAATAAATGCTGGTGTTAACTCTGTTTGCTGTATCAGTATGCCACCAAATAAAGCAGGGCTTAAACTGCAAGAGAATGCAGCAAATAAAAGTGCCAATACAAGAAAGGCACTTTTAAAACCAGTTGAGGCTATCTCTGTGGGGGAAACAGAACAAAGGAAGTTAACCATGGGGGAAGAATCTGACTCTTTAAGCTTGAAGGGGTCAACTGCAAGAAGGGAATCAGTGACTGAATATGTTTTGGCATTGGACTCACACGATCTTCAAGCAGAATTACAATTAGAAGAAATGGTGGGCCCAATGCCAAAAGAGCAGCCCTATGTTAAAAATTCAAACAGAACATGACAAGCAAATTCAGATGCTTATCCAAAAGGTAGCAGAAATAAAAGATCATTCTCGCAGGTCTAACCTAAGAATCTGTAATGTCCCAGAGGGCCTGGAGGGTACAGAAGATCCTATACATTTTTTAGAGCAAATGTTCACAACAGCAATGGACGGAAGCTATACTGAACAAAAGATTACCTTAGATAGAGCCCGTAGAGGTGGATCTCATTTTGCTGGTAATAATCAAGGCTAGCCCAGAGCCATCTATGTAAAACCTCATAAATACCAAGATAAAGAAGCTATTTTACAGAAAGCAAATATTGAGCGAGGCCAGAAGTTTCATTTAATTTGAAAAAGAAATTGGCAAGTAATTTGGGTGGCATTGTGATCTGACTGTAAACAGCCAAGGAGTGTGTGTGTGTGGGGGAAGGGGAGGGGTAATAGGCTATTATTTTCTGGTTATTTCACAAACATAAAAAAAACTTAAAAAAGGTAATACAGCAACACATACAGCTATCTATTGTTGGCAAGAATTACATAAATTAATAAAAGTTAAAATCCCAAACATGGCTTTTACTCCAATTTACAATAATTATGATGTTGCTCCGTTTATTAATCAGCCAGTGTTTAAACAGTGGCAAGCTTTGGGGTTATACGAATTTGATCAATTGTTTTCAGACCATCATTCATAACCTTCTCTAAATTACAGATCCAATATAACATTCCAGGGAATCATCTATTTAATTATCTACAAATAAAAAAAAACTAATTAAAACAAATGGAAGCTTAATATTAAGAAGTACACATTTTGAGATGCATTAATTCAACAAAAAGAAAATAAAAAATTGATAGCCCTGATTTATGGTTGCTCCAATAATATTATTACTAAAAATATATTAAAGCTGAAAATGAAATGGGAATAGAAATCTCAGATAAACTGTGGGAAGAAATATTGGCTACCCCAAAAGCAAAAGTTAAAACAAGCAAACTATAGCAAATTCAGTTTAATGTGCTACATTGAGTTTATTTTGCACTCTCTAAACTGCATAAAATAAATAATACCTATCTGCAGCATGCCCTCAATGTGCATATACCTCAGGCACTTTAATACACCTTATACGTGATTATCCTTATTTAACTAATTTTTGGACAAAAATTTTAATACACTTGAGAAAATATTGTTGGTACAATTACAAAGAGTTCCATTACTGACATTACTAGCACATTCTGGACAAGATTCACAGTTGGACCAGTACCAAAACTGTTTTTTTGTCAATAGCCATAAGATTGGCAAAAAAATGTATTCTTCTGAAATGGAAGGACTCATCACCCCTTGCCTGGGAAACCTGGTTGAACTTCAAAGTAGACATAATGAAGTTAAAAAGATTACACTATTTAAAAACGAAGATGCAAGTTCATTTGAAAGGATGTGGGGCCTTTTTCATAGGCTTGTTCAGGAGGGAATAGGCTAAATAAGTTGTTAAAATGGAAGAAAAAATAATATTTAAGGTAATACCTATTAGGAATTATAGAATGGGGGAATCTTGGACCCATAGATAGGTGGTGGTGGTGGGGGTTGATGATGAAAAGACAAAGGCATAACATGACTGAAATCCTAAACACAGTTGATGAATAAGCCTTTATTTTTCAATCTGAACCTAAAAAAATATCTGGGTATAAGTTAAATATAGACAAAACTCAATTCCTGTTATTAAATGGAGGCATACCAAAGCATGACATAACAGAATTGGGTGTGTCATAGGCTAATGAAATAACAGACTACCCAGACTACCTTGGAATTAAAATCTTCAGGGAAATAAAAAAAAAAAATTACAAATCAGAATCTGACAATATTTAGAAGCAATCTTGAGAAAGGCCTAGAAAAGTGGAACAAATTGCCACTGGTTTTCTGGAGACAACTGTGGTCAATCACAATGATTGTTCAACCTAGTGCTCTACATATATGTATATTTTTTAAACTTTATTTAACAAAGCAGAACAGAGTACAGAAGTGGCAATCCATGTGTTATATAATAATGTACATCTCCAGACACTGTAGGTACAAAGGATAGCCTAGAAAAAACAACTTCTTTAAAACCAGTCAGGTGTGGAACACAGTGTATGGGTTAGTGTCAAAAGTAGAGAGAGTGAAGTTTAAAGAAGGAAAACATTTATATTACAACAAGACAGAAGGTATTAATCTCATTCTAAATGGTCCCTTAATGTTTCCCTAGGTGGCTCAGAGATAGCCAAGGTTGGAAATTGTCACAGCATTTAAAATAAGGGGAACCAATTTTGTTGAATAGCTACCTCTAGTGGGACCCATAGCTTCAGATAACTAAAATTTGACCTCTAACCGTGTAATGGATTTTCTCAGACTTCACACAGTCCATTAGGGAACCCAACCATTCTGCTACTGTTGGGGTTTTAGGGAGTCTCCAATGTGTGGCCAATGCATGCAGCCCAAGTGCATTTCCCAGTCTCCAGAGACTAAAGGTGGGCTTGCAGAGTTCCCCACCTTCTTTTAGAGGCAATCCCAGCAATATTTCAGCCAAATCTAGTTTGAGGGGTATACCAAGAATAGAGGCCAATAGTTTGTGTATTCCCCACCAGAATGTTTGCACATAATTACACTCCCAGAGCATGTGATAGAAAGTTCCCTCATGGATCTGACACTTAGGGCACAGTGGGGAAGCCCCAAGATCTAATCTGTGAGCCAAAATAGGGGTATGGTAAGTTCTCAGGAGAACATTATGCTAAATAGCTCTCACCCTATTGTTGACAGAGCACTTGGTAATATTTTTTATAATCACTGTCCGGTTGCCTCCTGTGAGCCCTTTGGGATAGAGATCCAGCTCCCACATAGTTCTGATCATCTCTAGGGGGTCAGGAAGAGCACCCATTAAAATCCCATAGCATCTTCTAAGGGGCCAAAAGGAGGGCTCTCCAGACTGGCCATAGAACATCTCCTCAAATGGGGAATGGATCACTACCTGTCCCCTCCCTTCCTGGTTTAGTAATATGTAGAATGAATTCTTTGATCTCTCATATAAAGGGAGGTGAGCTGGATTAATATTATAATCTTGAATTAATTCACGAAAGGGGCGAACCTCCCCCTCTTGTACCAGGTGTTGAATACGGTACACTCCCTGATGACACCATCTCTGCAAAGTGGGTCTCTCCCAGTGAGTCATCCCCCCCCCCAAGAGGACAATCTGGGGAAATCCCCTGCTTGAAACCAATCATGTCATGGGCTGACTTCCATATCCTTGCAGTAGCTCTGGTACAGGGGTTACTTATGCTAGCAAAAGTATTTATCCCTTCCACTGGTAGCAAGACATTGTAGTACGGGGGTATGTATGATGTTTTCTCTATTTCCACCCAGGCTGGTCGCTTACTGTCCTCCTGCATCATATCCCACACATGGGCTAACTGAGCAGCTACGTACTAGTGCTTCGCACTTGGTAATCCCAAACCTCCCTTCCCTTGTGGCAATTATAAAAGTGTTTTTTTTAATTCTGGGTCTTTTGTTGTTCCAGAGCAGCTGTGTAATAGCTCCCTGTAGGGCTTTAATATACTTTTGTGGGATACTCAGGGGGACCATTTGAAAAATATATAGAAATTGGGGAAGTATGGACATTTTAACCAAGTTCACTCTGCCCAATAGAGTCAGTGGCAAGGCCTTCCAAGACAGGCAGTTTTCTTTAACTTTTGTGATGATTCCCTTCATGTTTTATTTTACTAACTTGGCTGGAATTAGTATGCCAAAATACTTTAATTGGTTAACAGGAGCAATCTGAGACTGTGCAATGGTGATATGGTATCTCTTCCTGCCCAATGGCATCCATTTGCTCTTCCCCCAGTTTATTTTATGTCCTGAAAAAGGACCATAAACTTCAAATATTTGTGACAGGGCCGGCAGTGATTCCCGAGGGGAGCGGAGAAACAGCAAAACATTGTTGGCAAAAAGGGATATCACATGATTAGTCCCCTTCCAGGTGAACCCCTTTATGTTTTTGTGTGACTTGATGCTTTGCGCAAGTGCCTCAATCATGAGGATGTACAGTAAGAGTGACAGCAGGCAGCCCTGTCTTGTCCCCCTCGACAATGCAAAAGGAGACTAAAGAACATTGTTGGTAAGGATTTGGGCTTTTGGGGCTTTATACTGGGCAGTGATCCACTTCAACATATGAGGCCCTAAGTCAAATTTCCTCAACACAGCCATCATGAATGGCCATTCGACCCTATCAAAGGCCTTTTCAGCATCTAGCACTAAGAGCCCCCCTACATACCCCTCGCCATTTATGAGTGATGTTACTAGATCTTGTAATATTATGTTTGGCCTGTCTTCCCTTAATAAACCCCCCTGGTCAGGATGGACTAGTTTGTGGAGCAGCCTCTCCAGTCTAGAAGCTAAGAATTTGGCCAGAATCTTATAGTTGGAGTTTAAAAGGGAGATGGGGCGGTAAGAGGAGCACTTAAGGGGGTCTTTTCCTGATTTTGGGAGGACTAGTACAGTGGCTAAACACTGAGATGGGGATAGAACACCTGTTTCCAGAGGCTCCACCATCATTTGGAGCATTGTAGGACCCACAATATCCCACATTAGTTTGTCGAGCTCAGCTGGGATCCCATCTGGGCCTGGCACTTTCCCCTTTTTCGCACTCCACACCATTCTTCTCAGTTCCTCCAAAGTTATAGGGGAATCAAGGTCCTCCCTATTGTGCGGGTCTAGGAAGGAAGGGAAACCCTGTCAAGAAACACGGCTGTGTCAGCTCCCACTGGAAATTCTGAGGTGTAAAGATGGGAATAAAAAGCTTTGAAGGAGTCATTTATTTTATGATGATCATGGGTTATTGTCCCCCTTCCCTCGTCTACTCCTATTATGGTGCGCTCTACCCTTTTCCTTTTTACTAACCCTGCCAGCCACTTACCAGACTTGACCCCCTCAAAGTAGGTGTTAGATTTTGTAATAATGAGATCCCTTTCTATTTTCTTAATTGAAAACTGATTCAGTTTACTTTTCAATAATTTCAGTGCAACCATTTTTTCCCTGTCATGGGAGGCCATTGTTTTCCCTTCTAGCTTATTGATTTGCTTTTCAATCGATGCCTCCTGTCTGGCGTTGGATTTTATTTAAAAAGAAGAGTAGGATATTGCCTCCCCTTGAATAAAGGCTTTCAGGGTATCCCAAATCACTCTGTTGTTGGTTTCCCCTGGGGGGTTTAGGGCAATAAATTTGGACATGTGATCTATTAATTGCTTAATACATTGCTGGTCTACCAAAAATGAGGGATCCATGCACCACTGGTGTGCAGGTGTAGTCTCGCCCCCCCCCAGTCACTGCCCTGAAAGGGGCATGGTCGGATATCAGTAGGGGACCATACTCGGCCTCCTTAATACTGCCTAGCCTAGTTGAGGGAAGAAAAATGTAATTTAGTTTGGTATAGACTTTATGAGCATGTGAAAAGAAGGAAAATTCTTTAGAGGTAGGATGACAAAACCTCTATGCCTCCTACAGGGCCCTTCCCTTTGCCAAGTGGTGGAGGGCCATTACACTACGCGGCCATGGGCCACACTGTGTGCCTGAATGGTTCAATTTTGGGTCCCAGTAGGTGTTTAGGTCACCTCCCATAATGATATCATTGGGGTAGGGAGCAAGTGTAGTCTCTAAATGAGTAAAGAAATCAGTGGAGTCGAAATTAGGACCGTATACGGAAATGAAAGTCATGGTTTTACCTCTAGTATCAACTACTGCGATGACATACCTCCCCTGGGGGTCAGCCACCGAAGAGAGAACTCTATGGGGAAAACCAGGCCTGAACCATATTGCTACCCCCTGGGTCTTAGAGGTGAACGGAGCAGCCACCAGGGAACCTCCCCGTGAAGCGATCAACTTCCTCCTTTGTGGAGTGAATTTCTTGCAAGAAGATTATGTCCCCTTTCATCTTTTTTATCTGGGACCAAATTCTATTCCTTTTTACCACTGACTGTAATCCATTAATGTTCCATGTAAGCAGCGTAACACTATCCATTGTTACTAATACCTCTAATAGACATGGCATTGTCTGTGGTCAGAATAGCACAGCATGTAATTAAGACTCTGTTCCATCTTTTTTTGAACAAAAAACAGAACACAACAACCTTCCCCAACACATGTTTCTCTCCCACCCCCGAACTTCAGGTAATAAACTTCAACCCTCAACAAAGTAGGACCAATCATTGTTTTCCCCCTGCCCCCCCACTAAAAATCCCCCTGATCATCAATAATAAAATTTGTAACAGCAATTGCCAACCAGTAATACCCTTGCCCCCTTGTTCTATAAACCTAATAACATGTCCGTCCACTACTTTTCACGGATTTAGCGCCCTATTCCTTGCAATGAGTTAAAGCAGCAAAGTATGGCAAGTAAACAACATTGCCCCTCCTTCTTATTAGTACCTTTTGGGAGGATGTGAGGGCAAGAAGGTTAAATTTCACCTCCCCAGCCCCTCCGCTGGTCCCATGATCCTATCAGGGTATGAGTGCCCCCAGGAGTTCTCCGTAAGGGGGAATTGTCCCCTACTGAGAGCCGGAGACAAGCCACCCCCCCAATGGAAGTATCAGCTTTGCATAAATTGTTCTTCCATGCCAAGCTTAGTAGCCAAGGACCACCAGAGTATGGCCCCCCCCCATTTAGGATTAAGAAAGAAAAGTCGCTTGGGATAATCCTCCCCCATACTGTATAAGAAAAGCATAAAATGGTTAGAGCCAGACTTGTTTTTGCATAACTGCTGGAATTGATTAGTATAACTTTAAGAGGTTTGAACTTAAATAAGGGAGTGAAGTGCTTGTTAAAGTCAGTAAAAATTCAGTCATTCTAGTGGGACTGATTGAAAGTCCCAGCATAGTAGAGAACTCCGCTCAGAAAAAATTTCAACTGTGAGGTAACCCTCCTTGCATTAAGGTCCAGATGTGCATCCGGAGAGATTCAGTTCTGCAACATGGTGGTGAAAAACAGCCAATCTCAGAGGTTTTTTTCCCCTTTCCATCACGGCCTGTGGTCTGTTGTTCACGTCGAATAGTGCGGTAGGGTGAGGGTAGGGGTGGGGGCCCCCAACCCAGTCCTGATAGGGCCTCCAAAGGAGTTATGGATCAGAGAAAGAATGTGCTCCCCCCACCCTCCACTCCCAAAAGTATTAAGGCACAGTACCTGTGATTACAACAGGGTCCAATCAGTTATTAATTGCCAGGCTGACATCTTTTCTGCTGCTCCAACTCCCTGGCGAACTCCAGTGCTGTGTCCAGGCTAGTAAAGGCCTTCTGGTTTCCTCCCGTTGGTCTGATTATCAGCAGGGCTGGATATGCTAGTGTAAATGGGCAGGATATGGAGTGCAGGCGCCTTTTAACTTCGGCAAAGGCTTGCCTTTGGAGCTGCAGCTGACGCGAGTAATCAGGAAACAGGCTCACTTGGTTATGCTGCACCATAATTGCTCCTTTTTTCCGGGCTGCATCCAAGACCAGCAAATGATCCTGGTAGCAGAAGAATTTAATTATGATGTGCCTCGGTTTCTGGTCTGGAGCAGGCTTTGGGCCGGGAGATCGGTGAGCCCTCTGAATTTCAAGGGACAGTTCTTGTGGAAACTGCAGAGTGTTTTTCAACCACGCCTGCATATAGCTAGGGCAATCTCTATCTTCAAACAACATGAAGTCTTGCTGTATTCTGACTATTGCAGTGATATCCAACCTTTGAACTGCCCTGGAGAGGAAAGAGTTAACTTTCCGTGCAAGGCATGGAACTCTGAGCTCGAGCTCGGTTGAGACTCTGTCTGTTGTTGTTTGAACCCAAACCACCAGATTCTTTACTCCGCTTCACTGAACAGTTGCTCCGGAGATTTCTCCTTCGCTCGGTTCAATTTAGTCGGTTAAAGTGTCATTTTTTCCCTCGGTTCAACCGAATTTCTTCTATCTAGCCTGTCGGTTCAGTCTCTGTCTTTGGTACCGTGAGTACTAGATAGGTTTATTATTATTAGTTTCTGTGTGGAACTTGTAAACATTGGATCGGTTTGGTTTGAACCGATCAGGTTTGTAAAAAAAGTTTGTTCTACTTTTTAGAGTGTGGTAACCGGTCCTTATCGGTTCTAAAAAAAAACAGATTTCATTACGTTTTTTTCCACGACCCATAACACGGTCAGGAACTGATAGTAATCTTTACCTGGCGGATTGCCGAAAAAGGGTAAGTTTGGTTAGACTGGCCATGTCTGAGAAACCCAAGAGAAAAACCGGGCCCACTGGGTTTCAACACTGTAGTGTGTGTGGGGAAGCCTTTGCTAAGGCTGACCCCCACACCACCTGTGTTTATTGTCTGGGGTTTGACCACCTCTATTGAGACGGCTAGATTTGCAAAAGTTTTCCCACAGCTACCCTGGAAAAGAGAGTAGGTAGGCTGAGGGAAAGGGAGGCCAAGAAGTCTGCTGACCCGGATGGCCAGCCCGGTTCGGTTCCTACCAAACCAGGAGTGCCCTCTGACCAGGGCGAAACTTCTTCGGGCAAAAGGAGAACCGACTCTGAGGAGTCGGTTCTGGTTAAAAGAAAAAGAAGGGATAAGTCAGCTGGTTCGGATCCACAAGTTCTTTCTCTGACCGCTGATGAAATAGCCAAAGCGATAAGGATTGTTCAATCGCTAACTCGGTTCCGACCAAACCGGCACCATCGGTTAGGGGCTCGGTTCGGTCGGTTCACCCGGTTCCGGATTATAATTTAGAGGATTTTTATGAACCGGAGGAGGAGGAGGAGGGAGAGTATGAGGATAGTGATGGTGATTATGAAAGTCTGGATGTGCCCATTGACCCGGACATCTCCCCAGACAGCCCTTCAGGTGTTTCTCCTCCTAGGCTTTCTGAGTCCCCTTCCCACTTTATGTTTTACAAAAAAAGTGGCTGAAACTCTCCAGCTTCCTATGGAGGAAGCAGTAGAGGATCAGGAGGAGTCTGATTATGTTGAGATGATGGACATCCCAGGGTCCGGAAGACTGT
This sequence comes from Neoceratodus forsteri, assembly GCA_016271365.2. NCBI lineage: Eukaryota > Metazoa > Chordata > Ceratodontiformes > Ceratodontidae > Neoceratodus > Neoceratodus forsteri. The sequence goes on along the minus strand of JADMNL010000023.1, from coordinate 3,506,260 downwards.
CTATTCCCCTCCATAAGTCTTTTGGGAAACAGACATTTAAAATTTTAAAGACTCCTAATTCCATACCTCCTGTGGACAGAAGAATGGACAAGGGGTATACTCTGGTATACTCTTTCAGGCTCAGATACGGAGTTCCTTTCCCAGCAATGCAGCCATGTTGGGGTAGTGCAGGCTGCTGCCTGTGATAAGGCAAATATACCCTTGGCTTCACACCCCCCCAGATAAGGACTCCAGGAGGAGGATTGATGCCATGGCAAAGAAACAGTACATGGCAGTATCTTTGGGGCTCAGGCAGGCTAATTATATGGCCTACACAGCTAGATACCAGAAGTCTAGATGGGACACTGTGATGGCTCTAGCTAAACAGGTCCCTGAGCAGCTTGCCAAGGAGCTGGAGCAGGTGGCTGCAGATGGTATTGAGGCATCCAAGGTGCAATTTCATGCTGCTGTGGACTCCAATAATGTTTCATCTAGAGTCATGGCTACATCTGTGGCACTTCGTAGGATGGCTTGGCTCAGATGTACTAGCCTGTCACAGGATACCCAGACTAAGGCCTTGGATTTTCCTGTTATTGGTAATTCTCTGTTTAGTGAGCAGACAGAGAACTACATGAAGAAAATGAATGATTACAGGACCACCTATAGGAATGCTCAGTCCAAGGAAAGGCAAGCCACTCCCCAGAGGCAGCATTCCAGGGGCAGGGGTAGGCCTTTTCATAGGCCTTTCTACCAAGCCCAGGCCTCCTCTTCTGCCTTTGCTCAGAGGGGGTTCTTCAGAGGGAGAGGCAGATGGCATATAAGCAGGCCTGCTACCACCCCTCTGCCTAAAGCCCCTGCCAAACAGGCACCCTGATGGGCTTGCCCGGGCCGATTCTCCACTACCCGTAGGGGGCAGGCTAGCTTACTTTGTCCAGGACTGGATGTCTTTAACATCAGACAAATGGATCCTGGAAGTAGTAAGCCAGGGATTGGTTCTCAGCTTCAAACAATTTCCCAAGATGAGAACCAGATCCTTTCCACCTGCAAATCCTTCAGAGGCCCTTGCCCTGGAGGCAGAGGTCTCTTCTCTCTTGGCTCTCAGAGCCATAGAAAGGGTTCCACCCCTACACAGGGGAAAAGGATTGTACTCCAGGTACTTCCTAACCCCCAAAAGACAGGAGAATGGCGGCCCATCCTGGATCTCAGATATTTAAACAAGCACCTTTTAAAGCCAAAGTTCAAAATGGTGACTCTGGGAATAATTCTACCCTCTCTAAGGCCAGGGGACTGGCTAGTCTCCCTGGACCTCAAGGATGCTTTACATTCTCATCAGATGCTCCCACAGAAAGTACCTCAGGTTCGAGTTGCCCTCAGGCCACTATCAATTCAGAGTAATGCCCTTTGGCCTAACATCAGCTCCAAGGGTGTTCACAAAATGCCTGGCAGTAGTTGTTGCTTTCCTAAGGCAAAAAAAGATCTCCATCTTTCCATACCTAGACGACTGGCTCATAGTGGGTCAGCCTCCAGACCAAGTCAGGTCACACCTACAGATAACTCAGCAACTGCTCACTTCTCTAGGATTCCTCCTAAATCTTTCAAAGTCAGTTCTAGAGCCAGTGCAGCTCCTCACCTTCATGGGGTGGAGCTGGATACAATAAGGGCAAGAGCCTTCCTTCCCCTGGACAGGGCAAGGACCCTTGTGACACTGGCCTCTTCATTCACCCTTCAGGTGTCTCGACCAGCAAGGCATTTTCTGCAGCTCCTGGGCCACATGGCTGCCTCTACGGCAGTGGTCCAAGGAGCAAGATTTCAGATGAGGGACATTCAGTTCCAGTTAAGAGCCTTCTGGTCCCAGGGAAAGGATTCTCTGACCAAGCTAATCCCAGTGACTCGAACCCTGATCCAGGCTTTACATAAGGAAAGGAGTTCCCTTTGTCACTCAATCTCATTCTCTAATCCTTACCACAGATGCCTCCCACTTGGGCTGGGGAGCCCACTTGGGGGATCTGACCACCCAAGGTTTGTGGTCACCTCAAGAATCTCTGCTTCACATCAATCTCTTAGAACTCAGAGCAGTGTTTCTAGCACTTGAAGTTTTTTCCAAGTCTGTTCAGAACAAACTAGTTCAAATCAGGACAGACAATACCACCACAGTGTGGTACATCAACAAGCAAAGGGCACTCGGTCTACGGCCTTGTGCACAGAAGCAATGAAGTTGTGGTCTCTGGCCTATTCCCTGAATACCTCTCTGATAGCAGTGCACCTCCCAGGGAAGGACAATGTCCTGGCAGATGCTCTCAGCAGGATATCTCAGGGCCATCACGAGTGGTCCCTGGATCCCCTAATTTTGAAGGTGATCTTCTCCAGATGGGACACTCCACAGATAGATCTTTTTGTAGCCCCAGACAATCACCAACTTCCTCTTTTTTGCTGCAGACCCCCAGTGTTGGGCTCAGTCCTCCTGGATGCTCTAGTTCTCAACTGGGAAGGGAAATTCCTGTATGCTTTTCCCCCTTCCCTCTCCTGTTCAAGGTACTAGTCAAAATCAGGTCTCAACCCTGCAAAGTGATTCTGATTGCTCCAGACTGGGACAGACAGCCCTGGTACCCTCTCTTGCTGTCCTTAGCAGTCCACCTTCCCCTGTCTCTTCCCAGGAATTATAACCTGTTAACATGTTCTCAGGGTAGGGTTTGGTATCCGAATCTCAAATCTCTCAATCTCAAGGCCTGGCTCTTGAAGAGTTAGAGTTTGCTGATTTGCATCTCTCTCAAGGTGTTCTGGATATTGTAAAGGCTTCTCGAAAGCCTCCCACCAGAAAGACTTACAACTCCAAATGGAAAATGTTTACTATTTGGTGCTCTGGTAAGCATATTTCTCCAGAGTCTGCTGGGTTGCCTACAGTCCTGGACTATATGGTTCATCTCAATAGCTTGGGACTCAGACCAGCTACACTTAGAGTGCATCTGGCAGCTGTCTCTGCCTTCTTGTCAGCAGGCAAGCCCTCTTCCCTTTCAGCTCATCCTGTATTTTGTAAATTCTTCAAGGGATTGCTGCATACCAATCCTCCCTTCAGAGACCCTGCCCCTGCGTGGGACCTTAATGTTTGCATTGCTCAGCTTAAGCAACCCCCTTTTGAGCCTTTGTCCTCAGCAGAGCTTAAGTACTTGACTTGGAAAACTGTGTTCTTGGTAGCCATTACTTCTGCCAGATGCATAAGTGAGATACAGGCCCTGTCAGTGGAGCCTGATTTTATCTCTTTCCATAGAGATAAGGTGGTCCTCAGGACTAATAGGAAGTTTTTGCCTAAGGTGGTTTCAGATTTCCACCTTAATCAGTCTATGTTTCTTCCTGTTTTCTTCACTGACCATTCCTCCTCTGGGGAGAGGAGGCTACACAGCCTGGATGTGAAAGGGCCCTTAGCTACTACATAGAGTGCACCAAGGGTCACAGGTTTGACTCCTCAATTGTTCCTCACTTATGGTGAGGTTGGTGAGAAAACCTGCCACTAAAGAGATCTATTGCCAGGTGGATTGTCTCTTGTATACAGTTCTGCTATGAAAATTAGGTAGAATCCCACCCTCAGGCCTGAGGGCTCACTCTACTAGAGGATAGCTGCTTCCCTGGCTGCTGCCAGGGATATTCCTATCTTAGAGATTTGTCAGCAGCCACCTGGAAAACAGTACATACTTTCACCAAGCATTACTCTCTGGATATCCAGGCTAGGAGTGATGCTTGGTTTGGCACAGCAGTGCTTCAGAGCCTGTTCCCAAAGTAGGTTCTGTCCTTCTCCATGGAGGTACTGCTTAGAAGTTTGTATTAAAGTCAGAATACAGCAAGACTTCATGTTGTTTGAAGAAAAATTACTCACCTTAGTAAAGTTGTTTCTTCTAATGGAGTCTTGCTGTATTCTGACGCCCTCCGCCTCCTCTCTCAGAACCTGGGTTTTGGGATGTGGGTGGGCAGGAAGAATGTTGGCACCTTAGAGGTGCCCCCTTTTTCTCACCCTCTTATTTTTGAGTGTGTGTTGTGTTTTGTTTTTTGGGTTTCCTGACTTGAGTTTTTGCCTTGGAACCAAAAAATCTTTTAGTTAAATTTAGTTGCCAGTTGGCTAGTGTGAGTTTACAGTTTCCACACAGGACGCCCAGTGAGTATAGCTTGTAAAGATCTGGTGGTTTGGGTTCAAACAACAACAGACAGAATCTCAATCGAGCTCGAGCTCATTGTTCCATGCCTTGCATGGAAAGTTAACTCTTTCCTCTCCGGGGCAGTTCAAAGGTTGGCTATCACTGCAATAGTCAGAATACAGCAAGACTCCATTAGAAGAAACAACATTACTAAGGTGAGTAATTTTTTTCTTCCAGACCCTCAGGAAGACCAATAACTGAACATTACAGTGACGGTCACGATTTTCGTAGTCGTCAATACTTTGTTTTAAATAATCAATCTCTCTGAGTGCCTTGGCCAGGTCAGCTGAATGTCGGTTCACTTTGTCCTCCTGGTCTCTCAGTCTGTTTTCCAGCTCCTCCAAATGAACTTCATGCATTTCTACTGTTTCTGTCACGGAGTTCACGGCCTGCTGTAGGTGTTGAATTTGGGCCATCACATGATCAAAACCCTCCTCCATTCTTGTACCTAAGTCACATTTCAAATCTTTGATTAAACATTCCAGATTTAGATATTCATCAGTCATGAAAGCACCAGGGTCGGGAACCAAAGGAGGGGAATTTTGTGGGTCTGAGAGTCGTTGTTTCTCTCGGGAGTCCGACAGTCTCGGTGAAGTGCTTGCTTACTGTCTGGGCTTAGATAGACCTCTCGCTTCTTCACTATGATGCAGTGATTTGAAGGGGAGTTTAGCTTGTTTCTTCCCCAATTTGAAATTAGCAGGCATTAGAATGATGTTGTCAAACAAGTTTGGCTAGTAATAGGTTTGTAAAGTTAACAGAGAAGGAGGATTGCAAGGGATGATCTCGGAGCTCCACTCTCAAGCTGCCATCTCGCTCCTGTGCTAGGCCATGCCCCCCCCCCGCTCTACATACTTTCAATGTGACAAAACAAGTGTAGACCCCAAAAAATGGTTTCAGGGAATCCAAATTATCATAAATAAATTAATATGGGGATATAAAAAAAAAACTAGACAGTCCTATCATAAACTGACAAGATTAAAAGAGGTGGGTGGCCCTAAGGCACCAGATTTATGTTCTATTTTACTGTGTCCAAGATGCAACAATTAACTCATTGGTTTAGATCCCCTTCCATGACTGGCTATATTCCCATTTGAAAAGAAATAGAGCCCCTTCCACGATTGACTATAGTCCCATTTGGAGAGAAATAGAGTCCGAAGTAATGTAAGAGCTGAGGAACTCTCTGTTGTCTTTGTGATTTTCTAAGGCCCACCAAATGGATAAAAATACCATCACTATAGAATCTATAAAGCTTACTTCACAAATCTCCCAAACTTGTGGCTTGGAACTTGAAGAATCTCTGCACCAGCCTTTATGGGGTAACCCTAACATAATGTTAATGAGAAATCACTAAATTTTAGTTCACTTCAAGAAAAAGGACTTCAGACATTAACAGATGTGTATACTTCAGGATAAATTAGATTGAGGGAAGATATCACAGATGTAATAGCATTAGACAGTCACCATTCTGCTTAATTACATTAGTAATTTGGAACTTAATGGTGTTACAGTATTAGTCAGTAAGTGAATATCAATACCAGAAACATCCTGGTTGTCTTGGGGAGGAAAACCTTTATATCTTCTGTTTATACATACTTAATAACGTCAGCCAGTATAGAAGCCAATGAGTGTAAAACTAGATGGGCAGAAAAATTATGAGATGTTTTAAATTGGAACTGGGGTAAGAGTTTCGATTTTGCTGTCAAGGCTCTTTTGGTAGTAAATTATAAGCTTATACATACCAAACACTTCATAGCCTATATGTTACCCCTAGACACATGTTTAAAATGAAAATCAAAGAGGACAATAAATGTCCTAAATGTGGAACCCCTAATGTCGATCTGATGCACATGTTTTGGTCCTGTACTAAAATACAGGTCCTGTGGAACCAAATCTGAAACTTTCTAAGGGAAATTTCTTAATTAGCTAATTCCATCAACATCATGAGGTGTGTTTGGCAACTTCTTTGACATGCTGAACATTGCCCAAGAACAAAAATACACCTTAGCTTTAGTCTCAGTGGTTGCCAAAAATAATATCCTTACATTGTGGTTAGAACAATATTTTTTTGTTTTTTATTGTGAAATATTCAGAAAGACCTTTGAGTCAGAGACTCATTTACAAAGGTTCCACGTCATACATCAAGGTACAATACAAACATCAGGGCACAATACAGGCAATTAAATTTAAAAAAAAACATAGAGTGGCAGTACAGGATTAGTAGATAACTAGGAATTACATTACAGTTCAAAACATGAGATACAGAGTAGATCAGAATAGTAGAAGGGTCCCAGTCAAGCCCAGCTGAACAGTTGCAGAAAGGTCTGTACCTGGTTGTTTGTCGATAGCAGGTTTGGGAGAGTTAGCATCGGGAGCAGCGATAATTATGGGGACTGGTCAGGTTCAGTCGCATGCGTTAGCATTTTGGAGGAATTCCCTCAGTCTAGTTTTGAAAGGGCCTATCCTTGTTTCGTTAGCTATTTGGATAGGGAGGAAGTTTGTCAGAGCAGAGGCTTGGTAGCTGAAAGTCCTTTGAAGTTGGGAGGTATGTGGACGAGGAACTCTTAGAAGCTGCCTGTTCGAGTTTCTTGTGGATCTGGTTGGATCAGCTGGGGGGATAATAGAAGGGGGGGGCAAGTCCAAGGAGGATCTTCTTAGTTATAAGGCATGAATGATACCGGATTCTGTTATCAAGGTTTAGCCAATTAGAAGAGTTGTAAAGTGTGCAGGTGTGGGTGCGGCAATCACAGCCTAGTATGAGGCAGCAGGCTTTGTTGAGAACAAGGCGGAGACTGGTTAGAGCTGAGTTGGGGGCAGTACAGTATATGGTAATACCATAGTCAAGGAGGGCAAGGACAGAGGAGTTGACGGTGAGCCATAGGGCTTCCGGGGTGAGGCAATGTTTGTGTCTATAAAGCACACCTAATCTCAAGTTTAGGGCTGAGGCAAGGAGGGGAATGTGTTGCTTATAGTTGAAGGCAGGGTCCAGAATGATCTATAAGTATTTAAGGTAGGTAACTTCCTCAAGGGGGGGGTGTGGTTGATGGTGAGAAAAGGGGGACAGTGATGCTTGCGAGGGTTCTGCGGGTGGGAGAAGATCATGACTTTAGTTTTTTTGTAGTTGATAGTAAGCCGCTGTGTGGAGAACCATTGTTCTGCTTCATGGAAGCTGTGTTGGAGTGTTTGGTGGAGATTACGTGGGGCGGAGTCAGAGGCGAAAAGTACTGCATCATCTGCATAGAGGAGCAGATTACTGGGGATGGCCGCCGGGAGGGAGTTTAGGAATAGGCTGAAAAGTAAAGGGCCAAGAGTTAACCCCTGCAGTATACCAGAGTGGACAGGGAGGCAAGGGGACAGGACAGTGCCTACCTTTATCTGTTGTGTTCTGTCCGACAGGTAGCTGGTGAACCATTTTAAAGTATCGCTGGAGAAACCACTGGAGGCGAGAGTGGTTAGGAGAAGGGCGTGGTTGACGGTGTCAAAGGCTTTAGAGAGATCCACGAAGATGGCACTGTGAGGTGACTGCGATCCAAGGCGGAGTGGACATGTGAGGTGAAAGCGAGGAGGGCAGTGTTGGTACTGTGACCCTTACGGAAGCCATGTTGTTGGTCACAGAGGAGTTTGTATTTAATCAAGTGGTCAGTGATTTGGTCGTCGACAATTCATTCTAGGGCTTTGGGGGGGGAGAGAATGGAGATTGGACGGTAGTTGTTAGTGGAGGTGCGGTCCCCACTCTTAAAGATAGGGGTGATGTTGGCCAGTTTCCACTGGGAGGGAAATTTCCCTTGACAGAGGGAGCAATTTATGATATGAGTGAGAGGGAGGAGAACTTCCTGGAGAGTAAGGCAGAGAAGCTTCAGGTCCAGGGGGCCACTGAGGTTTGTAGAGTGGCTAAGGGCTTTATTTAGGTGAGGTTTGGTATCAGCAGGAGAAAGGATGCGAACGCGAAAGAGAGGGGCAAGGGGAGGAGGGTTTACCCTGGTAGGCGGTGGATCGAAGAAGTTAGGGGGGAGAATATGGTTGAGATTTGTGAAAGAGGAGTTTAGGGCTGAGGCTATGAGGTGGGGATCATTGGCGATGACTCCGTCTATTTCTAATTGGTCTGGGGGCTGGTTTGGGGGTTTACTCCTACATTAAATGAATGGAAAGCAGAACTGTTGGAAGCTCTCAGATAAGAAAGGTTAGCTGTAGGATTAAGAAAGGTCCCTTATCATTTGAAAAGAATTGGCAATCTTTATTTCAGCTGCTTACAGGACAGGGTATGGATTGACCCAATACTCTCAGCTCTCTGGCTCTGTCTAGTATTTTCTTTTCCAAACATTATAATCTTTATAGCTCTCATTATTAGGCCATCTTAGGGCCTTTTATAAATGCTTTTAGGCACACAAACATTAAATACAAATTTATTTTCCTTTTATTTTATTTTTCTATACATTCTGTGGGTTTTCTTTCCTTTCATTTTAGGGGCCACTGCTGTCTTCTTCAGCTTTTCTGAAGAATTCTGTGAATATGTGACCATAGAAAAGATAATGGGGGGGAAAAGGATTCTCTTGAATAAGGGATGTAAAGTAAGTAAAGTAAAATTTTAATTGTATGAGGCGCCCTTCCAAAGCTCAGGGTGCCTTAACAATATCCATTAGAAAACTTTCACAGCAGTACATATAAAAACAGATAAAAACCATTACAGTCACCTGTTAACACATCTGTTAATTTTAATCATATAGTATTTCGAACTTTCCTTACTCTGATAGTGGAATTTTTGCTAGTTGTATTTAGACACCTAAAATATAAAAAGTGATTGTTGATAAGATGATACCAGTTGAGTGTTAATAGGCTCTTAGTGCAATATCATAGCATTTTTGATGTATAACTTTAAAATTGTTTTTAAATCTTTTAATCATTACCTTCTATTGTGCAAAATATGCTTTCTGTAACACGGTTTAAGTTGTTTGTTATTACTAATTCCTCAATAAAATCTTATTGATAAAAAAATCATGTTTTTAAGCAGATTGTTATTTTGCCCCTTACTTTGTTTATGCATATTCTTCAGTTCCTTTAATTTCTTTTTCTTTACATTAAGGATTCTCTTTGTGTCTTTTTGTTCCTAAATGAGTTATAGTTCAATAATCTCCCATTTATAAAGGCCTTAATGACTTCACATAATGTAGATAAAGAGATCTTCCCACTGAAAAAGCTGTTTTGACTCTTTAGCTATCCATGCCTTAAATGTATTGTCATTCAATAAACTACAGTTGAAATCTCCAATTTAATGGTTTCTTGGTATTAGGATCTAAGTTTATTATTATGGAAATTTGGGCATGGTCTGAAACAATGATTGATTCAATACCTGATTTAACCATATTGAGGGGGATTCTCCAAGAAGCGGAAAATGCGCACTGATGGCAGGTTTCCTGCCTGCAGAACTCCGATGACGCTGGGGAAGACGACCGTGGGACGATTCACAGCGCCACCACATGGCTGCCTTCCGCAGCCTCACCCCCTGCACAGGGTCATACAGGGCAGCCGGGAGGCATAGTGGACCCAGGCAGGCATCCAATGGGATGCCCATCCAGGGTCCCACAGTGGATCCCATGCATTGCAGGGTGTGAGTCCGGGTGTATGAATGCCATCCGCAGGCACCTGGACCACATGGACTGACCCAGATGTTCAGTGTGCTCCCACTTGCTGTGCCCATGTACAGGAGTGCCCATGTGGCCCTTGGATGGCCCCCAGCTGTAGGGCCCCCATCCCGTAATCACCCCCCTATCTGAGCCCCATCCCCGAGGTAGGGGCCCCCCCTTACCAGCCCTGTTGTGTAAAGGCTGGCATCATCCTGAGCATCTCAAACACCTCCCTCTCCTACTCCCAGCACACCTGCCCCCCATCAGTGATTAGTGGTCCTTCCACCCCGCCCGCGGGACCAGCACCACCCCCCGGCCCCCAATACCTGACCACTGGTGCCATGGCACAGGATGGCCAGTGGCACAGCCCTTCTCACACTTCCTCGGCCGCCGGCTGTCTAAGTGATGCTGGGTGCATGCTGGTACGGGGGTGGTGGTGGTATTGTCAGTGCTGCAGGGGGTGGGGGACCATTAATCACTGATGAGAGCCAGGTGTGCTGGGAGCAGGGGAGGGGGGGATTGGCTGGTGGTGCAGTACCAGGTGGGGGGTGGTGGTGGTGGAAGAGTGACTGCATTCTCAGAGCTGGTGACCCTTTCTGTGTGTGTGTGTGTGTGTGTGTGAGTGGTTGTCGGCATTCACGGGGAAGGGACACAGTTGTGTGCCAGGGTGTGTGGCACTGGGCCACCACTGGGGACAGGTGCAGGGGTTCTGTAGGTGGGGGAAGGGAGCTATCTGCCATCACGGTGGTCCAATTGGGCTGGGAAGTCATAGTGCAGGGCCCTACGGTGTTTGCCACTGCTGGCGGCATACTGTTGGGGGGGCTCACAGTTGCTACGACTGCCTCAGAAACATGTAGCCTGTGTTCCCCTTGACTGGCACTCCATGCTTTCAAGCATAGCGCAGAGCATGGGCACATCTGCTACAGCACCCCCAAGACTGCCCCTGCATGGGGTTCACCTGCAGGCCAGGGGATCCAGTGCGTAACAGCCCCATGCCTCTTTGTAGACTCAGGCACAGGGGACACAGCAGCCATGGAGTGTCTACGCACCCCATATATGCAGCGCATAGCCACTCTGCACCTTACAGAATAGGGCCCATTGTTAGCTAGGTGATTTGAGACAAGTATCATATCAATCCTGCTGTATGTGTTATGCCTATTGGAATAGAAGGTGAAATATTGCCTATCTGGATTCATAAATTGTCATGAATCTGTTAAACTTAAGTCTTTCATTCTATCCTTGACTATTTTCCTAGCTTTAATATTTATTTCTGTGTTGGCAGAGTTACTCCTATTCATCAGATGGTGCAGGACAAGACTGAAGTCATATTCAAGAATCAAATTGTTGCTTTTGACTTTGCTAAGTTTGTAAAATAATTCTAAAAAGTGCTTGATTCTCCACGAGGAACATAATAGTTACATTTAGTCAGTTCTAGACCCTAATTTGTCACCTTCTGTTAATATTTGCTTTATGATATAAGCATTTAAAGTTGAGTCCTTTCTTGATAAGTATAGCTAAACCTTTATTTTTTTGCTCAGAGTGATAAGCCTCCCCCACCCATGACCTGTTTTATTTATCTGTCTCATCTGGTATTAGGTGGATTTCCTGTGTTAAGGCAACACCTGCCTTCTGCTTAAACAGACATGAGAGCACTTTCTTTTTATTAGCGAACCTAACCTGGTAGCCTAGATAAAAAATTTGCTAGACAACAGGACGCAAAGGGTAGTAGTAAATGTAGTCCACAGTGAAGAACGAAGGGTTACTAGCGGGGTACCACAGGGTTCAGTACTGGGACCAGTCCTTTTTAATGTCTTTGTAAGTGACATTGTAGAGGAACTGGAAGGAAAAGTATGTCTCTTTGCATACGACACAAAGATCTGCAACAGGGTTGATACACCAGATGGAGTGGAAAGGATGAGAAGGGACTTGGCAAGGTTGGAGGAATGGTCAAATGGTTGGCAGCTCAGATTCAGTGCAAAGAAATGCAAGGTAATGCACCTGGGAAACAAAAACCCAGGGGAAGAGTACACAATGGGGGGTAAGATACTGACAACAGTAAAAATGGAAAGGGACCTGGGGGTAATTATATCAAATGACCTTAAGGTGGGCAAGCAATGTGAGAAGGCAGTAAGGAAGGCTGGGGGGATATTGGGATGCGCAGGGAGAGGCATCACTAGTAGAAAACAGGAAGTTGTTATCTCTCTGTACAGACAGTTGATGAGACCCCATCTGGAGTACTGAGTGCAGTTCTGGAGACACCATCTCCGCAAAAACATAGACAGAGTGGAGGATGTCCAGAGGAGGGCAACCAAAATGGTGCAGGATCTGCACCAGGAGACATACGAAGAAAGACTAAAGGAGCTTAATATGTATACCCTTGAGGAAAGGAGGGAGAGAGGGGACATGATAGAAACTTTTAAGTACCTCAAGGGAATCAACAAAGTCCAAGAGGGTGGCATCTTTCAGAAAAAGAGATGTGCAAGAACAAGGGGGCACAATTTGAAGATAGAGGGGGGACAGCTCAGAGGTAATGTGAGGAAGTATTTTTTTCACAGAGAGGGTTGTGGATGCTTGGAACAGCCTCACTGAGGAGGCCGTGGAGTCAAGAACAGTGGGGGAATTCAAGAATGCATGGGACAGACATAAGGCAGTCCTAGTGGGGGGTAGGAGGAAGTAAGCTGTTGGTTAACTAGGATCTGCAGCTTATCTGTTAGGTAGGAAAATGGGCAGACTAGGTGGGCCAAGCGGTCCTTATCTGCTGTCAAATTCTATGTTTCTATGTTTCTATGTAACCCCTTCACATTCCAGGGCACACATTTGATGTTTATACTGTTGTAATCCATTATACAGAGAGAAGTACCTAATGAATATTATTGGACTAACATTTCCATATGTGATAAAGCAGCAGAATATGGTACCAGCAAAGATCACTTTTTCCTTGTAAACAACTCTGTTAATTATTGTAGCTCTTATAATTGTATCATTAAACAAATTAGTCTGAATTAATTGGGTCCTGTGTGTAATGCACTGTAGTCATGTTACTAAATTTGCATGTGTAAAATTCAAATTCTTTATATTCTCAAGCTTGCAGATTTTCACACTATAAACAAATGATAAATAAATGGCACTACCAAGTTATAGTAGCAACTGTACCTGTAAATTAGATTTAGCCTTTAGGCATTCAATTTTATATTTTAGAGTAATAACATCATGTAATTAAAAAAAAAAGCAAGACCTACATAAACCTTTATAGGTATGAACAACAAATAACCCAATAACTTGATATATCAGAAAAAAGAAGAGAAAATTAGTAAGAACAAATTCTTCTGGCAATGAAACAGTCTTTCTGCTACAAGCAGTCAGCATAGATCTACGATTCATAATGGCTAGAGAATACCCAATGCCACTGGTCCTCAGCTCTCTCTGTCTTTTTTTTCGCACCTATCACTTATTAGTTTTCCATCTAGGTAGTCCGTAAGCTAACAGTTCATTCAGGATTAAAACGTTCCTTTAATGCAGACTAAAAATTGTCACACTGCTAAAAAGCATGTAGTATATGGTCACCCTTTGTTATGTATAAAAATCAGCCTGCTCAAAATCCTTGTCAAGCACATTCTAAACTGTTATGCGCATTCTAAAGTGTTGTTATGTGCATTCCGAACAGTTGTTATGCAAAGTTCAAAGGTTATACAATTTTAAATTTCTAATTTATTTTACACCTAGCTACTTACTAACCACCCAGTGCCCAGTCATACCTTTTGCCTTTCAAAAGTCTGTCAATTTGATTTTGTTATGTGAGTAGAACAAAGAAATGGCAAGATTTTTTGTTTTCACTTCAATGGAGGTCTGTCACTCTAGTGTAAATAACCATATACTATAAAAAATAAAACATGGTCAACCATACACAACTTGGCATGTGTTTCCATCTTGGGGTTGAGATGACAACACGAACCTCTCGAGCTTGGCTCTCGAAGTTCGTATGCTGTCATCTCAGCCCCTCGATGGAAACACAGCCTTGTTATGTATGGTTGCCCATACATTATTCTCTATGTTGTGATCATTTAATAGTAGCAACTAACTGAGGGGAAGGTAAGAAGAATATGGAATTAAGTGGGAGGCATTAGTATCAGTGTGTCAGGTTGTAACTAAGGAAGTTCTTAATAATTATGCAAATGAGTCAGTCAGGCATATCTAAAATAGTCCATCAGGCTTCTGTTTGTAGACGTACAGTGCCTCTCAATGAAAATGATCCTAGTTCATAATTCAGGGCTGCAGTTTGCTCAATTGCTTTGGGAGAATTGCACATGGTGGTATGTCCAGGCCGTACAGGCTACCCCCTATTCCTTGGTATCACACAGATTGTGAATTCAGCCTTAATCATGTCCTTTGAAGGTAAATGACCTATCTGGCACCAATAATATCTTTTTGTACTCAAGCTATGAGCCATAGCATGTCTGCCACTATATATCTAGTAATGAACTTGGTGAGCATATAATTTTATTGTAAACATGAACCATATTTCTTACCCAAAGCAACTGTTCGGGAACAGATTCGATCTTAGACCACTGATATTAATGCCTATAATCGGATTCATTTGAAAGTAAAGAAGGGAGATGTAGCAATGTAAATATGAAGGAGAATATGGTTAGATGAAGAGGAAGAAAGAGAGAGACAGAGAGAGAGAGAGAGAGAGAAAAGGAAAAGAAAGGCAAAAAGGGGCTAGTGATATAATATGACTTCGGTGAATCTGCCAGAATCAGAGCATGGCTGGCTACAAAGGCAAGCTGAGCTATGGCCATTTAGTAAGTTTATGAAAAGGTTGAACTAGAGTTTTTCTTGTATAAATTAGAAACAGTCCATTCATTCATGAAAAGATAGACCCGGTAGTGGAGGAAGTGCTGAAGTATGAACAGTTGTTAGTTCCCTTTATTTCCTGTACTTCATGATGAGAGCAGGTTCAGTCTGTGATTATGCCTCTACTTTGTAGCGCTGCTTTCCCCTGCATGGTCTATATCTGGGACTAGGGACACTAAGGACATTAAATGAGAAGCAGTGCAAAAAGAAAGAGGAAAAAATGATTGAACTGGTGCAAATTCAGAATTGAACTATTTCATCATGTGCAGCTTCCTGGGGTGTCTTCTAAACCATGGCTCCTTCTGGGTTACACAGCATGGTCGAGTGATCTGATTGGTCCATTGTATTGCCTGTGCTGATTAGCTGAGGTTTGTCATCCTCTCCTGAGAGGAAAGCAGAGTTATTTACCCTAATATAGAAACAGACCTCCGATGTATCAAAACTGTGGGTAGATTTTTTATTTTGCAATATTTTTGAGGTGAACAACGCAGATTTGGGTTGACCTCTGGTAAGACCCTTACATTTTCTATTAATGGTCTGCCGCTCCCTGTGCTGTACTATAGTAGATTGATAGGACTTAAGTTTGAGACTTGCAGTGTTAGCTTTGTAGTTTGGGGGCCAGCTGTATTCGAGTGATTTCACCATGGGAACAGTTCATGCATCACCCTCTTTGGAACTTTGTTTTCAAAGTAATGGCGGTTATCAATTTTTGTTTTAATTATACTTTTGTTAATACATTCCCATGCGGAGTCAGTGTCCTTAAAAGAGTATGTGCCCCCATTTTGAGTGATTAAAAAAAATCACTGGATATTTGATCCTTTAACATATACCAAGTGGTTACAATATACCTCTAATTTCAGTAAAAGCCTTTCTCTGTTTAATTACTTCTGCCGAGTAATCCTGAAAAATGGATATACCGTCCTCAATATTCAGACTGCGCCAGGTTGTGGCGCAAGCCTGGGCGCAGTGCAACTTGGCTGCCCAGGGGCGTTGATAGGGTGATATTCAACAGAGCTGCACCAAGGCACAGCAGCATTGAATATCGTACCCTGGCCACCCGCACAGCGCATGGTGCAGTGGCACTGTGCCAACACAAGTGGCCAGAGTGGAGTAGTGGGATGCGCTAGCGCAAGTTCCGTTGCGCTAGGCGCAGCAACCGTGATATTCAAAAGTGCACATGCCAATGGGGCTATAATGCATGCAAGGCACAAATGGGGCCATTTGCATGTCATTATGGCCCCATTTGCATGCAGGTGCACCAATCCCCAGTGACTTGCGCCTGGTACCCTGCCAGGCTGCAGCCATCAGGGACCAATGCCCCCTGCACAGTGCGGCAATGTGCCCCACTGCCCGATCATGGGCATACATTGAAAATGACATTCGTCCTATATCCCTGGTGGTCCACTGGACCGCTTGCAGCCTGATCGTGGGCTTCAGTTGCAAAACACATTTGTCCTATATCCCTGGTGGTCCAGTGGACTGTGCACAGCCCAATCGTGGGCTTCACTATGTAAAAATAACGTCCAATATCCCTGGTGGTCCAGTGGACTGCTTGCAGCCCGATCGGGGGCTTCAGTATGTAAAAATAACATCCAATATCCCTGGTGGTCAAGTGGACCGCTCGCAGCCCGATCGCGGGCTTAAGTAAAATAAATGTACTGTCCAATATCCCTGGTGGTCTAGTGGACCGCTTGCAGCCCGATCACGGACATAAGTTGAATGAAATCCATGTCCTATGTCCCTGGTGGCCCAGCGGTACCCACCTCCCCACCCGCCCACTGAGCCCCAACAACTTCTCCCGGTCAGCGCGGGTGGCAGCACCCCACCCACCTGCCGCCTCACCGCCCGCCGACTGACACTGTACAATAGGGCTGTACGCCCATTGGTCTACAGCACGAGCCAATGGGCGTGCAGCCCGTACCATACTACGCGGTCCAGATATGTTGGACGGTACATTTATTTTACTTAAGCCCATGATCGGCTGCGAAAGTGGTCCACTGGACCACCAGGGATATTGGACGCTTTACTCTTCCTACATATGCCCGCCATCGCATGGGGCGCCGCCATGAAGGTGCAGCCGAGATTGGTGGCTACCAACAGGTGGCAGCTGCCATGTTGCACTGCAATATGGCAGCTCACCTGTGGTGTCAGCACCTCATTCTTTTTGGCTTACCTGTGTGCAGCGCAAGTGGGGGTTGCGCATGCATGGGCTCAGCACATCCGGGCTGAATATCGGGATGTGCGGAGTATGCATGGGCATGCCCCCCCCACCTGCGCCGCATACATTACTGATATGCTCCAGAACATCAGGATTTGTGCCAGGCACAATCCACATTTGAATATCGCTCTGGGGCGCATCAGTGGGTTGTGCATGGTGCAACAGTGTTGCGCCATGCGCAACCCTACTGAATATCCGGGCCCACAGTTCCCATTCCAGTATAGTGTCTTCTTTTCCCTCACTAGCCTAAGAATTTATTTCTTTATAGTAAATCTCAAGAATTAGCTACTATAGAGCAAGGCAGGGTATATTGTTGGGGTTTAGGGGCTAAAGTTCTGTGTGCCCACTTGATTTCAAGTGGCCAGCTCCAATTGTTATTCAGCAGATTAGGTAAGAAGTCCTATAGAAATCTTTTTTTTTTTTTTAATTGTTTAACCAGGAGTAGCACACTAAGCTGAAAGCTTTTTTACAGGAGTGATCTGGGAACACAGGGAAGTTAAGTGACTTGCTCAGGGTCACACAGTATGCAAGTGGAAGCTGTGGGATTCAAACCCAGGTCTGGTCTGCTGGATGTCACCAGATTTGCAGCTCAGAGCCTTAAACCACTGCACTATACTGCCTCCTGAATCTAATCACATTCTGTCCATCAACCCCCTCAGGAATTTCTATGATTCTTAAACTGTTACTGTGCTCTCTGCTTTCAAGGTCATCAATTTTTTGCCACAAAAGTTTTATTTGAGAATATTAAAAGTCAGAGTAATCCTCTAGTTTGTTAACTGAATCCTCCACTATGGCTACCCTCTATTCTTCGTCCAATAAACGTTTGTGAATCTGATGATTTTTTTTTTTTAATCATGTTCACAACTAGTTTAAGGTCACATATATAATTTTTGTGTTGTCTTGTGTACATGCAAGCAACATATCGTGGTAGCTTGGAATAGCAGGTTTTGGAGGTGCGGTCGTGTTGTGGCCAATGGCACCACTGCTTTTTTGGGCTGGGCTTTGTGGCACGATTGAAATAGCACGCTGTCTATGACAGCAGTGCAAAATTTTTCCACCAACTTGAAACAATTTCACTGCTACAATGAGGGAGCAACCTGTCATTGCAGGGCGTGCCTTGCCTGGAGTAACATTTCAATAAACATGGCAGCGGCTGTCGCCGTCTGCCTGTCACAGTCCCCAGGAAGCTGACTTCGGGGTGCCCAATCCCCCTATCAGCATATGTGCCCCTTTACTGTTTTTGTCTGCTGAGGGGGTGTCCAATCCCCTTCGGCATCATCCCCACAAAAAAAGACATGCTTGCCCAATCCCCCTGTCGGCAGGTTTAACCCCCCTCATCATGTCGGCATTTTCCTGCCCCCGCCCCAATTGTATGCCATACTGGGAGCCCACCCCAGTGTGGCTAACATGACTCCCTAAACAAACGGGACACACTGGGAGCCCACACCAGTGTGCCCAACACCTGTTAAAAAAGAAAATGGTCTACAGTAATTATTTTTTAGTAACCTGAAACAAAGAAAAGGGTCCTCACCATCGGGTGCCTCCCCAACCCGCACCTACACCTCTGTGCACCTGACCTCCCACACCCTCACCTTACACCCTACCTCCAAGCCTGGCATGACGATCTTCGGTGGAGCGAACACTTCTGCACTCTTCAAAGCTGACTGCAAACTGAAGAAATGCCGGTAAGCTGTATAATGGCATAAATGGGGGGTTTTCAACTTAGGTGGTTATCTCAGCCATTTTTGTGACTTTTGTCTCCAAACTTTCAACATGGGGTTCTTGGGACCCCACCTCATGTCACTGTCATTTCATTTTTCAGTCCCAAAAGGTGATTTCACAGTCACTGCATGGAATCACCTTTTGGGACTGAGTAACGAAATGACAGTGTCAGTGTTCATGAGGTGGGCTCCCAAAAAGCCTATGCTGCAAATCTGGTGAAAAAATTCCAAAAATGACTGTATTACGAGTGTGCATTGTGCAGTTTCTACGCACACTCGTAACTTCGATAATTTTTAATATTTTCACTCCAGATTTTCAGCATTACAATTTTTTCACACCTCCCTATGAACAGTGTAGCTGTCATTTTTCACATCCTGCCCGAAATGTGTTTTTGCACATGTGACGCAGAATGGCGCAGTTGCTGTGGGAAATCAATGTTCAGGACAGATTAAGAAAATCACAGTGACACTGTTCATGAGCAGAGGTCCCAAAATACCTATGTTGAAAATTTGGTGAGAAAATTCCACAACATGATCAGGTTATGTTGCATTGCGTGAAGTTTCCGCGCATGCTCGTAACTTCGAGAATGTTTAATATTTTCACTCCAGATTTTCAACCTTGCCATTTCTTCAAACCTCCTTATGAACAGTACAGCTGCCATTTTTTATATCCTGCCCGAAATGTAGTTTTGCACAACTGGCACAGAATGGCGCGGTCACTGTCGGACATCAATGTTCGGGACAGATTAACAAAATCACAGTGCCACTGTTCATGTGTTCATGAGCAGAGGTCCCAAATGCTTTCATGAGGTGAGGTCACAAAAACCCCATGTTGAAAATTTGAAGTGCAACTACCAACAAATGCCCGGGGCGTTAGGGTTCCTAACCATAACATCCCACCCTGTACAGACTGACTGGCATCAGGGGTGTGACTTTGGATTGTCGGCTGTAATGCTCATGCCATTCCACCCCCACCCTGCAGCCACTGGCAGGCATCAAGGTGTGCCTTGGACTCTTCGGCCCCAACATTCACCTCATTCTCCTATAGTGCACCCATCTCAACATATTTTCTTATGGAATGGAGTGAGCGTAAGGCCCGATGACACCAAGGCACAACGCAATACTTGTCAGAGTCTGCAGGGTAGGTTGAGTTTAAATGGCATGAGCGTTGTGGCTGACAACCCAAAGGCACACCTCAATGCCTGTCAGTCTCTGCAGGGTGGTGTGGGGTTGGTGTCACTTCCATACTCTACTGCCATTCCTATTATGCATCTTTCTAACACCTGCACTACCAATGCCAATGTCAGCAAGTCAACATTTGGCATTGACACATGCTTGTTAATTTTAACCTGACTTAGAGTTACTGGTTTAAGCATTTCTTTTATAACATTCATGTCTGATTTCTGTGAGTAGCTGTTTGTGACAGCTTCCCCGCCCCACTTTGCTATGTCAGCCATTCCAGCTGATCTGAGTGTCAATGGCATTTTGAAAGTCAACTGGGAGGAACTCAATGTGACTTGTGGCGTGTCCGTTTCTGGATTGCAGCTTCCCTGCTTTGGTAAATATGCTGCAAAAAGGTAGCAACAGTGTTTGGCAGCTTCAAACAAATAATGATGGCTTGTTATAGGATTTTAAACTGTGGTGATAGCTCCAGCTGTTTCTAAGTGGCCATTTTCCTGAGAGGCTAGCAAGCAATTCCAGCTACCAGCAGGATGATGAGACAGACAACATTGTGTGGAGGGGCTTGCCAGCCAGAGCACAGGGATCTCAGTCCCCAATCCCCACACAGGGCACACCCCAGAATCATGGTCCTGGAACTCTGTGCACCATTCATGCAAGAGGAGGGCAATGACATGGATGGTCAGGGGGCATGCACCACAGCTATCCATTGCACTGGGTACTGACACTTACTCCCCACTCCCAGTCATACCACCCAGTTAGGCAGCACCTAATGCTGAGAGCGCCTGGCAACATTGACATAGTGCTTGGTAGACAGTGACCCTGGCACTGGCAGTGGTGGCAAAGGTCAGTCAGACAAGACAGGGCTGTACAATAGGGGCAGTGCTGTGGCATGACTACTCAGCAGGTACATCCCTGAGGTGGGGCAACTAGAGCAGGACAGACAACAGAATAGCAGGGAGAACAACATACAGCTCCATACCCTGATGGTGGAGGTTTACGGTCTCCATAAGGACTTCAGAAGGATTGGTGACCTGCCTGAGGGTGTGCTAGGGTACCTAAACACACAGACCAAAAGTGGTAGCAGTTCACCCCCTGCACAGCCCACCTGGCTGTCACTGCTCCATGCCAACTTCAGCCCTACACTTTCACAGCCCTATGACACATGGGAGAGGGGACCAACCTTCACATAGATCCCACATTCTTGGACACCCCGCCCCAGGCCATTCATCTTTGGGGACCAGGGCCAACCCAGCATGGACAGGAAGGTGTGGCCATCTGCCAGGCTGGAGGGGGGAAGAACAACAGCTGCAAAAATCCACAGCACACGTTCCTCAGCACTGCCAATTATCACTGGGCACTGCGGTACATGGACATGCACCATTGTACCCTTCCCCCACAAGCCCAGTCTGAAACACGCCATGCAGCAGCCCCTGCTGTACCTCCTTCCCCTCTAGTGTCTCCCCTGGCTGAGTGCCCACATCTGGCTCCTGGCATTCCTCCTTCTGGCTATGGGGGTCTTCAGCCACAGGTGAATCTGCAGGTTGTGGCAGTCTTTTCCTTGTGGTGATATTGTGTAGCATGCAGCACACAACAAAAATGTGACACACTCTGCTTGGTGCAGGAAACATCATTCCACTCCTTTCATCCAGGTATCTGCACTGCATCTTCTGTTGGCCGAAGGTATGGTCCATCATATGCTGTGCCCTCCTGCAGGCATTATTGTACCTCTGTTCCACACCCCCTCTGGAGCCAGGAATGGTTGCCTTTGGGGGTACACATTGTCACCTGTATGGGATACAGTAAAGAAATATGTCACTACAGAGAGGTGCACAGCATGGCATGCCCTAATCATACATAGTCTATGCAATACATACCTAGCAGTCACCCTGACCTGTCCCAATTCGCGACCAATGCTTTCCTCAACCATGACTGCTGGAAGATGAAGGTGTCATTCATGGAGCCAGGGTACTTGGCAGTGACATTCACAACAGTGCCCTCCACACCAGCCATCACCTGTATATTCAAGCAGTGGAATCTTGTCTTGTTCCTGTAGTCCTTCTCATTGATATGTGGACCAAGATTGGCACATGTGTGTAGTATATGGCACCCCTAACCTTCGGCAAGCCATACCACTCATAGAATGCCTTCTGAACTGCCCATATTCCCAGCCAATCTGTGGGGAACTGAATGTAATCCCTGACATGTGCCATCAGTGCTGCATTCACCCGTCATAGGATGCATGACATGGATGACTGGTGGGTCACCCTTTTATGTTGTTCCCCTTCACCTGCCACTCAACACGTCGTGAGTCCTGATAGGTAGCCCTGGCAGTGTGTGTATCCTCTTAAGCACATCTGCATCCCACAAGTAGTGATGGGTATGGTGGGGTATCACCCTATATACTAACATACTAACATACTAAAATGCCAGCAGAGTAGGCCTAATGGTCTTTCGTGTCTGCTCGTTTGGTCAGCCTCCACCCTGGGTGCTGACCTTGCTGCCCCCCTCGCCTCCTCTGGCTTCTCCCTTCCCAGTTCTGGATATTCTTGCTGCATTGGATTTTGCTTCCAGAACCCTTCCCTTGTACCTGTCCCACCCCCTCTTGAATCCCTCTACTGTCTCTGCCTCCACCAGCCCCCTAGGCAGCGCATTCCATGGCTCCACCACCCTCTGAGTGAAGTAGCACCTCCTCCTTTCTCCCCTGAATCTTCCCCCCTCCAGCTTCCACCCATGCCCTCTAGTGGCCCCCTCCTCCTTCCTTCGAAGCACCTGACTGTTCCTCCCCTATTTACCGTCTTCATGTACCTGAAGACCTCTATCATGTCCCCCCGGTCCCTTCTCCCTTCCAATGTGTACATATTTAGCTCTTCGAGCCTCTCCTCATAGGTTCTGTCCCCCAAGCCCCAAATCATTTTGGTTGCCCTCCTCTGGACCCTCTCCAGGAGAGTAATGTCCCTCTTTAAGTGTGGCCTCCAAAACTGCACGCAGTACTCAAGGTGCGGCCTCATCAAGCAGTTATACAGAGGGAGTATCACTTCCCTCCTTCTGGAGGTGATCCCCCTAGCGATGCATCCCAGCATCCTGTTGGCCTTGGCTGCTGCCCTCCTACAAGTCTCCAAGTTGTACATCTTGACATCCACTACCACCCCTAGGTCCCTCTCAGCCATCGAGACTTGTAGCATTTCCCCAGGGTGTACACTTGGCCTGGGTTTCCGGCCCCCAGGTGGAGTACCTTGCATTTCCCTGCATTGAACCTCAGCTTCCACTTTCTAGACCATCCTTCCAGAGCCTCCAGGTCCCCTTGTAGGGCCACCCTCCCCTCCTCCCCATCCACCACCACCCCCAGTTTTGAGTCATCCGCAAAGAGACTCATCTCACTCCTGATACCTGTCCTTATGTCAGAGACATAGGCGTTGAACAGGAGGGGCCCAAGGACTGATCCCTGTGGGACCCCACTAATGACCCTCCTTGGGGATGAGACTATCCACAACTACACCCTCTGGGTCCGTCCTGGAGCCAATTGCTATCCATCTGATCATCTGATTCCCCACCCCATTTCTCCCGCTATCCAACAGGCCCACGTGAGGAACAGAGTCAAATGCCTTGCTGAAGTCTAGAAAGAGGACGTCCACTGGTCTACCCAGGTCCAAGGCACTGCCACCCAGTCATAGAACTCCACAAGGTTTGTCTGACACGATTTCCCGGATGAATCCATGTTGCTCATCGTCCAGGCACCCTGACTTTTCCAGGTCCCCCAGCCTCTCCTTGACAATGCCCTCCATCACCTTGCCCACCACCGATGTCAGGCTGACAGGCCTGTAGTTCCCTGCCACCTCCCTTGATCCCCCCTTGTGGATAGGCACTATATTTGCCACCTTCCAGTCCTGGGGCACCCACCCTGTCCTCAGAGAGATGGTGAAAAGCTCTGCCAGGGTTTTCGCCAGGACATCCACAAGTTCTTTCAGCACTCTGGGATGTAATTTATCCGGCCCCGGTGCTTTCTCTGTCTTAAGGGAGCTGAGGGCTTCCCTCACTCTCTCTGCTGTGATTTCCACTTCCGGTACCTCTTCTCCTTGCTTAGCCTTCCCCCCTCCTGCCAGTGATGCCTCCCCCTCATGCCTGCCACATGCACATTACCTCCTATTGGTCATCAGTGTTGCACATTTGAGGTAGTAGGATGGCTTGGTAGCAGGTCCACCATGCCTTGAGGTAGCACAGCCACCAACATTACAAGGGTGATATTGACACCATCTGGATGGTTGTGTACTGCCTAGGGTAAGTAGGTGTAGGTGTTACCATCATCAGTCTGTCATGTGCTGTGGTGGAGTGTTGCTCTGTGCTCATCACTGATGCCTGTCCTGTTTGTCAATTTAGCAATTTCAAGGTAGCCCGGCAGAGATACTGCTGTTGCCTGGGGATTATCCGACAGCCATGCCATGGACATGACTGAAGGCAACACTCGGGATGGGGATGAGGTTACCAGCAGGCCTTGAGCAAATAAACTCCTATGATGTTGATGAATACAGGATGCCTGGTACATAGTGGAGCCAACCATAGTGAGTACTGCCATGTGCCTGTGGCCGGGGGCTGCATGGGGGTGCATGGTAGGATATGATATGGGCTGCATGGTGGTGGCATGGTGGGGCATGTTGTGGGCTGCATGGTAATATGGCATGGCAGGGCATGTTTTGGGTTGTATGGGAGTGTGACATGGTGGGGCATACTGTGGGCTGCATGTGGGCAGGCATGTGGCTCATTCCTTCCTTCTCTCTCCCTGCAGGACACATTGGATGTCTGGTGGCGTTGCAACTCCTCCGGGATGACCTGTAGCAGATTGGTATAGACTCAGAGCCCCCAGAGAGACCCCTGACAGTTGGAGAAAAGATCATTTTTATTTATTTATTTACTTAAAAGTTTTACCAGACAGGCATACTGAGCAGATAACTGCTCAATTCCAGATGCGTCCTGGGGGGAAGGGAACATGGGAGACAATATCATATGTACAGCAACAATAAATAGGAAATCATACATTTTACACATGAATACAGCAGATAATCATAAGATACAATCACATAGTAGTAGACTTCAGGGCTACAGGCCCAGTTGGGGGTATCCGCTGACAGCATGGGCTTGACATCCTACCAGGCAGGTATTAAGAGAGCTCAGGCCTAAGACGGGGTGGTGAGGATTAGGTGTATGCACAGGTGGAGCAGAAGTGGACTTTGAGGGGAGAGTTGAGGTAGTGGGCGGAGGAGGCATGGTGAATGGATGAGCGGAGTGAATTCCACAGTTTAGGCAAGTGGTATGAGAAGGCCGCCTAGCCTGTGGAGGTGGACATGCATGGGACAGACAAGGATGGGGTGTCGTAATGTCTGAGGGCATGCTGGGGGGAGGTGAAGATAGGGCTGAGGAGAGGTATGGGGGCAGGGACTGGGTCCAGAACTTAGCTGTGAGTCTAGTGCAGTGGTACTGCCTCCTGTCCTGAAGTGATGGTAGGCACAGGGATTGGCAGAAGATGCAGTGATGGGTACTGAGAGGACAGTCAAGGGTGAAACGACAGAAACAATGGATGAGGGTGTCTAGTCTGGTTAGGGAAGTTTTGGTAGCGGCACTGTAGACTACATCACCATAGCCAAATAGTGGGAAAATCATTTTCTGTACTATTGTGCGGTGAGCCAGCAGCGGGATACATCCACAGTCATGGTACAGGGCACCCAGCTTGGGCTGATGATTCTTGTGGATGTCCTCAATATGTACAGAAAAGCTGAAGTGCTGCTCTAGCCAGACCTGAGATATCTAAAGGAGATGCAGTCCTCCAGCTTTGTCCCATCCAGGGTGTGGAAGATGGGGAGGGGTGAAACCGAGAGATTCTCTGCTTTGTGCCAAAGGTCATGGAGACAGTTTTCTTGGTGTTCAGGAAGAGCTGATTTGAGTGAAATCTGAGCTGGACATCATTGAAGTTGTGCTGAAGTCTGAATGCCACATCAGAGATTGTGAGGCTAGATGTAGACAGGACTGTGTCATCCACATACATATGACTGGATGTGTGAGGGCAGGCAGTGGACAGATCATTGAGGAAGATGGAGAACAGCACTGGGCCAAGGACTGAGCCTTGGGGGACACCAGTTGAGATGGGTAGGGAGGTAGAGATGGAATTACCAATCCTGACAGACTGAGTCCTACCTACGAGGTAGGAGTGGAACCAATTGGTGGCCTCGCTAGAGAGCCCAACTAGGGGGAGCTTGGAAAGGAGGAGAGGGTGAGCTACAGCGTTGAAAGCCTTAGTGAGGTCGACAAAGATGGCAGAGGTGATGTGGCCTTGATCCATATCGGTTAGGATGGTATCAGTGAGCCTTAGGAGGGAAGTAGTGGTAGAGTGGAACTTCCTAAAACCAGACTAGTAAGGTGTGAAGAAGGAGGTGGAGTTGAGGAAGGAGGAGAGCTGGGAGAGGACAAAGTGTTCCTGGAGTTTGCTAGAATGAGGAGGAGGGAGATAGGGTGGTAATTTCTGGTGGAGGAGGAGTCACCACCTTTTGGAAGGGGAATGATTGTGGTATGCTTCCATTCAGTTGGGATAGAAGCAAAGGAGAAGGAAAGGTTGAAAAGTGAGGCCAGAGGGAGGCTATGGCAGGTGCAGCCAGAAAAAGCATTTTGGAGTCCAGTCCGGTGGGGCATTTGCCCTTGTTAGGGTTGAGCACTAGCAGAGCATTGTAAACATCAGTTGGGGTAACATGGTGGGAGGAGAAAGCAGTGGGGAGAGGCTTGTGCAGGGCGGGGTGAGTCAGGTGTGGTAGGAGGGAGAGGGGACAGGAGTGATGTACAATTTGTGAAGAAGGAGTTAAACTTTGGAGCCACTGCGAGTGGTTCTGATATTGTGAAGCTGTCTGCATTAAGGGCAGGGGTGGGGGGCTGGGATGGAGGGATGAAGAGTGATTGCACCACCTTCCAGAATTTAGAGGGGTGGTTTATATTAGCGAGGAAGGTGGATTTGAAGTAATTTGCTTTTGACTGACAGATTTGTCTTGTACATATATTATGCAGAGTGCAGAACTCCTAGTAAGACGAAATGGAGCTGGAGGCTTTGTGGGACTTCCAGGCCTGGTCCCTGGATCTAAGGCTGGCCATGACATCAGCAGTGATCCAGGGCAGGTGAGACCCCTGCACCCGGGTCCATCTGAGTGGGGCATAGGTGTCCCAGACTGAGAGGAACTTGGATTTGAAATAGTCCAGGGCAGCATTGATAGAGGTGGCTTAAGGGATAAACGACCAGTCCATGTTTGTTAAGTCATTTAGTAAGGAAGTTAAATGCAGGGATTTGAAAGAAAGAACCATAAGAATTTTGAAGGGGAGGGGAGAACCTTGGGTCTATGAATTTTTCTTACAGATCAGATAAGATGGTGGTCACTTAGAGAGTCAGGTAGGAGACCTGAAGCTATTACCCGACATGGGTGGGAGATGAGTGACCAATCTAACAGAGAGCGATTCTGAGTTTTGGTGTTTAGGTGGGAGGGTTCTGTAATCAGTTGGGACAGGTTTAGTGCGTCTATGTCATTTCGAATTTTAGAACTTGTGGTGGAGAGCCAATTCACATTGAAGTCTCCTAGGACATGGAGCTCCCCACCTGATGCATGGGATTTTAGGGCAGCTAGGAGGTCCAGGATAGACGATGCAGCTGTGTCAGGGGAACAATAAGAACCAGCTATAAAAATGGGAATGGAGTGGGGGAGGGAAATCTTCACCAACAAGGAGACAATAGTCTGCGTGGGTGGAAAAATTAGCAGTACGGGGGTGAATAGAAGCAAGCAATAATGCCCGACAGGGTGGGCGGTATTGGGCAATACCAGACTGGCCAGGGGCGTAATGAGGCCCGACACCACAGGTGGAGGGTCTTATAGCCCTTGGCCGGTCTGGTATTGTCCATACCGCCCACCCTGGAGGGCATTATTGCACTTAGAAAATGGGCACAGCAAAAAGAAATGCTTGAGAATTTTGTCTGTAATAAAAAAAATTAACATTAAGTTTTATAATTAAATAGTTCCTCCTCCTGTATTGGAATACAGGACTTTTGGTCTAACTGAGATGCTGTAGTTCACTAAAATGCTGGTTGAATGGTTTAATGGGAGTGAGACACTTAACTGTGCAGCGAGAGTGTTGCGGTGTCCTGTTTGGCGTAATTGTACCAGGAACAAACACGGAAGATGGCTGATGAACTCTGAAAAAATGAATAAAAAGGAGGTACTTTAAATTTGTGTATGAATGTGTACTTTACCGCAACTGTGCAGCGAGAGTGTTGCGGTGTCCTGTTTGGCACAATTGTACCAGGAACAAACATGGAAGACGGCTGATGAACTCTGAAAACATAAATAAAAAGGAGGTACTTTAAATTTGTGTATGAATGTGTACTTTACCGTTGTGGGTGCGATTTGTTTGTGGCCAGGTGGCAGGATTGAAGAGGACTGAATGGAGCCCGACTGGCTTGGCTTGGTGGGCGGGGGCTGTTGAGACTGAACACGGTACTCTGAATCTCAGGAAAGTGATATATTTTTTAAACAGAAAAAGAGAAACCTAAAAGATATTGAGGTATGTCTGGAGGGTTGGCAGAGTTACAAGTTGCATTTTCGAGGCATTTACTTGGGGGGATGACAGGGTGCTTTGGAAGTTTCAACATTACACAGGGCTGATGGAATGGCATGGCAACAGCAGACTGTTTGCCGACTTAAAAAAAAAACGGATTTTGCGATCGTCTTACGATTCACCATCTTAATGTGATAGACTGGCAGGGTGGGGAAAGATGGCGAGCGTCTGTCTGTTTCATTAATTAAATAAATGGTGCCTAATTAAAAAAACAAGTGCTGCGTTGGGTGTGGAGCTGTATGTCTTGCTAAGCGAGAAAAAAGAAAATGGCGGGGATTTCAAATTCATTTGGGGTGCTTTTGGCCAATGAGAAAGCAGGCTGGGCACAAAGATACTGCAGAGGGCGAAGGGGCACCGATGCTGGCATTTTTTATTTCCTGGTTGTATTGAAAGTTAATGTACCCCCCAGCAGGGGTACCAGCCAATCAGAGACCAGGAAATAAAAAGCCCATTTTCTAAGGGAGGAACAGATGTACATGGCAATGCAGCCGCTTCGTTTATTATTGGGGTGATCTTGCCATATGACTATATAACCTGGGATTGTGATGCAAGCATCCTGGGTGGGTGGTTTAGCCAAGTCTCAGTAATAATCAGAATGTCTGGTTTGAGGGATAAGACAATCGGTTGTAACAATGCAATTTTAAGGAGGAGGTTCCTGATGTTCAAATGAGCTAGATTTAGACCTCAAGGGAGTTGAAGAGGAGGGTGGGGGGCTGGACTGGGATTGGTCTTGATGTCCCCAGCCATCAGTAGTAGGATTCTTATCAGGTGTCTGGATAGGGCTATCATAGTCTTACGGTGAGAGGAAGGAGACTTGTGAGGTAAAGTTGGAGTTACCTGAGAGGGAAACTTCAGGGTAAGTAGCCCTGCATGGAAACTGGGTGGCAGTATGGAGGATCCAGCTTTCCAGGTGTTGGGGTGAGCAAAGGGGGACAGGGCGAGGGAGGAGGTAGCTGAGGAGGGTGATGAGGAGAGCTCAGGGAGGTAGAAAAACTGACAGGCCAGTGCCTTAGGGTAGGAAGAGGGTGGAAGGAACACCAAGGGCACTAGGAGTGGGAGTAATGTAAGAGAGATGAGAAGCATGATGAAAAGCTATGGGTATGGGCAGGGGTGCTAGTGTTTAAGTCGTTGTGGTGAGGAGGACTGATTAAAGTACTAATTGCTAGACATACCAGTGGCATCTAGTGGTGAGCAGCGATAAGCTGCAGAGGGGAAAGCAGGCTGTTTTTTTTTTTTTTCAGTGAAAAGTCACATGACTGCGCATTACACTATATAAGTAGTAGCTTGCCAAGGGTGGTGGTGGGGGCAGTGGGGCTTTCAAACTGATGCCGAAAAACACCTTGGAGCTGAAACCCTCACAGCCTCGTCATAACTGCAGTCCAGGTTTGCAGCTGATTATGATTGTGCCCGTTTACTTCAAGTACAGCATGTACAGTGCCAAGGAGT
Source organism: Neoceratodus forsteri (assembly GCA_016271365.2). Lineage (NCBI taxonomy): Eukaryota > Metazoa > Chordata > Ceratodontiformes > Ceratodontidae > Neoceratodus > Neoceratodus forsteri. The sequence continues at coordinate 3,476,424 of JADMNL010000023.1, read as the reverse complement.
AAGGGATGGTGCCTGGGACATTTGATGGTTATATCTGGCCCTGCCACTGTGGGTGCCTCCATGAGGCACAGGTAGTACCAGGCTACAGGACCAGTGCTGTAGTGGGCACACAGGATGTGTGGCCTCGGATTTATGCGTGGACGTTTTGTTTACAGTTTGGGCTGTTGTGCAGTTTCTGGTTTTCTGTTATGTTGTGGCTACCTGTCTAATACACATTCGAATGCACCTGCTCTGTGTACTGCTGTTATTTCATGGGGGGGGGGCAGGGCTACGTGCCTACCTATATTAATGGCAGTCCTCCCTGCTGTGCAGTGCTTGATGTGTCTCCCACCATGCTGCTCAGTCATCTACAACTGTATGCACCATTGTGTATACGTGTTATGGTCCCGCATACATGCCCCCTTTTTCCACATACCTTGGGCCCTCATGCAGTTGCACATCAGTGCTATGCATGTGGCACATCTGGCCATTGTGCATGTGGCATACCACCCATTGGCACTTGTATCTGTTGCTACATCTGTGCTATGTGGTGCACAATGCCTACGTATGGGTAGTGGAGGTGACAGGACACCTCCTACCTGTAACGACTGTTGATGGCCCATAATGTAGGAACAGAACCAATCAACAGCGGGAGCTGAGATGCCAGCAAAAATCAACTTGTCCAGGAAGAGTGGATGGGACACTGAATTGAAAGCTTTGTCCAGATCAATGAAAATGGCAGCTGTGATGTGCCCCCTGATCTATCCTAGAGAGGATGGAGTCAGTGACATGCAGCAGGGAGGAGATGGTGGAATAGTACTTCCAGAAGCCAGACAGGAAAGGGGAGAAGAAACTGGAGGATTAGAGGTAGTCATAAAGTCTGGAATAGACAAGTTTCTCTTGCAGCTTTGCAAGAGAGGGGAGGAGGGAGATAGGACAGAAGTTACCAGGGGAGGTGGGAGCCCCCACTTTGTGAAGTGGAAGAACCTTGACAATCTTCAAGGACTGAGGAACAGCATACAGGGAGTATGACAGATTAAGGAGGTCTGTAAGGGGAGATGTATTGACAGCAGCTGAGAGGTGGAAGAGTTTAGCATCCAGCCCATCAGGGCTGGATTTGGACAGGCGGAGGGAGGAAACAGCAAGCAGGGTTTCCTGAATAGTGATGGGGGGAATGGAAACCCTGGGAGGGGTGGTGGGAGAGGAAGGGGGGAACAGGAGGGGGAGGAGAGGAGCCTGAAGGAGAGAAAGAAGGGAGGACGCAGTTAGTGAAAAATTTGTTGAAGTGAGCTGCAACAGAGGGAAGGTGAAAAACAGGGGAACAATTAACCATTAGGACTGAGGAACAGACTGGGCAGGAGGGTCAAAAAGGGAATGGATTGCCTTCCAGAATTTAGCTGGGGTGTTATGGTTGTTCTCTAAGTTGGCCTTGAAATAATGTGATTTTGCAGCCCAAACAGCCTTGTACAGTAGTTTCTCAGTGCCTTGTAAGAGAGGAGGTCTAGGTAAGTGTGAAATAATTTATAGGATGATTGATCCCCTTACTCCTGGGTGAATTATAAAGTCATCCTGTGTCCCAGAAGCTCACTGTGGCTCCCTATGAAGAGTCTGTGGCCTGATTGGCTGTGCTACCTCCCTTGGACCCCAATTCTATGCTCCCATGAGTCAGAGGTGGTGAAGATGTTTGCCACATTTGTAGTCCTGGGGCGCTTGCTCCAAACTCTTTATTTCTAGCAGGGCTTCTGCCCTTAAACATTTTCTGTGCCACCTGATGGTGCTAACATGGAAACACTTTGTATTTTTGTTGAGTCAGGGCAGCTGACAAGGTATTCCTAGTTTTGTCGGGTGTACAGATGCACTCATATCATTGGCGGCACTGGAGTAACTAGGCTGTGAGGCATGGAAATGCGAAGACCACGAGGAGTCAGCTGCGTGGAAGAAGGGTAAACACCTCTTCACATTCCCAATCTCCGATGCCAGTCCTGGGAAACTGGAAGAAGAAGAATCAACTGGGGCTTTCTGGAGTCGTGTAAGTCCCCACACATAGGGGAACAGGAGGTTCTGTGCTAGAACAAGTTTGTAATTTGTAAGCTCAATGGCAAATACCTGTTTTATTATTTTATTTCATCCTGTTTGAGCTTCTGGTTCCCTTTTCTTGTCCCAGCCAGGAGGTGTGTGCTAGGGAGGTGTCAAACTTTCCTGAACCCTTCCTCGCTGACTTTCTTCATTTGAATCCCCATGCTCCCTTCTTGATATTTTTCAATCACCTTCACCACAGGATGGGACACGGGGGAGCTCATCAGAGCTCGGAGGGAAGCCGCCCTCAAGGGAAAAAGCAAAGCTCATTGAGCAAAGAGAGGGGACTGTGCAGCTCACTGAAGCTGATTTCATGTACTGAAGAATTGTGCAGCTCATCAGAGCTGATGTATTGCCAATGGAGGGTGAGCTGTTTTTCCCCCCACCCTCCCACCCCTTCTCCACTGATGATTAAATAGACAATCTAACACTCTGCTCAAGAAAGCCCTGATTGGTTGCCACTCAGGAAGGAGGAGAGGCATAAAGGCTACTGTCCAGCAGTTTGAACACCACTACATACAAACTGCTTTTTTTTTTAATCAATTGCCTTTTCAGTTATCGTAGGGTGCTTATTTACCTACTAGCACAGTATACATTTAGGTGATTGAATTGTATTGTGTTGCAGGTATTATCAAGGGATAAATAACTGCCTAGCTTCACAAGATTAATGTATAGTATTATGCTACAAAATAAATCCACTGCATTAAGCTACTCCGTTTTTTGTCTCTGGAAGAAGTAAACTGTTTTTAGGTTTACAGCTAGCTGATTCAACTGCCTTTGGAACTATTGCAATAATTAGGTTGCTATCCAATCATCCCTGTTGTGGTAGCACTGATTGATCTTTGCAGGGCTAATTGCAATATCTAGTGATCTGAACTCCTCAAATAATAATTGATTTGATAGAACTTTTCTTAAAGCAACGGTCTTACTTAAATGTAGATAACTAGTCTCTGCCAAGACCTATTAAGCATTCCAAATCTAATATCTGCCTGGTAGTGTTGTGCTATAATGAAGTCATGTGGTATTATTGTGGCACTTGTATATATTATCACCCTGCTTGTTGTGGATTATGTACTGCTTTTAATAGAGGTGTGCTGCCCAAGTGAAGGTTCCTCTCATCTCCCCCACTATAGGTATTCACCTCAGGGCAATATCTCCAATGACCCCTACCTCATAGTTACCCATGGTTTAATGCGCAGGGGTAATTGCTACAATATAGCCTATACGTGCATGGCCAAAAGGAGGAAGAGCCTCTTAATCTTACCAATTAAACTCACAAGGTACCTGGTAAAGTTGAAACTAGCCTTATGTGGTGATATTAAACTAAATCCAGGCCGTATCCCCCTAAACTATACTATTAGCTCTCCAACTGACCCCAGTTGGGCTAACATAAAGGGCCTCAAATTGATCCACTGAATATTAATAGCTTGAGACGCAAAATGTAAGAACTTGAGGCTTGTGCTGCTACCTACCAACCAGTTGAGATTGCTGCATCTGAACTATGATTAAAGCCTCAGGTGCTCCCTCATGAGGTAGACCACCTGGGTTTTAGCATTTTTCGAAAGGACAGGACTGGGAAAAAGGGAGGTGGTCTCCTTATATATTTTAGCACTAGGATCAATGCAGTCACCATAGACATCCCCCTACTGAACATTTCTGTGAGTGAAAACCTATTTGTCAAGCTGTTATTTGGTAACACTAAGCCCCTGTATGTGGGGTGCATCTATATACCCCCTCGAGCAGCTGTTTACTCCTGGGGTCCCTCACCCAGGTGTTGGCAGAACATTCACCTGGTGAACTGGTGATACTAGGGGATTTCAACCAAAACTGGGCATCCAAACCTGACAATGGGCTACAGGAACTTACTCTTGATGCTAAACTTACCCAAGTTATCACTGTACTTACCTGAATTAACACCAAATCTTGGAGCCATAATCTGCTAGATTGGACTTTAGTTACAGACCCCTATAGAATTACTTCAGTAGGAATATTCTCAGATTCCCTTAGTGACCATTCACCCATATTCTGTGTATGGAGAAACAAGCTACCTGGCCTACCCCCTAGAATATTTATGGTGAGGGATTACTCCAACTTTGTACCAGAAGCTTTTATATCTGCTCTCTCAATGATCAATTGAGACCATATAATAGAACTTCACACCTAGATGAGGTTTTTGAATACTTCTCAAAAGTATTCATGTCCTAGGCCAACTAATATGCCCCCTATAGGAAGCTTAGGGTGAAAGACAGGTGTCACAAATGGCTCACTACTGACCTCAAGAAATGATTCTTAGGGGTAAGGCATGGGGGCTCTACAAGACATCAAACCTTAGACCTGACTGGGAAAGGTACAGGGCTGTCAGAAACAAATGTAAGAAAGGGACCAAGGCAGCAAAAAAAGTCGTTACCTGAGAGGATGCCAGGATAGCCACCTCTGTGATCCAAAAGGATTCCGGAGTCACATAAACTCCCCTACTACAAGGCAATGCCAGCACTTGGGAGGAACAATCATGGTCAATGATCAAGCTTCAGATGACCCCTACATAGCGGCAGAAGCCTTTAACACCTTTTTTGCAAACCTTGACAAATATAAACCCAAGACATCCAGCTCTCCTCCCCCAAAGCGAAGTTTTGATAAAAAGCAACCCCTCGTCCTCGATTTCACCCGAGGTTGGTCAGGGAAACCGAGGTGCTACTCCTCCTGAAATGGCTAAAACTGGACTCCTCCCCTGGATTTGACATGCTACTGAGAGTGGCTGCCATGGCAATTGCCGTGCCTGTCACCATGTTGATCAACACGTCGCTTAGGGAAGGGTCTGTCTCTGGCAAATGGAAAGTGTCCATGGTAGTCCCTATTCACAAGGGAGGATCACGTGTCAATGTTGAAAATTACAGATCCATATCAATCATCTGCTCATTAGCTGGCCCGTGGGCGCTGAGAGTTGAGGTGCTGGGTGCCACACCGGTGACCCGTGTTCAAGAATGAGCGCGGGCCACCGGGGGTCAGCAAGGGAGGAGAAGGACCGAGCGTCCCAGGGACTGCTCTCCTCCAGGGAGGGGGGATTTCAGTGGTTGGTGAATGCCTGGCCCCTAGTGGAGACTGGAGGAGGCACAGTGATGCTACCAATGTGGGCAGAGAAGGGGCAGACACCTTTGCAGAGCATGCACTGGAGCATGTATGCTGCTGCTGCTGGTGTGATTGCGTGCTCTGCCTCTGAGGGGAGTACACTGGAGGATGAAAAAAGATTGCTCCGGCGGATGATGGAGGGTGCCTCACAGGTCCCTCCCTCAAATAGCCACGGCACTGGCCACACTGGATCCAGTCTCCGATGGGGTTTGGGGAGCCCTGATTGCCCTGCTGGGGGGAGCACTGGGGGTAATAGTTGGCGTCAGCTGGAGTCCATCGGGGGACAGGACTGGGGGCTCCCTCCAGAGACAGGGCCAGAGCAACATGCGTATAAAGTGATAGCAAAAGAAAAACAAAATCCTCTGCTCATTAGCTAAGGTACAAGAGAGATTTGTCTTCAGTCAGCTCCAGGACTACCTACAGCAACATCTTCTTCTTGCAGAAAATCAGCATGGCTTAAGGAAATGCCATAGCACAGATACTGCACTTGTGAAACTTACCTGTGATGTCCTGAATGCAATGCATAGAGGGTCAATGACGGGGGCCATATTCATTGTCCTAACCAAGGCATTTGATTTGGTAGACCACCGGCTGCTCCTTGGTAAACTCGAGCAGCTAGATCTCCATGAACTCTCCCTGCCCTGGTTCTCCAGCTATCTAGCTGATAGGTCACAAAAGGTGAAATGGAAAGTGAGTCTATTCCAGTTGCCTGGCAGTCATAGATGGAGTCCCCCAGGGATCTATATTAGGTCCCCTGTTATTCTTTTATTTATTTATTTAGTTATTGAAATGTTTCACCCGGAAGGCATGCTGAGCAATAAGTTGCTCGTCTCACGGTGCAACCTGGGAGATATTTATTAACGACATAGGCCAAAACTGTAATAAGGGGAACCTATTGTTATATGCAGATGACCCAGTGGTCTACTGGACTGATCCTAACTCCAGCACAATTGCTGCTGGCCTTTCCACCTGTTTAATAGCCCTTGAAGGATGGTTTACATCCAATTTGCTGGTAATGAATGACAAGAAAACAAAGGCTGTACTATTAGGACCCAAATATCTAGGTGCAAATAGGCAACGCCTGCTCCAACTGACTACAGTAGCTGGTCTCCAGATAGATGTGGTTGACAAAGTGAAATACCTTGGAGTTTACTTAGATCAAGACCTGATCTTCAAACCACATGTAGATTTCATCACCAAAACAATTCACCAGAAACTTGGCCTTCTTTATTTGATTGCGCAGCTCTCTGGCACCGGACTCAAAGATTTGCATAGCGAGGAGAACTCTGCTTCCCACACTGGTCTATGGTGGCCCAGTATTACACTTCCTAAGGGAAAGTGAAACTCACAAACTAAATGTGTTATACAATAAAATTAATTGCTTTGCCACTAATGCACCACCGAGGAGGCACCACTGTGAGGTTCTTACGGAGTTAAACTGGCCTACGCTGGAGCACACACTTGCTTACTCTCTTCTTTGCCTCACCTTTAAGCTTACCAAAATCCATACGCCCCAACCTAACTGGGCTATTGACCCCAAAGCCTCTGAGGCGTTCCCTTTGTTCAACAAACATCAATCTACTTGACATTCCCCGAATATGAACCAACCTTGGAAAAAGATCCTTCACATACTCTGCCCCATATTACTGGTGCTCTCTCCCAGATAACCTAATCAACATCAACTCATTAGAAACATTCAAGGACGGACTAAAAGTCTATATGTTAGAATGCTGCCAATGCAGTTGTAACCACTGACCCATGCGCATCAGTGCTTAATCCTCCCTCCTACCTCATAGTCAAGAAACTGTACTGAATCTATGAACCTATAAATTCTCTAATCTCAGACTTTAACTGTTACACCTATGAAATTGTTCTGCAACCAATTGTTAGCGACTAAGTGCTCCTATGAACTTATGTATGCTAGACTACCCATGATACCTAGGTATTGACAAATCGCTGATTTCAATTCTCTGAAATATTACTCACGTGTAACTGGTTACTGTGTAACCTGTTGTTGATGGTAACTAATTGCCCCTATGTACTGTACCTGTTTTGTACCTCATGCAATCATCTATGTACTGTCTTGCTACATTGTACCTGTAAGTATTGTATGTAGCTAATTCCGGTTCACCCCTGAAAAAGGGACCTCTGGTCTCAGTGGGCTCACCTGGTTACCAAAATGCCATAAAAAAAAATAAACCAACCTTGAGCTCTGGCACCCATTAGCTGTGTGTATGCATCTTCATGTTACACCCAAGGTCATTAGGGGTGCCAAGGGGAGGGGCTGAAGCTGCAGCAGGTGGTTTAGTCCTTCTTTTTAGAGTTTGGGTTGGTCACATATGGGATGTTGCTCAAGACTTGGGCCACCCAGATGGCAGAGCAACACACTCCCACCATGCCTAGGGCACTGGAGGGCCAGATGGGGAAGGGGGATCATTTATCCTGGAAGAGTTTGTCCAACTGCTGTACTGTTGCTACCTGAGTGACCACACGTGGCAGTGTGCAGTGCATAGGGCTGATTACGAGATGCTAGTGTCAGTCACCATGGAGGCGCACCCACTCCCACTGGGAGTGGCGGATCACATCCAAAGGCTGGAAAACATAAAGAGGAAAATCCCCCAGTATGAGCACAGTGAAGTCAGTGCCACTGATGGCCTCCACAACTGCCATCTGATCACCCATCATGGCACCCCCAACCTAAAAGACTCATCATGTGGCGCAAGCTATGGGGACAACTGGGGTGAATGGCAGCGGTGGCAGGGTGATAGGGTAAGGAGATTGCCAGACCAGTGGATGGGAGCGACGCTGGAGCAGAAGAGGGCAAAAACATTGTAAAGATATGTTGCCACACCTTGTGCTGGGAAGGGAAGCCACTTCAGTGAGAAGCTTTCAAAAGAAGCATATTGTCAACAGATCCATAATGTGTATTCCTATACTAAATCTAGCTGTAGATCACTTGTTGAGGTAAAACTGTTAGGATTGGTGGCTATTTGTGATGCCACAGTTAGTTACCCTTTTTTATTTTTTCTTCCGTCACTGACTATGCCCCCTTCATCTGATCTTCCGAGCTCCATCACCTAACTTCTACAAGATTTACCCTTCTGCTCCTTTCTTCCAAGGCTTACTACCCATGGCAGGGGTGGTGGGGTTCTCTATCTCTCATCACAGTTTGGATCCGGTAGGAGTAGGCATCAAGGTCAGGTGTGGGACTGCAGGAGGTTGGTGTTCATCCTTCCTGGATGGGGCCCTTTTTCATTGTTTGGTCTCAGTCCCACAGGACAGTGGCAGTGAGGGTGTGCACATGAATGCAGACAAGCGTGTATAGCAGGCATCAGCTGGTGTCACCCCTTCTACATAGCTGCTCTTGACTGCACTGCTACCTATGGTCACTCAGCTAGCAGTATCACTGTTGAGCCTGCTGTTTTCCCTCTGGCCATCCCCAAGTGACATAGACTCATTCCTGAATCTGGGTCACCACCATCAAGAGTGGCAGTCCTAACAGTGCATGCCCTGCATGGTTACTTTCTGATCTTTAAACCCGAAAGGTTTTCCTATTGAAATTTGGAGACAAGTTTTCCATGGACCATCCCTAAGGTCTCAGCATAGCTTCTCCAACAATAGTGCATTTGAGGGTGTACAGATATACATTATGATATGGGTAGAAAGAATGCTAACTCTTGATTGACTCAGAGATGCTTTCAGCTGGGCTGTTATCACAGCACAACAGTGCAACAAAAATATGTTTGAAAAATACATCCAATTTACTACGAAGGTCCCATTTCATAATCGCAATAAGGTACTCGAGTGACGCAGCAGGAAGCAGGTCTCTTCTCAGGAGGTGAAGCACTGGGCTTTGCCTTGTGCTTCAACCTACCCAAGACAGGCCATTATCCCACCATAACGCATCCCATCATGCCTTATTGCTTAAGTAAATCAGGTAAGCTATGTCTTACATGTTTATTTTTAGGGTGGTGCCAATCGGGATCCTAGCTGCTCCCACTGTTTAATCTCACCCATACTAACGTTCTTCTTTTTTTGTTATACTCCATTTGAACTCAATACACATGCAGTAAATGTGTTACTCATGTTAGCAAGAAAACAACAGAGGGAAAGCTATAGAGATGAACAAGACCAGTTGATAAAAATAAAAAAAATATATGCATTTTTTTTTTGCTGGCTCAGTTATTGCTTAGTACAATAGTTACCAAAATGAGAGGGACTGGCACTTGCTTACTGGTCCCCTGATAGAGCAACTTCCTTTTGCAAGGTGCATGCTGTCTGTGTTAGACCTGATAACCAAGTGCACAATTCCTGCCCTATTTATTTCCAGTGGTTACTGTGCTAACAGATTACTGTGCTTGCTTCATCCTGTTAGTAATGTGAAATTCATTAGTTTTTTTCCCGAGAGAGAGAGAGAGAGCACTTTTCAGCCTCCTTTCTGTCAAATAAGAAGAGGAGGGGCTTGCCTGGTTATTAAACTGGCAGCAGATCCCAACTTCTTAGAGCTGGTGCGCTAAATTCTTTTGATGCAATAGATGGGTCCTTAGGCACTTGGAGGTGCACAGACAACTGAGCACGTGGACATACAGCTAATGGAAGCACCAGGGGAAATTGCTGTGTTATCTGCAACAGGCTGGGGAACTGGAAAAAAAGGATGCCAGGATCTCTGTACATCCTCTTCTTCATTTGCCACAGTGTTGTAGCCACCTGATTTTAAAGTGGTCCCCACATAATCTCCTACGGGTGGTGACTTCTTGCATGCTGGATCCTGTAATGATGGAAGACTATGTGTCTATGGACAACCGTTTCTTCTATGTGGTGAGTCGAGCCCTTGTACTGGATGGTAGAAAATGCAAAATGTGTGTACAGTATGTACTTAAAGTTAGGTTGTGAGATACAGTAGATGTAAGGTTTCCTACTTGCTCAGGGCTTTTTAAGTGAGTGCAGTATCTAATTCTGAATATCATAAATTATGCAGTATCCCTTTCCCTGTGACAAGAAAAACATGACTGTGTCAGGTAGTGAGTCAGCTTCTGGTAGTGTTTTAATAAAGTGTTCAGTGAACGGAGCTCCTGGCAACCAACCAGAACTTGCAAGGAGTTGTGCTGCTCTACTTTAAAGAAAATCTAATCCTTTGGGAGTGTGGGGGTGTCCACCCACCAACCTCAGAATCCATCCCGCTGCATTTTAAATGTAGAACAAATGCAGAAAGAAAAAGACATGTTCGAGTTTTCCTTCAGGGCTTTATTGCCCTATTCACCCCAATATTCCTCCTGGTGTGCACAAACGGTAACAGGCAAGTGTACGGGCACATGCTCTTTGAATGGAAAAGGAAGCACAAGAAATGTCCTACTGAGTTTTTGAAGCACTCCTTTTCATGAACTGAAAAAAAAAAATGATTCTTATTCTCTGTCTTGCTCACAATGAAGCAAGCTCATCCCTCTGATGAGCCTTATAATTCAATTTGATTTGAAAAAGAAATTGTCAAGTAATTTGGGTGGCATTGTGATCTGACTGTAAACAACCGAGGACTGTGCGTGTGTGTGTGGGGTGGGTGGGTGTGTGTGTGTGTGTGTGTGGGGAGGTAGTAGGCTTTTAATATGAAAAGAAAAAAATACTTATGCAACTATTTCTTTTTGTAACTCATACTTTTCCTGATCCATCTCTTGACTGACTCATTCTTTGACTGAAACGTGGCATCTCTCACTGCTAGAGCTTCAACTTAGCTTTGTGAAATATGTCTTTATTCTGCGGGGAAATATTAAAAGCATTTCTTAGCATTCAGCTCTGAAATACATTCAGTTTTGTATTGCTACTACTCAGAATGCCTTTCTTTAATCAGTGTTGCACAGCCAGCTTGTTTACCAGTTTTTCATTCTTATTTTCTTCTATTGTTGGTGAGCTCCAGTATCCTGGCTGGACTTTTATTTCCACCTGCCTATAAGAATGCTGGAGAGTGGGTGGGTGGGGAAAATATTTTACAGGCACTGAGTTATTAGACTGCAACAATGACTCAAAAATAAAGGAGGTTTAGAAGATATGGTCAGGTCCCCCCTCAACCCAATACCTACCACCAAGCAGTACTTTCCCGTGTAAACTATGCTTCCCCACTTCCACATTGTAGTTTCCACCATAGCTTCATTTCTCGTGCCAGAAGGATAGCAATAGTATGCTGGTGCAGCTGAGGCACAGTAAGTAATATCATGACTGGTAGTTTATAAACTAGATTATAAACTGGATAGAAATATTGCTGAAAGCTGACTGGTGGAAAGTCAGTTCCCACTTGATGTTATCCCTGCACAATCTTCCAGGAGAAACTAGGGCCCACAAAACAACCTACTTACAATCACATCAATGGATTCATTTTAAAATTGCAGTAAGGCACATCAAAATGTATGCTGTGCTGGGATAATATCACTTCTAGGGCAGTTGAAGGCACTCAGCCTGTGACCTCGTTCTCCACAACCCACCCAAGCCATGATGTTATTCCAGCAGGACGCACACCCTAGCACGCCTTGTTGCTTTTTTTTTTTTTTAATAGATCCTACAACAGTGCATTAACTGAACCACTCACACTCTTCTGGATATTTAACCTTATCTGGCATAGATCAGCTTCAGGACAAATCTGCAGGATAGTTCTGGGCCTGTCCTGGATTAACTATGCTGGTATCCTAGTTTTTTTTGTCAGTCACATGACCAACAGAAATTCTAAATTGCTAGTAAAGAATTGAATTTGGTGGTAAAGTTTCAACATGGTACCTGTAGTCACATAAGGGTGATGACAAAGGCCAGGGCTATCAGGCAGGCAGCAGTGGTGGGTCTACACCAAGGCATACCAGGGCATGCGCCCTGGTAACAATGCTGTGCCTCAGTTGGTACCCCTTGGGGTGCAGAACTGCCTCCATAGGAACAATATTTGCTCTATGTATTGGGGTCCTTGCTGTCAGCTGTTGTGCAGCCTAGGTGCTCTTGTAACTAACAGAGGCTGGAGCCACTATTGGCAGGCATGCCACTTGGTAGGTACCATTGGTATCACATGATGTGTACTAGTGCTAGAATGTTACATGTCAGTGTCATCTTTGGTGATCAGATGAAGTGGCCTAGAAGGAGGAGGAGTCAAGTCCAACTAGCAGAAGATGAGGGTTTGTTTATTGAGCACCGCTACGGGATGGTGCCTAGAGGACTTCAAATATAAAATAAAGCCAGTGAGACCATCAATAAGAAGATAATGCACCCACAAATCCCAACATTGCACAGGGTGTGTGTAAAAGGCCTCACAAGACACCAAGGAAAAGAACAAAAGAATTTTAAACCTGTACAAATCAGCCAGCCCATCAGCATGGTAGTAGTGATACTGCTAGTGACGCCTGTAGCCATGGGTTGGGAATGAGCCCAGGTTATGAGGCCAGCCAGGGAACATCAGATTGAGTGTCCCAGCAGATGCTCTTCTCCTCTGTGGTAGGTAGGTGTCATTTGCTGCCATGTTAGTGCCACCTGGGTGACTACAGGTGGTGCTGCAGCTGGCACAGTGTGGGAGGGAGGAGGACATTTGCTGCTGTCTAGCAAGCTTGTGATTACATGTTTGTGCACCTTTAGCCATAATTGTCCAGCAGAAGTGGACAGAATACACTGGTCCAGTGGCTTGGAGGGCTGAGACATTGATTGCCTTACCTCCTGCCATGCCAGTGACTTGTGTTTGGAAATGAGAATGGGTTGCTGGGGGTCAGTGGGGTGGGAGAGGATCGAGCATCCCAGGGACTGTTCTTCTTTCCCAGAGAGGGGTAGCCAGCCGACTGGGTCCTTGACTGCCACCCGATGGAGGCACAATGGTGGTGCAGGCACAAGCGACTTGAAGGGAGGAGCCGTGATCCCGCAGAGCGTGTGTGCCTCCATGCGCACATCCTGATGTGTTGTCATGCCAAGAGAACTAGGGAGAAAATGGAAAGAGGGACCCAAATGCGGACCACCATTCTGCCCACCTCCCTGGGTTTGTGCCACCACCCACATGCCTGAAGTGACTCTGGTTGTGGACTGTGGGGGTGAGGACAACTCTCCCTCCTCAATCCCGCTAAAGGGAGCAATTGTTGAGGGACTAGCTCCAGGTAGGTCTGGGGGAGGTGTGTGCTGACCAGGAGAGGTGGGGATGGAAGCGGGATCACTGGCATGGTAAAAAGCTTGACAGGGAAAAAAAAGGAAGTGTGACAGAGTGCTGAGAAAACACCTCAGCTGTTGGAGGATGAGATAATCTCCCACATGCCCTGCACTGTCAACCTGGCTCTTCCTCTGCCTATATTTGGTCTCTGCAGGGGAATTGGACTAATCCCAGGACCCCACCAGGGAGGGCAATCCCTAGAAGAACTGAGGAGTGGGTAAGTCCAAAAGACTACCTGTGACTGGGCTTAAGGGATCATCTGAGGAGGACCAGCCAGCGAAGAAAGGGCATAAATAGTACTTAAAGCAAAAATACCCCCCTCCTCTCAAAAAAATGGTTGATTACAGCACTGTGCAAAAAAGGTGACTGGAGTAATTTAAGTCTCATTGGATGATGTTTGTGTGCAGCATGTTGATTAAATATTTGAGTATTTATTATACATTTGTATGTATTTTTTTTAATTTCAGTTTGTATTTGCATTACTAGTAAAATAATGTATCCACAAATCTCAGGAAAGAAATAGCCCAGTTAAGCCAAAGCTAAGTTCCAGTGGGGTCCCACATGCACCTACATAGCTTTGGACCTGCATTTGCTTGGAATATCTTTGTAAATGAGCCTGGCTATCTGGGTTCACAGCGGGAAGGTCATGTCAGATGAATCTAATAGATTTCTTTGACTGGGTGACCAAAGTAGTAGACCGGGGGGGGGGGCTGTGGACATGGCCTACCTAGACTTTAGCAAGGCATTTGACACAGTCCCACACAAAAGAATAATAGTCAAATTAATCAGCCTGATAGTGGGTCCCAGGGTGGTAGCCTGGGTAAAACGTTGGCTGGACAACAAGACACAGAAGGTAATTGTAAATGGAGTCCACTCTGAAGAAAGAGGGGTTACTAGTGGGGTACCGAAGGGTTCAGTACTGGGTCCAGTCCTTTTTAATGTCTTTATAAGTGACATTGCAGAGAGACTGGAAGGAAAAGTATGCCTCTTTGCAGATGACACAAAGATCTGCAACAGGGTTGATACACAAGGAGGTGTGGAAAGGATGAGAAGGGACTTGGCAAGGTTGGAGGAATGGTCAGAAGTATGGCAGCTAGGATTCAATGCAAAGAAGTGCAAAATAATGCACCTAGAAACATAGAAACATAGAATTTGATGGCAGATAAGGACCGCTTGGCCCACCCAGTCTGCTCATTTCCCTACCTAATGGATAAGCTGCAGATCCTAGTTAACCAGCAGCCTACTTTTCTACCCCCACCCCCTAGAATTGCCTTATGGCTGTTCCATGCATGCTTGAATTCAACCACTGTTTTGACTCCACAACCTCCTCCAGAAGGCTGTTCCATGCATCCACAACCCTCTGTGAAAAAATACTTCCTACATTACCTCTGAGCCGCCTCCATCTTCAAATTCAGCCCCTTGTTCTTGCACACCTCTTTTTGAAAGATGCTACCCTCTTGGACTTTGTTGATTCCCTTGAGGTACTTGAAAGTTTCTATCATGTCCCCCTTTCCTCGAGGATATGCATATTAAGCCCCTTTAGTCTCTCTTCATATGTCCTCTGGTGCAGATCCTGCACCATTTTAGTTGCCCTCCTCTGGACAGCTTTCATCTTGTCTATGTCATTGAGGAGACTGGGTCTCCAGAACTGCACACAGTACTCCAGATGGGGTCTCACCAGCTGTCTGTACAGAAGGATAACAACTTCCTGTTTTTTACTGGTGATGCCTCTCTCTATGCATCCCAGTATCCCCCAGCCCTCTCACATTGCTTGCCCACCTTTAAGTCATCTGTTATGACTACACCCAGGTCTCTTTCCATTTTTGTTGTTGTTAGTATCTCACCCCCCATTGTGTACTCTTCCCCTAGGTTTTTGTTTCCCAGGTGCATTACCTTGCACTTCTTAGCATTAAATCTAAGCTGCCATACATTTGACCATTCCTCTAACCTTGCCAAGTCCCTTCTCATCCTTTCCACCCCACCTTGTGCATCAACTCTGTTGCAGATCTTCGTGTCATCTGCAAAGAGACATACTTTTCCCT
This sequence comes from Neoceratodus forsteri, assembly GCA_016271365.2. Taxonomy (NCBI): domain Eukaryota; kingdom Metazoa; phylum Chordata; order Ceratodontiformes; family Ceratodontidae; genus Neoceratodus; species Neoceratodus forsteri. Next base: position 3,461,049 of record JADMNL010000023.1, on the reverse strand, counting down.
TCCAGTCCCTCTGCAATGTCGCCTATAAAGACATTGAAGAGGACAGGTCCTAATACTGAACCCTGCGGCACCCCACTAGTAACCCCCCTTTCTTCAGAGTGGACTCCATTTATTATTACCCTCTGTGTCCTATTCTCCTGCCAATTCTTTACCCAGGCTATCATCTTGGGACCCACTATCAGGCTAGCTAACTTGTATATTAATCTTTTGTGTGGGACTGAGTCAAATGCCTCACTAAAGTCTAGGTAGGCCATGTCCACAGCCCCTCCCTGATCTACTACTTTGGTCACCCAGTCAAAGAAATCTATTAGATTCGTCTGGCATGATATTCCTGCTGTGAATCCATGCTGCCTTGGGTCCTGTGCCCCTCTGGCCTGTAGGTACTTGACAGTTCTTTCCTTCAGAAGTGATTCCATCATTTTCCCCTATCACTGAGGTTAAACTAACAGGTCTTTAGTTTCCTGCTTCTGCCCTGCTCCCACTTTTGTGAAGGGGAGTCACATCTGCCCTCCTCCAGTCCTCAGATACCACCCCATCCTCCCATGATTTGTTATAGAGGGTAGTCAGTGGTGTCACTAGTTCTACCCTTAGTTCTTTTAGAATTCTGGGATGAATCCCATCAGGCCCCATTGCTTTGTTCACCTTCAGTTTTAAGAGTTCTTTCAGAACCCTTTCTTCTGTAAATGGGCTGGTATCAGCTTCTGTATTCAGAGTGTTTCTATTGTTTGTTTTAGGTACCTCCCCCTCTTCATTTGTAAATACTGAGCAAAAATATTTGTTTAGTATCTCTGCCTTTTCACCATCACCCTCTGCTCACCCCTTCCCCTTTATTAAGCCTCACTATCTCTCCCTTAGTCTTCCTTTGCTCCCTGATGTACCTAAAAAAGGTTTTATCCCCCCTCCTAACTGAGTTGGCTATGTTTTCTTCAGTTCGGGCCTTTGCTGTTCTGACTGCCTTCCCAGCTTCCTTTTGCTTTAACTGATACAATTCTCTGTCCTGCTCCTTCTGTGATTCCTTGTACTTTCTGAATGCTTTCTTTTTCTCTTGAACCTTCACTGCCACCTCCTTTGAGAACCATAGTGGTTTCTTACATTGTTTTGTTTTGTTTATTTGCTTCACACAAAGGCTTGTTGCCTCTGTGATGGCAGTTTTTATTATTCCCCATTTTTCTTTCACCCCTCCTTTCTGCCCATTTGCTAGTACATTCCTTAGACACTCACCCATTTTGGCAAAGTCAGCCCTCCTGAAGTCCAGTACTTTTGCCTTTGTATGGCTTGACCATTGCTGTGTTTATTGTGAACCACACTGTTCGATAGTCGCTAGTTCCCAGATGGCTACCCACTTCTACATCTGTGATCCTCTCTCCATCTCCATTTGAGAGGACCAGGTCTAAGATTGCTCCCTCTTGAGTGGGTTCCAATACTAGTTGTTCAAGGCATGCCCCTGTAGGGCATCTAGAATAACCCCACTCTTAGAAGTGGCTGCTACAACTGCACTCCAGTTAACATCTGGCACATTCAGATCACCCATCAGCAATATCTCCCCTTTATCTGCCATTCTAAGTATACTTTCTATCATTTCCTTGTCCATTTCCTCCCCCTGAGAGGGGTCTGTATACAACCCCTGTGTGGATTGTGGTGCCATTGCCTGCCTCCAAATTGACCCACAGTGCTTCTTCTCCTCCCTGTTTACCCTTTTGTTCTGTTGCTATGATTCCTTCTCTTATGTAGAGAGCTACTCCTCTTCCTCTTTTACCCTTCCTGTCCCTCCTGTAGATAGTGTATCCTGGTATGTTTACGTCCCAGTCATGGTTCTGTGTGTACCATGTTTCTGTGACTGCACGATATCCAGATGTTCCTCCTCCATCAAGGCCACTAATTCAGGAAGCTTGTTACCCAGACTACGGGCATTGGTACTCATTGCTCTCCATTTTTTGATGGCTTTACCTTCTGTAGCAGCATCCCCCACTGACCTTTCAACCTTGGTCTTTTTCTCATTTAGTACCCTGTTTTGTAGGGGGAGGCTGGGATTTTCCTGCTGCTTATCAGTGCTCTCCCCCTTGACTAGTTTAAAAGCTTGCCAATGAAGCATTTAAACCGATTGCCCAAAAGACTTGTTCCCTTCCTGGACAGATGCAGACCATCCTGCCAGTATAGGCTGGTGTCCCTCCAGGTGGAACCCCAGTCCCCAATGAAGCCAAACCCCTGTGCTCCACACCATTTTTTCAACCATTCGTTAAACTGCATGGTGCAAAGTACCCTCGCCTCACCCATGCCACTGACAGGCAGCACCTCTGAGAAGGATACTGTGTGTGCTACTTGTCTTAGGCCCCTCCCCAACTCTACAAAGTCCTTCTGCACTGCTCTAATCTCATGATGAGCCAAGTCATTTGTCCCTAGGTGGACAATGACGTCCAGCTCAGACTCCCATGCAACTGTTCTCATGATCCTAAGGATGCGCTTCCTGTCCCTCCTAGCTATGGCACCAGGCAGGCACCTTACTTCAGTTTTCCCCTGCTCCCCCCAGTTCTATCCCCCTAATAATTGAGTCCACCACCAGGAGCTGCTTCCTTTCCATATGGTGCCCTCTGCCCTCTTCCTGAGGGCCTCCCTTGTGACAGTGACACCTGGGAAACAAGAACCCAGGGGAAGATTACGCAATGGGGGGGAGGTAGTAATAACAACAGAAAAGGAAAGGGACCTGGGGGTAATCATATTAGATGACCTTAAGGTTAGCAAGCAATGTGAGGAGGCAGTAGGGAGGGCTGGGGGTATACTGGGATGCGTAGGGAGAGGCATCACCAGCAGAAAACAGGAAGTTGTTATCCCTCTGTACAGACAGTTGGTGAGACCCCATCTGGAGTACTGCGTCCATTTCTGGAGACCCCATCTCCTCAAGGACATAGACAGGATAGAGGCAGTCCAGAGGAGGGCAACTTCAAAATGGTGCAGGGTCTGCAAGAGAGCTTCTATCGAGGAGAGACTAAAGAAGCTTAATATGTATACCCTTGAGGAAAGAAGGGAGAGGGGGACATGATAGAAACTTTTAAGTACCTCAGTGAAATCAACAAAGTCCAAGAGGTAGCATCTTTCAGAAAAGAGACGGCAAGAACAAGGGGACACAATTTAAAGATAGAAGGGGGCGGTTCCGTGCAATGAGGAAGTATTTTTTCACAGAGAGGGTAGTGGATGCATGGAACAGCCTTCCTGAGGAGGTTGTGGGGTCTAAAACTGTGCGAGAATTCAAGAATGCATGGGACAAACATTAGGCAGTTCTTGTGGGGGGTAGGAAGAAATGGGCTGTTGGTTAACTAGGATCTGCGGCCTATCCTGGAGGTAGGGAAATGAGCAGATTAGGTGGGCCAAGCGGTCCTTATCTGCCGTCAAAGTCTATGTTTCTATGTTTAATTGTAATGATGAATTATATTCTTTAAAAAAATGTATGACGAAGAAATGGAGGAAAGGGCTGATGTGAGTGGATCTAAGGGAAGAAGACACGGGTTATGAAGTGGTTGTATTAGAAAGTCCAAAAATAATTAATGGCAGCTGGCTGAATAAAGCAATAACGGAGGCAGTGGCCCATTGACTGACTTCAGTCTGGTAAATGTGACCTGACTTGTGGACATATAAATAAGTTTCAAAATAATGGATGACAGCTGGCTGAATAACGCAATAATGGAGGAAGGGACTCAGTAAGTAACTGAAGTCTGACAAATAGGGGTGTGAATGGTCTAAATATTAATTCTCAAATATCATGAATAGGTGGGGATTCATTATTTAGCACATGACAATGAACAGTGTCCACTGTTTGTGCTCACTATTCGGGAACTGAGGTTCAGAGTGAATCCCCGGTTACCCAGCCCATTCCTCTTACACAAGTTTTTTTGTGTAACAGAGCAGCTGCGCTGTACATCTGGAATTTAAATAAAATTTACAATAAGACAACAACCCTAACCTTCTCCATGTGGCTAGGGCTAGTCTCCTGGCCAATCTGCCTCTTCTCCAATCAGAAGGTTTTCTCACCAACTCTCTCTTCCCTGTGTTCCAAGACTTAAATATCAAAACGGGCTCCAAAATTCAGGTTCCTGGCAATATACCAGGAGCCAACAGCATCTTTTGTATGATACCCTCTTTATTAATGCAACCCTGAGCCCCCAAAATAGACTTGTAATACTTTTGGCACCCCTCTTGACCCTGATCCATGATTTTAAAGGGTGGGTTCTAGTTGTGGGTTTATTCAGCCCAGTCTATAGTAGCAATTGAGTACTATGACTGGTTGACCAGGGAACTGGACAAGGGCCATGCGGTGGATGTTCTGTATTTGGGTTTCAGCAAGGCCTTTGATTCCATACCACATGGGAGGCTGGGGGAAAGCTGGAATATATAGGGGTGGGAACAAAGATTGTCAGCTGGATAACCAACTGGATGAAGGGAAGCCAGCAAAGGGTGGTAGTGGGGGGGGCTCTTGTCACCGAGGGAGGTGATGAGTGGGGAGCCACAGGGATCGGTACTGGGACCAGTGCTGTTCGGGCTATTCATAGCTGATATCTCACATGGGATCCAGAGCAAGATCAGTCTGTTCGCAGATAATATGAAGATGGGAGCTGTGGCAGATGACATCAAGGGGTGAAGGGAGCTGCAGGACAACCTGACCAAACTATAGGAGTGGTCAGAAACATGGCAATTGGGGTTCAACACCAAAAAGTGCAAGGTGCACTGCACTTTGGAGCTAAGAACCAGGGGAGGAGCTATCAGCTGGGAGGGGTACAGTTGGGAAGCACAGAGGAGGAAAAAGATTTAGGGGTTCTCCTAACAGGGAGTATGAACAACTCAGCTCAGTGCAGGAAGGCAGCAGCTAAGGCCAGCAAGATGCTGGGTGCATAGCAAGGGGAATCTCCTCCAGAAATAGGGAGGTGATCCTTCCCATGTACAAGTCATTGGTCAGGCCTCACCTGGAGTACTGTGTGCAGTACTGGTGCCCATTCCTGAAAAAAGAGATCAGATTGTTGGAGGGGGTACAGTGTAGAGTGATTAAGATGATCCAGGGATTAGAGGGAAAGTCCTACAATGATAGGCTGAGTGAGCTGAACATATATACCCTGGAGGAGAGGAGGGATGGGGGGATATGATTGAAACCTTTAAATACTTCAAGGGGATAAACAAGACCAATACTGAAGGGATTTCCAAATTAGAAGAGAGAGGGACATAAGAGGGCATCAGCTGATATTGGAGGGAGGAAGATTCAGGAGAGAAATCAGGAGGCATTTTTTGATGGAGTGGGTGGTAGACAAGCGGAATACTCTGCCCGAGGAGGTGGTATCCAGTAAGATGGTGGAAGGTTTTAAGAGAGGTTGGGACAGAGTGAGGGGGTGTAATTATGAAGTAGGGAGGGTGGGGCAGCTGCCAGTTGAGGGGCTAGCTGCACAATAGAGCAGGCTAGATAGACTGTGAGGCCTGCTTCTGCTGGCGTTTCGTATGTTCATAATATAAATCTCAATGGAGAGAGTGGCAGGCATGCGCAATTGGTAGGGAGAGGGAGAGCAGTTGTGTCATTAGTGTTACTAAGCAAGCTGATTGGGTCACTTTGCCTACTGTCACTAATGAAGCAATTGTTCTGCCCTTTGTCACCCGAACATGCATCTGCTTGCTCCGTAGATTTGCATTACTACTCTGGAGTGGGCCTGCTGTGGGAGGGGGGGGAACGGTCTGACTAGCTGGATTTACCCACAAGTAGCCACCCCATACACCAATATCCTGGATCGAGTCAAAAGTTGGGGAAAAGTATATAAGACTATTTTTGGGGCTGGCAGGTGGGCTATGGAGGGGATATTATTCAGATGACACTTTTGGCTCCTGGCATGGTGCCAGGAGCTGGCATTTTGGGAGTACTGTTTGATTTTAATGGACGTTTTTCTCCACACCAGCCTCACCCTGTCATTAGGCTTTTACTGCAACCACTCATCTCCATCTCTGCTCTAAGACATCACTGCTGCTGTTCCCTGAGACTTTCCCTCCATGGCAGGGGAGGTCAGAGGGAGGTTTATCCAGTCTGGTAGCAGTTGGTGGACTACATGGCATATGGCCTGAGTGGGCGGCAGCAACCATCATCCAAAATGAGAGCTGGGATTTTTTTTTGCAACCAATATTTTTCCTTGAGATCTTCCTCCTCCCCTGGCATATGTAGAACCTCTTGCTTGGCTTTGGACACACACAGTGTACTCCTGTGGCTGTGGCAAGCTCCCTGGTCCATCTGTACGGGTCTATGTCATGCTGAAGCCCACCACTAACCCACCATGACCCACGGTGCACTGTCGAATGGCAGCTGCCATGGCCAGTCCTGCCTCCTAGTGGGATTGCCCGAGCTCCTTCCCAATTCAAGGTCACTTGCATGACAGCGCAGTGTGTCATTGCTGGACCATTTGGGTGGCCATTTTGGAGCCTGTTTTGATTTTCAAGTCTGGAATCGCAGGGATGGGGGAGGTGGGAAAACACTGGAATGGAGTGGGTGTAACATGGAGACTAACTCTGGCCACCTGGGAAAGGGGAAAAGCCTTGGGAAATGTGTGAAGATCCAGACTCTCTGGTGAAAGGCAGGGTGCAGGTCAAGGGTTGCTGGCTCCTAAACTCAAACAAGACACCTCAAAGGTTGGTCTACATCTCAACAGACAGCTTAATTTCTCAGTTGGCTGAAGGCAGTTGGCCTGTGTCTTTGTGCCTCACAACCCACCCAAGGCATGGCATTATCTTAGCATGACACACACTTATTGCTTAATTACCCCATCGGTTCACTCTAAGGTATAGCAACTCTGCAAGAGGTGACCAGTGTGTAGCTGTAATGTAATTCTATAGAAGGTGTGGGGATATATGGCATTGCCCACTATCAACGGCAAGGTAACCCCATGGTTGGGTACCTACTCAAACATTGTAATCTTTATCTTGCTTATCTGAGAGAGCTGGAATTTCCCTGCTATTCTCTCATTTCTATGTGAGACACCTCTCACGCTAACCATTATTCACCCTTATATAGGCTGCAGCCAGCTAGAGACTCACAGGTGGCCAGGGGGAAGCTTGCTAATGAGACAGGCATGCCTCTCTCAATCAATAATCAAATCAGAATATAGCAAGCTCTACCCTGGTTCATGCACTGGATTATGTTGATTTATGGATATAGGTCACACATTCGAAGCACCCAACATAGGAAATTACTAGAAATGTGGATTGAAACTTAGTGAATGAGTCAGGGCAGAACTTGTTACATCCTGATTTGTTTAATGCTTGGCATGGCCGAAAGCAAGCTTTTTAAAGAGCTAGTGTACTACTTGGGATTAATAGTAATTTTCAGATGCAGACAGCTATCACTTTTTATAGCTCAAGTATTTTTATCTTTTCTAATTGTTAATTAGAAGATTTTACACCTGGCAGTACTGGAGTGATGTGTGGAGCACCACTCTGTCTGGAGGGGAAAAAAGTCAGTTCTGTTCCTCCCACTACATCATCAGAAATGAGACCAAACACCTTGAGGCACCACAGTACTTGCAGCATGAGCAGTGACTCTCACAAACTACCAATCAAAATGCAGGAAATTGTGACATCACTAGTAACGAGGGAGAGCCAGTCCCTGCTGCTTCATGTGAAACTGAAACCTGACAGTGAAAAATGGTTCTCATTGGTTACTAGTGATGTCATAGTCAGTGTGGTCTCAGTGTTGATGTAGTGGGAGGAAGAGAACTGACTTTTTTATTCCTCCAGACAGAGTGCTGCTCCACACATCACCTCAGTACTGCCAGGTGGAAAATATTCTAATTGGCAAACAATAAAGAAAAAATACTTGAGATATAAGAAGTGATAGCTGCCTACATCTGAAAGTTCCAATTAATTTCAGGCAGTTTCCAGGCAGTACACTAGCTGTTTAAGGCTCTTCATGAAAGGAGACTTTTTAAGGGTATTTTTAAAAGCAGATTATTTTAAGGCTCATTATAAAAGTAGATTTTTGCTAGTAGAGGGGGAGTGGTGGGTGTGCTCAAAACAAGAAAAGATAAATACCCAATTTGTTCCATCCAAGGGATGGCCCCACACTGGAAAGCCAACTGCAAAAGAAGCTATAATAGTAAGCTATAGATCATGTAAGGATTGACAGCAAACCCCACATGTGCTGTGCATTGCCTGACTCATGCAGCTGCTTTAGCGTCTTGTTCACCAGGTCCTTCATTTTGGCTAAATCAGCCTTTCTGAAGTTCCATGCCCTAATAGTTGAGGACTTTCTAATTTTCCCTGTCACTAGGAAGAAGGCTACCCAGTTCTGGTCATTGGCCTTCTGCCGGTTTCTTGATGTTATACTGGAGATGACCCCATCGCCACTGCTGAGAGCAACGTCAAGTGTGGCCTCAAGCCTAATAACCTGTTGGGCAAGAAGCAGTCCTTACAGCTGTGCAGAAACTCTCTCAGCCCTGCTGTTAGCCATCTCAGGATGCCAGTTTAAGCCTGGTAGATTGAAGTCCCCTAGAAACACCACTGCATTCAATTTGGCTGCAATCGTAAGCTGGCATCATGCTCTGATGAGTTGTTTGTGGGATTGTGACATGAAACCATGGTGACTCTGCTGTCCCCAAGTGTCTCCTAGTTCAACCCAGACAGACTCAGTGAGACTGTTAGCCTCCCTGATGTCCTTCTAATCCACCACTGTGACTGCCTCCCTCCGTTATGACGAGAGCCACCCGAGCCCCTTTCCTGTTAGGTCTGTCCCTGTGGAATAGCCTGTATCTTTCTAACCTGAGGTCCCAGTCATTTTCCACCACCCATCAGGTCTCTGTGAGTGCTACCAAATCCTGTCCTTTGAAGTGCATTGGAGTCTTGCACTCACACTTTTAGCTGGGTGTGCATCTCATATTTGTAAGTGAGGATTGTTGCCCCTATATACTTCCTTTTACCCCTTGGAGGTCTCCTCTCCTGGTGACCCCTGCTCTAATATCCTTCCCTCTGTGATTCTCTTCATCTGCTTCATGCCCTTGAAGAATCCTTGCACTGAACCCCATCCTCTAGTTTAAAACCCTCTTGACTGCCCTACTCATTCTCTGACACAGAACCCCTTCAGGTGCAGCCCATCCTGAGTGTACAGGCATCCCTTGCCCCACAAGGCCCTCAGTTGGCCTGAAAATCTTATTTATTTTTTATTTATTTATGTATTTGGTAACCGGGTAAATGAACTGATCCAAAGGACCATTTTCAGCCACAACCCGGGCCACACAGTGGCAGGCAACAAGTACTGTAACAACAGAAATACAGTGATTGGGTACAGGCAGCAGTAGAAATACAACACATGAATACAAGGGGATGCACACCCCAACATGAATTCATAATTCATAATAAGTAGATCAGTCAGTACATTCAGTAAAACAAATGCAGGCACAAGGGGATACACACCCCAACATGAGGTCATAGTACATAATAAGTAGATCAGTCATTACATTCAGTAAAACCTCAGAGAGCCACCCAATGGCTCAGTGGTAGCAATGTGTGCTTCCACACTGGACCCTTAGTTCAGACTGATCCTGCCTAATGGTATTCAGCCACCTCCTCCTGCTATCAGGGCTCCCCATTGGTCTCCAGTCCCTTTGCCACTCCTCCCATCGTTGAGTTGGCAGGGATCGGCACGGTACAGGACCTGAGGACTGAGGGGGCCGTCTCTCTCTGCAGCTGTGCACATGTGTTTTTCTGCTTTCTCCCCTAGGCCCCACCCTCCACCCCAGATGTCTGGCATAGCCTCTGGCAGCCTCAGATGCAGAAGCACACACTGGGCATGTGCCATCCCTAGTGAGGGAGCAAGCTCCCTAGCTCAACACGAGAGGCTGCTACTGCACTGGGTCAGGCTGTCTCCCTCCCTGGCTGGCTCCCAATCCCACTGGGAGCATTCCTCAGCCTGGCCACTCAACCCGTGTAGACCAGGCTCACTCCCAAACCCAGTTTGCAGATGTGGAAGTGTGCAGTGCTACCACTGAGCCATTGGGTGGCTCCCTGAGGTTTTATTTTATCCTGTTGTTTATCCTCATTTCTCCGAATCTGGCCCCCATCTGGACTGAAACCTCCTGCCCCATCATCAAATTTCCCAGGGGTTTACCTGACTCTATTCTGTCCCCTTCTACAGAACTTGGATCAGAGGGGCCCAGTCTTCAGTGTAGGGCCTGCAGGGTTCTGGGCTGTCACCATTCTGTGGTCTGAGGTTTTTCCTCCAATTTTACCCCCAGGTCCCATGTGCACATAGTGATGTTATGAGTATCCTCTGCCTCCACAGTGACACCTCTGGCATCCAGATGTGGAATCCCCTTCCCCTATGGCTGTGATCCCATGGTTCTGCCCTCAGATTCCTTCAGGTGGCAGTTGACCAGCGGGACGCATGTTCCTCCCTTCCCAAGGGAGGAGAGTTGTCTTAGGGAGTCTCAGTCCTGCCTCCTCTGGCCAGCCCCTGACAGATCCAAATCTGTTTCTGAATCTGAGTCATCAATGTACCAGGCATTAGCTCTACTGCTGTGCTATCAGGCCACTCACTGTCCTATGGGTTTTTAAGGTTATTGTTCCAGGTTAAGTATCATAGGTATCATAGATATTTCAGAGCTATGAAGACTATTGTCCATTTTGCTCACCATTAGTTCATGCATAGCCCATTATATTATTAATACTAAAATGAGTATCAAGACAAGTCTTAAATGTATCCATGTTACTGCTGGCTACTACCTCAATCGGGAGTTCATTCCATATCTTGATTACTCTCACTGAGAACCACATCCTTCTTTTTTTGTTCTGCAGTGTTCGCCCACCAGCTGTAGGGGATGAACTCTGGTATTATACACTTGTTCCCTTAATGCAAGGCCTAATTGTTCCCATAATAGCATATCATCTAGTGTCCTGTAGATCATGCACCTATCTCCCCTCAGTCTACGATACTCCAGGGGATACAGGCCCAGCCTATTGAGTCTATTATTGTAGTCCAATCCTCTTACCTCATTTATCCTTCTGGTGGCCCTCCTCTGAACCCCCTCAATGGCCTTTATAACACTTTTATCCCCCGGTGCCCAAAACTGCGCACAGTACTCCACGTGGGGCCTCACCAAAGAGGTATACAACGGCAGCACCACTTCCTTGTTCTTACATTAAATATGCTTGTTTATACAATGCAGTATACTACCCGCCTTTTTTATAACCTGTTAACAGTGTAAGTTAGGGCTGAGATCGTTTTTTACTCTAACACCAAGATCCCTCTCATCCTCTACTACTGCTAATACCCTACCTCCCAGAACATAGTTGGCTTGTAAATTGGTTTTACCAAAATGCATAACTGTGCATTTGTTGGGGTTAAAGGTGAGTTTCTTAGTATTTGCCCAACATTCTAGCTCCTTTAAGGCAGTTTGTAGGATATTACAATCATCACGATTGTTAACTATATGCCCAATATGGGTATCATCCAGAAATTTGGACAGCCATACCCCAGATGATGTATTTAATGTTGAGACATAGATATTAAAAAGGCAGGGACCAAGCACCGACCCCTGAGGCACCCTACTGGTCACCTCCTCCCAACCAGAATATGAGCCCTTGATGCATACTCAGTTTCCTATCCGCGAGCCAAGACGTGACCCATCTGGTGATCTTTCCACTTACTCCTTGATCAATTAGGGCATCTATAAGTTCCCCATGTGGGACTTTGTCAAAGGCCCTGGAGAAATCTAAAAAGATGACATCCACTGCATCTTGATTGTCAAGGGCTTTATTAATTTTGTCATAAAATTCTAAGAGGTTGTTTTGACATGATCTTCCCTTTGTAAACCCATGTTGTGTTATATCAGTATTGCCTGCTAAAAGTTAGTCAATATGGTCTTTAATAATGCCCTCCAATACCTTGCCCAAGACTGACGTCAAACTGATTGGTCTATAGTTAATAACTTGTTGCCTGGATCCCTTTTTAAAAATTGACACCACTGTGGCTTGTCTCCACACCTTCGGGACTTGTCCTTCATTAATAGATTTAGAGAACAATGCTGTAACAGGACCTGCCAAAGGTTCTGTTAAGAATTTGTGGGTGTAGGCCATCCAGTCCCAGTGCTTATTAGGATCTAGTTTTTGCAGTCGTTCTCTCACCTTTATAACATCCAATATTAATTCACCTTCAGTAATTTGGCCTAAGTGATCTCTATCGGCAAGTGTTTTGATATTAAAAACAGAGAAAAAATAATGATAAATGACTCTAAACAAGATATATGTAATATATGTTAGCCCTCTATTTATATCTCATAATGACAAACCCCATCTTAACAGCCTGCTTCTAATATGTCAACTTTTCGAGGCAGAGCTTCTTCCTCAGGGCTAAGCAGCACTCATAAAATGGTGTTCAGAAACTTAATTGAAAAATGCTTGATTAACTTTTAAATGTGTTTGTTCTGCATAACCTCCCAGACAATGACAGTTCCTGATCACTCATCATGTGAGCTGCCCCAGAAGTGCTGTTGGGGTTTGTGCAGTGCTCTGGATGCTGGATAATGTATTGTTCACATCCCTGCATAGCCATATTTGGCTGTGAGTACTTTACAGAGAAAAATGTTACTAAATTCATTCATTCATTGCTTGCAGTATGATGTAATATCACATCTTGGTTATAGTGACTGGCTAGGCTGAGATGATGTTCTATTATATATATACTTATAGTGTCTGGCACTGGCAGCAGTTATTTCTGGAACTAGGAAGAACATATTATGTGTGTCGTCAGGTGAACATAGTGCACTTAAGTTTAGTATAATGTATGGTGGAACCTTGTTATGCATGGAATTTCATGCTCGGAATATGCTTGATGTGCTGCAGTAGTGATATCATTAAGCTGTGCTACAGTAGTGAGGTCACTACTGCAGCAAAACAACTTAAAATGCTGCCACATAACTGTTTTCCTCTTTCCAATTGAGCTGGAAGCTGTTTTTCTTAAAGAGATCCACCAAGTTTAATAAATTAGCCTGTGCACCTGATATATTGGTGCCTTACCCTAGGGAAATGATGTGTACGCACAGATGACCAAAAATATTCCAAGAGTTAAAATGTAATAGCCCTCATAACTTCACTTTTACCGGGTCACTCAGGCTTCCAGGTCTGAAGAACCGCACATGCTCCGCCCCCTCGCACAGCCACGTTATGATGTGAAGCCAGGGAGAGCACAGGAATGTGCTCCATTATAGTCTATGGGGGACAGCTTGCGCATTGTTTTTATATATTGCAATGGTCATTTGGTGATGAATCAAGGGCACAAGTCGACTAACAAGGGCCTTGTTAGTTGACCAGTGCCCTTGATTCATCACCAAATGACCATTACAATATATAACACGCATTTGTCAATGCCGCATGCTTGCTTGCTGGCATTGGCATTGGTAGTGTAGGAGTTACAGAGCTGCATAATAGGAATGGCAGTGAAGTATTGAACTGAAGCCAACCCCATCACCACCCTGCAGATAGTGACAGGCATTGGGGTGTGCCTTTGGGTCATCAGGCATAACGACCACGCCATTTCACCACACCCTACCGCGCAGACACCGACAAGTGTCACGGTGTGCCTTGGGGTCTTTGGCCCTTATACACACCCCATTCCATCAGAAAATATTGTGAGATGGGTGTGGTATAGGAGAATGGGATGAACTTTGGGGCAGAAGAGTCCAAGGCACACCTCGATGCCTCTCAGTGGCTGCAGGGTGTGTGTGTGTGGGGGGGTGGAATAGTATGAGCATTGCAGGTGACAATCCCAAGTCACAGCCCTGATGTCTGTCATTCTCTACAGGGTGGGTGTTATGGTCAGAAACCCTAACGCTCAGGCATTGTTGTATTTTCACCCAAATTTTCAACATGGGTTTTTGACCCCCACCTCATGAACAGTAGCAATATCAGTTTGTTAGTCGAAAGCTGCTTTTGCACAGCGACTACGGCATTTGTCACCACAGGTGCAAAAACACATTCTGAACAGGATGTGAAAAATGACAGCTGTACTGTTCATGGGGAGGTATAAACAATGGCAATGTTGAAAATCTGCAGTGAAAATATTAAAAAAACTGGTGAAGTCACGAGTATGCGTAGAAACTGTGCAACGTGCACCCGTAATGTAATTAGTTTGGGAATTGTTTACAGCAGATTGTCAACACAGGCATTTTGGGACCTCCAGTCATGAACAGTGTCACTGTGATTTTCTTTATCTGTCCCGAACAGTGATTTCCCACAGCGACCACACATTTCTGTGCTGAAAGTGTGAAAACACATTTCGCCATGTTGTGAAAAATGACAGCTGTACTGTTCATAGGAAGTGTGGAAAATGCCACTGGTGAAAATCTGGACTGAAAATATTACAAATTCATGAACTTACGAGGTGCGTGGAAACTGCGCAATGTTCACTCAGAATACAGTCATTTTTAGAATTTTTTCACCAAATTTTCAAAATAGCCATTTTAAGACCTCTGCTCATGAACAGTGTCACTGTGATTTTCTTAATGTGTCCCATACATTGATTTCAAGACGACTGACTGCGCCATTGTGTGCTACATGGGGAAACATGTTTTGGGTGAGATGTGAAAATGACAGCTATACTGCTCATAAGGAGGTGTGGTAAAATGGCAATGTTGAAAATCTGGAGTAAAATATTGAAAATTTGCGAACTTATGAGCGCATGAGGATCAGCGCAATAAATGTCCGTAAAACAGTCATTTTGGGGAATTTTTTCACCAAATTTTTAACATAGCCATTTTAACACTTCTGCTCATGAACAGTGTGACTGTGATTTTCTTAATATGTCCCATACATTGAGTTTGCACACCAACTGCGCCATTGTGCGCTACATGTGCGGAAACATGTTTTGCTTGAGAAGTGAGAAATGACATCTGTACTGCTCATAAGGAGGTGTAGTAAAATGGCAATGTTGAAAATCTGGAGTGAAAATATAGAAAATTCACGAACTTACGAGCGCATGTAGGAACAGAAGAACGATGCTCAGAAATAGTCATTTTTGGGAATTTTTTCACTGAAATTTTTAAATATAGCCAGTTTAACACCTCTGATCATGAACAGTGTCACTGTGATTTTATTAATGTGTCGAACATTGATTTAGCACCGACTGCATGTTGTGCGCTATAGCGCAGAAACACATTTTGGGTGAGATGAAAATGACAGTTGTACTACTTATAAGGAAGCATGGTCAAATGGCAATGTTGAAAACCGTTTGAAAATATTGAAAATTGCGTGAACCCACGAAGCGCAAAGGGAACAGCGCAACGACGCCAGAAATAGTTATTTTAGGAATCTTTTCACAAATTTTCAACATAGGCTTTTTGAGAGCTCCACCTTATGAATTACTGGCACTGTCATTTTGTTACTCAGTACCAAAAGGTGATTTCGCATAGTGATCGCGAAATCACCCTTCGGGCCAGATTAACGCCATGACAGTGACAGAATTCATGAGAAGGGGTCCCAAAAACCCCATGTTGAAAATTTGGTGCCAAAATTCCAAAAAATGCCTAAGATATGCAGCAAAGTTGAAAAAACCCTATTCATTACATTATACAGCTTACTGGCATTTACTCAGTTCTCGGTTGGCTTTGAAGAGTGCAGACATGTTCTTGGTCCACCGAAGATTGTCGCGCCGCGCTCCGGAGGTAAGTATGGGGTGAGGTGGGGGTGAGGGGAGGCAGGGTGTGCAGTGGGTGGGCACGGGTGGGAGAGGGGGGTGAAGACAACAGTGAGGGAAGGTTTTTTTCTCTCTCAGGTTTTTTTTTTTTTTTTGGACTACGTGGGACATTTGCCACACTGGGGTGGGCTCCCAGCGTGGCAGCTGGAAGGCTGTTAGGGGGCAGTGGAGCCGATGGGGGATTGGGCACCCCTGTCGGCCATAGGACCTGTTGCCACGCTGGGGTGGGCACAGGCTGAGGCTGGTAAGTCTTTTTAAACTTGAACTTACAGAAAAAGCTGCAGCATATTGAATCAGTAATCTGAGCCAGCCCCCAACCCTCAAGTGCCTCCTTCCCAACCTCCAATTCACTGAAAGGAACCAGAGTGTCTGAAATAGACAAGCATGGATGCCCATACACTATAAAAGATAATGTGTGAGCACTCATACACAGACAAGCCTGTGTCTTCATCTTGAGTGTTCTATGACAACCAGGGAACCCCTCAAGCTTCACTCTCGAGGTTCCTGGTTGCCATAAAAAACTCTTGATGCAGACACAGGCTTGTTGTGTATGGCTGTCCATACTTTATCCTCTATACTGACTGCCTTTGACTGATGTGACTGTCTGGGAGGTGGTCAGCAAGATACTTTCCATTTTTTGTTTACAACATGCTGCAGAGTAGAAGTAGAAAACAGTACCACATGTTGGACCAGGTAGTGTACCATACCATAATATACTGGGACATGCAATGCAGCTACATCACATGGGTAGACTGGTTGGGCTCTTACTGCTGCTCATTTGATCATTAGCATTTCTTTTTTTTATTTTTTTACCTGGACTCCTCTGGAACAGCCAGCAAAAGAATATACACAGCATTAATACCAAATATCTTTGATGCTTAGTTTTGGTAGGTGATAGTAGATATTTGCCCCTCTGTCTCTCTCTGTCTCTCTTGGTCTCTCTCCCTCTCCCCCTCTCTCTTAGTACTCACAAGGATCTAATCAGGTATGCCACCCAGTGAGGCCATGAAGGAGCCAACGGTTGCTTTGCTTAAGCAGTTTCACTTGTTTTTCATACACATAATGAGTTAAATTATTCCCTGTGGGCCTCTATTTTAAATATTACAGAATTTGCCATTTTTTATGCATTTTATCACATTTATTTAAAATATTTATAAATCAGAACTAATCAGAATCCTGCTATGTTCTGGGTTTTATTTAATAAGGGTCAGAACTT
The DNA here is from genome assembly GCA_016271365.2 of Neoceratodus forsteri. NCBI lineage: Eukaryota > Metazoa > Chordata > Ceratodontiformes > Ceratodontidae > Neoceratodus > Neoceratodus forsteri. Next base: position 3,444,139 of record JADMNL010000023.1, on the reverse strand, counting down.
CATCGAGTTCTGCCACCCCTAGCAGTTTCTAGTAATCAACCACTGCGTGGAAAGGGAGCAGACAGGAATCCTGTCAGACAGGATCCAGAAACTGACATGACTACAGCATTTTAGAAGGGGACTGCAGCTCTTGGATTGTGAGCTGAGATCTTGTGGTAGCTGCTGCTCTGTCCAGATTTCAAATATTTTGCTTTATTTATGTACATTTTGATCCCCAGAATAAAAAGCTTTGAGGTATAGCATCTTATTTGCCGAGGAATACCAGGAAACGGTAGCAACAAAGACACATAGAACATATCAAACAACACATCAAAAACAAAATGAATGAGGTTATAATAGAGACATGGCAACATAGTCAATGTTGGTAGAAAAAGCCCATTGGTCCATCCAGTCTGACCATTTATACCCTATCCCTCCCTGAGATCTGTGGTCTAGATGAGACTTTTGCCCCCTCCTTCCCTGTCCCCCACCCTACCACTAATCCCCTGAGTAATTATTAAGCCCTAAACTCTGTCCTAGCCATGTACAAGAGATCCATTCCACAACAGAAAGGAAAGTTTGCCGATTCTGTGTTCCCTGCTTTTCCGGGTTCATCGAGTCATGTGCCTTTATATTTATTTTATTTATTGAAATGATTCATCAGAAGGGCACACTGAACAACAAGTTGCTCATTTCATGGTGCAACCTGGGGGAGGGGGTTACATGAAGATAAGAAAACAGAGGTTATACAATTAATAGTTGGAAGAACAGTTACAACTTGTGTAGGAGCAAGTAGACAAAATAATGCAGCAGTAGGATGCGGTACAGGCAACATAGTTTGTAAAATTACAATGAAGGAGTCCACAGGAAGGAAACAGCATAACAGGCAGTACAATTTGTACAAACAGAACAATCATAGTGCTATGATACCCAGCCATGTACTTGTGCCGTTCCATTCTATTCATTCTGATGACAGACGGGAGAGAATGCACAGCAGGCAGGGTTCTGAGGAATAAAATCCCACATTTTTTCTACAACATTCAGTAAAAGTTTGAAGTTGAAGGCAGATTTTGTTTGGGGAGGAATGTACCTAATGAATTAATTTGAAAGCATATGAAAATGTGTTCCCATGGCGTTCCAGTTGTTAATTTATTTATAATCTGGCTTACTATACATACAGTAATAACTATAACTGCACGGGGACAATTTGTCTGATGTTTTCAACAGTATTTGTTTGGGAACATCCTCCCAAAGTGAATTCTGCATTTTTATAACTTTTTGGTGTATTCAAGTGAAAAAAGTAGAGGTTTTATTTACAGTGTGGAAGTGCTATCTGAACATCCCCCCGACTCGCAAGCAAATCAAAACACAGAAAGGGCCACCAAAGCAATACAGGGCAGTGCATGAAAAAGGGCACTTGAAGCACGTCAGAAGTGACCAGAGCGGAGCACATTACAAAACAAATGCTACAAGTAAGCTCTGTGTAAAGGAGCCTATACAATCATAAATAATGTTCATGAGAAAGGCAGGCAGGACCACAGAAAGGTTGGATGTGTGTGCATTTCATTTACTTATAAAACTGGTTGGGAAAATCCTGTACTGTAATACAGAAGGTGAACTCTAATAACATGCCCATGGTTTCTTACACAGCAGCTCATTCCGTATTGGTTATTCCTTATATAGTGTTTGCAAGGGTACAGGTCAGCTGAGCCATGCTAAGTGTTGAGCTTCTGTTTCATGTTCTTGATACAAAATTGGGATTTGCCAACTTTGTCTGCCAGTGTCCACCTCCCGTCATCACCACTCTGAATACTAATTGACACACGTTTGAAGGAGCGGGGAGGTGGAGGGGTACTGGAGGGGGAAACTGGGGGATGACATTACAGAGCTGAACATTTTCAGACATTTCAGATACTCATATTAAGTTAATAGGGCCTTCAAGGGGTGTCTCTTATGTAATAAGAGACTCCTAGCGTGAGGTATGGGCAACAGGACTGTGAAACAAAGTTGAGTGGTTCTGTCTACACAAACTTCATAATAGGCCTCTTTTACTCCATAAGAGACACCCATCAGAGGCTCTGTTAACTTATAAATAACTCAAGTTTAACCCAAGCGATGTATAATAAGTCTACAGTCTGTTTATATTTTATTGTACTGTCCTTCCCCGGCACTGAAGCTGAGAACTCCCTCCAGCACTAGTGTATGAGTGCACACTGTACACTGGATAAGAAGTACAGTGGCTCTTCATGCTGAGTGGCTAAACTCACATTAGTTATTTATAATATATGTTTATATGTAAAGTTTGGGCATCTCTTATTGTTATGAGAGGGCCTTCTTCAGCTTTTTGAATGAGGGAATTGAAAAGCAGTGCTGGGCAGTTCTGGCACAAAGGACTTGCAAAGACATTCATTACCATTGGAGCTGTACCTATAAACAGATTATTAATCATGTTAAAAACCTCTGTGTTAACAAAATGGAACTTGAGTTTAAAACCAAAATGTTTTACTAAGTATAGTGTTTATTCCTAGACAGAGAAGCCGTGCATATCTTCTGACTCGTTCCAAAAAAATTTTTTTATAGTATTTGATAATGCTTGGAATTACATTTCAGAATTAGTAATGTTTGAACTATTAGGCTTAGATACTTATTTTTTTTTTTTTAATGAAAGCCTGGAGTTTGATAAATATGAGTAAATTATAATGATACGGTACTCATGTGTTGACATATGTCTGTATACATGTCAATATATTATGTTATGTGTTAATATGGTGTCCAGAGTTTTACATATGACATAAAGTAACAGCATGAGGTTGCTGCATCTTCCATATATCAATATATAGAAACAAAAGTTTTCAAAAACGTGTTTGAATTTTGTTATTTTTGACATAAGAGGTCCGTGGATAGACATTAGCCAGTAAGGTAACCATGAAAACTGCCTGAGCTGCAGTACAGCACTAATGGTAGTGCTGGCATTAGAAGTTTATACTGAGGCATCAATCAACAGCTATTTTTGTGATCAGAGTTACTAAAGGCCAGCACGTGCAGTAAGTAATTTAAAGAAAAACATACTCAATGGATTTGTTATGTGTTAATACGGTGTCAGGAGACACTTGTGGTGAACTTAGATTGGTTTAACTTGCGTTTTAAGAGGGACAGAAGAGCTCAGCTTCCCTTAACTGTTCCATCACTCTAAGAAGAAGCATGAAAAAGATGCAGACAGTACGTACAGTATGATCATATACAAATATAAATCACATACTGTGATATTAATGAAAGCGGAGTTTGACAATTGATACAGTACTGATGAGGGAAGTAGGAATGTGAATATTTTAATAAGCAGGTCATAGGTAAAGCTGAAAAAAGTTAACAGTAATGGAGTGTGTTCTTTTCCTTTTTTAATTATTAATTTAGGGAGCATATTCTGGTTAATGACAGGGTAAAGTACCAAGTAAGTGGTTGAATAAAATTATTTTGAACTGGTTATAGTTTCTGGATTCCTTTATTCTGCCAGGCAAAGCATTCCAACAGACTGAAAAATGCAGTGGCAAAGACTTTTTCTTCAACTGCTCTGAGGATTTTGGTAACATGAAATGCACTATGTCCTTATTTAAGATATTTGAAATGATATAGCAGCATTTATTAATTTATATATAGTATATGGTTCAGTGTTATAGTGTATGTTAGAATGTTATTGCTAACTTAATGCCATCATTTCCCAGCATTGTTGTACCACCGATGTGACGTCACAATGTTGTTGTACCATCTTGAGTATGTCACATTGATAGTACAACAACATGGAATGCCGAGGTGCGCTGCTGCTTCAGTCTTGTATCATGGCTCCTGTGTTACAAAAACGGTACTTTCAAAAAAAATCTGAAGCAAAGTGCATCATCTTTTGTGTTTTTCTTACTCTGGATGGCATTTTTTTAAGTGGCAAGCAGGCGTGCTGACTTACAAAGTAAGAGCAGAGCGTGGCTTTTTTTGGGGGGGGGGGATACCCGTGCAATTTGCATTTTTTATTTTTTTGCTCAACAAATGCATCATTTGTGTAGAACTGTTGCCCATACACTATAAAAGACAATGGATGAGCAACAGTAAACAATACTTCTTCACTCTCAAGGTTTACTAGGCTGTCATGACAACCTCTTGAAGTAAACACTGTGTTGTTATTCATCATACAATGGTGTATGAAAATCCTATAACCTCATTGATCAAAACATGTCACACGACCGTGGGTAAATCCTGCATAACCCACGGCTGAGAAATGGCATTTATAAAAATCATAATTAAACACATTTTAAATTTATTTACACATGGGTCCATTGTATAATCGCAATAAGGCACTCCAGGGTGTGAGTTATTGGGTGATTTACCCACTTCTTGTGTGGATTCAGTCACTCGGCTGCACCTCGTGACACACCACACAAGGCATGGGTAAATCCCCAATAGCCCACACCCTGTTGTGCCTTATTGCTTAAATATTGCCCATACATTATCCTCTATGTTCTGTATAGCAATCCATAAACTTCCAGAATGCTGTTGTACCACAGTAGGGATTTCAGAATGCTGTTGTGCCACAGTAGGGATTTCAGAACATTGTTGTGCCACAGTAGTGATGTCAGAATACTGTCATACCACAGTAGTGTCAGAATGCTGTTGTATTGCACTGCCATTTTGCCCTGGCTTTTTTGTGCACAGTGTGTTTCCATCCAATCAAGTTGCATATCAAGGGTGAAAAGTTGTCATAGTATTGTTGTGACATCAGAATGATATTACAACTTCATGTGACCTTTGAACTGTCCTACAACAGCTTTTAGAGAGCCATAGAATTCCATACACATTAAGTCCTAACCATATACTATAGTAGTGACAGAATGCTGTTGTGTCACTGTATTAATGTCTGCATGATGTTGTACCACAGTAACGATGTTAGTTTGCTGTTGTAACACAATAGTGATGCCAGAATGCTGTTGTAGCACAGTAGTGATGTCAGAATGTTGTTATACTGCAGTCGTAATGTCAGAATGCTGTTGTACCACAGTAATGAAGTCAGAAGGCAGTTGTACAGTAGTGATATCAGAACGTTGTTGTACCACAGTAGGGATGTCAGAATGTTGTTACAGTGGCGTAGTAACTTTCCATAGGGCCTGGGTTCAAGGGTATATTATAGGGCTCCCCTCCCTGGGTCCTCCCTTCCGGGGCCCCACCGCCATTTTGAGATCTAAGAGCTTGCTAAGTTTATGTTAACCAGTCTGGACAAATCCTAAATGAACTACAATTTCTGTTTCCGAGCCTTTTGATCAGCAAAGTAGCAGGGATGACAGCAGTAGTAGTGTATTAATTGTACGTTTAGGTTTTGATTATTTTAGTGTGGTAGTTATTTGGATTTGCTTGTCATGCGTTTTGAAAAACGACTTACAATCCGAAATGTGTTAAGGCGTGTTTCCTCTTTTGGCACTTAATAAAGTTGTCCTTTTATTTCAATGGTGCGAGCTGCATCTTTCTGATATAAGGTGAAGAATGATGGATTCTGCTGCTTTGTATATTTTAAATGCATCTACGTGCACACCATCCCAGTGTATGTCCCCCTATTCTGTTCTCATGATTACAATCACCCAGTTGTAATTTGATGTCACAACTAGGTGGTTGTATCCACTATCTGTCAATCACACTCACGCTTATCTCAGTGCAAGCAAATCCAAATAACTACCACGCTAAAATAATCAGAACCCAAACTTATAAATAATGCTGTACTACTACTACTAATAATAATAATGAAAATAAGACAAGGGTGGATGTGCCACTCAGAATTTTACAAACACCATCAGTGTGGGATGCTTCTATATATCCCTTGTGCTTCACTCTTCGGGTTTATGTAACATTCCACACCTCAGGTGTGTGCAACATTCAGTTTACACACACTCATCCATGTGCTATTCTCTATATTATTAATGAATACCTTCTCCCTTCCCTGAGGTTGTTGCAAAATGAATGGAAATAGACTCCCATTTAAATCAGAAATTATTCTGCATGTTCTGTTTACAAATATTTCTGCACCCCTTTCAAAAAGATAAGTTGAGTTTTTGAAAATGTGATTCTCTCCTTGTTCTTCAGCATGTGGAACAGTTTGATAATACTAGCAAGACTTACATAGGTGCTGAACTATGCACTAGCTGACTCTTTGAAGTCAGTAGTAATGCCACCCCTTTTACTGCACTACAAAATAACACGGAAGAATAATTTGGATCTTAGATTTTGTTCCTTGAAATAAATTGAAGAAATGTTTTTCCATTCATCTAATAAAAAGTGAAACTTAAAAATGTGATCAGGTAGACAATAAAATGTTATACTGAGCACCAGCAGACCACAGCTACACAAAATAACAAAATTAATCTCAAGCCATTTCATTCCTTGCTACTGACAATATTCACATAAATAAAAGAAGCTCAGCTCTCACATTTAATTTACATTTGTGGCATATTCAGGATCTGAAATCACAATGTACTGCTTGATATGTTTCATTCCAGTCATGTTCAAAATAACAGTGAAGTATAAGCACGGAAGTATGAGCTGAGCTCTGGAATATGACTCAGCTGAAAGTGAACTGTAAGAGCTAAAGATCAAGGGCCCAATTTTCAAAAGCTGATGTTTGATGCAAGGTGCCTGTGCCAAAGGTATATGATGCAAGTGGTACCTTGCATCAAACTTTGCATCAATCCCAATTTTTGAACACAGGCTGTGTTGAAATTTGGATGCCTTGTGCCCTTATCACCCTTATGACAGAGGTGCCCATGTTCCAGGTCACAAGGGGGTTTGCAGCATCCAGTTTTGCTATTTTGCAACCCCCACCTTAGATGCAGCAAGAGGTTCAACTTAGAGTGGCCAGGAGGTGGTCTAAGGGACTTGACCTAGTACCACACACTGTGGTGATTTGGGAAGAACCTGAACATGAAGGGCTGTGGGCAGAAGGGCATGGGGTGCCCTGTTAGCATCAGGAAGACAGCTGGCATGACAGGGAGAGATGTGGTGCCCATCAGTGGTGCCCTTTGCAGTCCCATACACCTGATCAGATGGGACCATATTGTGGAGGGTTGGAAAGTGACATGGCCCCAGGTGGTCACAGCCCTGGCAGCTGCCCCACAGGTGCAAAAAGGTGAAACCCTATAGGTTGGAATTTTGAGCTGCAGGTTGCAGGCTACTGGTGGGGGGTACCATTCTCCAGACACCATCACAGTCCCCTAGTACCCACACTACAATAATGTGGCAGGCTGCCCCCCACCTACAGGGTTTTGCCTTAGTGCTCCTATGGGACAGCTGCCAGGGCTGTGCCCGCTTGGAGCTATATCAGTTTCAGTCCCTGGCAATCCTCCACAATGTGGTCCCATCTGATCAGGTGTATAGGTCTGCAAAGGGCACTCCTCAGTGGGTGCCACATCACTCCCTGTCACACCCGCTCTTTCCCCAACACCCCCTAGGGCACCCTTTCCCCTTCTGCCCCACCTTCCTCCTGCCATGAAGATTCTCCTCCCCAACCCTCATGGCTTCCCCATTGCTGTGCCGGCGGGTAGATCCCTGCAGCAATTCCCACAGGTGCACCAAATGTTGGGCACTAGCCTGCAGCTCTTGCAACTCCTGGGCTTTTGGTACAGAGCCCCTCCTTTTATACAGTTGGGTGCAGGGTCCCTGATGCTCCTGAAATCATCACAGCCCTAGAGTGATGCAGGAACTTGGAAAGGGCTGTTTGAAGATGAATCCCCAAGTTTTCATCTAGATGCCTTTAGTAATAAAATGGAATTGCTTAAAAGGTAGTTTATTAAATTATTGACATAAACTAGGAGCTGTTTCAAATGGACTAGAAAAAAGTTGGAATCTGTACATTTATTGTAAATATTAATTGCAAAAAAAAAAAATGTTCAGGCATCAGTTAGGGCTAAAGCTTAATTCCACAAATGTAAGCAAATGTAATGTTAGGGTAAAAAAAAAAGTTTCCCTGAGTCTTGGTGAATGTGTAGCATGGTGTTACTTGGAGCCCAAGGAATAATGAGGCACTGGCCCAATGTATTGTCCACGGAGTCCCCCCCCCCCGGCTGGCTGAGGCAGAGAGCAGAGGTCTTTTAATGGACCGCACTGGCCGGAAGGGAGATGGGAGTGGAGCCCGAGGATTAATTAAATTTCTATTTTTTCATTCATTAGCCTAGGCCAGCCCAGCCCAGCCCAGCCCAGCCCAGCCCAGCCCAGCCCAGCAGTATCCATTAAGTTGCCCCCAGCTGACTGAGGCAGAGCAGAGGCACTTTTTTAATAGATCACGCCAGCTGGGAGGGAGCGGAGCCCGAGAGGATTGATGGAATATTTTTTTTTCATTTATTAGCCCAGCAGTATCCATAAATTAACCCTAAATCCTTAACCCTACCTAGTCGCTGCCCTGCAACGGCCTCAGGCCTATGACTGTCCATCACAACTGTGACCTACTGACCTTGTTGGCGCTTGTCTCTCGACTCCGCTGTCTCTTATGCACTCACTGTAGGCCAGGGCTGAGTGGGCTGCGCTGCTGTTACTTTATTTTCTCACTCTGATTCGACTCCTCCTCAAGATCCCAACAACTCCCATCTCCTCCTCTCCTCCGCCAACTCTTTTACTACAGTAGTCACACACAGTAAGTGTTTAATTAATTAAACTGCATGATGAGACTTTTTTTGTCTCCCGACTCTCACTCTCACAGTCCGCACTGTCCCACACACTAATCGAACTACTGCTGAGAAGGCGCGGATTTGACGGCATACGCACTTGTTTCCACCTCCTTTTTGTGCCACATGACTCTATTCTCTCCGTGCTAGAGAGTCATGTGGTACACGTATTTGTCACATTTATGTTGCATAGCAACCATGCGGCACCCTCCCCCCCAGCTGATGTAGACGACAAGGCTGGCTCCTGGCTTCAGAGAAAAAAGGAAGAAAAAAAAATTGGCAGCAGTAGCCCAAGTGAGCAAACAAATTCAAGAGCCCCCTAAACACTCTGGGCCCGGGTGCGACTGAACCCCCTGCACCATTCTAGCTATGCCCCATGCTGTTATGCCACAGTAGTAATGTCAGAATGCTGTTGTACCACATTAGTGATGTCAGAATGCTGTTGTAACACAGTAGGGATGTCAGAATGTTGTTGTACAATGGTAGGGATATCAGAATGCTGCTGTACCATAGTAGTGATCTTAGAATGCTGCTGTACAACAGTAGTGATGTCAGAATGCTGCTGTACCACAGTAGTGATGTCAGAATGCTGCTGTACCACAGTAGTGATGTCAGAATGCTGTTGTACCACAGTAGGGATGTCAGAATGCTGCTGTACCACAGTAGTGATGTCAGAATGCTGTTGTACCACAGTAGGGATGTCAGAATGCTGCTGTACCACAGAAGTGATGTCAGAATGCTGTTGTACCACAGTAATATTGTCAGAATGCTGTTGTACCACAGTAGGGATGTCAGAATACTGTTGTACCACAGTAGGGATGTCAGAATGTTGTTGTACCACAGTAGTGATGTTAGAATGCTGTTGTACCACAGTAGTGATATCAGAATGTTGTTGTACCACAGTAGGGATGTCAGAATGTTGTCGTACCACAGTACGGATGTCAGAATGCTGCTGTACCACATTAGGGATGTCAGAATGCTGTTGTACCACAGTGGGGATGTCAGAATGCTGCTGTACCACACTAGTGATGTCAGAATGCTGTTATACCCCAGTAGTATTGTCAGAATGCTGTTGTACCACAGTAGAGAAGTCAGAAGACTGTTGTACAGTAGGTGTGATGTCAGAATGTACTCCAAAGCTGCATTACCTAGCTAAGAGACCCCCACCTCCATCCCCTGAAACATCATCACACTAGCATTCAAGATATTATGAAGGAATTTTATCAACATCTGTATAAAGCAGTTCCAGAGGTCTCCCAAGTTCAGATTGCCTCCTTCGTGTCATCTTTGGGCCTCCTCAAAATTTCTCAGGAGCAGTCTCAAGCCTTGCTTCTCTCTATCCCCCTAGAAGAGGTGGAACTGGTGTTTCAGAATTAATTCCAAGTTGGGAAAATGTCCAGGCCCAGATGGGTACCCCATGGAAGTCTTCAAAGAATTCAGGGAAACCCTTACATATCCCACCCCCCATCTTCGAGCCTATTAGTCCTTCCATCATGGTGGGCCCACACCACCATCTTGGAAATATGCCACTATTTCCACTTTGCTGAAACCTGGGGAAGACTGTACCCAACCGTTATCATATAGGCCAGTCTCCATCTTGAACTATAATTATAAAGTGTTTATGGCCATCTGGGTGACTGGACAGGATCCACTTCTCCTGTCATTGCTGGACTGGTACCAGGCAGGATTAGTGATGCGTCATGAGGTACACGACAATGATTGCAACACACTGTTGCTTCTAGAACATTATTATTTATTTAGCTTTTATTTACTGGGTAAGTGCACTAAGCAAGAAACCTGCTTATTTTCAGGCATGATATTGGAGAGTACATAACAGGCGAACAAGCATGAACATAAGTTGAGAATACACACATTTTGGTGAATTCAAGCAGTGCCTTGCATTACAATCTGGTGGTGAATACATATCTCATCTAGGTCAATCCTTCTGGTCTTTGTCAGCCTCATCACAGAGGAGGCATTTGACCGGGGTCTCCAGGTCCATTTTGTGGCAGGTTCTGATAGGATTCGGCTTTCTGGAGGAATGGGTCGAGTTGTTAAAGGAAATTTACAATGCACTCCAAGCCTATATTACAGTTAATGACTCTTTGACAGAGCCTATTTTGATGGAATGGGGCACAAGACAGGGCTGCCCCTTATCCCTCCTCCTTTTTGTTCTGTATATAGAGTCATTGGCAGTGACATTTAGGAAAGACAAATCAGTGGAAGGTAACCCACTCGGAGGGAGGGAATATAAAATTGCACTATTCGCCAGTGACATTCTGCTAACATAGCTTTCTTTAGAAACCTCCCTGCCTGGGTAATGGAACATCTTGGCCACTTTGAAAACCCGACGGGGTTCAGGTTGAACACTTAAAAACTAAGGTGCTCCCTTTTAACTCTACTCCCTCAGAGACGTTAAAGGCACTTTTCCCATTCTGTTGGAGTCATAGTGCAATAAAGTACTTAAGAGTGACCTTAACAAAACAACTGGTCCTTTAGAATTACTTAACTATGAGTTGATCCTCAGTGCTATACAAAAAGACTTATCAACATGGTCCCAGGTTTCCTTTGTTTTTTTTTAAACCGTACCAAAGTCATCAGACAGAATTTGCTACCCGATTACTGTCTTATTTTTTTTTGCAGTCCTTATCCCTGTTCCCAGCTAAAATGTATTTTCAGTCCTGGGATAAATATATTTCATGAATGACTTTGGGGTGGGGAGAATGACCAAAGTAAAATATACAATGTTGCAGTTCTCCACAGACAGGAAGGGGGTCAATCTCTACAATCTCTGTAATTATGTGACAGCCTCACATCTGCAAATTGTGCATAGTCATTCAGATTTTATAACGCAGATTGGAAAAGGGTAAAGCTTTATCTCAGTGACCTAGTTGCCCTCGAAAAATACCTCTGTGCACCTGTGTCTGGCTATCTACCCTTCTCCAATTTCTTGACTTACAGTACACCAGGATAACTCTTAAGGCATTGGCATTGGCAAATGCAGAAGCCAAACATAACTTCAGTCCATTTTATTGACTTTAGCACTGCCATATATCCAAGACTGTCCCTTGAAGGGGAACTGTCAGCACTAAGCACCCCGCACCCAAGTGTGGGGCTGGTCCTATCTTACACATTGTGGTAAAAACATTACTGTTTACTGCAGTATGGTACTTTGCATCACACTAATTCTGTTGACATTTTCTGCAACAAAAAATCCCAGACTCCCCTTCTGCTGATATCAGAGGAGGGCTGCAGCAGTGGGAGATTCAATAGGCTGCAGTACATGTTAGACAGTACACTAACTTGTTTTTTTTTCTCTTTAGATATCTCCTGAAGAAGACCTAAGGTCGAAACGTAGATTTTTAACTCTATTTTCTATTTTCAGCGTGCATTTAATATAACCATTTTGTTTTGCTTTTAGTACATGTTAGAGTTTTGTACGCTTTAATCTTTTGTTTGCTGTTCTTGCTGCTCTCCCTGGGCTACGTACAGTCACTGATGACTGTGCTTAGCCTTGGGAGAACAGCTGAACCAGCAAACACATGATCAGAGCTTAGAAAAACTCTAAAATACACTGCAGGTGATTGAATCTCTAACTGCTGCAGCCCTCCTCTGATGCCAGCTGCAGGGGATTCTGGGATTTGTAGTTACAGGAAATGCCAGCTTGCAGTTGAACAGAATTTCTGTGATATGATCTACTATACTGCAGTAAACAGTAATTAAACAAAATGGTTTTACTCACAGACTGCAACTTGGGACCAGTCCCATACTTGGGTGTGGGACTCTTAGTGCTGACAGTTCCCCAGTTTCCCTTTAAATAAAATGGACACCTCCCTGAAAAGATGGAGCAGACAGAGAATGACCTATGTCCACCAAATGTTGGATAGTACAGGAGTGGTCCCTTTCTTCATTTTACAACAAAATTACTCCCGCTTTAGTAGGAAAAATGTTTATTTACAGTTATGCACATATCTCACTAGAATATATAATGACACATTAAAGTTGCCAGAAAAAAACAGGGTTTCTGTATAGTATAATCTCAAGCGCCTGAAAGGGGGACCTATGACAACACATACTAGGGCATCTCTATAAAGGAGTGACAGATTGTTCTGGGATTACCCCAGGTTCTGTACTTGATCTATGGATATTGAACACGCCTTAGAGCAGTGGTTTGATATGCTCTGCCAGCCATCAAGACCTCCCCAGGAGTTTTCCTGGAAGTGCAGAATTAGATTCTTTTGCACACCTGCAGTCCAGACAACATTGATGGGCCAGGCCCAGGGGAGATGCTGGAGGGGTTGTAGAGAGTTAAGTGTTGACCAAGCCCACATATTACGTGCCTGCCCATTGTTGGAACCCTTTTGGCAAGCAGTGCAGAAGCATTTAGAAAAAGGTTTTGGGATTCTGCAACTGGTGACTGCCTCCTTAGTACTTTTAGCCATACCTTGACTTGAACAAAGTCTGAGAGGCAACACCTATAGATTATTACAGATACTTTTGACTCTTGCAAAAAAGGTAATAACCAGATTATGGTTAAGTCCCATTGTACCTATTTTAACAATATGGTATAACCCTGTAGTGTATGTATGTAGATTGGAAAGACAGACAACTTTATTCAATAATACACAGCAGGCCTGTGATCAATTATGCAAAAAGATTAACATTTTATTAAATGGACAAGGATACAACAGTTGTGCTTTAGACGGTTGCAAGTTCTTGCTTGCCTCTCTTCCGCCATTCACGTAATAATAGACGGCAATAACATCTTGTGTTAAACTGAGTACCAACATATAAGTTTCATCAGAGTTGATATACTGTTTTGCTGTTCCTGGCACTTACTGTTCCATATTGTTTGTGTGTTTTTGCCTATCTTTCTGTATTTTACACTGTCTTATTTATGGCAAATGTGGAAAACAATAGGAAAAAAAAGATTATGAAAATGAATGCTGTTATACTATTGTAGGGATGTCTGAATGCTTTTGCACTACAGTAGTGATGTCTGAATGCTGCTCTACCACAGTATTGATGTCTGAATGCTGTTGTGCCAGACTGATCATGTCAGAGTGCTGTTGTACCACAGCAGTGATGTCAGAATGTTGTTGCACCGCAGTAGCTGTCCCTACGTAAGCAATAAGACACAACGGGATGTGCATGGAACAGATTTTACTGCACGCCCAGAGGCATAGTGAGGCACATGGCCACCGGCCGAGTGCCTTCAGCCTCTGGAAGTGTAGTCTAATCTGTTTCATGTACACTTGTGGAGTGTCTTATTGTGATTATAAAATGGGCTCCCTTTTTTCACTTTTTACAGTTGGGAGAAGCATGTTTATATGTAGAAACAATAGATTTACTTGTGTGCATTTATGATAAAATAGTCCTTCCTCCCACTGCAAATGATGTCATTGATGATGTCATTGTATTACTGCTGGACAAAGTTTGTTCTTTGCTGGCATAAAAATTCAAGATATGGAAAGATTATCATGGAATATTTATCATGTAATGTTTACCATGGAATACTTGGATTCAAAATTCTGCCCAGTTCCACTGGCAGAATGTTCCTGTCCTAACATACTGTACACACACACACACACACACACACACACACACACACACACACACACACACAAAACAAAGGCCTCTTCTACAGCCAAAGACTCAATTATCTCACTGTCAGGGCAAGCAGAAGAGATTTCCCTTATGAGCAAGTAAGGACGGTGGGGGGGGGTTCATTGTCAGCAAAGAAACAGTTGTAGTGAAAACTATAAACAATACTTAATGTTTCTAATTTGGGGACGGGGGTGGCATGTTACAAACGATTCCAAAATGCAAGCAAAAGTCATTGCACTCATCTCTCTCTCCAAAACAAATAAGGGAGACCAAACCAGCTGTACAATTCTTCCCTTATTTTATTGTTGTGAGACATGCAGTAACAAAATCACCACAGCAGCTGGGAGCAGAAAATACCACCTAACATTTCACCTTAAACTTTGTCAAAGGATTGTACCCTCTAGGGTAGGGCTACTTTTTATAGCAGAATTGTAACTGTTCCCTCATATACAAATTTAAAAGGACATTGTGCAAAACATTTTTTAATCACGTGAGGCACACATCATGGATGGTACAGAGAGCACACCTAAATCCTTTGTGGAAGCATGTATAAACAAGGACGATAATCTTGTCAACATCCTTAAAAACAACCCCTTTGAACAAAAACAGTTATATTGAAAAAAATCATACCCAGGGCCCGCTAATCAGCTGGAAGCCAAACACCCAAACCCATAGAAAACCAAAGATAAGAGGCAGTGGCAAAATGTGGACTGTGTACAGTTTCAAGAAGGAAAAGGAATTTCACTGAAATTATTTTGTTTTGAGATAGGATAATTCACTTCTTCTTAAGAGGAGTGTAACCAGGTCTCTCAGTGGGCTAATCAAAAACCAACATATTCTGCCAAAGACAAGGAGTACCTGAAACAAATGTATTACAGAAGACGTGCACGTTAGTCACAGTTTCAACACTGATTTTACCTTTCAGTAAGAAAGAGGACCAATTCAATCTGATCATTAAGGCCCTTCTCCATGCTATAAGCCCCCAGTGTATATATCCAAAAGGACTCTGTTTTATTGGGTGCTAGTTCTCTTTTTGCACCCCTAGGCCTCATGCTCACGTAAGGATAGCTTGTATTTTTCTTTTTTTTCTGCATTCTTAATGTGCATTGCCAGCACACAGTCACTGTTTCATTTTTGACTGTTCTAATAAGGTCACCAACTCTATCCTTTAATTTCCATTTGGTACAGCCCACATAGAAAACTCTGCATGTGCAGGTTGCCATGTAAATAACAAATGTGGTGTATTGTACCAGCTAGGATCCAAAATGTCTAGCACAGTACACTTGATACTATTAAGGTAGGCAGAATTCAGACTGACCTTGACAAAATCAGGCAGTGGGTTTTGAAATGGGAAATGAGTTTCAATCTTGAAAAATGTAAGGTTCTGCATCTTGGCTTTAACAGTAAGAAGTATGAATATTTCTTATGTGGCAAAAAAAAAACTATCAGAGACTACACTTGAAAAGGATTTTGAGGTATAAGCATCAAATGATTTGGATTTCTCCAGGCAAGTAAATGAAGTCATTAGCAAGGCAAACAAAACTATATGGGCAACACGTAGAAATATTAAATCTAGAGACCTCGAAGTTTTGGCACCTGTGTATAGATCTTATGTCTGACCATACCTTGATTATTACAGTCAATTTTGTCTCCCTTATAGAAGTGATTGCATTCAACTTGAAAGAGTGCAGAGAAGAATGACAAGACTTATGTCAGGGCTTAAGGAAATGGATTATGACAATAGATTAAGAAAACTGAATATTATGTCCCTTGAGCTGAGAAGGTAGTAGTACTTGAAGGAAATTCTACTTCTCCCAGAGAGTAGTAAGCCTTTGGAATGCCCTCCCCATTGAAGTATTATCACGTGGGAGTAAATCTGTCTTCGAGAAAAGACTCAATCACTGGATTTTGTATGAAGGGAATATACAGTACACTATTATGGGAGATGAGATAGGAGCTTTGTATGGACAATCTGCCTTTTGCTCCTTGTCCACTTCAGTTTGATCCTTAGTATGAACCTCAGTATGAACCTCAGTATTCTATATATCAAATGTCTCTCAGTTTTAATGATTTTCATCATCATCACCTTAGTTTATTGTTCATCCAGAACATAAAAAATGTTGAACATTACAACAATAAATACATACATGTGAGACTGATTAAAACACAAGTCTCATAGAGTTAAAACAATGAGTGCATCAAACAATAATTGAAACAGAAATCTCATAGGATTAGAACAGTAAATACATTAAACAATGTAATAGGCCAGTTATTTTAGGGTATTATACACAATGTAGCAACAAGTACCTATTAACAAGAAAAATCTCAGAGCTTTAAGCTTGCAGTGAGAGAAAATATTTCCCTTTGGATTTAATTACTAGTCCAAGAAATTTAGCAATTAACTCAGCATCAGCTTTACTTTTAGGATTAAATAGAACAAACAATGGATCATAGTCCAAATTTGCATATTTTATCAGAAATGTTTTATGAATTTTATCATGAGCAATATTGTAGATGGGACATTGTTTTATAATATGACAAAGGGTCTCATGAAAGCCTCTGTTACATCTGTAGAATTCTTGTGTATGTCCAGTGTTAGATGAGTTATTAAAATAAGTATGTTTAGAAACAAGAGTGCCTACCATAGCCCAAGTGATCATTTTCCTAGTATTTGGATCTATGGGCAAGGAGAGGTAGTCTTCTAGAGTTGAATCAATTTTATTTAACCCAAACCATAAAGCTTGTTTTTGTAACCTAACTTTCGCCATCTGTTTAGACTGGGCATCCATAATGAGTTTTTGTTTCAGGGTATTCTTGAAAAGGGGCAATATCTTAATCCCTTTTTGTGAATCTTCACATGGATGAATTAAAGAGGTTTTTGAGAGAATTGTTTTAAGGCTTTTAAACCAAGGTGATGAGCAGCCGTTCACAGCCCAGGCTATTTTCTCTTCAAGACAAGACTTGGGATTAGGTTAGATTGATTATTGATTATTTTAATCCAATAAGTGATCAGTCTATTATCTATTATAGAAGCTATAGGAAGCCTACCTAATTTGGCTCTCACCACTGAGTTAGCCGTTGAAATAGGTACCTGCAAAACAGCAGTGGCTCTAGCCACAAATGGTTACCAGGGCACAGCTGGGGCACAACAGATGCCAGCCAAGGCACTGATATATTGTTACTATGGGGGAAGCTCTGCATCATATGGGGCCCCAACTGGGGCACACCATTTTTTTACTGGGGCACGTGCCCTGGCGGGCCCTGGTGTAGAGCTGCCACTGCTGCAAAAGAGATTTATAAAAAGAAGATAAAAGAAGCTCTATGGTATCTGATATATAAGTGCCCCAAACGTCCAACCTGTAGAGCAGGATGGGATTAACCTGAGCTTCAGCTGCAACTAATGCTGGAATAACTGTATGCCTTCCATATTTATAGTTAAAACATAATAAGGCTTTCACAGCCAATCTGGCTTTAGAAATTTGTTCTTTCCAATGAAGAGACCATTTGCAGTTGGCAGTGAATTTAATACTGATATATGTATATGAAGAAACTACCTCAACTAACTCATCATCCAAAAGAATTTTTGGAAGAGAGGGGCAAAAATGTTGTGATCCAAATACTACAACTTTAGTTTATTTTAGACTAATTTTCAGTGCAAGCTGATCACATTTAGACTAAAAGATTTAATTTTCGTTAAAGATTTGAAATAGATAATGACAGAAGAAGCAAATCATCCACATAAGCTAGTATGTGAATATTATTATGCATAATCTGGGGGGAATCTAGTGTAAGAATTGAACTGAAATACAATAATGAATCAATATACATACTGAAAAGTAATGGTGCCAGCAGACATCCTTGCTTCACACCCTGACAGGTGTGAAAAAATTCTGATAAGGTTCTCTTATTGTCAAATCTTTTGGCAGTAATTCTATTTGTATATAACAAATAAATTGGAGTAAGAAGATTAAGAGGGATTCCTCTTTTAAGAAGACTATCCCACAATTTTCCTCTAATTACAGAGTTGAAGGCGGTTGAAAAATCTATGTATTAAGCGTAATGTTTCATCTGTCTATAATGTCTATATTTTTCAAGAAGGTGTGCTAAAACAAAGATATTATCTGTTGTGGAAAAGCCCTGGTGAAAATCTGCTTGAAACATTGGTAAAGGAGATGCAGTTTCTATCCAGTTTTATAATTTCTCTAATAGTATTCTACAAAATATTTTACCACTGATGTCTAATAAACTAATTGGTTTGTAATTAGAAGGGTGTTGAAATTAACCTTTTTATGAATTGGTACTATAATATTTTTGGTCCAAGATGGTGGAATACATTCTTGCTTAAGACATGTATTAAACAGATTAACAAAAAATGGAACCTAGTAATTCATGTGAGCTTTGTAGATTTTACTGGGTATAGTGTCTGGACCCGGAGCCTTATTATTATGTAAATGAGGTATGGCTGTTCTACTTCCACTAGAGTAATATTCAATGGTAGAGAGCATTCTGACCTCATCCAATTAGGTGTATTATTATTATGATAAGTTAAAGGTTAATTGTTGAAAAGTTTTGTAATACAACATGCAAGACTCCTTAGGAATATAAGAAGGCAAGGCTAGTGAGAAAGAGTTGGTGCCCTTCACCACTAACTGCCAAAAAGATTTAGTATCCTTTGTATCTATAGCCTGGTACATAAAACTCCATTGTTTTAGAGTGCATTTGGCTTTTTTTGGATCAAAAACATTTTATAATTTTTACAAGCTTTATTTAATTTAACAAAATTACATTTTGATGGAGTTTTCCTCACATATCTGACCATTTTCCCCTAATTTACATTTCTCTGCAGTACAGTGAACATCAAACCAGGAATTAAGAGAAGGGTTATAAAAAAATATATTTGTTCATTAATTTGCTGATAGCCAAGTTCCAACTATTTACTAATAAATTTAGCAATCTTGAGCAAACGTAAAAAGAGTTGAAAAAAGGAGACTATATCAAGTCTGCCACATTGTTCCATGTTTTTATATTTTATAAGTTTGAGTAGGCTTTAGGAGACTTATCAAAAGCCATTACAGAAAAATAAAATGGCAGCATGGTCACTTTCAGATGTCTTAACTACAGCAAAGTCCTGAATTTGATAATAGCAGTGTGGGGATTAAAGTGCGAAATTGGTGACATTCTATCCTTGCAAAGAAAAGAGGGCACATGCCCCTTTAGAATCACCTTCCCCTCTACCATTTCATATCAAAAGGTTATTGCTCATAATAAAATCCTGAAAGCACTTTCCTGAATCATTTACAGTTCTATTCATAGAGTTTCTAGTGTCTAAATTTCCCATATAAAACTGATCCTGTAAAAAGGGTAGATTATCAAATAGAGCAATTCTAGAATTGAAGTCCCCAACTACAGTAACCATATTGGTTTGAAACCGTGAGGAGGTAGACTCTATCTCTACTAACAGTTTAGTCCAAATATCATAATTTGTACCTGGGCGAAAGTGGGGAGGAATACATACATTCACTAAAAGAACAGTAGAGTCATCCCACTGTATAACTGTGGACAGAAATTCCTGCATGGAGGCCAAGTTTTCTATAGCCTTTAACCCCTCTCTAATTTTCACCAGGGTCAAGAGTCCTCCCTTCGGTCTACCCTGGTGTCTATTTTTTATTGCAGGAATATAGTAGGATTCGTAGTCATTACTAAAAGGTTGAGAAAGAGCTCATGTCTCATGTAGTGCTACTACCTCACTGTTAGAGATGAAATCCAGTCACTGAGGGTCAGCTAGCTTAGTCTCTAAACCAGCAATATTCCAGCTAAGTACATTCGGTACAACATTTTTAGTGTCAGAGTAGTGTACAACAGGGGTTGAAAGATCAGGCGAGTTAGTATCACTCAGTAGTCACAAGGTTTTTTCTGATTTTATGATGGATTTGGGAAGATAGTCTAATTTCTCAAATGAGACCAAATGGATATCAGCTGCATCAAATCTACGGCTATTTTGAACAACAATGAGAGCAGCTCCTTAGAGTCAATATAATAATTTAGGTGGGAGTCACTGATG
This sequence comes from Neoceratodus forsteri, assembly GCA_016271365.2. NCBI lineage: Eukaryota > Metazoa > Chordata > Ceratodontiformes > Ceratodontidae > Neoceratodus > Neoceratodus forsteri. Next base: position 3,423,808 of record JADMNL010000023.1, on the reverse strand, counting down.
TCAGAGTGGTCCCTTTCTACCTTACTTAAATCAGAGGAAGAAATGTCCCTCTTTATAATAGAAGCCAGGATCGCCCGGACGAGAAATGTCACATTTTCTTTGGTCTCACCTTCCAGAGTATCAATTCCAAATATGGAGATTATATTTGAATGCTGAATGGGTTCAAAATTCCAATTAAGGGATGCCATAGTAGAAGAAAAGATTTAGAATGAGAGCACTTTCCCAATCATAGTGCCCCCATGGCATATTTCCAAATTGTTGGCCAAGTAACAGGAGAAGAAATGGAAAGCACCAGAGCGTTCAACGATAATTGTTTTGCCCCGATAGATTTGGCAACATCCATATTAGTAACCATTATATAAACTGGATGCTGAGAATTAGTCCTGTCTTTATGAACAAAGCTAACTGAATTTGCAACCAGTGGTAGTTCTAATTCTGCTCTAAAAAGATATAATATCAGATCCCTTAGTGTCTCATTAGTTTCATAGTTTTTAGTGTATATATTCTCAGATTTAAATACCACTTCTTTACCAGTTAGAGTAAACTGAATCAAGGAGGAGTCATCCTTCTTTAGGAGTACCCTTTCCCCATCCACTCCTCCAGGGAATTCAGTTACTTTAGGGAAAGGGGAAGGGCAAAGAATGGGGGGAGAATTATTAGTGGGATATTTAACCACCTCCAGATCCTTGTTCTGTCACCATTGGGGGTTTCATAAGTCATACCACTGGTATTACCTCTTTAAGGTCTTTATTATCTGGCTTGCTTACTACAGTTTCCTTGTTAGTTTGCTCTAAATTTTCATTCTCAGCCAGTTTGGATTCAATACTTTTACCCTCACTCTTGATTTTTCTAGCTGTCCTTCTTCTAGAGTTGGAGTTAGACATTTTCCTTTTTTTTAGAGAGTATGTTGGGGGGGTCTTGCCCTTTCTTCCTTCTGGGAATGGGAGAATCAGGTATTATAATAGTTGAAAAGGAAAGATTTTTCTTGGGTCATTTGCCGTAAGTGTGCTGAAGTTCCTGAGCCTGATTATCCACTTTCTGCTCCAAAATAAAGAACCTTTCAGCATGTACACAAATTAAGTTTGTGAGACACTGCTTGATTCCTGAAAAGGTTCCTAAAAGGACTATGTTAGACAAAACAGGATATACTTAGTCTTAAATAGTATATTTGGAGATAGTATCGGGACACTGGGCTAAGAATTCAGAGCCCAGCTCAATGTTATTAACTTCCTTATCAAATTTAACAAAAACCTCATTTGGAGATCCAGCTAATATGTCTGCATCATTCTGAAACATGGGCGTGGTATTTAAACTCTCAGGTAGTTCCACTGGACTAAATAAGCTAAATCTCGAAGGGTGAAGAGAGATAGCAGCACCTCTATAGTTGGGCTCTCCAGACACTTTCATAGATTTTCCTGTAGGTGAGCTAGTATTAGATGCCTTTGCATCCTCATCCAAAATCCTGAAGAATAATGGGTTTTCCCTTCCAGAGATTGATTCCTTGCATATACAAAATAATCAGTAATTTTTGTTTGGCGGACCATTTCCACATCTTCTTTTTTAATATAAGAGGGCAATGCAGACAGGTTTGGCTTGATGAGTTCTCGCTCTCTAATTTGACCCTTAGGTTTCTCACTATCTCTCCAACCCCCATCTCTTCCTTATCCTGGGCACTACCAGTTTGTGTTGTCTTCCCCTCTAAGGGAAGGGGGGGGGGCAGAGGTAGGGGTAAAAAGAGAAGTGTTTGTTTGCAGATGCAAGACATCTCTTTTGTCATTAGACACGTCCTCCTGAATATAATGAACTATTTTGGCTACTTGGGCAGGTGAGCTAACAGGATTGGATATAGAACAAGTAATAACAAGTTCCTGTGAAAATATGGAACCATTTTTTTTTTTACTTCTTTGAGCTTCTGCCGTCCTTTTCTAATTTATTCTCCTCATTCATTGAACTATATTTCTCACCAGCTTTCTCCCTGGTGACTTCTTTACCACTTCTAGTATACATATTTCAAAAGAGGAAAGCAAAGAAAAGAAAAGGAAAAAAGGTACACTTGCTTTAAAGCTGCTTATTTACTAAAGTGATAGTGCTCTATTTTCTAACAGGCAAGTAATCTGATAGTCTAGAATACAACAAGAAAGTAGCAGGGAACTCAAAATAAACCTTCCTCTAGAATGGCAAACTCTGCAGTGAAATTCTATATATAGAGCATATGTGGTATAGGAAAGGCTCCTTGTATACTTAAATGGTTATAAAATAACCATTATACTACAAAAAAATAACTTTAAATAGTGTGACACAATAAAGATCAGAGCTTCAAATAGTCCAATTATCCAAACCAGTCCATTAAGGATCTACTCATGGCTAGTGAGCAAATATGTAATGTGGAAATTTTCAAAGTACAGAATCAGTACAGGATATCACTACAAGATACCATGTTCAGTTCTGTCCACAGTGGTCTTGACGATCGAAGTGTTCAGAGTCAAACAACTTCCACAGCCTTGTTAGCACATCAGCCTCTGGTATTAGCGCAGTCCGGCAATATCTAAATCTTGCTCCAGGAGCTGTGGTAGTTTTGGTGACTCACTTCTGAAAGGGCCTATACACCTCAGTAGCTCACACAAAGTCAAAGTCCAACCCGTCTTTGCTTTCATCTGTGTCTTTATGTGTACTCCACTAGAAGGATGAAGATAATTTATTGGGTAACGATACCCCTTGCAAGTCCTTTCTGAGAAATAAAAACAAACTTTTACCTAGAAGCTGAAGCTATAACTAGTCATAAAGTAAAATCTACTAGCTAATATATATATATATACATGGATGTGCTAGTCCAAGGAAATCTCTGGTACACACGGACAGGTCTTTAACTTAAACTTTCTAAACAAGATTTCAGACCTCTTGGGCTAGGTACAGGCTAGATGTGAGTAGTAAATTCAAATGGTTTAAAAGGCAAAACAGAACTTACTTATACAGATTTTCCTCTAAGCACAAAACACAGGTTAGTGCCGTTTAATTGACTTTCAGTGCCCACAGTAGAAAAATCAACAACTGCGACAGTACGAGTTAAAATACTGACTTGTGCACTGTTTTTTTAGTGCTATTTGTGCTCTTACTTGCTCAATCTGCACAAAATCAAGCAGACACAGTGCAACACAAGCCCAAATACACCAGAGAGATTCCGATTCAACTTTTATTCTCGGGAAACAATGTTACAAAAATAAATAGGTAAAAGGCCTTTCCGCCATTCGACTAATGGGCTGTAACTTTGTTTGACATTAGGTTTCTGTTGGGGTTTTGATGCACCACCATTTATATGGCAATATCATGTGACCTTAGTTTGCACATGACGCGAAAGTACATTTTTAATATATGTATGTGATATATATGTATATATATATATATATATATATATATAAACATTTAAACTCCTAGTTCTTCAGCTCTAGGAGATTAATAAGTATCTGAGAGATAACAATCAATAAAATCTCAGTAGAATCGCACAGCTCTGCACACTACTTGTGATATTCATAAAAATCACAAAATATATAGAAATGTTAAAAGTATAAAAGTCTAACATAAGACACGAAACTTCCCTTTGTGTTTGCAATTGTGCAGTTGAATTAGGTGAACTGATGGCTTTGGAGCTTTGCAGTAAAAAGTTTCTTTATGGCACAGTCTCCCCTCGGCATTGTAAGCCTTTCCAACAGGCTCTCTGTCTCCGACCTGGTCCCGCACCACCTCAGGAAAATTCCTGGACTCCACCAAAGCGGGACTTCCTCCCTGGAAAGAGACAAACTAACACCAGGGAAAAATGAATAACCAACAGCTTACAGTGGTGGCATAACTTTAATGAAATAATCACAGGCAATGTCTCCCTGCTTCTCTGCCTTATTCCACAAGGTCAGAGAGCATGTAGTGAGCTCTGTCACTCTAACAACAGCTCCTTTCTGGGAACATCCACCTTGTGGAGTCAGTAAGCTCAAGGCCAGCTCTTCTTTCCTTGCTGTCTGTTTGAGCGACCGTTTTAATGTTTGTGAATTGTAAGTTTTATTGACGTTCTGTTTTAGAAGTTTTAGGCATGTATGTAGCCGTGTACTATGCCAGTATTATGTGTCAACAATTGGTTGCCTGGGCTGCATTCTCTACTGAATGCTGTATCTTTACCTTGCTTGTGATACATATGCAAGAAAACATATATGCCAATAAAACGATCAGCTGCACAGTTTATAAAATGTAATATGCCCATAATTTATTTTATTAATGGATTCTGAAACATCCTTTCACTCCTTTACAAATGGGCACTATTTACATCTCCATTTCTTACAGCCCTTTGGTGGGGGTGGCAGCCAATTTTTAGGTTTACTGGTTGGCTGAACTGAGTGGATTAGTTGGTCTCTGAGGTTCTTAGCCCATCTATAGATGCGTCTTGGGTAGCAGGTTCTCTGAGATGTGGGTCACTACTCAATACATACCAATTCTTGTGAATAATGTTCCTCACCTTCCATGCTCTTACACTGTAAGTAGTAACAAAATGTATTTGATTTTTTGTCCTTTCATCTATCTTTGTCTCCATCTTCCTAGTTAGTAGGAATTCTTTAATTTTTATATCACAAATTGACCTGGCCTCACCTGTACAAGATTTTGTATATCACCTTTCGAGAAATTGTTCCTCCAGCATTGCAGAGTCTGCCTCAGAACCTCTTTCACTACTGCAGTTACACTTTGTATGATAATATTGGCTTCTAGGAATGTTTTCTACCATATGGCAGGGATGGCGACTACTTGCCAGGAGGATAATATTACGATCTGTGGGCTTCCTTCAAAGGCCAGGCTCCACAGTACCATCCAACCTTTTCTGTATTTTAATGTCAAGAAAGGGAATTTCCTCCTCACTGACATTACATGTAAAGCAGAGGTTTTCATTGTTCTCATGTGAATACCATATAGAGTCCTCCAATTCTGTAACATTGCCCTGCCATATCATGAATATATCATCTGTGTATCTTCTCCAAACCCCTGTTTTTTGAAAATAGAGGTTTGCATACTGAATCTAGATATATGTCTCCTCCCAGTGGCCCAGGTATATATTGACATAATTAGGTGCAAAGCTAGCACTCATAGCTGTGCCCTTCTCTTGAATGTAAATTTTCCCATAAAAGCAAAGGTGTTGCATTCTAACACAATTCTTGACATCTCTACAAGCAAATCTGTAGTGCCCTTAAGCCACCTGAATGCAGAATATTGGTATACAGTGACTCTATGTCTAGAGTCACTAACAATCAACCAACATTTTATATTCCTTCCACTACTCTTAGCATATCCTCTGTGTTTGATACAAAAGAAGAAAGCTGTGAAACCAGTGGTACTGTAACGCTGCCTACTGCAGAAATTATGGGCCTGCCAGGTGGCTTTTCTAAGGACTTATAAATGTTGAGCAGTATATAGATCTCTGCCGTCAAAGGAAATTCTATTGTTAGATACTCTTTTTCCTTTTTAGTGATGAGTCCTTCCAAAATGATCTAATCCAGAAATTCATCTAGTTTCCCGTTAAGTGGAAGTGTGGGGTCAGAACTAAGTGGCCCATAGCATTCCTTCTGGTCCAACTATCTATCTATTAACCTCTATTAACCTCTCCTATGTAATCCATAGTGTTCATCACCACCACACTGCCACCTTATCTGCAGGTTTTTTGGTAATTGCATTATTCAATTTCAAACTTTCTTTTTCCATATCTATTTCTCCTCCTGTGCACTGCAGCAGCTGGTTCTGCCCTGTCCTTATCTCCCTCATCTGTCTGCTGTCCTCTGGTCTTGCCAGACCCCATTTCCCCATGGATTGCCCTCCATGGTGGGACTGGGAAGGGGAGGGCCATCCTCCCCCCACCCAGTAATCTTGTGTCCAGATTGGGGGTCCAGCAGACTGGTGACAGAGCAGGATGAAGGCAGGCAGGGCATCATGAAGCCTACAACAAGAATTTCCCTCCATATATTTCCCCTGCCATGGTGGCCATGAGTGCATGTGCATGGAGGTGCGCACGCAGTATATAACCATGGCTGCTACACTGCACTTCTCAACTGTGGCACTGCCACCCAGCCTCCACCATATGGCAGCCATGGAGTGAGCCAGCGAATCCTCCCACGCTGGGAGAGGAGAGCAGTCTGTTGGCTGCTCGATCCTCTCCCTCTCTGCCAACCCCCCCCGGCAACCTGTGCTCGATCCCAAACATGGGTCTCCAGTATGGCAGGAGGCAAGGCACTGAGTGTCTCATGCCCTCCACACCATGGGGCTGGCTTAATTTCATACTTTCGAATGCAATTTTTTTCTTTCTTACTGATATCTGTAAATCTTGGAATTAATTCCTTCTTCCTCGACATCTCCAAATCATGCTCACTTTCCTCAACACTCAAAATTGATGTCCCTCAAATTCATTAGGGGTCTGCAGAACCTCTTGAGTGTCTGGTACAAATGGGGTATCTGTCTCAACATATGTATTTTGCAGGGTAAGATTTAATCAGCTTTATGTACGGTATGCCCCATATTTTTAATTTCTGAATAAAACAACATAGATTTACAAGCCCAGTGGCACTGAGGGTTGAGGTGTTGGACCCCACACCTCGTGCTACATCAGGGACCTGGATTCAAGAACAAGCCTGGGCCATTGGGAGTTGGCGGGGGGGGAGGAGGATTGAGCATCCCAATAGATGCTCTCCTCCTCCACAGTGGGGTGGGTTACTGGGCAGCAGACATGCCAACAGCACTACTGCTGGTGGGAGCACAGTGGTAGGGTACACGGCTCTTCAGAGTGGGGGTGGAGAGGGCACTGCTGGGTGCTTAACTATGGATTGCATCAGCATGCCATCAATCTGGATGTTAAGTCCTTTGTGCTGGTTTCCCTCTGGGGATGGGATCTACAGGGGAAAAATGCAAAACACCCCTGGAGCATTGTGCAATATGATGCCGGGGATCCCAGTACAAAGGGACCTGGCAGAGGAGCCGGAAGGGAGTACAAAGCTCTCCCCTGGAGGAGCCAAGACCCTGGACATGTACAAAAAAAAACAACATCAATTATGTACCCTACACAATCTGTACAAATCAATGGTTGTTTGAAAAAAGTCCAGATCCGCAGTGGGTGCGAAAGAAAGTCCCTTATTTAACAGTTGTAATTCACTTTTGCTAAGAGTATAATCAGATAGGTTAATCAGTTTGTCCATGTGGTTTACCTGTAGCTCTAATGTCTCAAATTCTCCCCCACTGGCTGCAGTTGCCTCTGGGACCTCCACCCCCCCCCCCGTCTTTGACCTCTAATTTTTCCCTCATAACGGATCCTCCGCGTACTGTGTCTTAGGTTCCTCTCTTGTTCTTCTTTTGAAAAATCTTCAGAGGTCTCAGAATCACTTGTACCACTTGTGCTACTTGCAGCGCTAGCATCCAATTTGCTGGTGGTCAGTACTTGCTTTAATATAGATTTTGCTTCAAATTACACTTTATTTCTTTTAGTTCCTCCCTGTTGTTTCTGCCTAGGCCAGTTCAATACATTTTCTTGTTTGTAGTCATTTTCATCCCTGAGAAACTTCCTCTTTTTGGTAGCATAAATTATTTTATCTCAGCTTTGTATTACTTCCTGTAATTCCTCCTTAAAGAGTTCAGAGTCCCTGTGCTCTTTAAACAAATTCAGTGCTCTTTCCTTTTTTTCCCATTTCTGCTTTAAGTGCTGTCTGTGCCCCTTAAATATCCTTCTGTATCAGCTCCATCTATTTAATTGATGCCACATGCGCAGTTTCCTTCCAAGCACTCAAGAAATCTTCCTTCTCAAGCCCATACATTGGAGACTTGGTAACACAATCCTCTTGGGACACAATTTACCTTGAGGTATGCTTCCATAGACTATGCTTGCCTGTGCAGTCTCTGTGCTTGGACTGCTGTTTTCCCATAGACAAAGAATGCAGTTCTAATGTCTGTTACTTCTGGGTTGCCTCCGGCTTCCTCTCCAGGCTGCTGCTCCATGTCAGCCACAGGAAAAAAGGGATCATCTCTACTAATGTCTAAAAACAGTTAGTGCCAGCACTAGCTACTTACTGGAGCTTCACATTAAATGGCTGCTGGACAGTGCTGCAGTGGAGCTACTGGTTTTTTATTGATGAGTGCACTTTAATAAAATCAAGAAACGGGCCTCTGAGCATCATTTTCCAGCATACATTTAATGAGAAGCTCTAGTAAGTAGCTAGTGCTGACACTAACTGTTTTTAGACATTGCTACTTGAATTTGTGGCCTTGCACAGCAGCCCAGATGCAGCCCAAACTGCCTCGTTCTTCTAATTATCTCTACTAAGACTGGTAAATATGCTGTCTGTAATGCCCAGTGCTCCCATGCTCCTCTCTTTGCTTGGAACCCTCTGTTCAGCTATGCTCATTCTAGAGACTCTGCTGTTTCTGACCAACCACTTGTAGGAGTCCTCCTTGGCTGCTCAGATAGAATCCAGTGTGTGCACAGAACACCCGCTTGGAGGGATGGGGGTGCCCTTGTGACAAACGATTCCAAAATGCTAGCAAATGTCACACCACTCACCTCTCTCAAAAACAAATAAGGGAGATCAGACCAGCTGTATAATTCTTCCTTTATTTTACTGTTGTGAGACGTGCAGTAACAAAATCACCACGGCAGCCGGGAGCAGAAAATACCACCTAACGTTTCACCTTATGGCTTAGTCAAAGGATAGGCCCTCTAGGGTAGGGCTGCTTTTTAAAGCAGAATTACAACTGTTCCCTCATGAAAATTTAAAGGGACATTGTGCAATAAACAACAAGACTGATGTTTTCATCTTGGGGTGATGTGGGCTTCACTCAAAAGGTCCATGATGTCATCTCACCCCTCAATAGAAGCATAGCCCTGTGTATGGTTGTCTGCACATTATTCTGTATCTTATTTACCTGGGAAGATGAGCTGAGACAAAATCTTGTTTTCAGCTACTTTTCAGGCAAGAAAAGAAAAGAAAAGAAAGAAAAGAAAAGAAAAGAAGGCAAGAGTGCCTCCAGGAGAAAGGCCTGTTTTTGATTCCTGCAACCTCCACTTGCATACTGTGTGACTCTGAGCAAGTCATTTAACCTCCCCAGTGCTCCCGGGTTGCCCCTGAAAACAGGCACCTGTGCCTAGAGGGCCTTACCCGGTTACCAAACAATAAAAATAAAATAAAATAAAGATGGGCAACAGCAGCAATTGCATTGAAGTAAAAGCTTACACCATACATGGCTCATTCAACTTATAATATGTATTAAGATGACAGCAGCAAGCACTGCTCTCTGATTGGATGAACCAGATCACCTGCTGTGCCAATACATACATAGAAATGCATGGTGCTTAATTTTTTAAGCCAAAACATTCAATACCAGGCCATTTTATAAGTGCAGTAACACACTCCAGGGTGCAGTGTGTGTTGGGAAATGTAGACACTACAACAGTGTGTGCTGAGGAGAACCCGCCTGCAGTCCCAACTGAAGGAGTTTCTATATCTCCCAACAAACACATAGAAACATAGAATTTGATGGCAGATAAGGATTGCTTGGCCCACCTAGTCTGCCATTTCCCTACCTAATGGATAAGCTGCAGATCCTAGTTAACCAACAGCCTACTTCCTCCTACCCCCACTAGAATTGCCTTATGTCTGTCCATGCTTTCTTGAATTCCTCCACTGTTTTTGACCCCACAACCTCCTCAGGAAGGCCGTTCCATGCACCCACAACACTCTCTGTGAAAAAAAAGACTTCCTCACATTACCTCTGAACCATCCCCCCTCTATTTTCAAATTGTGCCTCCTTCTTCTTGCACATCTCTTTTTCTGAAAGATGCTACCCTCTTGGACTTTGTTGATTCCCTTGAGGTACTTGTAAGTTTCTATTATGTCCCCCCTCTCTCTCCTTTCCTCGAGAGTATACATATTAAGCTCCTTTAGTCTCTCCTCGTATGGCTTCTGGTGCAGACCCTGCACCATTTTAGTTGCCCTCCTCTGGACAGCCTCCATCCTGTCTATGTCCTTGTGGAGATGGGGTCTCCAGAACTGCACACAGTACTCCAGATGGGGTCTCACCAACTGTCTGTACAGAGGGATAATAACTTTTTGTTTTCTACTGGTGTTGCCTCTCCCTATGCATCCCAGTATCCCCCCAGCCTTCCTTATTGCCTTCTCACATTGCTTGCCCACCTTTAGGTCATCTTATATGACTACCCTCAGGTCCCTTTCCATTTTTGTTGTTGTTAGTACCTCCTCCTCCTCCTCCCCCATTGTGTACTCTTCCCCTGGGTTTTTGTTTCCCAGGTGCATTACATTGCACTTCTTTGCGTTGAATCTAAGCTGCCATACATCTGACCATTCCTCCAACCTTGCCAAGTCCCTTATTATCCTTTCCACCCCACCTTGTGTATCAACCCTGTTGCAGATCTTTGTGTCATCTGCAAAGAGACATACTTTTCCTTCCAGTCCCTCTGCAATGTCACTTATAAAGACATTAAAGAGGACTGGTCCCAGTAGTGAACCCTTCAGTACCCTACTAGTAACTCCCCCTTCTTCAGAGTGGACTCCATTTACTATTATCCTCTGCGTCCTGTTGTCTAGCCTGTTTTTAATCCAGGCTGCCACCATGAGACCCACTCCATGGCTGGCTTACCTGTTGTGTGTTATTTCCTGCATAAGTCACAATAACGTCTTCATAATACAGTACTTTGGTTTCATTCTATATGGTGCCACTACTGTAACTGGGAACAGAGACCATGGGCACATGTAAAGAGTAGGGTATTGCATTTTTGCTCACATCTTTCATAAGGCACAAGCAATCTTAGGTTCTATAAAGCAGGCAGTGGAAAGTCTGTCACAGCCTAAGGCAAGGCTTTTGCTATAATTGGGGCTTAGCCACTCTGTAAGTATATACATTGCTTGGGCTCTCCATGAGAACATCCTTGTGGCACTGTTCCTCCTGTCCCCCATATCAGTTGCGTCTTATTGATGATGGTACTCTATTTTTTATTAGTTTGATCTAATTACCATTTCAGTCAGTGTTTTACTTTCTTGCCATCTAGATTTTGTGCTGCTCTGCAAACCATGCACATACTCTGAGGCTTCATTTCCAGTGCAGTGCATCATGGGTATGCAAATCCCTGTACATGTCAGGCTGACAAGGCTTCACCAGAACAAACAACATCTTTTAAACAGACTTGCACATCTGATCCAGGATAGGCTGAGTATGACAACATGCATGTAAAGGCTGCGCACTCCTCCCTCGCATCTAGGGGTATATGGTGGCATCTCTAATCCAGTGGAGCACCTGCCTTATTCCTTGAAATACCAGTACCTTTACCCTTACCTTACCACCATGGGTTAGGGTGAATAGGGACCAGGGACAACCAGTGCCATACTGGAAGCTGCTGTAGGATGAAGCAAGATGCTTTTATTAAGATGCGAACAATGTCACACAGCCTGGGAGGGCTTTATCCTTGCTTTTTGGTTCATCTTCAGCTGCCTCCAAGTGTTTACAGTCTAGTACCTTCTCCCACACTGCCCCTAATTTCTGGAACTCCCTCCCCTTAGGTATCCATCATTCCCCTAGTCACGCCACTTTAAAAAGGACCTTCGAACCTTCTTGTCCAAACCTTCCCCCTGTACATGCTTTAACCCACCATAGCTCACTACTATCTCTTCAGACAGCTGCACCCCCCAACATAATGCCTCCCTCTCCTGGTCAAGCTAGTTACTCTAGCTGCGTCAAACAGCTAGCGCCCTAAGCACGGTCAGTTGCTACCTAATGTAGTCCACCTTGGGATACTTTTGTCCAGCTATTGCTGTAATAGTAATGACCTCTCTGATTTATTTCAACTTGCTGTATGATATATGTTCCATTTTTGTTATCCTTGCCACATGTTTTGTCTCCTCAATGTATTATATATGTCTTCTTTCTGTTTTAACCCTGCCCAAATTGTTGGACTTCTATTTGCTCTTACTATGTATACCTCATATTAACGGTTACTATGTATATTTTATATTATCTGTTACTATGTATACCTCATATTAACTGTTACTATGTATATCTCATATTAACTGTTACTATGTATACCTCATATTAACTGTTACTATGTATATCTCATATTAACTGTTACTGTGTACACCTCATATTAACTGTTACTATGTATATTTTATATTAACTGTTACTATGTATACCTCATATTAACTGTTACTATGTATCTCATATTAACTGTTACTATGTAGACCTCATATTAACTGTTACTATGTATATTTTATATTAACTGTTACTATGTATACCTCATATTAACTGTTACTATGTATACCTCATATTAACTGTTACTATGTATACCATATGCACTGGGTGCAGTATAGCGCAGTGGTTTAAGGCTCTGAGCTGCAATTCTGGTGACATCCAGCAGACCAGACTGGGGTTTGAATCCCACAGCCCCCACTTGCATACTGTGTGACCCTGAGCAAGTCACTTAACTTCCTTGTGCTCCCAGGTCACACCTGGAAACAAGCTTCGGCTTAGTGTGCCTTTCCTGGTTAAACAATTTCCCTCCTCTCCCTTTCCCCTAACTGTTACTATGTATACCTCATATTAACTGTTACTATGTATACCTCATATTAACTGTTACAATGTATACCTCATATTAACTGTTATCTACTGTTAATCATATTTTGCATTGACTTTTGCCATTTGTTTCACTTTGTTTTATCTTTTTTCATACTATTGTATCTTATACTGCTATGCATTACTTCCCTGTAACCTCCTGGGTCATGTCTGAAAATAATAATTTCCATGGCTAGCAAACCCGTCCGGCCAATTCATTTCCACAAGTGTGTCTGACACCCAGTACATTACACTGTTCCCATATTCCACTACCAGGCTTTCTTCTCTTTGTTCTGCAGGGGGGTCTGCTGCTGCTGTTACATTCACTTCCTTTTCCAAAATCCTGCCTCCCCATTTATCGAGATTCCTGGAGATCTTGCACTCCCAAGACCTATGTGCCTCGGCACCCTCCCAGGCAGTGTGAGCACTACCATGGGGGCAAACTTACCTGCACGTGTCTTACATGCTAGCAAGTAGAAATCACATTATGGTTCCAATACATCAACATCATGATCTACTCCTAAGAATATAATACAGTTAGTCCAGCAGTGTGTACCTCCCTCTGGCAGCTACAATGATTGCCCTAGTGACCCAAAGAAATGGACTCCCATGTCTGACCCCATCCAGCGACTAACCAGCCCCAGCTCTTATCAGACCACCTCTGCCTGATGACCATTTTTTTGGGGAGGGGGTTCATACTGTAGCTACTACTTAGGTTTTCTCTTTTTTTCCAACAGAGCAAATTCAGTGAAGGTTAACTTACCTGCTTGCTTACTGCATTGCGTATAGATGATAGGAGAGCATCTCATGGATCCTGGCCACCTCCCTTATGGGGTGGCCATCTACAACACCTTGGTGCCATCGAATTTCGATCTTCTGGTTCTCCAGAGGCCGGACACTAGATGCAGTCCACCTTCCTCCCAACTGGAGCTCTGGGGGTGTTCTTCCCATACTGGACCCCAACTGGGTTTTGAGCCTCTGGAGACTTCACCAAAGGTCAACAGTGCCACATGGACCCAGGGACCCTGCCACATCCCTGAAGCCATAGCCCCCCCCTTGGGTCAGTCACAGCCAAGGCTTCTGGCCTCTCCTTGCTGTTCTCTCACTGGGCTCCTCTTTCTCCCTGGAACCACAGCTTGCCTTCTCCTCTTGTAGTGTAAAGGAGGAAGGCCATGAATATTCATACCTGAATTTCCTGCGGCTGGCCAAGTCAGGAATCTCTAGGTATAAACTCCAGGCTCCCTGTCTTCAAGCTGGGGAATCACAGAACATCTCTCAGTGTCAGGCGTAACCCTTCAAGTGTGCTCCAGTTACCAGCCTCAAACTAGGTGAAGGAAGAGGCTGGTTACATACAGATACATGCTTCATCATCTTTGGGACTCCTGAGTGTACTGCAGTCATACAGCACATTTACATTACCTGGGCTGTTCTGTTGCCATCTGCAGTGCTCACCTGCTGTTCCTCCCAAAACCCATCTAACCTGCGTTTACTCAACAGACATCACTACAGGGGCAGTCTCTGCGCTGGACTGAACTTCTGATGTTTTGGACTGACTTGCTGCTGGAGCCTTTGTGTTGCAGTTATTGTAAATATTCAGTTCCATCATTCTGCATCTAGTGTTGTCAACCAAGCAGGGTCTGCATTGATAATGTAGGTAGGAAAAATGGGCAGACGGGGTGGGCCAAGTGATCCTTATCTGCCTTAATAGTCTATGTTTCTATGTTCCAGTCAGGATCTTAAATAACTACAGCCACATGAAAATTGATGGTATGTCCCTTGTATTTATCTGTTTTCTAAACAGATTATATTTTTGGGAGTGAGACAGCAGAGAAAGATGGGCATATCAAAATATACCAATGTGGAGCAGAAACAGATAGCTAAAGGCAATTATATTTAAGGCAGTGAATGCCATCAATATGCTATAGTCGAATCTTTCAAATACATTCTATTTTTCCATTAGTTTTTATCAGTCATCTGGCTCTGGAAGGGAAATCAGACTTAACACATCTTAGGTTTCATAACACAGCTGTTAAGAATCCATGGAGACCGAGTATTATCAAACTGATACAAAATGTTTTTTAACTACATTGCCGACATGAGAAAAACAAAGCACTGCATGTTAGGACAGAAAAAAATTGCTCTGGCCTAAACCTTTCTCTGAAGTGATATGCCACAATGTTCAATTTGCATTCAAAATTGATCTTTATCTATAAACATAGCTTATTTGCCAGTGATACTGTCATATCAGTAAACATTGCATGTTCTGACACCTAATTCCTCAAATTGTTGCTAGTTTAGTGGTCAGTAGGTATTTAACATAAAAATGTCCTTTAGTGAAAATAATGTAACATTTATTGTTTATCACATTAATGTAAGATTAGTCGAACTATAGTGGGTTACCGATTCTGTCAACATCCTTTTAAAATAAAATGATTTAAGTAAGTGGCATTTTGAGAAACAACTAACACGGAGAAACACTAAAAACCTATATCCATACCTGGTGGTATGTATCTGGCATTACAAGTTGCAGAAAGTGTTAAGGGATCATAACAAACAGTGCACCAGGGAGACAGGAGAAGGAAAGGGACTGCAGAGGGTACCTGTGAACCAGGCAACCGCAATTGGGTGCCAAAAAAATAGTGACTCAGTTACAGTGCCTGTGTTCAGGGCTATCTGGTGGGGGGGAGTGACTGGATACCGGGGTGGGTGACATATGGCGTTGGGAAGTATGCATGCATACACATGTATGCACATGTGTGGGAGGGGGAGAGGCAGGGGAGAGATGGTATGTGGAAGGGGGTGTGGTGGTGGGCAGCTGCCAAGCTGGTCCACTACTGTGGTGGAGAGGGTGGTCGGTTGGGAGGTGCAGGGTTTGGGTCTGGGCATTTTTTTGCTGGCAGGCAGCATTCAATTTTTAAGTTTTCACTGACTTGCACCCCGGGTTGAGAATCCATAAGTGAGGGGGCAGGGGCACAACCCTCCGCATTAAGAAAAAAAACTTCGCCAAGTCATGGGTGCCCTCTTTCTCCTTGCTGCATGAGTGCAGACTGCAGGAAATTCATTTCACGATGTACACTCGTCGTAACGGCAATAGCTATTCTGCGATTGCCGTTATGACATAAAACCAATTGGAGAGGATGAGAGGTAGTTAGAAAAAATACGCCTGTGCTGGTACATGAACCCAGCAAAACACTGATCACTCTGCTGCAACACAGCAACTTATAGTCACCTGTAGGCCGTTTATGCTGCCTAATCTGCACTGGGGCAACTCATCTGCACCACTGGCACCAATGCATGTTAGGCCATGTACATGGGCCTATACTCTCAAGCAGACACTGTGTCAGAACCCCCAAGGCAATGTCCATTTAGAACACTTGCAGTGAGCACACTGGAGAGGCAATCTGTGGGGAAAGCAATATTTGAGATCTGCAGAAGTTTACCAGAGGAGAAGAAATATCCAAAAATGCCTGTTTTGTGTATATCTCTCCTTTATTCTATGACGTATCCATTCTGTTCCATTTTATGTAACCCTGGGCTCGATTTTCAAAGGGTGGCGCAGGGCTTGTATCAACCCCTGCATCAGACCCATTTTGTGGCGCAGCTGCACCAAACTCCTTTGACACAACTGCACCCGATTTTAGTACATCAGTCTCCTCATTTTGTGGCAACTTTCACCAAAGATTTGACACAAGTCCTGTAAAAAGGATCCCACACATGGCACAAGTTAGACCAGTGAAAAGCTGATTTAACTTGTGGCATTTGGCGCTCGGAGAATGAAAAACCCCGATTGCCATCCGGGAGAACGCCGCAAATCCCATGCTGCAAATGACTGGTGCACCAGGGGCTTGTGGCATTCACTGGCCTTTAAAATTTGGACCCCTGTATTTATAACCTGCCACTCCCACCCCAGGTCGCACCTGAAAACCCATATTGACTTAGTGTGCTTTCCTGGCAAAAACACACAAACAAATACATAAATAAGCAGTAAACAAAGAAACAGACAAAGTACTTCAAGGGTGGACATACGGATAGTTGGAGATGTAGCTTTCTGGTACTGAGATTATGGTTTCTGTAGAGATAATTAAGTTTTTGATATGATTATCTGATTGACAGGCATTTAAAGTTTGTGACATTTTAGAGGGGATACAATTCAGTAGTTTGATTTACAGTGTACTGGCTGTTTTTTCCTTGTTTGAGCAGAGTGTAACCGTTATCTTTTCTGTCAGTTCTGACTCAGTTCATTAAATATTTACATTATTCACTGTACTGTATTGCTTTGAATCTGTTAACTGACAGGCTCTGAACTGAAATGTGTTTATTGGTATTTCATTGCTGTACTGAGCTGTCTGGAGTCAATCAATCAGTTAATCAAATCTTTATTTATGCAGGCGATCATCGTTGAGCAATGCTCATTTATAAGATGGACCTGGGTGGAAACCGTTAGACATAATAACACAAAGCAGTACATTTATAAACAGTTAGAGCAAATAGGTACAAATACTGAATACAGGGCAACCAAAAACAAGAGCCCATAAGAACTTGTATAGTTCAAGGTAATAGTTGAAAATATAGACAACATATACATACATAGAATATCTGGGCGCAGTAAAAATAAGCATAGTTAGATACTATTGTAGACTATAGTGGACTGAGTAACAGCTTGTCCAGCAGAGAAAGGTTGGGATAGAGGGGTGGGGAAGGGGGTGCAGAGGACTACCTAAGATACAAAGGGAGAAACAAAACAGGATGGGGGGAGTGGACAGGGAATGATGGAAAGGAACTGGAAGGGGGATAAAGGGAATGCAGAGTACAGGGGAAAGTGCAAGGAGATAGGCCTCAACCAAGGGTACGAGGAACTCCTATCCTGAAGATGTGAGACAAGGACTGAAATTAAGATAGGGGATAGCAGTAGTAAAGAAGGATGGGGATGCAAAGGGAGATGATGGGACAGCTAGGTTTAAGAGAGAGGTGAACAGGACTCAAGATACCTAAGCAGTATATACGGGTCCGGGCAAGATGGGGAACCATAGCAGGCACTGATGCAGATCCTGGATGGGCGAAGCAACTGCATACTTCTTTGACTGAGTGGGAATATAATGTCTTGAAGGCAGACAGGCAAACAGGGATGCTCAATTTGAGAGTTTTTTGCAGATTGTTCCATAAAGAAGGCAGTGCAAAGCTTACGGCTGCTCTACCAAAGTGAGATTTAGCCTTAGTTACTTTGAGTGAGATAAATGAGTAACTTCTTAGAGCATAGTTACCTATTGCGCTTAGCAGAAGGCAGCTAGAAATATAATGTGGCAGTGTAGTCAATTGTCTTTGAAGAGTTGTTTCCTCCCTGTCTTAGTTTCAGTAGTCCCAAATGAATCTTCATCAAACCTTGCAAAAAAAAAAAAAAACAGTTTTGTTGCAGCAGATGCTAAGCCAATGTACTTGCTTTTTTTCTCAGCTCTGCAGTACAGTGCGCAATTTTTTTTCTAGCCTGCAGTATTTTGACCTACTTCCATCCCTTGTAGTTGCCTCTTGGGCTGGGTTTCTGTTGGAATCCTGTTAAAAACCAAAGAGTCAAGGAATGAGTCAGTGCTTCCTGATCAAAAGCAGCCCGGAAGACCATGTCAATGATAAAATAATTATGAAAAGTGACAGTTCCCTCCCTCTTCCATGGCCTAGCCCAGAATGCTTTTACCGCTGGGATTTAGGGCTACCCTCCCCCGTTGTTTGACCACACTGTCCATTAAAAGCAAGTCTGCACTTCAGCATGTTCTTTCATAAATATGATGTTTCAACTATTAGAATTTACTAGAGAACAGCTTTTTTTCATTTTCAATGTCAGTGTCCCTTTCCAAAGTTTTGTTAGCCTATCCAAAACATCTGTATAAAAAGCATTTGCCTCTCCCTGGTAAACCACACTGTGCTTTTTGTTTATTGTATCATAGTGCTCACCACTGCAACAGACTGTAATGTCACAGACAACAATTGTGAGGTCCATAGGGGAGAGACAGATACATTTTGAAAGAGTCAGTGAAACAAGTACTGCGTTATCTGCAATATTTAGTAGATGAACAACACAGAAAATTAAAAAAAACAAAACTATAGAACACTGAAGTTAAAACAACACTGGTGTAAATCTGGTAGTTTTAAGCTTTTTATAATAGTTGAAAGTTTCTATCACAAGGGAACACTTTGGAAAACATATTCTAAATACAATTCTTTTTCTTTAGCTTCCTCTTTTAAGGGCTGCAGTGGGTGGAGCCCTGCATACCTCCTGCTATCAAAAAAGGACTCTTGCATTCCTTCCGACCAAACAACATGTTGGAGTTGTACCACAGTTGCCTCTGCATCCATGAAGCACTCCACTCATGCTGCACTATTTTCAGTTTTAAAAATTGGGCACCCTGGGAATGGGGCACCCCAGTGTCACTATTATGCTTCTGGGGGGGGGGGGTGAAGGGTGCTGAAAGGGAGGGTTGGGGAGATATCTCTAATTAAAAAAACAAAACAAATGGCAGTCACAACGGAACATGGCACACTCCACCATGTCCAAGATGGCTGCCGCACTGTACTACGCATGTGCAACTACTAGCACATGCACAGTATAGTGTGGCAGCCATCTTGGTCATGGCAGACTGTGCCATGTTCCACCATGATCACCATTTGTTTTTTCTCTTTTTAAATTAGACATATCCCCCCACTAAACCCTCCATCCCAGTTCCCCACCCTCGAAACGTAAGAGTGACACTGGGGGTGCCCAATCCCCAGTGTCATGATCAGAATGCTGTTTTTTTTTTATATTCCCCCACCCAACCTTCTCTCTCAGCACCCTCCCAGAAACATGACAGTAACACTGGGGGTGCCCAATCCCCTGTGTCGTGATCACCAATCCATTTTTTTGGGTGACACCCTCCACTACTGTGCATGCTCAGGTATTTTTTTTTTAAATCACCCACCCACCCACCCCACCTGACCCTGCCTCTCAACACTCACCACCCCAATCCCCCAAAGAATGTAGTAGTGACACTGGGGGTGCCCAATCCCACAGTGCAGGAATCCCTCTGTCTTTTTTTTAATATGCCTGTAAAAAGAAAACCATCCATTGATGTATTTTGCAGTTGTTAAACTCCCTCCTCCTGACCCTCCCACTCAACATCCATCACCCCACCCCCCTGAAGCCCTTACTTATTGATCGGGGGTCCAATGCTGTAATCCTCTCTGGACCACAGACACATCTTTATTCTTCAAAGATGGACTATGAACTGAGAAAACAGGCATGTAGTTCAATATATTTCAATGGGGTTTTGAACTTCGTGCCATAACTTGGCCATTTTTGCTTATTTATGCTCCAATTTTTTAACATGCCTCTTTTGGGACCCCATCTCATGAACAAGTCAAATCAAATCAAATCAGACTTTATTTGTAAAAAGCACCTTTCTAAAATCAAGGCGCTTGTACATAATTCATTAAAACAGATCAATAAACAAATACAACTAATTAAAACCATAAATACAGCAGATTAAAACTCATAATAACAACAGCGGTGTTAAAATTCAGAGTGTGTGCTAGGCTAAAAAGATATGCCTTCAAAGCCACTTTAAAGCTTTGGATGGTCAGGCAATCTTGCACCTGATGAGGTAGAGAATTCCACAGGGTGGGGGCCATGAAACTGAAAGACTAGCCCCAGATGTCTTTAAACGAACCCTGGGAATCTCTAGCAATCCCTCGTCGGTGGATCAGAGAGGGCGGAAGGGACAGTAGGGGTGAAGGAGATCTTGCAGGTAAGCAGGTCCCTGGTCATATATAGGTCAGCAAACTGATCATGAAGGTGATCCGCCACTGTACTGGCAACCAGTGCAGTCTGTGGAGCACTACCAGTCAACCAAGATGGAACCCTACTCTTATTATTGTATTTATTATTGTATTTGATTTTCATAGGAGCATATTCATCTTCAGCTTCATAAATCCTATTTTTGATAAATAACCAGCATTCTTCACAACTAAGTGACTGAAGCTCATTATCCCATTTAATGTTTTTTTGAAATAGTTAGTGTTTATTAGTGTAAAATTAGTTTTATTGTACTTTTTTTTCACAAATATTCAATGTTGTGGTCTAAAAGATGCAAATTTGATGGAACCTGTAAGGGCTACATGATCATTTCCACCTATGGGGGCTTAGGAGTAATGTTTTCCACGAGATTATCAACATTTGCAAGGATTAAATCTAGTATGCTAGTGCCCTGAGTTGGTACTGTTACCAGCTGTGTTAGTCCCATGGAAAACTGAGAGTTGATAAAGTGAGTGTCAGCGTGACTTGATCCAATCAGTAAATCCCAATTAATACCATGGTGGTTGAAGTCACCTAGGATCACAACGATCCCTTTTTCAGCTACAGTGATAATCTCTGCTATTAGGGCTTTATAATATTAGTCGCTAGAGTTAGGTGGCCTGTAGCAGTTTCCAATAAAGAGTTTCTGGTTGTTCTTTATCTCAAGTTTAACCCAGATGCTTTCTTTTATTACTTCTGTTGTTATAGGTGGATTTATAAACTGGATTCTATATTATTTTTAATGTAAATACAGACTCCCTTCTCCCTTTCTGTCTACTCTATTCTTAGGATAAAGGGTGAAGCCTGGTATTTCTTTGTGACAATAACTGGCATCATCCCACCACGTCTCAATACAGTGACCAGGTCGTGACCATTCCTTGTCATAATGGCTTCTAACTCAGAGACTCAAAGGGAGTTGATGCTTCTAGCATTAGTTGACAGGAATTTAAATGAGTGTGTATTTCTTTCTGAAACATTTGTTTCCATGTTCCCCTGTCTAATTAGTTAAAACTTTTGGTTATGTGATTTTTGATTTGTTCAGCCAACTGGTTATTACTCTCTCTGATCAGGTGTAGAACATCCCAGCTAAAAAAGACTGTACCTTCCTTCAAACTTCTCCCAGTGAGTGAGGCAAGCAAAACCCTTTTGAATTGTCCACTTGTGTAGCCATTCATTAGTAATTTTTATTTTCTTGTTTTTATAATAGCCTGCTCTAGGTACAGGTGGGATTTCGGATATGGTTATACAACATCCTTTTGCCTCTAATATGCTACATACGTAGATATTCAAAATCAACTTTAATATTATTGATTGTGGTGTTGCTTATTTTATTGGTGCCAACATGCAGGATGCCAAGTGGGCTGTATCCAGGATCATGCAGTATATTATCTAACATAGGTACAATGTCAACAATCTTAGCTCCCCCCAAAACTGCAGCATGCTTTACTAGCTTTGTCAACACCACATACTGCATGGTCTATGTATTTCATCATAGAATCTCCCAATACAAACACTTGCCTTTGGGGAATTATTCTCCTCGCTAGGCAGAATTGCATTTTCTGGTTGTGTTAAACCAGGGTTGTCACTGATTATTGGGGTTTGCGTGTTAGTAGTAGATGTTGACTCTACTTGATTTTTTGCAGTTCCGATTTCCATGTCTGATAGGCTGTTACCAACAGGTTCCATGGTAGATGGAGGGACCTGTGCAACATCTGCATGTTTTGTCGTAGATTCAAGGGATTTACTAAGGGGAGAGAAGTGGTTTGTTAATGGTAGCTCAAAATTCATTGCCCTTTGGCCTTTTTAATTTTTCTCTTTAGTAACCACTTCAATCCATAGTTCATCCTCACCAGCAGAAAGTTCTACCAGATCATCCTCCATGTTCCTTTTCTCCTGCCTTTTTCCATTTGTTTCCTTCAGTGGGTCTATTGCATTAATGGCCTGATTCATACTAGTTTCCATAGATTTTATTAAAGTGATTTTAGCCTGTGCTTCACAATCATTTGTTAGCTTTGTTCTTTTCTGGAGCATGTCATGCTGGTCGGTTTTAACATACTAAGGTTCATACTAAGGTTGTTTATGAAAAACTGTGAGCAAAAATTACCCATGTTGTTTTTCATCAAATGTCCCCTATTAGTTAATAACTCAAACTCCCATTTAGTACCCATCGGTCAAGTTTGTTTTTGAAAATCATCTATTTTTACTGATAATTATCTCCAGTGAAAGGGCATTCCATGCTCCAATTGCCCTCTGTGAAAAAATGTTTTTTCTATTATTAGTGTTAAAGTTATATTTATGTAGTTGGAGCAGATGTCCCCTGGTTTCTATCCTATCTTGTTTGTACGTGAAACCCATCTTGGTGAATAGATGTGGGTCATTTATAACATCCCATAGAAGTAACATATTTCCCCTATAACATATCTGCTTGAGTGACATCAATTTTAATTCCTTGAGGCGGTCCTGATATTCTTTGTCCCTGAGTCCAACATCCCTTAGTTTAAGTCTGAATTTGGCAATTTCCTGTTCTAGAGACATACTATACTTACATTTAGAACAGGTGTAGGATTCACTTACTATAATAGGTTCTACAAACATGTACAAACAGCACTGTCTACATTTGGTGCCTGTGTGCCCCTTGAGTGTTTTAATAATATTATCCATACTGCTACCAAGTAGGTTTGGCTTGTGGGTGTTATCAGATATTATAGTCTAATTTTTTTTTCAATTGTTTAACCAGGAGTAGCACACTAAGCTGAAAGCTTGTTTACAGGTGTGACCTGGGAGCAGAGCGAAGTTAAGTGACTTGCTCTGGGTCACACAGTATGCAAGTGGGGGCTGTGGGATTCAAACCCAGGTCTCCAGATTTGCAGCTCAGAGCCTTAAACCACCATGCTATACTGCTTCCCAAATATTTGTCTAGCTTAATACGCAGCAGGAATAGTTAGGTACTTACTGAGTGGAGGGGATAGAATGTATGTAGAAGGAGGAGGAAGAGTTTAATCTTTAGCCCTTTTGGCCCTGCTGGACATGCTAGACACACACCAGAACATATGTGTCACTGTGTGCATCTCAGCACATGCCAATGCATGCATCTGCCCCACTCACATTCACCACGCTGGTGAGGTACGCTCCTTATGTTCCCCCGAGGATCAGAAGTGACGAGGAGCACTTCCGGTTCTTCATGGAGATGAAAAGACAGAAACAGCCTTAAAAGGAGTTAAACACACTTGCCACCTTATTCGGTGGTCTTCTAAAGGGGAGGAGCACTTCCCTTGCTCCTCAATGGAATAAAATACAGATGGTGCTATTGCAAGGGATAGTGGAGCTAGGGAAGCCTCCACAGTCCCAGAGTGCACAATGCTGTCACAGACTATAGGGAGACACAGAGTGTCACTTCCCCCTGACATTGCTAGGCAACAGCCAGCAAACACCCTCTCACCAGAGGGATGCTTCACTTGTCATCAAAAGTGGTGTCCCAAGAAAGTGTCCACAGACATTCCTATTTGTACAGTAAGCAGCCAACATTTACTCTTGAGTGTCACAGCCCATACAAATTTCAATATTTTTACCCCAAATTCCTCACCTGCATCCCTATTGGCTCTAGCCAGAGTTTGTTTTACAGCAACTTTGGCTATTATCATTAAAAGGGAATCACTGTTCTCTAGACGTCATCTGTTGGGGCTAATTACCCCCATCATAATTTTCCGCTTGTGACATCACAAACTTTTACTGTGGAAATGATTATGATTAAGGGGGAAGTGTAGTCTAGTGGGTAGAACACTGGCTTGGGATCCAGGAAGTCACAGGTTCAAACACTGCTGGAGCCAAATACTCACTGTGTGACTTTGGACAAGTCTCTTAAGACCAAACCATCAAACGGCCCACACCTTATCACCTACCTGCAGAGGGGCTATTCCGCAAGTATGTAGGGAGCAGGGGTACCACTCCTGAAATGTGATGACCCTCCACACATCCACATCCACAGGCTGCTGGCCCTCTCCACACCCAATTCCTGTCCACATGTCTGGTATTGAAGACGGGACGGGTGTGTGCTTGTGCTGCATCCACAGTGTAAGATCCTCTATGGTGCTGAAGGCTAGCAGAGGGGGGAAGGGAGGATATGTAGTCTTAAGGGCTGCATTATCACCTATGCACCCCCTTCACTTAGCGACAGCATCATTTCTGGGGCCTGATCGCCCACCCCTACCAGCTCCCAACCCTGGAAGCCTCCACAGTCAGCTGTGGGCAATACCAGCACCTACCGGCAACATTTACTCTTGAGGTGCTCCAACGGGTATTCGGCAGTCCTTGGAGGAATATCATACCCTGTCAGCCCCTGCACCCTGCACAGGTAGGGATCCACTGGGGGCCTGGAATGGGTATTCAACTGGATGCCAATAGCACTGCCACCACCAGCTCTGCAAATGAATCAGCACCAGTGGAGTGCCATGGGTGGGAGTTGGGGATACTATCCAATGTTGATGGGCACTGGGATGTGCACAGCTGCAGCTGGGATACTCTCAATTCAGGCATATCCAAGTCCTCTATAAGATCTAGCCCTTTGTCTCCTAATGCTCCAGTTAACCAGCTGGGAAATGGGTAGAACAGGACCTCACTGGAATTGAGAAGTTCCATCTTGGCTGGTATCCTGTGCAAAAAAAAAAATTATTGCAAAAACAATAAATGTTAATGTAAATAGTTATTATGAAAATGGGAAGTCAAAGAGCAAGAAATTAATATCCACACAGACACATCTAAAAATCTGTTTTTCCAAAGTTTCCAATGCGATTTTGCTATCTCTTTAAAGAGCTCCTGATGCAGTTGAAATAACTTCAAAAAAATGAAATATTGAGACTTAAATGTAGCTTATACAGTACTTCGTATTTTACTCTGTAATTCTCACCCTTATTTCCTTATTACTAAGGGTATTTGCATGAAAACAGTATCTCTACCTTTTCAGCTCTGACTGCTTGCCTACACCTGACATCACAATTCTGTTTATGACATCACAGTCTGTTGCTGTGGAGATACTCATGATGTCATAAACAGGGGGTTGTGATGTCAGGTGTAGGGAAGCAGGCAGAGAAGATAAAGTCTATTGGGACAGGGATCTTGCTGTCATACAACTCTTTCAGTTATAAAGAAAATGGGGAACTAATTACTGAAAATATATGAAGTAATAAAGAAAATGGGATGGTGTTGAATATTAGCTTTCTTTTTTCAAAGTTTTCCAAATGCAGTCAGGAGCTCTTTAAGGAGGCAGAGTCGCTTTTCAGGCCTTTGCAGCTTATGATTTTCTATTTTTCTAACCTGCATTTTCATGCTTTCTTTCTGTCACTGGCATTTGTCTGTCAGGCGCTCAGGGCATACTCAACCACCTGCACCCCTCTCACCTACCTAGACTCAATGAAGCAGTGGTTTACCCCACAAAAGCAGTTGTGTGTCAGGAGGTGTTGTGGGTGTGGGGCCTGGATGAACTGAAGTCTGTTGTCGCAGGTGCCCTGGTCCATCTTCTGTTTTCCTGTGGCTCTCCCTCGAGACATCCATGGCAAGGATGCACAAGTGCGAGTGCACATGCAATGCATGTTGCTGCACGGCATCAGCTAACATCTCCCCTCATCCTAGTTCACCAACCAGAAGCATCACCTGTGGTCACCCCGGTGGCACTGCTACGCTGGCGGCACTTGTACCCCCTTCCCAGAGGAGATGAGTGTTCCCTGGGATGCTCAAGCCTCCTGCACCTGACCACCCCCAGTGACCTAGGCTTGTTTCCAAACCCAGCCCTACCACTGCGCTAATGGGCCAGATGTTGCAGCTCAGGATTTTAGCAACAGTGCATTACAGAAGTAAAAGATTTACTGACATGATCTTATCTGACTTGTCTAATTTAATTTTATTATTTTATTTTACAATTTGTTTTGCCAGGAAAAGAGCAATGAGCCAAGGTTTGTTTCCAGGTGCATCCTGGGAACACAGGGACGTTAACTAACTTGCTCATGGTTACACAGTATGCAGGTGGTGGCTGTGGGTTTCAAACCCATTTCTCCAGGTTTATAGCTCTGTGCTCTTCACCACTACACTATACTGCTTCTCTGCAGTTTGACATAAGGAATCCGAAATATCCCAAAACTGCAAAGCAGCACAAAATTTTAAAAAAATTAAATACTTTCTAATTCTTTGCTGCTGGCTTCAAAATAATTAATACATGCCCCAATCGCATCTAATTAGCTATTACTTATATCCCCCCGAAAACACATAACGCATGCATTCCCTTGGAATATGCAATATATTATCAATATGGTCTAGTAATGAGGCTCCAGCCTTTTTCCCACTGGCCTGGGGCACCCATGAGCAACTCGGGTTCAAAAATAGGCAGTTGGTGTCTGACAGTGGGGTGCTTTCTTTAAAATGCTGGGGCCTTCAATTTTTACGTAAAGGATTACATTTAGTTTTGATGTCTCATAGAGCCATTGCCCTGCTGTCTCTTGCCCAGAAATGATGTTGATGTCATCATTATTTGCACTATTTGATGTGCTGCTGATTCAATGATGCTTGTATCCTGTATGGACTGTTTGATTTCATTTGTTTAATCTTGCACTGTTATAACTAGTAACTCTTCATTAGCTGTTTAACTTGCACTGTTCAACTTTTACTACTTAATTGTTGTTATGTGTGATCATCTTTATATGCTGGTGGCATTTTGTTACTGCCTGTCTGTAAAGTTATACCACTGTGCACCATACTGCTCTGTAAGTATTCCAGGCCATGCTTCAAAATAAGCAGCTGTTTGCCTAGTGCATGTTCTTGGTAAACAAACAGAGAATAATTAACACCAAAGTCTGAAGAACAAACTGATTCACACACTTGCTTCAACGTTGCCTTGCCATCACTAGGCATGAAAACAAAACTCAAGTGCCTTACTGATGTCACAGCCCCAAGGAGGTGAAAAATATCCTTGTTGTGTATGAACGATCATACACAATCCTCTATGTTACACACAGTCCCCTATTTATTATTCTATTTATAATACATGGTGAGTATGTTTTTGCTATAGTTTCTAAAAGTTTTTCTTAACATATGTTAAGAACAACTTTCCATAGAACGCGAAGAACAACTTCTTATAGCAAATAAAATAATAAAAAAAAAAACAGCTTGTTCTTTTCACACTTTGTTTTTTTTTTCAATTTTATTTTTTATAAGACAATGGGTAGCAGGTTTCAAAGCTATTCCCTTGTCTTTGTAGGGATCAGCTTAACATGTCGAAAGTGCAACAAAACAGGGTCTCAGTGAGTGACTGTTTTTACAAATTGAAGAATCATTTTGTCTGACCACGTGGTTGTAATGAACAGAGCTGTGATTGCAGCTGAGCTGGAGCTGAAAGTTTGAAGTTGTTCTTCGTGTTCTATGGAAAGTTATTCTTAACATATGTTAAGAAAACTTTTTAGAAACTACAGCAGAAACATACTCACCATGTATTATAAATAGAATAATAAATAGGGGACTATGTGTAACATAGAGGATTGTGTATGATCGCTCATACACAACAAGGATATTTTTCACTCGAGTGGTTTCTGTGGTAACTGGAGACCTCGAGAGTGCAGCTCGAGAGGTCCATTACTACGGAAACTGCGAGAATAAAAAAAATATCCTTGGAGTGTATGAGCAAGCATACACAATCTTTTATAGGGTATGGTCACTCATACATTCAGCTGGTGTCATTACTTTTTTCTTTTAGTGCCTCCTGGGACACCTCTCACCACCTCGGCCATTTAACGAGGATCACAGGTCATCAGAATATGCATGTGCCACCGTGTTCTAATTTGTTATGCTGCACTAGCTACGTAGCTAGGGCAGCATAACAAACTAGCTGATGTGGCTAATGCAGCATAACAACATTTTTGAATGGATGGCTTTCGATCTGTAACAATGTTCCACCACATACTATAAACTATAATACCATTTGAGAGGTTCTGATGACATACGAACCTTGAGAGCGAAGCTTGATTAATGTATAGAATGATACATAGGAGACTGTGTATTACAAGGTTATAATACCATTGAGAAGTTCTGGTGACGTGAACTTTGAGAGAGAAACTTGAGTAATGTATAGATTAATAGAGAGGAGACTGTGCATTATGAGGCTATAATACCATTGAGAGGTTCTGGTGACATGTGACCCTCGAGAGCAAACCTCAAGTAATGTATAGAATAATAGCTTGGAGACTGTGTTATATGAGGCTATAATACCGATGAGAGATTCTGGTGACATGTGAACCTTGAGAGTGAAGCTCAATTAATGTATAGAATAATAGATAGGGGACTGTGTATTATAAATAGAATAACAGATAGGTGAGAGTGTATTACAAGGGAGTAATACCATCAAGAGGTTCTCTTGTCCCCAGAACCTCGAGATGGTATTACTTCAGAGTAATAAACTCTCACCTACTTTTTATTTTTTGTAATATATGGATCTGATTTTAAACTTGTGCAGGCACTGCTGCTTTGAGGACTCTCTTACTGTGTTTCCGCTGCTGCACTGAGGACTTGCTCAGTGCATGTTCAAGAACTGCCTCCCATCCCCCATCGTCTGTCTCTGTACTTCAGTGGTCTGCTTAAGTTTCGTGGGGAGCCCTACCTTTTTACTGTTTTGATGTGCAGGGAAGGCAGGATCCACAGAAAAAATGCCTTTGTTTAAAATAAAAAATATGACAGAAACAGCGAAGATGAGATACTTTTTCACTATGTGAGAGACTGCCGCCATGTTATTTAAAATGTTTTGCCCGCCCACAGACAAAATTTGGCCAATCATGAGCCGAGATTTGAAATGTGTGGACGCTGCTGTCTGATTAACAGTTGGGGGAGAGCATGGCAACCATTGATTGAAGTGGGAGAGCTTGCACTTGTGTTGTTAAGATTTTGTGATAACAGTATCGTTCAGAGGTCAGAACGATAGTATTATAGGCTCTGAACGATACTATTATCACCTACAAATTATGGTATTATCACTTCGGCTCTGGTGTATTACCGGAAATTTTTTGTATGCTTTTTGATGGTATTATTTTAACTATCCATATATTACATACCTAAAATACCATTGAGAGGTTCTGGTGACATGTGAACCTCAGGAGTGTAAGCTTCAGTAATGTATATAATAATAGATAATGGACTGTATATTATGAGGCTATAACACAATTGAAAGGTTCTGGTGACATGTGAGTCTCCAGAGTGAAGTTTGAGTAATGTATAGAAAAATAGAAAGGGGAATGTGTATTATGAGGCTATAACACCATCATGAGGTTCTGCTTTCATCCTTCCTGAATTGTGGTCTCCAGAACTGGACAGAAGAGTCCAGATGGGGTCTCACCAATGACTGGTACAGTGGTAACACCACTTCTCTCCTTCTGCTGGTGAGTCCACTCCCTTTTCAATCAAGCATCCCACTGGCCCTGCCTACTGCCTTGTTGCACTGCCCTGCCATCTTGATGTCATCATCAGATATAACGATAAGGTCCTTTTCCTGTTTAGTGACTGTCAACACATCTTCCCCCATTTTATACATCACCCCTGGGTTTCTGTTCTCTGGGTGCAAGATTTTGTATTTTTTTGCATTGAAACCCAGCTGCCATACCCTTGGTCACTCCTCAAGTTTTCTCAGGTTACTACTCATTCTCCCCACCCCCTCCAGAGTATCTACCTTACTGCAGATCTTGGTGTCATCTGCAAAGAGGGATACTTTCCCTTCCAGCTCTTCTGCAATGTCACTTTTGAAGGCATTGTAGAGGACTGGTCCCAACACTGAGCCATAAGGTACCCCGCTGTCACTCTCCACTCATAGTAAGTGCAGTTTACCACCATCCTCTGTCGCCTAGCCTTCAACCAATTCCATACTCGGTTTACTACCTTGGGTCCAATCCATAAACTGTCCCGCTTCCGTATAAGCCTCTTATGTGGTACAGTGTTGAAGGCCTTGCTGAAATCTTAGTAGGCCGTGTCCATTGCTCCACCCTGATCGCTTTCCCTGGTAAACCAGTCAAAGAAATTGATCAGTTTCATATGACACAACCTCTCCTGATGAATCTGTGCTGCCTTAGGTCTTGTCAGCCACTGGATTCCTGATACTCCACTAGCCTTTCTTTTAATAGTGTCTCCATTAACTTGCCTACCACTGATGTTAGACTGATAACATAGAAAAACAGAAACATAGAACTTGTCGACAAATAAGGGCTTCCAGGCCTACCTAGTCTGCCCTATTTTCCATACCTATGGTGAGACCACAGGCCCTAATCAGCCTTAGGTTATCTCTCTTAACGTCCAAGAGCCCTTTCCCATGCATTCTTGAATTCTGTAACTGTTTCTGCCCTCACCACCTCCGCCGGTAGGCTGTTCCACTGGTCCACCACCTTCTCCATGAAGAAGTACTTCCTTAAATTTCCTCTGAACCTCCCCACCTCCAACTTTATATTGTGGCCTCTTGTCCTTGAGCATCTTTTTCTTTGGAAAATGGTACCCCGTTGTCCTTTGCTCTTGCCTGTGAGGTATTTGAATGTTTCAATCATATCTCCCCTTTCCCTCCTTTCTTCCTGGGAGTACATGTTTAAAGGCACTCATCAGCATCTTACAGCTAACAGTTCCTGTGACTGTTTCAACTGACATGGCACTACCATAGCAGTACTGACACATCCTTGTGTACCTACTTCATCCCCTTTCTCTGCGAATGACCACTTTCACCCTAACCACTCTACCCTATTTACTGCCTCCTTCCCCGATCCTTCTTTCGCCTCACCCCTCTCACCTGCTACCTTCTTTCCACTGTTTATCTTCACTTACCTGAACTTTTGTTCACCCAAATCTGCCTATACCTACTTGACAAAGCACCTTGGGCTGCCTCCTTTTATTAGTTTTTTTTTGATTTCCTACCGATTCATAGTTTTAATTTTAGTTACAATGTTAATGTCACCACCTCTGCTGCCCCTATGGGGCTTGTTTAAAGCTAAACAATTGTTAGTGTTGCTACTACTCCTCCTGTCTGGGAACATCAAACTCAACCCAGGCCCAAGCCTCCCCAACTCCTACCCACCTACCACATTACCAAGGGGTCTACAAATCGTGCACCTCAATATTTGTAGTATACTAAACAAAATCATAGCCCTGCAACCTATTGTTCTTTCACTTCGCCCAGATGAGATGATTATCACCGAGACCTGGCTGAAGCCCCACCATTTGGACACAGAAGTTTCTATACCCAGATACTCGTTCATTCAACAAGATAGCTTGGGCAATAAAAAAGGGGGAGCCGTTGCCATGTACATCTCCTCTATGCTCCAGTTTACCCCAGTACTCTTCCCCAAGCCCACTCAGTCCATCAACTCCTTACTAATCAAACTCTTACTCCCATACTCTATTCCTCTATACATTGCTGGGTCCAACTGCACCCCCAACACATCCCTGCATGACATGTTGGACCATCTGGGCACCCTAAAGTCAACCACTTTGGGGGGTGAGCTACATATTCTAGGGGATTTCAATTCAAACTGGCTCGCAAACAACAACTCTAAACTTCGCAGCCTAGTCATTGCCCTAAACCTCACCCAGCAAATCTCTGAACCCACTTGCCTAAATCACAAATCACAGATTCATTCCCTCTTGGATTGAACACTTACCTCACACCCACATCAGATCATCGAAACTGGACTTCTCCTGCACTCCCTAAGTCATCACCATATGATCTATGTGGTGAGGAAAATATTCAGGCCCAAGGCACCTCCACTGCGGACACTGCTCACTAGGTCGTGCAAAGCCCTAAATCTTGAAGCTCTGCTAAGTGACCTGACACATACTGATTAGTCTTTCATCCCCCAGGCACTTTCCCCTTGACTAGGCCCTAGAATTCTTTAAGGATACCTTCCTTGCTGTATGGAACACCCATGTGCCCCTCAGAAGGACTCGAGTAAAGGGTGCCCACCTGCCTTGGGTCTCTGCCAATATCATTGATCAATTTCATGCAAGGGACAAGGCATGGAAAGCGTACAAGGCAACTGGCACCTAGACGGCACTCCAATCTTACTGGTCCTTTCGTAATTCCTGCACAAGACAAATCTGTCAGGCCAAAGCAAACTACTTCAAGGCAACCTTCCACACAAACCTAAATCACTCTACAAGATTCTGGAAAACAATCAAGTCACTTTTCTCTCCTCCAGCCCAACCACCCACACCCACACCCACACTAAATGTAGATGGCTCCATTGTCTCTGAATCAGTGGAAGTGGCATCTGTTTTTAATACTGTCTTCACTAATTGCGCATCTTCTCTTCTAGCCTCGCTACCACACCCTTCCAAGTATGCCCCCCCCCCGAACACTACATCCTCCCAGGCTCCCAGCTTCTCTTTTTGCCGGGTTACCTGAACTGTTGTGCTGAAAACCCTGCAGTCACTTAACCCTTCCAAGGGTAAATGCCCCTCAGGAATTGATTCTAAAATGCTACACCTATCTGCCCCAGCTATTTGCCACCCCGCTGGCCTCCTATTCAATCTCTCATTTTCACTTGCCGACATACCTTCTGCGACTGGAAGCTGCGCCACTGTCATCCCCTTCAGAAGGTGATGACCCTCCTCTCAAGAAACTACACTCCATCTCCCTACTCCCACCCTAGCCAAATTACAGGAGCATCTTGTCCTTGAACAACTCTCCTCCTTCCTTGACTCCTCCTCTTTCTTCACGCCCTACCAGTCAGGGTTCAGGAAATCACACTCCACCATTACCTCCCTGCTAAGGCTCACTGATGCCATCCTCACTGGCATGGACAAAGGGCACACCACCTCAGCCATCTTCATCGACCTTGCAAAAGCTTTTGACACTGTCTCCCACCAGCTTCTCCTCTCCAAGCTCTCTAGAGCTGGACTCTTGGATGTTTCCACTAGATGGTTTCATTCTTACCTGGTTGGTAGATCACAATCAGTAAGAATTGGACCCCACACCTCCACCCCCCCTCCCCGTCAATACTGGGGTCCCCCAAGGCTCAGTCCTTGGCCCGCTACTCTTCTCTATCTTTTTAAATGACCTCCCCTCGGTTTTCCCTCACACATCCATTCATTTGTACGCTGATGACACCATACTGTATGCATCAGGCCCCTCCTCCACGGAAGTGAGCTCTATACTCCAGAATGATTTCAATGCAGTACAGCACTGGTTTCATTCCCACCAGCTCTTCCTTAACTCCAAGAAAACAGTCTCCCTAACTTTTGGAATGAGACAAAGGATCTCCTTGCTCCATTCTACCCCTACTTTCCTTACCCTCAAGGGGACTCATCTAGAGACTTGCACTTCCTTCAAATACCTCGAGGTCTGGCTTGCCCAGAACCTTGACTTTTCCACTCAGATTGACTTGATCCACAAGAAACTTCGCCCAAAACTCGGAGCCTTATATCGGAACAAGGACAGCATCCCCCTGGCTACCCATAAGGAAATTGTTCAGAAGATGATCCTCCCTATACTTGACTATGGTGATATAGTCTACAGCGCTGCACCCAAGTCTGCCCTATCCAACCTTGATTCGCTTTTCCACTGCTTCTGTCGCTTTGCCCTTGACTGTCCCCCTATGACCCATCACTGTGACCTCTATAAGTCCCTTGATCTAACGTCGCTCCAGGATCGTAGACACACCCACTGCATTAGGACCACAGCATAATTCTGGACAAAATCTCTTCCTCCTACCTCAGATCTGCCCTCTCAGCCCTGTCACAGCCCGCCTACTCCCTCAGGAGTGGAAACTACCGGCTTCTCCATGCCTCACGCATGTCTACTGCCAAGAGCCAAGGAGCCTTCAAATACCTCATGCCAAAGCTTTGGAACGCACTTCCTGCAGACATTTGGGAGTTTACCAATACTTCCCATCTAAATCACCTCCTCAAGGCACATTTCCCCCTCAACATGCGTTTGCACATAGGGCCACCAATGGGCTGGTGCCCCAGCTCCTCCTCTCCTATTTTAGGGCCTCTTAAATGTGCTGCACCCTATGCTACTTGTCTAGCGCTCACAGCCCTCTGCCCAAGGCTAGTAATTACTTCTAAGCTGATTGGAATTAGGGGTGTTTCATGCAGCCTCCGCACTGTACTGTGGTAATTTTGGCTGTTCTCACTTTTGCCTCTATGTTTTTAATTCCTTTTATGCAATGTATTTGTATTCTCCACCATACATAGCCACGCATATGACTATATTGTTGCTCCTGTTCTGTTGGACCTTTCTATGCCCAGACTGTTTTTCTGCATTCTGTATATATTAGCTGTACTTCATATTTTGCCTGTCATTCCTGTATAATTGTTGCCTACCAACTGTTGTATATATCTGTATCCGCATATCTTGCACATTTTACTGTGACTTTTATTTGTATGCTCCATGTCCCCTTCCCCCAGGATGCATCTGGAATCGAGCGGTACCCGCTCAGTATGCCTCCCTGGTAAAACTCTTAAATAAATAAATAACTATTGTCATTTTAAATACTTTTTTGTCAAAATGTTATGTAATGCCATCTGTTGTATGTCTGTCACCCTTCCCACTGACGTGGAACCTTTGTAAAAGAGCTGTTATGTGCTCAAAGGTATTGTAATCCAAGAATGAATGAATAAATAAAATAAATAAATAAAAATTCCTTAAGCCTTTTCTCATATGGCTTATGCTGTAGGCCATTTTGGTTGCCCTCCTCTGGACCACCTCCACTCTCTTTATGTCCTTTCCAAGATGGGGCCTCCAGAACTGGACACTGTACTCAAGGTGTGGTCTCACTAATGATCTGTATAGTGGGATTATTATCTCCTTTCTTCTGCTGGTGATTCCCCTGCCAGTGCATCCCAGCATCTTGCTAGCCTTCCCTGCTGCCTTGTCACACTGCTTTGTTATCTTCAGGTCATCTGAGATGATTACGCCCAGATCTCTTTCCTGTTTTGAGTATGCTATTGCCTCCCCTCCCAGGTGGTATGTTGCTCCTGGGTTTCTGTGCCCCATGTGCATTATTTTGCATTTTTTAATGTTGAGACCCTGAGACCCAGCTGCCAATCCCTCGACCAATCCTCCAGCTTTTTTTTTACCTCTCCCATCATATTATCCACCCCCCACCCCCGCAACAACAAGCTGCTGGCAAGTCACTGAGCCTACATAAAGTGGTGTTTTATTTAGCTACTCTTTTTCCACCGTTCCCATATCACACTTGCAAAATAAATAAATACATTTCAAATGTTAAATACTTACCCTGCTAGTGGATCTCTCTGTGCGGTGGAGTCAGGTGTACTGGAGGGTTGTTGCATGGGCCAGAGTGTGGAGACTATCACCAGAGTTTCTAGGAGAAGGCCTTCTTCTTCTGTTTTTCTCCCTCCTACTACACCCCACTCGCCTGTGAATGCCCAAGTCACAGCATCTTGAGATTGCTCCCACACACGGTTGAGCACATCAAACTGAAGCCACCACCAGGAGTCACTCTACTAGCAGTGCACATTTCTCTCCTCCTGGCAGCAGAATACTATGTGGACACTCTGAATACTACTTTCTTGCCTCCATGCCTGGGTGACTTCAATGCCTAGATCAACGATGAACTCTCGCAGTTTGGACAAGACTTCCTCCAACTTATGTCATCATTGGGATTCACACAGGTAGTTGCCTCTGATACTCATAATCATGGTCACTCACTTGACCTGGTCTTCCTCCTGGAGGTCGAGTCCTGCGATTTGGTGGTGGAGCCAGTCATTTGGTCCGATCACTACACCATGAGATTCAACCTCCAGCCCTTCCCTTATAGGTCTACCCCTGTGGAGATGGTTAGATACCGCCCATTGAGGGGTGTTAGCCCAGAGGGTCTTATGGCAGTGCTAGACCTATTGGGAATTTCAAGGGTGGTCGAGGATCCAGAGAATCTAGTTTTGGCCTATAATAAGGCTATCACTGAGGCTCTGGATGTTATCGCCCCATTCCGAGTTGGCCCCTCTCTCTCTCTCTCTCCTCCCTCAGTCCCCCTGGTTTGATGGGACCTTGAGGGAGTTGAGACGGGTGGGTCGAAGGCTAGAGCATCGCTGGAGAAAGACAGCCCTTGTTGTTGACCACCTTATATTGATGGACCATTATCAAAGCTATCAATCAGCAATCTCACGTAAGAAGGCAGAGTTCCTGTCCGGTGAGATAGCTGCTGCTCAAAACCAACTGGCTCAGCTCTTTCGAAACATGGACAGGCTGTGCAACCCAGCCTGTCTACAGGCTCGAGGAGCATTTCCAGAAGATAAGTGTGATGAGTTTGCTCACTTTTTTGCAGATAAGATGGCTGACATCAGGGCTGAAATCTGTCCAGCACCCTCTATGGAGGTTTTTGGTGGTCGGTGTATGTTCATTATCCCTCGGTCTTCTTGGATATCTTTCAACTGGCTGGAGATATGGGACATCATGCAGATTGTTCAGATTTTGCGGCCAACTTGCTGTAGTTTGGATCTGGGCCCTACACACCTCATATTAGGGTGTTTGGAGATCATTGGCCTGGTCCTCATGGAGATTGTCTGGTGCTCCTTAGATCTGGGAGAATTCCCTAGCTCCCTGAAAGAGGCGGTGGTGACACTGCTTCTTAAGGAAGTTTCTTTGGACCTGGACATCTATGTAAACTGCAGACCTATCTCTAACTTTCCATTTGTTGGGAAGGTGATTGAGAAAGTGGTTACGCTGCAACTGGAGAACCATCTTACCATCCATGATGTCTTCGATCTTCTCCAGTCAGGTTTTCAATGAGACATAGTACCAAGACTGCTCTGGTTCGGGTGCTCACTGATCTTCTGATGGCAAGAGGCCAGAAGTGCCGTTCCATCTTGATGCTTTTGGATCTCTCTTCAGCGTTTGACACTGTGGACCATGTGGTTCTGCTCGAGCACCTGAGAGTCATCTGTGGACTGGCTGGTCCAGTTCTTGGATGGTTTCATTCTTTCCTAGCCTGCAGATCTCAGAGGGTGGTTTCAGGGATTTTTTTCTCTGACCCATTCTCTCTGCTGTGCGGGGTACCTCAGGGCTCGGTGCTGTCCCCCATGTTGTTCGCAGTGTATTTGCTGCCCCTCTGAGACATTGTAAGATGATATAGCGTGAGTTTTCACTGCTATGCAGATGATACACAGCTCTATCTATATTTTGCACCCAACCAGGATAGTGCGGTCTCAATGTTTAACAACTGTCTGGCAGAAATCCATGACTGGATGAAGTCCAGTTGGCTGAAATTGAGTTCTGGGAAGACTGAGGTGTTAGTTGTGGATCGGGGCGCGGATAGAGAGGCCAGTGGTGGTGTTACCTTCTGGGCTTTGGCTTGATGGTGTACAGCTGCCCACCTCTGAATGGGTGCGTAATCTGGGGGTGATATTTAACGATGGTCTGACACTGCGGGCGCAGGTGTCAGCAGTCATCAAATCTTGTTTTTACCATCTTAAAAACATCACCAGAATTAGGCACCTTGTTCCGTCCAATGATTTGCATACATTGATCCATACTTTTGTGACCTTGCGCCTGGACTACTGCAACTCCCCATACTTAGGGCTTCCAGGGGTTGATGTCCACCACTTGCAGCTGGTGCAGAACGCTGTGGCACGGTTATTGACTGGAGCTTTTTGCACCAGTCACATTACTACCATGCTGCGCGATCTGCACTGGCTGACTATACAGTGGCGGTCCACCTTCAAGGTCGGTCTCTTGACCTATAAAGCCCTACATGTATTGGGACTGAGTTACCTGCAAGAGCTCCTGGTTCCTTACAGCCCGGACTGACCCCTCCGCCCATCTGACGAGGGGTTGTTAGAGGTTCCCAGGGTGCGGTTAAAGACATCTGGTGCCAGGGCATTTATGTTCCTGGCGCCATCCCTACGGAACTCTCTACCTCATCAGATTAGAGAGTGCAGGACCATGGAGGGCTTCAAGAGCAGTTTGTAGACTTATTTATTTAAACAGTCATTCAATATTTAAACTTTCAGATTTTCTATGGATTTTAATTGAATCTGTTTTTATGTAATTTTAATAAATGATCTGTCGATGTTTTTATGTGAAGCGCTTTGACATTGGAATTGCACTATATAAATAAAAATTATTATTATTATAAAAATATTATTATTATTATGCCTGACTTCCTGGGATCGCCAACATGCCAGAGCTGTCCCAAACATGCTCAATTGTGTGTTTTTTTAATGGAAGTAATATATTGTCAGTGGTTCTTTAGGTAACATGATTGCCACCGGGACTGGAAGATCGGAGTATCGTGGGTTCTACCCCCACATCAGATACTTGGGACAATAATAAGAGTAGGGGAATTTGACCTCCCCTGGTATAATAGTATCCATGTGGACACCGATTCCTACCTGCCTGCCTCCATACCTGACGTCCTGCTCTCATTGCCTTCCCTGTGGAAGAAGAGTATCCATGTGGACACTCTGAATCCTCCCTGCCTGCCTCCATGCCTGACATCCTGGGCTCACCAAGATGCCAGAGCTGTCCCATGCATGCACAACTGTTTGTTTTTTAAAGAAAGCAATATATTGTAATTGTCAGTCCCTCACTTTAATGGAAGCAATATACTGACACTGTCAGTGGCTCAGTGGGTAGCATGCTCACCTCTGGGACCAGCAGATTGGAAGATCATGGGTTCTAACCCCACACCAGATAGATAGAAACATAGAAGTTGACAGCAGATAAGGACTGCAAGGCCCATCCAGTCTGCCCATTTCTTTTTCTACCTTATCTCTGTCAATGACCTATCTAGTCATACTCATCTGTATTGCTCCCTTATGCCTATCCCATGCCTGTTTGAAGCCCTGCACTGTATTCATATCCACCACTTCCTGAGGTAGGCTGTTCCATGCATCCACCACCCTTTCTGTGAAAAAGAACTTCCTCACATTACCCCTTAATCTGCCTCCCTCTAATCTCATGCTGTGTCCTCTTGTCCTGCTATTTTTCTTATATTGAAACATGTTAGACTCTTTCACCTTGTTAATGCTCTTAAGGTGTTTGAATGTTTCAATCATATCACCTCTCTACCTCCGTTGCTCTAGGGTACACATATTGAGCTCTGTTAATCTGTCCTCATATGTTTTCTGATGCAGTCCCTGCACCATTTTGGTGGCCCTTCTCTGGACTGCCTCAATTTGGTTAATGTCCTTGTGAAGGTGTGACCTTCAGTACTGCATGCAGTACTCCAGATGGGGCCTAACCAGTGTCTTGTAAAGAGGGATTATTACCTCCGTCTTCCGACTTGTGATACCCCAACTAATACATCCAACATCCCTCTAGACTTACCTACTGTTTTAGAGGTCTGCCTGGATGATTTCAGGTCATCGGTGATGATGACGCCCAAGTCTCTTTCTTCCCTTGTGACTGCCAGCAACCCCCCTCCCAGCCTGTAGATGGCTTCAGGGTTTCTCTTCACTATGTGCATGATCTTGCACTTCTTTGCATTAAACCCCAGTTGCCACTCTTCCGACCATTTTGCTAGTTTATCCAGATCTCTTCTCATTCTGCCCACCCCATCTGGATCATCTACTCTGTTGCAGATCTTGGTGTCATCTGCAAACAGACAAACCTTACCCTCCAGTCCATCTGCAATGTCACTGACGAAGATATTGAAGAGGACTGGCCCCAGGACTGATCCCTGAGGTACCCCACTTGTGACTTGCATCTCTTCTGACTGTGTACCGTTAACCACCACTCTCTGTTTTCTGCCCATCAACCAGTTTGCCACCCAGTTGACCAACGTCTGACCCACCCCGAGCCTACCCAGCTTATTAATCAATCTTCTATGTGGAACAGTATTGAAAGCTTTGCTGAAGTCAATGTAGGCAACATCAACTGCTCCCCCTTGGTCCACCACTCTGGTTACCCAGTCAAAGAAATCTATGAGATTAGTTTGACAGGACCTTCCTTTTGTAAACCCATGCTGTCTTGGATCCTGTGCTCCTATGGATTCTAGGTGTTGCACTATTCTTTCCTTAAGCAGTGTCTCCATAATCTTGCCCACTACTGAGGTAAGACTGACTGGTCTGTAGTTCTCTGCTTCCTCCCTGCTACCACTCTTGTGGAGCGGGATCACATGAGCCCTTCTCCAGTCTTCTGGGACCTCTCCTGTGCTCAGAGACTCACTAAACAGTTCTGATAATGGCTCTGCTAGTTCCACCCTTAGCTCCTTTAGTACCCTGGGATGTATGCCATCAGGTCCCATTACCTTGTCCACCCTGAGCTTATCGAGTTCTTGTGGGTCCCTTTCTTTTGTGAAGGGACTTGTGCACACCTCCCTCCCTCCTGTGTCCATGGTGCAGAGTTGTGAGCCCTGCCCCACCTTCTCTTCAGTAAATACTGAGCAGAAGTATCTGTTTAGGATAGATGCTTTTACATGGTCCTCCTCCTCCTCACATACCCTCTTATCCCTTTTGATCTTAGCAATACCCTCTCTGGACATTCTCCTTTCACTAATGTATATATATATAGAAAGTCTTGTCACCTTCTTTTACTGTTCGTGCTAGTGTTTCCTCTGTTTGGGCCTTTGCCTGCCTTACTGCTTTCCCTGCTTCCCTTAGGGAAGTTTGGTATGCCTCCCTATCTTCATCTTGCTGTGTTCCCTTATATTTCCTGAAGGCCAGTCTTTTGGCTCTGACCTTTTCTGCTACTGTGTTTGAGAACCAAAGTGGTTTCCTTCTTCTTTTGCACACCCTTTTCTCATTAACACAATGGGATGTTGCTTCAAGTATTTCATCTTTAATGCTTGCCCACTTTGCCTGTACTCCATCACCTGTATTTCTTTTTGCCAGGGCTAGCTTAACTCTGTTGGCCATCTTAACAAAGTCAGCTACTCTGAAGTCCCATATTTTTGCCTTGGAATGGGATGATTTTGTTCTAGTGGCCAAATTGAACCATACCGTGTGATGGTCACTGGCCCCCAGGTGACCTTCTACCTGGAGATCTGTGATCCTTTCCCTGTTAGTCAGTACTAGATCTAGGATAGCCCTGTCTCTTGTGGGTTGGGGCAACAATAATAAGAAGAGTAAAGGAATTTTATTAAAAGAAAGAACTCATACTTATTTACAGAACAATAATTTCCAGGTATTATACAGACACAGTAGTGGGGTTGCGGTGAGGTTTCTTTAGAAAAGGCCATTTTCAAATGCTTATAACTTGCCCATTTTAGACTGTAGGACTGTAACATTTGGTATGCTTCATCTTGGTCTGAGTGTCCACTAATGTGGCAAGTTTTATAGGCATCTGTTTGTGCATTTTGGATTTATAATGCATTGAATATATGTATTTTGCACATTTTTGAACTAGAATTTTTACACAAGGATAGAGAAAAAACTGTAAGTAGTTGAGTTATGAAACTTATAGGTTTTTTCAATGTTATGGAGGAATAGGTTCTTTTTGTGGTTTGGTGAAAAGATTTTACTTCGTACTGTAGTTATTAACAATATGTGTTTGCACATGCTCAGTTCACCAAAAAACAAGCATTTGCCAATGCTGAATGTTGTCTCGCTGTCATTGGCATTGGTAGTGCAGGAGTTAGAGACACATAATAGGAATGGCAGTGAAGTACTGAAGTGACGCCAACCCCATCCCCACCCTGCAGAGACCGACAGGCACTGGGGTGTGCCTTTGGTTCGTCAGCTATAACGCTCATGCCATTTTACCTCACCCTACCCTGTAGACACTGCCAAGTGTCATGGTGTGCTTTGCGGTCTTTTGGCATTATACGTACCCCATTCCATAAGGAAATACGCTGAGGTGGCTGCAGTATAGGAGAATGGGGTGGACTTTGTGGCTGAACATTGCAAGGCACACCATGATGGCTGTCACTGGCTGCAGGTGGGGGTGGAATGGCATGAGTATTACAGCCG
Source organism: Neoceratodus forsteri (assembly GCA_016271365.2). Taxonomy (NCBI): domain Eukaryota; kingdom Metazoa; phylum Chordata; order Ceratodontiformes; family Ceratodontidae; genus Neoceratodus; species Neoceratodus forsteri. The sequence goes on along the minus strand of JADMNL010000023.1, from coordinate 3,381,492 downwards.
ATGATCCCAAGTCACACCCCTGATGCCTGTCAGTCTCTACAGGGTGGGGTGCTACAGTTGGAAACTGTAACACCGTAGGTGTATGTTGGTATTTTCACTCCAAATGTTTAACATGGGCTTTTTGTGAGCTCACCTCATGAAGAGGGGCACTATTAGTTTGTTAGCTGAAAGGTGATTTTGCACAGCGGCTATGCCATTTGGTGACACAGGGATGAAAACACATTTTGGGCAGTATATGGAAAATGGCAACTGTATTGTTCATGAGGACATGTAAAAAAATGGCAACGTTGAAAATCTGGAGTGAAAATATGAAAAATGGGTGAAGTCTTGAGCATGCATAGAAACTGTGCAACAGACGTCTGTAACCCAATTATATCGGGGATTTTTTTAACTACATTTTTAACATAGGCATTTTGGGACCTCCCCTCATGAACAGTGGCACTGTGATTTTGTTAATGTGTCCCAAACGTTGATTTCCCACAGTGACCACGCCATTGTGCAGCACAGGTGCAAAAACACATTTAGGGCAGGATGTGAAAAATGACAGCTGTACTGTTCATAAAGAGGTGTGTAAAAATGCCAGTGTTGAAAATCTGGCACGAAAATATTGCAAATTTGCAAAATTACTGTAAAAGGCTGTGTGGAAACTGTGCAACACACACTTGTAACACAGTCATTTTATAGAATTTCATCACCAAATTTTCAACATAGGCATTTTAGAACCTCTGTTCATGAACAGTGTCACCGTCATTTCCGAAAACTGTCCCAAAAACTGATTTCGCACAGCGATCGTACTATTCTGTACTGCAGGTGCGAAAACACGTTTTGGCCAGGATATGTAAAATGACAGCTGTACTGTTCATAAGGAGGTGTGGAAAAATGCCAATGTTGAAAATCTGGAGTGAACATATTGCAGATTCATGAAGTTATGCGCGTGCATGGAAACTGCACAATGCACACTCGTAAAACAGTAATTTTTTGGATTTTTCCACCAAATGTGCAACATCGGCTTTTTGGGAGCCCCCTTCATGAACAGTGGCACTGTCGTTTCATTAATCAGTTCCGAAAGGTGATTCTGCGCAGTGACCACGAAATCACCTTTCAGGACTGAATAATGCCATGACAGTGCCTGAATTCATGAGGAGGGGTCCCAATAACCCCATGTTGAAAAGTTGGTGCCAGAATTCCCTGAAATGGCTGAGATATGCACCAGAGTTAAAAAAAACTATTTATGCCATTATACAGCTTACCGGCTATAGAGTGCAGACGTGCTCCTGGTCCACCGAAGATCGTTACGCTGGACTCCAGAGGTAAGTATGGCATGAGGTGGTGTGTGAGGAGGCAGGGTGAGCAGAGGGTGGGCACGGGTTGCGGGGGGGGGGCAGCGACACGGCGAGGGACCCTTTTCTTTTTTACAGGGTTTAAACAAACAAAAAAAAAATCACGGGATGCTTTTTTCTTTCTAGGGGATTTGACATGCTGGGGTGGGCTCCCAGAATGCCTCCTAAGTGTTTTTTTTGGGGGGGGATGCTTTAGCCAATGGGGGATTGGGCACCCCCATCAGCACATACCGAGGGGAGAAAACAAGAGACAAGGGGGATTGGGCACCCCTCCTCAGCACACAACAAAAGTGGGGGGGACATTATGCCAATGAGGAGTGGGCTCCCCCTGTCGGCAAAATAAAGATGAAGGGGGATTAAAGCTGACAGGAATTGGGCCCCCCCCGTCGGCAAAGAAAGCCTGTTGGGGGGAGCGCATAATGCCAGGGGGGATTAGGCACCCCCTTGGCATACATTTTAAATGTCGGGGGGGTCATTATGCCGATGGGGAGTGGGCTCCCTCGTCTGCATTGTAACAGGTGGCGGCAGTCAGTGGCACCATGTTGTGTGCACGTCAGGAGGCGTGTTGTGGTCCAGCTGCATGAGAGCTTCGCTCTCAGCTCTCATTGCAGTGGACCTTTTGTTAGATCTGGTGGCTACATTAGAGATGCATAATGTCAGCGCCTGCTTCTGGCTTATTGGGGAATGAGGGACGCACCTACTGATGCATGTCCTGCATTTGCCCTACAGTGACCGCGCCTCCAATTCTGCTACTACTACAATATGTTGTCTGTGCATGCGTGAGCCAACATAAAAATAGGTACAAAATCAATATAGAGAAATGTTTTGAAACTTACAGGTTTGTCAGATGTTATGGAACTATAGGTACTTTTGTGGTTTGGTGAAAAACTGTTGATTCATTTTGAAGTTATTAATGATTTATTGTTTGCACATGCTCAGTTCACTGAACAAAAAAGAAATAGTTACAATACCATATTTCATCAACTAAAAGCCACACTCATAAACAAGCTGCAGGTCAAAAAGAACATGTTTAATAAAAGATGCCCTCAAATGCAAGACACAGCTTCTAGTCACGGTTGAAGTCATGTCAGATTAAACTCTGTGGGTGGGACTCCGTCATTTTTATCTCTGTAAATAGGATAATTATTGTAAGTTTTTTTTTTCTAAATATCCTTCTTCTTCTGCAGGCAGAGACTGTTCCAGGGTTCCACCACCCTTTCTGCAAAATAATACTTTTTCACGTCCCTTTTGAGCCTCTCTCTCCTATCAGTTTCCATGCATGTCCATGTGACCATGAACTAGTGTTCTAGCTAAATATTTTCCCCCCAGTTTACCATATTAATTTCTTTTAGGAACTTTAAAATCTCTATCGTGTTTCCCCTCTTCCTTCTGGTTTCCTGTGAGTACATGTTCAGTGCCTTGAGGTGCTCCTCATAGGACCTGCCCTGCTGGCCCTGAATCAATTGTGTTACCCTGTGCTGCACCATCTCCAGCATATTTCCATCTTTCCTGAGGTGAGGACTCCAAAACTGGGCACAGTACTCTAGGTGTGGCCTTACTAAGGATATATCTGGGGAAGTATTACCTCTTCCCTTCTGCTATCAGTACCCCTCCTGATACATCTCAACATCCTACTCCTTTTGCTATATGCCTTGTTGCACTGACTCAGTTTGTTTGAAGGAGTCACTGTTTATGACTCCAATGTCCTGTTCGTTGGCTGGGTGCTAAGTCTCACCCCACCCATCCAGTACTCTGTCCTGGGGTTCTTGTTCTCTCGGTGCATTACCTTGAACTTTTTTGGCATTCAGTTTCAACTGTCAAAGCTTAGATCACTCTTCTAGCTTTTGTACGTCACTCTGCATTTCCCTGATTCCCTCATCATTATTCAACCTCCCACAGAGCTTAGTGTCATCTACAAAGAGACACAACCTGCTCCAGATACCCTCATCAGTGTTGAATTGAAGGGGACTGCTCCGAGAACAGATCCTTGTGGTACCCCGCTTGTGACCTCCTCTTCTCTGCTGACTTCACCCCATTGACTACAACCCTCTGCTGCCTCCCCTTTGGCAAGTTACCTACCCAGTTCATTATGACCGTAGCCACATCTGGATCCTCCATCTTCTTCAGCAAGCATTTGTGAGGCACTGAGTCAAAAGCCTTGTTAAAATTGAAGCAGAGCAAATTCACATTGTGACCTCTAGCTAATTCCCTCATTACCTAGTCAAAGAAAACCATCAGGTTTGTCTGACAAGACCTCCTTGACATGAATCCATGCTGTTTACTATACTGGATGCTGTTGCTCTCCAAGTAGTCTACGAGGTCCTCTTTGACCAGCGACTCCATTAGCTTTCCTACAGTAGAGGTAAGAATGACAGGTCTGTAATTCCCCTCATATTCCTTGCTTCCCCCATTATGCAGCGGAACTACATCTGCCACCTTCCAGTTCTTCAGAACTTAGTTCTTAGAGAGCTGTTGAATAGACTTACCAGGGGTTCAGCCAGTTTTTCTGCCAGCTCCCTGAGTACCCTCAGATGCAACCCATCTGATCCTAGGGCCTTATTTGTTTTTATTGCTGCCAGCACTTTCTGGATCCTTTTTCTTGTAAATATTGGCTGCCTCATCTCTGGGACCTCCTTAGTAGCTGCTTTGCTGCCACTGCCTGGCAAGTGTCCACTATTCCCCTAAATGAAAACTGAGCTGAAGTAATCACTAAGGATGGCATCCTTTTTTTTTCTCCTTTTCTATCACCATGCCCCCTCTGCTAACCTTATGATTCCCTCTCCTTGCTTCATTTTTTTCTCTAATATAGCAGAATAACTGTTTTTCTCCACTCTGGACCCTCTACACTGGAAGCGAGAGGTGGGCAGGATGCTTGCCAGTGGGAGGGTATTCTCTTTTCAGGGACAATGCAAGAAGAAGAAGAAGGATTGGGAGGTGGGAGGAGTACTTGGCTGTTGCAGGGGGTTGTTTTTGTGTGCCTCTATCTGCGGCGGTGGGGAGTTCAAGGCTGATCATTATGACAGCTCAGCTACTTCCTGGGAGGTGTCATGTAGATGAAAACAAAGAGCGGCCCCATGATACATGTGGCTTTTTTCTTTCAACTGCACAAAGTTTCTGCCACACAAGCATGAAACAGTGCCATAATCAGCCTCCTTGATCTCTGGCCCGACACTGTCGAGCCCACTGCAGACTGCGCTGCATTGGACCCAAGAGTGACACACCTCTCAAACCCTCTAGTGTAGCAATATGTTTGCTTTGCATAAGTACAAGCAAACATAAAAAATATCCCCACTAACCTGCACTGTTTCTTTAATAAGGGTTTTTGCTTTAAATTGTAGTGTAAAATGTGGGACATGCCCCTCTTCATATGGGGTGGAGGATACCTAAAAGGTAAAATATGGTACTTCTCCTTATTATGTGGGCTAGATGAGAGCTACAGTATGGTTCTGTGTGTTAAGAAGTCTTTATTAAGAGGTTGAAAGCACTCTTTGCTTTTGGCTACAGTTAATAAAGTAGCAATAAATGGCTGAGTAACGTTGAACGGCGTCATTAAGTAAGCTGAGGAGTGCGCACCGCTGACATTTCCTTATCAAGAAAATACAGGGCTGAGTCAGTCGTACTGACATTTTCTAAATGAGTTATTAATGCCAGTTTCTGAATTTTAGCAATTATGAGCTGGAAAGTGGGAGGCCTTTTCTGAGTTCTCAGCTCACTTAGATTTGATATCTGCCCACCATAGAAGTCATTAAGGCAGGGTCTGATTTTCTGGTTGCAGTCAACACTGTATCTGAATTCAGAGTTCATCTCTCACCTTTGATGTTTTCTTTTCAATGATCTACAGAAGGCAGTTACGGCTGAGTGAGTCTTTGCTGATTTTTTTTTCATTCTTCTCATCAAAAGTGGAACCTCTAGGTACACAGCTCCACCAGCTGCTCCCTCCCTCTCTTTCTCTTTCTCCCTCTCTCTCTCTTTCTGTTATACAGGCACAGCAGTGTCTGTATATTGGGGCTGAGTAAACAATTTTATGTTAAATCCTGCTTTTTGCACCTTAAAGAGCTAGTGTGCTGGCTAAAACTAATATTAGTTTTTAAAAGCAGACAACTATTAGCTTTTCTATCTGAGGTACTTTGTCTTTTCCCTTTGTTTAATTAGAAGATTGTTTACCTGATGTCAGTAGGTGTAATGTGTAGGACAGCACTCTGCCTGGCAGCTGGCACATCTATCTTTATCCCCCACTACATCATCAGCATTGTGACATCACTGCTTTTTTTAGGAACAGCCACTCAGTGGCTGCCAGATCAGTCATCTGTGATGTCACAGTCAGTGAGATCACAATGCTGGTGATGTAGTGGGGGGGGGGTAGAGATAGATATGTCAGCTGCCAGGCTAAGAGCTGTTCCACACATCCAGCACGGTATTATCACATAGAAGTCTTTCTAGTGAGTAACAGGAAGGAGAAAAATACAAGAAGCTACAACTGACTACTTAAAATTTGTGATATTTTCCTGTTTGCATGTTTTGGCTCCACTAGCTCTTTAATACCTCTGTCCTATTCAACTGATTTACATGAAATTCGGATTGCAAAGAGTTGGTGCCAGTATCCTGGGATCCTGAAAATGTTGTTGCAATCAGTTTACTAGATAAAAACATATACTGGTGCAAAAAACATAATATTTTCCAAAATTAAGACTTTTTTTGCTCAGTTATGAATGTTCAAATCTGAAACTTGCAGGTTTGATAGTTTGCCCAAGGTGTGTACTTCTGTGCTTTCTATGGCCTTAACATGCCCAGTTTTTAAAAAAATTGACTAAAAACTGATTTTTGTGCATGGTCATTTTAAAAATTGAGCATTCTATTAATAATTTTTTATGAGTGCATTTATAACTATGGACATTTAGTGAAAATGGGTACATGTCTGTGAAGGAGGGGCTATGGGCATCTCCACGAGGTGTTCTTTGATGCTATAAGCAATGTACATTTCACATGAAACAGCATTCATTCAAGTGGGGTGGGATTATGTGTCAGTACATAGCCCTACCCCTGCTGAATGGAGCTACGTGAAATTTTGTGAGTCAGCAGCCATTAGCTGCATCTCACTAAGCGTATGAGTTCCAGACATCAGAGTGCCCAATCCCCAGTGTCAGGTAAATAATAATACATGAATTCAACGCTGGTGTGCCCACCCCCCAGTGCTCATGAAGAACCCCATCTGTTACTATAGTTCACCTGCCCACCCACCACCCCGCTTGCCTGCCATGTATTAAACCCCACACTGGGATACCCAATCCCTGGTGCCGGCTTAGAGCCACCCCACTCCCCAACTGTGTATGACATTGGAATATCTGTCCCAGTGCCGTCAAAAATCAAGCCAACACAGGGGTGCCTAATCCCCATTGTCTGTACCTGTAAAACAAAAAAAGTTTCTTAATGTGTTTTTTTAATCCTCTAACAAAATAAACCATCCATCAATTTCTTTTATGCCACCGTCCCTTTTTCCCCTCCCCAGCCCAACCACCCCTCAACATTAACCACCCTATTACTTCCAAAACCCCTTACTTACCTAAGGTGGTGCACTGACATAGGAAACAAGATATGTGCGATCAATGTATTTTCAATGCATTTTGAATGATTATTCATAACTTGGTCATTTTTTTATATTATCCCCCAAAATTTTCAACATTGCTTTTTTGGGGACCCTGCCTCATGAACAAGTAAGTGAAAATTTTCAAATTCACCCCAAAAAGGTGATTTAGCAGTTGCTCCAAGTAATCACTTTCAGGTGGGATTTGAAAAATTTCACCTATCAGGTTCATAAGGTGGGGTCATAAGTAGACTTTGTTGAATACTGGGGGGTTAAAATATTATAATACAAAGTTATGACAGCACAATGAAGTCTTTCAACAGTCGCTCATAACTTTGCTAATTTTCAATATTTTGATCTCAACTTTTCAAGATAGCCATTTTTTTCACACAAACCTCATAACTATGATAGGTGTCAGTTTTCAAATTATGCCTAAAATATGTTTTCACACTTGAGGCGTGACATGCCGTTTTGGCCAGTATTTTATAAATGATACCTGTTATGTTCAGAAGGGGGTTGTACATACAGTATGTTGACAATTTGGTGTCAAATTGTAAAAAAGGTTATGCAGAAAAATTGTGTGCAGGGCCAGTCATTGTCCCAGCAGGTAGCATGTTGTGTTTCTATGCTGGGAACTCCAGTTTGGGGATGAGCTCAGAAGTTGGCTGAGGATAGGGGCCACTGCTATCAGACTTCACCACTTCTATCCTGGGAAGGGATTGCACAGTGTTCTGCCACACAGAAGAAATCTTGCAACAGGCTAGGGACCTTTTCCTCACAAGAGGTTGATGTGTATATCAAGGCCTAACGGGGTCAGGTACTGTGTTGGAAGAAGTGGATCGATATGAAAAAACAGGGCTTTAAATACCTCCACTGATCTGTTTATTCCATTTCACACAGATCCCAAAACAAAAAGAAAGGAAATGCACTGCAAAATACTATGTTAATACAGACATTATGGTTGATGAAAGCAAAGTGCACCAAGTAGAGAAATGAAAAAACATTAGGGCTTTGAGTCTTAGGAGTTTTGGCAAATTGGTGGGGTGTTCTTTGGGGTTGTCAACCATAATGCCCACCTCCTCCACTGAGCAAACAAAGTTGTACTTGATCTCTTTTCTTCACATAGTGACTGGCCCTGCATGAACAATGCTACAAATGATTTTGTTGGCAACATGGTGAGTCATGCTACTCTGTGTCCAAAGAATATATCATTACGAGGCACTGCTTTGGAGCTGTACCTTGTGCTTCAGGCAGGAGGCTATGGGGTGGGCTTTAGGGTTGACAGCTCCAAGGAAACCCCATCAGCAAGTCGCAAAGACTCCTGGGGCCAAAAACTCTAGTTTTTTTTTTTCATTTCATTGCTTTGTGGGCTTTATGGTGTTCAACCCTAATGTCTATATTAACAGTTTTTTAGTGTAAGGAATACACACCAGCCTCTGACTGCAGAAGCACAGGCTCCATGACGTTCATGATACCCAAATTGCAATGCTACTTGTGTTTGCAGAAGCACAGGCCCCCATGGGGCCAGCACTTCTGTAGACACGGGTACTAACGTACTCTGCAAGACATACACACTGAATTTTGGCATAATACAATGGATAAACTACTCAGCACCATTAAATCATAAGAAGATGTATCTGAACAAAAACACACTGTATTAGAAAGGCATAGCTCAGGCTATAGAAATGCTTAACCATACAGGACTTGAACAAGCAATTAAGTGGACACACACGTCTTTAAATGGCTTTGTAAATGTCACAGATTGGAAGCGATAGCTCTGTTATCAAATCCCTGGCTGCCTTGCTGTGGTTGCTACAGAGATAAGGAGATTTCCAAAATAGATTTATGTTAATTCTTCTTTGAAGTTTTTGTCTAATGAGCTGTTTTTCTAGCCAAGAAGTGGCGTGATCCAGACATGGAGCAGTGCTCTTCAGACTGGTTTGTACCACAGCACTTCTGGAGAAAATTGCTAATAATTATGCTACAGGGTCATTACAAACCTTCTAATGAAGGCTTTGTCTGGACAGGCCAAAGAATTCTGAAGTGCCCTGCCACTCTTTATTAGGGCTGGGAGAACACGGAAGATCAGCGCTTCCACAAACACTGCTGTTTCTTCCCATCTGGTTCCCTAAGAGTGGATGCTTGCTTTTTCTCAGTGCTGCTCCAGCTAATTGACAAGGAGCTGTGGCATTTACACACCTAGCTCAGTGCTATGGCAGGCTGTCCTGCTGCCTTCACACTGTGCCGCTGGGCTGACCAGGAGGTGGGGAGGTGAAGTGCTTGTTGATCTTACTAATTAGCTGTCATGTATGACTCCCCAGAACAGCCACCCTCCGAAGAATGGGCTTCATTAGCCGTATGTGGGTGTTAGGAGTCTTTTTTCCTTACTTAGAATTCACAAACAAGTGCCGAACTGCTATGATGAATATTCCACAGTCTCTTATACATGAGTTATATAAAAATCTTTCAAACTGGAACAAACTGATTTTTCTTTTTGTACATTGATATTAAAAGAAAGTTACATTTAGAAACTGTAGAAAGGATACAAGTTAGAGAAAGTGTTTTGCAAAAGGAATCAGAAATTATACAAGGTAACAATTTTCAATCACCAAAATAAAAATAACAAAATCTAAGGTGAACATAGTCTTCTAAAGACCTACTGTAGGATTAACTAGTCCAACAGATGTGGAAGGGGTCTAAATATGAAATTTTATCAGTTTACCATTAATCTAAAAATGTGTTTCATTAATTTCAAGCCATTTAGACATTATAGTTAAAACAAGAAAAGCAGGGTGCTCTCCTTTCAGCACTAATTTGGAACAGATAGTATCTGGTATTATCAAATGCTGAGATAAACATTACTTAATGGCTACTACTGTATTGTAATTAAAGGGCCACCAAAGCCTTGAGGAGAACTTTACATAAATGTTAATATTTGGAGGCAAAGCAAGTTATATTACTCATTAGCTCCGTATTTCTTAACCCCACTATTTATTACTGAGGTTATATGCATCAAAACAGTACAGCTGTTTCTTGAGGGTTCGTCAGCGCTTGTTGCTTCTTCCCAACCTGATGTTTTAATACTCTGCTTGTGACATCACAGTAATTCCCATGACAACAGACTGTGACATCACAGCACATCATTATCATTTCAAGTAGAGAATAAGCCAGGCAGATAAACTCTAAGAGATAAAGATCTTATTTTTGAGGGAATTGCTATAGTAATAAATGATGGAGAGAAGAAACTTATAGAAGATATACAGTATGAAATTCAAGCTGAATTGTATCAGAATATTATGTTTTCCAAAACTTTCCCCATAGCATCAGTAGCTCTTTAAAGCAGCGGTATTTGTTAGCAGCAAAATATTTAAACATAAAGGACTGTATTTTAAAAACACAGGATGTAAGTATAATTCCTGGTCTTGGACTCCGCCTGCGTCAAGACAGATGCACCAAAACATTTGCCGCCAGTTTTCAAACATTGTGATATATATGCTACAATTTCCATATGTTTACAACAAAACTTTCATGCATGTGTCATTATTGTGATGCACGCAGGCCAGCCCACCAGTGCAGCAGTAGTGTCTCTGCTTGCAGCGCTGACACCCCAGGTTTGGGAATGGATCTGGAGAGTTGGATGGTCAGCTGGTGGAGGAGGATTGAGCATTCCAAGGACTGTGCTCCTCCTCCACCAGGGAAGAGGGTGAGGAAGTATCCAGTGCATGTCTGACCTCTGGCAGAGACCAGTGGGGAAGGGGTAGCGGCACCCAGAGCTCGTAAGCTGGGAGGCATGCTGGAAGTCAGCACTCATACACCATATGTCATTACATGCCATGCCTCCCGAGGGACAAACTGAAAAATATCGGCTCACAGAATAACACTCCACCTGGTGAGTCCTGCACCATTAATCATGACACTTTTTTTTTTAACCAGGAGAGACACTCTAAGCTGAAAGCTTGTTTACAGGTATGACCTGGGAGCACAAGGAAGTTAAGTGACTTGTTCAGGGTCACACAGTATGCAAGTGGGGGCTGTGGGATTCAAACCCAGGTCTCCAGGTTTGTAGCTCAGCGCCTTAAACCACTGCACTATACTGCCTCACCCGTCCGGGAACCGAGCTCAAATGCCACTGGAAATGGTCCGACCCTGCGGCTCCACCCTAGAGGGGCAAGCCAGGGAGGAACACCAGCAGAGGTGTCTGCAGGAAACAGAGCTCTAACTCTGTCATGAAAGTGTCTACTCAATTGCCCCACCCTGGGAGGCAAGCCAGGGAGGAACACCATCTGAGGTAAGTCACAGGGTGGTGAGTGCTGGGCTGGGGGTAGCAGCTGAGCTAAAGGACGGGCCTACACAAAAAGTATATTAAATGTAAAAAAAATTGTGATGCACGTGTCATTTATTTTGTGCATCCCATGGCACTTATGGCTAAATGTTAGACCACTTTTTATGTTTTCTGGCAGGTGGGGTGCAAATAGCGAAAATGCACTACAAATATCATGAAGTCTTTGACAATTCAGCCAATAATTGTTTTTTGTAATAATGTATTTCTAGCAAACATATTAATATATCCATTCTTCTTTTCTTTTTATTTAATTCCTGAACTGCAATATGTGGTTTCGAAGGTTTTAAAAGTTCTCGCTTGCTTGCCATTCCCTCCGTGAATGTATTATAACTTTTAGTGTGATTATGTGCTGTTTGCCATCAGAAACATGTGTCATCACATCTTAATACATTCACAGCATGACTCTAGTTTGCACAGCCAAAAAGTTACTTGAAACCAAAGAGATGTTTAAAAATGGACAGTGGCAGCCAACTTATTGACGTGATTCAATTACAAAATAAGTACTAAAAGGTGCTTTAAAAATGTGTGAGGAAATTATAAAAAATATACCAATGATGAATGTGCTTTAGAAATACATTCTTGCTAAAAAATTACATGATGAAATGTTTCGCCAACTAGCAAATACTGCTGCTTTAAATCTGTTCACTATTTACTTCAGGCAAATATTAATTCAACGGCATCTTTAAGTATCTTTGGATACTCTGCAGTGGTAGCATCTGAAAGGTCTAGATCTGATTTGGGGGGGAATATGACTGAATTCTCTTCTTTAGAATACTGTGCTCTTAAAGCAGCAGTGCAATGAAATTGGGCAAAACATTTTTCCTGACCTATTTTTTTTTCATTATATAAGATTCCAGGCATCTTCCAGTTTTATGTGACAGTAAAATATTCTAGTTCCACTGAAATTTTCATATTTTAGAAAAGTTTTATTTTTTTCTGACTCCTGCTGTACTGGACCCAATACCATTGGTATGTGCTACACGAGGCCCAGTACCGCCAATACCTTTTATACCACTGACAGTTGCTTAAACTTCTCACCACTGAGAGTTGCTGTATTGTTTCAAAATGTAACCCAGGCTCTCCAGGGGATATTTTCTGCAAAATGGGAGCCAGATTGAGAGGAAACATTTGAACTCAGAATATTCTGATCTGGGGTTGTGCATCTTTTGGGCACTCACACTTAAACACTCCTAACAAATCTAACATGAAGTTCATTGTCCACAACTTGAAATCACAGTCAGAGAAATGCAGAAAGTTTGTTTACAGCATCCTTTTACATGGAAACAGTCATCAGCCTGTACCCAGCTCCAGGTAAGTCAGTAGTTATTTCACAAATACTAGCTGTTCAATGTCATAAATAATCCTGCTGTTCTCAGATATTTCCTATAGCCCAAGGACTGGACCCTAAACCAGGGTTTCTAGCTGGTTCATACATGCTCTCCAAATGGTACCTACTATGTGTACCCTGGCAGCCTCTCCCATCAAACTCCTCAAGGAAAACCTTGTGACCCTCTACAAGGGTCTTTCTCTATTCCTTAACAAATGGGTTCTCCACAAGGCCACTCATATCATGGGGGACCAATAAGACTCAAACTCCCATAGTGGAAACCAAAGAGATAGGCACTGCTGGTCTCTAAACAGGCAACCCTTTCCTCAGCAACCCAGTTAACTATGCAGGCACCCTACCAGATTGCCCGACAGGGCAACTTCTTGGTACACCTATCTGCCCTGTACTAGTACAGCTCCACATTTACCACTGTCCAACCTGTGTGGGGTTCTTCTACCCAACCATACTGTTGTTGGGGGCATCCTAATGCAGATGAAAGGGTGCGTCTACAACCTGATTTCAAAATTTCTTCCAGCAGATTGAAATGCACACTATCTCCTTCCTTCCCATCTTGATCAAGACACTCCCTGTAGTCTGGCAGTGAAGCCTGCATGAGCCTCTAAGGGCCACCCTTGAGTGATAATCACCCCACCCCTTCCTGCCTCTTACTTCAGAACATCCAAACTCTTTCCCCCTTTCTTCTAATGGATGCCAGGCTCTCTACTTCAATTCAGGGCAGTCCTTCACATGGGAAGTGCTGATTCTGCTGGAAAGATAATCCCTTGGATGGACAGATAGCGGGGGTGGGGGGAGATAACAGATAACAGAGAAAACGGATGATACGAGCCTCTTGGTGGTGGAGGGGGCTTAAAATATTTAGTGTGGAACCTGGCTGGACTAGCAACATGTTCCCTGCCAGACTGTATTGAAGTATGTTTATCTGATATTTTATGTTCTGGCACAATAAAATCTTAATCAAGCAGGCTTTGTAATAACAGGATCCCACTATCTCACAGACTGTACTCAAAATATTTCTTAAGGTCTAGTTTTAGAAAAAAAGTAATGATTTTTATTAGAATGTTTTAAGCACGATCTGTTTCATTTACAAATGTTGGGTCAGTGTTTTACAGCAGAAAGCAGCTGGTGGTGGTGGTGGGTTGTGGCCTTGTCTATCTCATTGCAAGTCTGTGCGAGAGGGCACAATGCAGGTTCTGTTTGGATCTTTTCAGTTCTACTGTGCAGTGAATGAGTTTTCTAAACATCTACTTCCTGTTTTGTCTTCAGTGGTAGTGATATTTATGTGTGTGTATATGTGTGTGTGTGTGGGGGGGGACAGTTCTTTGACATCACTTATTTTCTTATATCCTCCCCCCACATCAAAAGATGTTTTTTTGTTCGACTCCATTAAAGTATCACTTTTCTAAACTTGTAGAACTCCTTTTCTATAGTTTTTCCATTTAAACTTAATTCCCTGGGATTAATCAAGTGAAGTTCAATAAGCTCTGGGTTTTATACCTGACAAGGCAAGAGCCCCAACAGTTGTATTTCTTTTTTTTTCTTCTAACTTTGTTTACTCCTTCAGCCACAAGCTACTCCTCCTTCCACCTCCTATCAATGCCTATATCCGACCCATTGAGGTTCTACCAAACAACCTTCTGGGGAACCCCTTAGCCCCCCATGATTTACCACTGTGTTGTCCCCTTCCCCAGCTTGGTGTACCTTCAGCTCCTTTGGCATTTCTTTCCTGCAGTCAACTGGCTGCCACTGTGGAGGTGAAGACTGGGGTTGTTCCCCAGAAGATGGTGGCTGCAACCCACTGTGGATCGGGTTGGCTGGTAGGGGCTTTATTTGCCTGACTTGTACCATTTTTCCCTGTAGCCCATCCCCCCCCAAGGAGCACACTTGCAATACTAGGTGTCAGCATGCCGGACACCTGGATGACACGTGCATGCTTCAAATCCCCACTCTCACATTGCTTTCCCCTGAACCGCCACCTGTGCTCATTCTGGTGGTGGTAGAACAGTGGGCTGTGGACCCCCCTACCTGGAGGAGGACAGCGGGGGTGTGCAAGGTATTTCCTGAATACCACAAATAATATACTATTCATTATACAAATATGAATAACGAACAGTGGCACTATTATTTGTATTAGGGACATAATTAAAAAAAGTAAAAAAACAGCCCCCACCCACCTCCCCAGCTCCGCTGTTTCAAGATCCACTACCAAGGGTGTAGGCAGGCATACTCACTGTACACATTTGAGTACAGTTTTGTTGAGTACCTGTCACAAACCATATGCCTTTCTGTTAACCTTTTCATTCTAATCTGTAGTATTTGGGTTAGTGTAGGCCACTGAGGAGTATCTCTGTTTAAACTTCTGTTGCTTAGGAGACAGATACACGTATGACCTATTTAGAGATTAGAAGAATCATCTGACAACAATCTGACTTGTTTGGAAGGGGGTACCATTTGGAGGGGATGTGTACATTTTTTAATTGGGGGGGTGCAACTGTTGGAAACTGTGTGTACAAAATGGAAATTTCTGGCTACACCCCTGTCCACTACCCCATTCCCCCACACCCCCCCCCGCAACCACAATTTAATGTGCAAAAAAGATCTAGTGAATGCCAACGCTCCTGTGCTTGCATGGTAAAACAGCTGATCATGTAATCAGCTGTTTTATTATGCAAGCAAGCATGGGAACGCTTTCATTCACAAGATTTCTGCTGGCTGTGGAGGAGGACGGGTTGTGCTGGTCACCTTCTCATGTCTGGGGTGGGGAAGGGGCTTGCCTTTTAAAGAAATTTAGATGCTGGGGGAAGGAGGTTGGCAGTTGGGTGCTGCTGCCTGAGTGGGGGGATTAAATGATTTCCTAGCCTACATAAAAACAAAACATGTGCTATCAGAGACAGTGTCTGACCATGGAGGTGAGTGGGTTGTGAAGGTCGCTAATCATAGGACAGTTTTTCAAATGTTAAATTGTGGGTGCTGGGGGGCAGGAGCGTAGTTGGAGGACAAAGGATTGTGGATGTTGAAACAGTTGGGATGGGGAGGAGGATGGGGGGGATGTTTTTTACTGTTTCTTCCCCCAAAGAAACACAAGTAATGAATAGAAATACCGAATTCTGAATATTTGGGGACACATTTGGCCAACTATTCAAAATAAGGTATTCGCCCACCTCTAGAGGAGAGTGTCCTCCTTCTCCCCCTGGCTGGCCTTCCAGTGGTCTTGTCTCATTCCCAAAGCTCTACTACTGCATTGGCGGGCCAGCAACAGTAGTTTTTCTTAACGTTATTGCCACTCCTTTGAATACTCACATTTCCTTTTCTCTGTTCAAATTTTTATTTTTTTATTTAGAAATTTATAACTGGGAGAAGTCCACTGAGCTGAGACACATTTGTAGGTGCGACCCTAGGGTGGTGTGGGGGTACAGAATGGGACAAAATGGACAATGACAACACAGTTCTGAACAACATTATCGTGGCCACTTCACACTTGAAAAGTTTCAATAAAAAATATTACAGAGTGGCATAGTATTTCTAACATGGCTGCTGCAATCAGCACTACCCACCCAACCCCCAAAACTAGCCTTACTCTCTCTCTCTCTCTCTGCAAAACCCTGGGTGTAATGTAGCACTGGTGGGGCTTCTGGTCCCCAGCCGGAAGGGCTGCTCCCAGGCTGTGCGTCAGAACATTAGGCACACCCATTAATGGGGCAATCAGAATCGGGGGGGGAGAGAGAGAGAGAGAGAGAGGAATGGCAGGAATCAAGTTGTTTGATTTTCCAACTGGATGGGCTGACAACACAGTGAAGTCATCTTCTGGGAAGGGCCACTTTTCCATTTTTCTCCCCGCGGGCCCCCCCAAGGATATTTGGATACCGGCACTGACACACCTTATGCACTGGCCCATGTCCTTTTGTTCACCCCACTCTCCTCAGTCTAGCAGTACTGCCACCTGTGGTCACACAGTTTTCAGTTCTTCAGCAGCAAGTGCCACCCTCCAACTCCGGAATTGGAGACAGTCCTTGAGGACACTTAGTTCTCCCACTGGGAGCCATGAGCTCAGCATGCAAACTCACATTTCATGGGGCACTCACCATGGGGCCATTGGGGCCACCACAGAACCACAAGAGTTGTACCTTGGGATCCTGCTGGACCAGTCCCTGGATTTTAATCTTTACATTCGATCCTTGTGCAAAGCTGTAAACTCGAAACTAGGAATAGCTTACAAAACGAGCTACATGTTTACACCCTCGGCCAAATTAGCAATTGCCCGAGGTATTCTGCTCCCAACCCTTACTTATGGTGCCTCTATTCTTACCTCTGCCCGTAAAACCTCCCTACTAAAATGGGACGTAACTTATAACAATATTTGCCGATTTGCCTCTTTGTTGCCTCGACTCAAACATCACTGCCTTCTTTATAAGGATCTGAATTGGCTCTCGCACTTTGCCAGTAGACAATACTACCTTGGATCACTAATGGACTCGATCATCCGGGAAAAAAAAAACATCCCAGCTGGCGGCGTTGCTGGTCCCTCAACCATCCTCCCATGGCCTGCGATCAGCTGACAAATCCTTGCTCTATGTTCCGAGATGTCGGACGACTAAAGGCACAGGGGCCTTCCAATTCTCTGCTCCCAGGCTATGGAATGCTCTTCCACTCAACCTCCGGCTGTCTCAGTCTCACTTTGGATTTAAAAGTGAATATCGTCGTTAGCTATCCTTAGCTGATGCTTGTACATGCTTTGACCCAATCTGAAGCTCCTGAGACTTACCAGTAATGTCACCCCTGCTCTAATCCAGCTCCAAGACTGTCTCCTTTTCCCCTCCCCATATTTTTCCTTCTCTTTGTAAATAACTTCTTGACTACCAGCTCTCTTCCTTCTTGAACCTTGTTGCTGACCATCCACTGTTGTTTTGCCAATTACCACCCCTGACCTTCCTTCTGTCAGTCTTTCTTGTTATGTTTGAACATTCCTCACATTTCTCTCTATATAACCTTACTATATTATTAACCCTTTCACTCCACAGGTCGGGTCCATGGTTTCTGCACTTATTATATATCTTACTGCCATTATCTGTATAATGCTTGTCATTATTTTTGTTGTTTCTACCCATTGTATTTTTGTAGCACTGCTGTACTGTTCCTCTATTTGTATTATTGTACCCATGTTGCTGCTGTTCAACTGTTCTCCTTTTGTTGTACTCTCCCAGGTCGTGCCTGAAAATAGTCATTTTATGGCTAGTGCACCTACCCGGTTAACAAAATCTAATTAAATAAATAAATAAAATAATGGCCCACAGCTGTGCCTTGGACCATCAACAACCATCAGTGACCCCCACTGTGCATCCAATCCCTAGGAAATGCTCAGTTGTTTGTACCTTATTGCTTAATTAAAATTTACGATTATGGGTGACAGCACTGATTTTGAGTCTTCTCCACATGACCGTCATGCAGCCTTCCATCTCTGACAACCTCCGATCCATCAGAGGCTTTTCCCATGGCTCATACCCCCTCTTTCAGGATATCTAATATTCAGACTCACTGATGAAGTGAGGCTCAGGGTCTGAGAGTCCCTGGGCTGTCATCCAGAGGCCAGCACTACATGTTTTGAGTTTTCCTGCTTCAGATCTCCCCGTGACGCTGGCATCAGTGGTTCCAAGCATGCACACACAGTGATGTGACATGGAGGAGTCCTCACTAGGTATGTGTGAGTTGTTTTTTCTGGTTCTAATAGGCTGGACCAGGCAAACTGGAGCCAGAACTAGAACAAAAGTGTAATTTATGCAACAGCAGTGGTGCTAAATTTGTCAAGATAAATAGGGGATACCCAGTGGCTTGAGTCAAGATTTGCTGTTTATCTTCATATGTGAGGGATCATGAATATAACTCTTGAGTGGCAAAGCTACATGTGAGTTATGAAAGTCCTGCTCCCCAACCCCCCCGTGATGATAAATGACATATTCAGAGCCAGGTGCTGTAATTACCTGTCCTGTGTGCCATGAGGAAGTGGAACCAAAGAGGAAGGGACCAACCTAGCCAAGAGGGGCAAAGATTGCCCCCCCAGGACTAGTTAGCACCAAGGCTGGCAACTTGGGGACACATGGGAAGGGAGTAAAGGCAAGCAAGAACATGGTTGAGGGCAGCACATAACTCAGGAGGGAGTTAGAAACCAGCTGATGAAAAAGTCAGACTAGAGGCCTCAGCTGGAGGGTGAAAACCAGGCAGAAAGTGGAGGGGAGGAGGGAGCAGGGGGTCAGGAGGGCCATGTTTGCAAATACCGGGAGCCTGGGTAACAAAAGTTGTGACCTGGAGGTTCTAATGGTGGAGGCACAACTGGACCGGGCAGCAAGCACAGTGATGTGGCCCCCAAGCCAACATGACTGGGATATGGCCATCCCAGGATACGCTATGTTTAGGAGTGAAAAAGAGCAGCAGAAAGGAGGGTGTATGGTTCTGTTCGTTAAAGAAGGAATAAAAGCCATGGTAATCAATGAATCAATGCAGAGGATACAGGGAGGGGTGGAATTGTTATGGGTACAGCTAGAGACAGGGAAGGGGGACAAAACATTAGAGTAGGGTTTGTGCACTGGCCACCATCAAAGGGACAGGAGACAGACTAAAGGGACAGTAATAGGGAGGATGGCTGACCAGGCAGAGGAGCTGCTGTTGTGGGGCTTCAAAATGCCCAGTGTAGATTGGAGCATATTCATAATGGTGTCTGCTAAGAGTCAGGTCATGCATGCAGCAAAGTGTGAATATACAACACAGTTAAACTATGAAAAATAACATTTATTTGTATGTTTCTCATGGCCCATAGCTGTATATCCTGGCAACAGGGATACCCACATCCTGGGTATGCCTGCAAATCTCTTCAGGCAAACAACATCTATTCCCATGAGTGATAGTTCTAGTTACTAGGAGGCAGAACACCTTGGGTATGCCTTCATTGCTCCCTGGGTAAAATCACTGTCAGCATGCTTCACTTGGCACTGCTGTTGTAGCATCAACAGATGGCAGTCCTCCTGGAGGGTGCAGCTGTGTCCCGATCATTTCCAGTGAGCCTGCTTCAACCAGCAGGTGAGGGAACCCACTAGAAAGGGATGTGTGCTGGACCTGGTACTAACAGGGACAATACTGGAGAAGTCACGGTAAGGGAATCTGTGGGGGATAGGGACTGTCAGACAGTTTAGGTCCACAGCAGGACTAGAGCAGAGAAGGACAGCACAAGGACAAGGGTGCTGGACATCAGAAGTGCAGACTAGGCTATGAGGGAGCTGCTCGGGGCAAGCTGAGAGAAGAGAGGCTGTACGGCAAGAATGAAACAGAAATGAGGTACAATCCGTCCCAGTGGCATGGAGAGATGAGGCGCTAAACACCTTACCTCATACCATGACAGTGACCCGGGTTCAGAAATGGACTTGGGTTCATTCAATGGTCAACTGGACGAAGGAGGATTGAGCATCCATAGGACTGCTCTCCTCCCTTGGGGGGGAGAGGGGGTACATGATCAGATGCTTGTCTGCCATCTAGAGGCATCCAGGTGGCAGTGCAGTTTGGGTAAGCAAAAAGACAGTTACGCACAGGTATTTGAGGACGGAACTCGCCCATTATGCCATTGCACATGTCTGGCTCAGGGGAGATAACCAAGGAGGAAAAAACCCTCTGGTCACAGGATGATGCCCGGGTCCCTCACAGACTCCACACCAGCGAGTGAGGCACACTGTCACAGTCCTCTAAGCTGAGGACATTGACGAGAAGGTAGGTCATGGAGAAATCAGGTGATGGGGCTGCAGGGACAGGATATAAGGGGGCAGGCCAGGGGTGATCAGGACATAAACAGAGGATGAAAAAAATGAAATGAGGCACTATCAAGGAAGGAAGGCTATTTCAGGTGTCTAGTCTGTGCATCAGGGAAGTCTGAAAGAACAAATGGGGAAGTAAACCTCTACAGGTTTCAAGGGTGGTGGAGGATGCGGTGAGGGGAAAAGAAGATGGCCTTCAGAATGTATAAATGGCAAGTCAGACTACTGAAGATGGGGAGATTTACCTTCAGAAACTGCAGGAGGTAGGCAAGATAGTGAGGAGAGCAAAAGCACAGCAGGAGAGGACTGTAGAGGGGATGAGGGAGGTGAACAAGGCATTCTTTAGATATGTTAGCCAGAAAAGGGAGGCAAAAGGAGGGACAGTGTGACTAAGCAGTGGGTCAGAATCGGTGGACGGACACAGGGAAAAGGCAGGAATATTGGGCAAATACTTTTTGCTCAGTATTCATAGTGGAGAAAGTGTGTGAATTAGCAGAAAGGAGCATAAATGGGTAAGGGGTAGGCAGGCGGGGAGATGGACACTGTATCATTTTCAAAAGAGAGGGTTTTGAAAGGGTTATGGGTGAGAAGGATTGACAGGACCACGGGCCCCAATGGATTGCACCCAAGGATGCTAAGGGAACTAGGGGAGGTCATAGCAGGCACCCTGATGTACTTGTTCAGCAGGTCTCTGGAATCAGGAGGGGTCCCAGGGACTGGAGAAGGGCAGATGTTGTCCCCCTACACAAGGAGGTAGTACAGAAGAGCCAGAGAATTAGTGGCCAGTGAGCATAACCCTCTGTGGTGGGGAAACTGATGGAGATCCTATTAAAAGAGAGATTAGTACAGTAGAATTCCTGGAAGCTAATGAATCACAGGACAGTAAACAACATAGGTTTACTGGGGGAAGTTGTGCCAGACAAATCTAACAGGAATTTCTGACTGGATGACAAGGGAGGCGGACAGAGAGTGAGTTGTCAATGTGGCCTGCTTGGAGATCGGCAAGGCCTTTGACACAGTGTCACACTGGAAGTACTACTGAAGTTAAGAGGCCTAGGAGTGGGGGACAAAAAACCCAGTGTGTAGGAAATTGGTTAAGAAACAGAACCCAGAGGGTAATCCTAAATGGGGAATTCTCAGGGCACATGGGGGTGACAAGCAGATTATCCCAGGGGTTGGTAGTGGGCCTCCTACTCTTCAATACATGCATAGGGGACATAGGGGTGGGACTAGTAGGAAAGGTCTGTCTATTTGCAGATTACATCAGGATCAGCAGTAGAGTGGACACAGTTGAGAAAGTGGAGAAAATTAGGAGGGACCTGGAAAAGCTAGAAGAGTGGTCCAGAATTTGTGACTGCAATTCCATGCCAAAAAGTGCAAAGGTCATGCACATCAGTCACAAAACCCCACAGCCAAGTACAGACTGAAAGGGAAGATCATGGCATGTACCTTGGAGGAAAGGGATCTTGTGGTTATTATTATGGACAAACTAAGTAGTGGCCCAGTGTTCAAAGGTGGAGGGGAGCGCAAACAGGATTATGCACCAGTGGTCCAAGCACAGAAAACGGCATTCTCACCCTACCTCAAAGAATTGTGCCAAGCAATTCTTAAATTCCAAATGCCATTCCTCGTAAAACTATGAGTGCACTTCCCAGATGGCACCATCCTATATAATACCGTGGCTGAAGCACATGCAGATCTAGAATGGAAGGGCATCTCAGTCCCACAGCCTTCCCACCCCTCCTTGCAGTGAAAGGACCACTCTGGGTCTTAGGACTCCCAGCAGGTCTCTGCCACAGGGTCTCAAATCAGATCTCAGTCCTCCATAACAATGGCAGCTGAATGACAGGCTCTGAACACTCTACAATCAATTAAGGACCTACTACAACATTTTCAAAGGTCCTCCAGAGACTGACTTTCCTGAATAATGGAATATCCATCTAATTTATAGCATTTAATTGAGAGGTTCCCATGCTGCTTTTCTCTCTGGACCTGCGAAAGCTTGGGCGGCTAGATGTTCCCTGACTTGCCCAATAATTTTTGAGGTTATTGGAACACAGGTGTGTTCACAGGGACAGGGACCAGGGGAGTGGTATAGTGTGATTTGGCATGTAAGGGCGGTTATTTGGGGGGTCTGCGTTGCGCTCCCTCCAAGGGGCACCTGGAACTATTATGGAACTCTGATCCTGACGTTCTCCAAGGTGACTGTAATTGCAATTTGATTGAGGTACTGTAGATGGTGCTGAATCCTTCCCTCAGGGATCAACCTTGGTGGACCCACATCATCACTACAGAACTTCATACTGTCACCCACCTATAGCTTTTAAACCAGCCAGGCTGGCCTAGCCCATGCCCTAGATTAGACCCTAGGTCAGCCTAGCCATCATTTCTGACTATCTGCTTATTGTTGGTTGCTGGAGCCCTCCTACAATTGGGAGGGGGGGGCAGCCTTTTGGAGTGCCAGAAGCCCTTAACTCTTTCTAGCACAGCTTTTCAGTTGAGTGCTATAAATACTTAAACTATCTGTCTTCCCCAAACTTTTAGATTCTCACTGATGTGACTTTGGTAGGGGGAGGGGTGCTCCATGGGGGGATGTAGCTGGGCCTTGCTCCTGACACCATCATTAACATAACCTCCTCTTTATTAGAGATGGGGGCTGTTCCTCTCTTGCCAGGGTTATCTTGCTGCCCCCTTCCCTCAGGAGGCACATCTTCAGGAAAAAAAATTACTCTGAAATGACAATATCTCGGAGTTGCATAATGCTGTGATTGGACATCTCTGCAGCCCAGGCATTGCCGAGGCTTTGATGGCTTGGTGGGTGGGGTCTGCCCAGCTTTTGTCCCATTAACCTGTTTAATTTTGGCTACACTCTTGTGAGGTGCTATATCTGTTCCCCAGATTTTAACTGTTCTTTATGAGTAGAAGATACTTACAACCATTAGACTTGGACTGGCAACCAATAGTCAAATATTTCGCCCTCCCCAGCAATGATTTTTGCAAGACTGGTAGGAGTACTGTGACACTTTATTATGGAAATACAATCCTCTCACTCTTCTGGTGAGGTCTTACCCACACAGGTTGTACTGGGTTGGCGGCCAGGAATTACCTGAACTACCCCCTTCCAACATGCCCGAACTAGAGGTAGAAGACTAGAGGTAGAAGACTTGGTTTGCTGGCCAAGGCACCTAGCTTCACCTGAGCTCTTTCCTTCTAAGACTGCTTGAAAGGCAGAGTAGAGAAACTTACCAGAGCAAGGGAGAAGGATTAAGACTTAGTTTGGCTAAGCAGATTTACTGTGTGGTGGTGTTTTTATTTTTTACTCACAGGGATTGCTACTGTTTGTTGCTAACATTTCATTGCTTTATTTTTTCTCTGATTCAAATTGTTGTTGCTGGTATACCTTCTTCTGCATTATTACAAGGTGTGCCTACAGGTGTGTGCTAACAGATTACTGCTGTAATCTTCTGATTCAAATTGTCTTTTGCAAGGTATATCTTCTGTTACTGCTTTATTTTTCTCTGGAGCAAAGTGTTTCTTACAGGTATATCTTCTCTGAAATTATTACAGGTGGTGCTTTACAGGTTTTACAGTTTTATCTAACATTAGGATAAGCTTTCAGGGTTACTGCATTTGTTGTTGACTGATTGTTTCTACTCTTACCTCCTTGTTCTTTCGTCTGTGGTTCCTCTTTTAAACAGGAAGGCCCAGCCACCCACCCCATCCCTCACCACCCACGCTACACTCCTTTTATAGGGCACCACAGTTGTGACATTTCCTGTGGCAGAGCAGGAAGGGGCGGATCAGTGGGGCCTCCACAAGGTGATCTCATTTACAGGGCACTAGTAATTTAACTTGTTATAACAAGTTAAACAAAGCACAATTAAACCATTACTTGCATTTTTTTTCTTTCTAATTACTCTAACTAGGTCACAAACCCAGCAACTTATTTGGAATGGATTTCATTAACTGCAGGTACTGTGGAACAATTTTCAGAAGGACAGTCTTACAAGATTTAGGACACTGTCCTACATGCTGGGCCTTTGGAGATCTTAGGTCTCAGCTCCAGGCAGCATGGGCAGAGATTGCACGCCTCAAATTTCATATTGAAGAGGAAATACATTATAAGAACCACCGCCATTTCCCCAGCATCCAACAGAAAACCTCGACCGCAGAGGGTAGTTGGTCCAGGAGGTTGGCAGGTGGTTAGAGGAGCAAATCAGGTGCCCCATCACTCTCTGCTCCAACACATTACCTCCAAAACCATATAAACACTACAAACAGGTATCTGCCTCTATCTCTGAAATCAAATAAAGAGGCAGAAGACACTAGAGAGCAGGACACTGCGGCACAGGAGCTAGCACAACAATACTCACCCAAATCAGGAACCAAAACTAAACAAGCACAAAGGAAATCCAAAAACTTCTGATCATAGGAGACTCCATGATTCGGGAGTTGATACCCATCTCCAGCCAGGGTGATGGTCAGATGTCTCCAGGTACATCAGCATGGAGAGACACTGACCGCATTGCTAAATTGTTCACAAAGCAGGAGAAAACATTGATGTCCTAGTACACATAGGGACTAATGATCTCGCCAACCCGGTCAGTTGTGGAGACCAAGGAACACCTGACTAGGCTGGGTGACAAACTATCATCTATTTCGTCCGCATCTCCTTCTCTGAGATCCTGCCAGTCTGGGAGAAGGGAGCAGATGGACGGAAGGTCAGAGAAGGGGAGATAGGGAGCTAAACACGTGGCTCAAGGACTGGTGCCAGGAAAAGGACACAGATTTGTAGGAACTGGCAACAGTTCTGGGCGAAAGTTCTTTAAATTTGATGGACTGCATCTGACTAAAGAGGAGTCAGTGCATTGGGGCAGAAGTTTGACGTCTTTGCAGAATATTTAAACTAGCAAATGGGAGAGGGGTGCAGCACCCCATACGTCGAATGGGAAGAACACCCCTCCCCTCAGCTAGGTGGTCAAACAGGAATTCAGCGTGTTTGCCGTTCATTTGCATCACCAGGTAAGAAAAAGGTTTGTCTCCCCATCGATGCACAGGGTAATGCCAAACTTCACCCAACAACTAACACACCAAAATCTGGCCAATGGAAAATCATGTACACAAATGCTCACAGCCTGGGAAATAAGATCCCAGACCTGCAGGCAATAATGTCAGAGGCTAAACTGGACATAGTAGCAATTAGTGAGGCGTGGTTTACCAGTAACCACACTTGGGAGACTTCAGTACCTGGCTATGTATTGTTCAGAAGAGAACCGAGGTGCAAAAAGGGGGAGGGTGGCCTCTGTATGTTAATGAAAATATCAAAGCTACAGAAATTCAGAATACACATAAGGAGCCAGAAGAACTGTGGGTCACCCTGGAAACAGGAAATGGGACAGCCATAAGAACTGGGGTTGTCTACAGGCCCCAGACCAGAGGGAGGACATAGACACATTACTGTTAGAAGATATACAAAACATGACAGCTAAAGGGAGGTTCTGATAATGGGAGACTTCAACATGCCAGATACAGATTGGTCAATACCAGCAGGAACATCTGCCAGAACTAGACTCATAGTGGATTCCCTGCAGGGAGGGCCTCAAACAACTGGTACAGCAACCCACAAGAGACAGGGCTATCCTAGATCTAGTACTGACTAACAAAGAAGGGATCACAGATCTCAGGTAGAAGGTCACCTGGGAGCCAGTGACCATCACATGGTATGGTTCAATTTGGCTACTACATCTAAATCATCCCATTCCAAAGCAAAAATATGGGACTTCAGAGGAGCTGACTTTGATAAGATGGCCAACAGAGTTAAGCTAGCCCTGGCAAAAAGAAACACAGATGAGGAGGTACAGGCAAAGTGGGCAAGCATTAAGGATACAATACTTGAAGCAACATCCCATTGTGTTAGACAGAAAAGGAAGTGCAAAAGAAGAAGGAAACCACTTTGGTTCTCAAATACAGTAGCAGAAAAGGTCAGAGCCAAAAGGCTGGCCTTCAGAAAATATAAGGGAACACAGCGGATGAAGATAGAGGAGGCATACCAAACTGCCCAAAGGGAAGCAGGTAAGGCAGTAAGGCAGGCAAAGTCCCAAACTGAGGAAACACTAGCACTAACAGTAAAGAAGGTGACAAGACTTTCTATAGATACATTAGTGAAAGGAGAAAGTCCAGAGGGGTATTACTAAGCTTAATGGAGAAAAGGGAGCATGTGAGGAGGAGGACCTGTAAAGGCATCTATCCTAAATAGATACTTTTGCTCAGTATTTACTGAAGAGAAGGTAGGGCAGGCCCACAGCTCAGCATCATGGACACAGGGGGAGGGAGGTGAGCACTACTCCTTCACAAAAGAAAGGGTCCTACAAGAGCTTGCTAAGCTCCAGGTGGATAAGGCAATGGGACCTGATGGCATACATCCCAGGGTACTAAGGAGCTAAAGGAGGAACTAGCAGAGCCATTAGCAGAATTGTTTAGTGAGTCTCTGAGCACAGGAGAGGTCCCAGATGACTGGAGAAGGGCTCATGTGATCCCACCCACAAGAGTGGTAGCAGGGAGGAGGCGGGAACTACAGACCGGCCAGTCTTACACCTCAGTAGTGGGCAAGATTATGGAGGCACTCCTTAAGGAAAGGATAGTGCAACACCTGGAATCCATAGGGGCACAGGATCCAAGACAGCATGGGTTTACAAAAGGAAGGTCCTGTCAAACTAATCTCATAGATTTCTTTGACTGGGCAACCAGAGTGGTGGACCAAGGGGAGCAGTTGATGTCGCCTACCTTGACTTCAGCAAAGCTTTTGACACTGTTCCACATAGAAGATTGATAAATAAGCTAGGTAGGCTGGGTGGGTCAGAAGTTGGTCAACTGGGTGGCAAACTGGTTGACTGGCAGAAAACAGAGAGTGGTGGTAAATGGTATACAGTCAGAAGAGATGCAAGTCACAGTGGGGTACCTCAGGGATCAGTCCTGGGGCCAGTCCTATTCAACATCTTCATTAGTGACCTCATGAGATGGACTAGAGGGTAAGGCTTGTCTGTTTGCAGATGACACCAAGATCTGCAACAGAGTAGATGATCCAGATGGGGTGGGCAGAATGAGAAGAGATCTGGATAAACTAGCAGAATGGTCAGAAGAGGTGGCAACTGGGATTTAATGCAAAGAAGTGCAAAATCATGCACATAGGGAAGAGAAACCCTGAAGCCACTTATAGGCTGGGAGGGGAGTTGCTAGCAGTCACAAAGGAAGAAAGAGACTTGGGCATCATCATCACTGATGACCTAAAATCATCCAAGCAGACCTCTAAAGCAGTAGGTAAGGCTAGGGGGGTGTTAGGGTGTATTAGTAGGGGTATCACAAGTCGTAAGAGAGAGGTAATAATCCCTCTGTACAAGACATTGGTCAGGCCCCATCTGGAGTACTGCGTGCAGTATTGGAGGCCACACCTTCACAAGGACATTAACCAAATTGAGGCAGTCCAGAGAAGGGCAACCAAAATGGTGCAGGGACTGCATCAGAAGACATATGAGGACAGATTAACGGAGCTCAATATGTATACCCTTGAGCAAAGGAGGGAGAGAGGTGATATGATCGAGACATTTAAACACCTTAAGGGCATAAACAAGGTGAAAGAGTCTAACATGTTTAAATATAAGAAAAATAGCAGGACAAGAGGACACAGCATGAGATTAGAGGGAGGCCGATTAAGGGGGAATATGAGGAAATTCTTTTTCACAGAAAGGGTGGTGGATGCATGGAATGGCTTACCACAAGAAGTGGTGGCTATGAATACAGTGCAGGGCTTCAAACAGGCATGGGATAGGCATAAGGGAGCAATACAAATGACTATGAATAGATAGGTCACTGACAGAGCAAAGGCCGATGGCACATTTATGAGGTAGAAAAAGAAATGGGCAGACTGGATGGGCCTTGCGGTCCTTATCTGCCGTCAACTTCTATGTTTCTATGTTTCTATGAACTTTTGGCAGTTGGTTAGGAGTGTTATTTTGGAAAACACTCCATTTATTGGAGGTCACATATTTTTTATCTGTTGTTTCTATGTTGTGTATTTTTGTAAGACTTTACTGTTTCCTAGTGTAAGTGGTGTGGCTGTGCCACAGTTCAGTTCACCTGATGTTTTCCTGTTTTTATTGAATTTCTGTATCTGGTTGTTACTGTTATTTTTATTTGCTAGTGAATGTAATGTAATGATAAAACCACTTATGGGCTATTCAGAAGGGAAGGTGGGGTCAGCAGTGCAGGTTGACACTGTACAGCCTCGTAATTCCTCAAGGCAGGGTGAGGCAGATATCCTTATCTTTTCGATTTAAATGTGGCTCAGGCCCTACCTACTAAAATATTGTCCTACAGTCTCAATGGTATCCATGACCCCATTAAACGTTCCTGTCTACTACAATTGTTTCGTAGGGAAAAACAGATATTTTCGTCCTTCAGGAAACCCATCTTTCTGAATTAGAACATCAAAGATTTAGGAGATATGGCTTTCCAGTGGTTTAGGCACCCTTGCATCATTGTGGGAGACATTGGGGCACAGCGTTCTCCTCCCCAGGGGCACCCCTTTTGTCCTGTGTGAAAAACTCATAGATCCAGAAGGGAGGCTTGTAATTCTCATGGGTTACCTACATGAGTAGCTGGTGACTCTTGTGAGTGTTTATTTTCCCCCAGAGTCTAGCAAGCAGATAGTTCACAATTTATGTCAAAAGTTAATTCCCATCTCGCAGGACATTTTAATTATTGGGCGGGGGGAGAGAGTTGAATATAGTTATGAACCCTTCCTTGGACACTTCTGCACCAGGTTTACACAGAGCCACAGGAGCTCAGAAGTTCTTTAAAACTACTGTTAACCAATTGGGATACCGGGATGTGTGGAGACATTTTTATCCCACTACTCAAGAATTTACATATTGGTCCTCTAGATATCATACTTCCACCCACCTGGACTACTTTTACATTACAACAGAATGCCTAAAAAACATCCAAGACATTTCATATAGCTCCCGTTTCTTATCAGACCACTCTCCGGTTCATTTAAAACTTCAACTAGGTAAATGCAGGAAGCACACCTTATGGAGACTTAGTCTGTCTCTTCTCAAAGACACTGAGGCAGCTCAAACAACTGAACAGAAAATAAGGGAAATTATAGCAGATAATACTACAGAGGGGGTCTCCCCAACTTTGCTGTGGGACACTGTCAAAACAGTACTCCATGGCTATCTAATTGAAATAGTGTCCCCTAAAAGGAAACATGCCTTACAGGAAAAGCTGGTTACCCTGGAATTATTATTTATTGATTTGCTTTTGGTAACTGGGTGAGTGCACTAGGCATAGAGATGCCTATTTTCAGGCACGATCCAGGAGGGTACAGGTCAAATACAGAAAAGCAGCAGCAATGCAACGCAGCACATAGAATTTGGTTATACAATACAGAGATAAGTCGGAAAAGGATAAGAGTTTACAAACAACTTGCAGGACAAATTATACATGGTCAGACAAAGTTAAATAGGTAAAATGATAAAAACAGGGGTCATTCAAAAGGCAAATGCTACACAAGTACAAAGAAATGACAACCAGACATTATCATGGACAGTATACAATAAGTGCCAATTTGCAAAAATAAGAATAGTAAGAGAAATGGGGGATGAGGAGGAGGAGGGAAGGGGATGAGGGGGAAAGGTAGGTTAGAAAGTGTACAACAGGGAGGGTGGGAGTAGAGTAGGGTAGCAGAGTAGGAGAAAGCATTTAAGGTGGATGGAAGAAAGTGCAGGGGCTTACTGCGAGTAGATGTTCACGGTGGAGCATTTTGAAGTGACCATGTGTATTATCTAACCCTAAAGACAGGGTGGTCTTGAAACATACAGCCCAGACCAAGCAAGAACTCCAAAAACATGCATGCATAGGTAGTGTGTCTAGGTGCCTATGCGAGAACCCCATGCATGGCATGCCAGAGAAGCATGCACAAAGCCCATGCAGGAGTACATGCAGGAAACCCACGCACAGCACCGTGACCATTACACATTGGACACATGGACACTGCAGCCATCACAGAAACATGGGCCACCCAATACAATGACTGAGACCTGTCTGTACCAGGGTACAGGTTATTTCGTAGGGACAGGGTGATTGGGAAAGGAGGGGGTGTGGCATTATATGTGAAGGAAGGACTGAAGTGTGTAAGGGAGGAAGGGGAGGAGGGTAGAACGGAGTCACTTTGGATGCAAATCCAGGATTCCAAGAATAAGATTCTTAGAATGGGAGTGGTGTACAGGCCACCATCTCAGACAGAGGAGTTAGGGAACTAGTGGGACAGAAAAGGAGGACTTGCAATAAGGGTATTGTGGTGATTGTGGGGGACTCCAACATGCCAGGAGTGGATTGGAGTACCCCAACAACCAGGAACAGAAAGGAGCAGGTACTGCTGGATGCCTTCCAGGACAGCTTCTGTCTGCATAGAAACATAGAAACATAGAAACATAGAAGTTGACGGCAGATAAGGACCGCAAGGCCCATCCAGTCCGCCCATTTCTTTTTCTACCTTATAAATGTGCCATCGGCCTTTGCTATGTCAGTGACCTATCTATTCATAGTCATTTGTATTGCTCCCTTATGCCTATCCCATGCCTGTTTGAAGCCCTGCACTGTATTCATAGCCACTACTTCTTGTGGTAAGCCATTCCATGCATCTACCACCCTTTCTGTGAAAAGAATTTCTCACATTCCCCTTAATCGGCCTCCCTCTAATCTCATGCTGTGTCCTCTTGTCCTGCTATTTTTCTTATATTTAAACATGTTAGACTCTTTCACCTTGTTTATGCCCTTAAGGTGTTTAAATGTCTCGATCATATCACCTCTCTCCCTCCTTTGCTCAAGGGTATACATATTGAGCTCCGTTAATCTGTCCTCATATGTCTTCTGATGCAGTCCCTGCACCATTTTGGTTGCCCTTCTCTGGACTGCCTCAATTTGGTTAATGTCCTTGTGAAGGTGTGGCCTCCAATACTGCCAGTACTCCAGATGAGGGCCTAACCAATGTCTTGTACAGAGGATTATTACCTCCCTCTTACGACTTGTGATACCCCTACTAATACACTATAACACCCCTAGCCTTACCTACTGCTTTAGAGGTCTGCTTGAATGATTTCAGGTCATCAGTGATGATGATGCCCAAGTCTCTTTCTTCCTTTGTGACTGCTAGCACTCCTCCCCAGCCTATAAGTGGCTTCAGGGTTTCTCTTCCCTATGTGCATGATTTTGCACTTCTTTGCATTAAATCCCAGTTGCCACTCTTCTGACCATTCTGCTAGTTTATCCAGATCTCTTCTCATTCTGCCCACCCCATCTGGATCATCTACTCTGTTGCAGATCTTGGTGTCATCTGCAAACAGACAAGCCTTACCCTCTAGTCCATCTGCTAGGTCACTAATGAAGATGTTGAATAGGACTGCCCCAGGACTGATCCCTAGAGGTACCCACTTGTGACTTGCATCTCTTCTGACTGTATACCATTTACCACCACTCTCTGTTTTCTGCCAGTCAACCAGTTTGCCACCCAGTTGACCAACTTCGACCCACCCTGAGCCTACCTAGCTTATTAATCAATCTTCTATGTGGAACAGTGTCAAAAGCTTTGCTGAAGTCAAGGTAAGCGACATCAACTCCCCCTTGGTCCACCACTCTGGTTACCCAGTCAAAGAAATCTATGAGATTAGTTTGACAGGACCTTCCTTTGTAAACCCATGCTGTCTTGGATCCTGCGCCTTATGGATTCCAGGTGTTGCACTATCCTTTCCTTAAGGAGTGCTTCCATAATCTTGCCCACTACTGAGGTAAGACTGACCGGTCTGTAGTTCCCGCCTCCTCCCTGCTACCACTCTTGTGGAGTGGGATCACATGAGCCCTTCTCCAGTCTTCTGGGACCTCTTCTGTGCTCAGAGACTCACTAAACAATTCTACTAATGGCTCTGCTAGTTCCTCCTTTAGCTCCTTAAGTACCCTGGGATGTATGCCATCAGGTCCCATTGCCTTATCCACCCTGAGCTTAGCAAGCTCTTGTAGGACCCTTTCTTTTGTGAAGGAGTAGTGCTCACCTCCCTCCCCTGTGTCCATGATGCTGAGCTGTGGCCCTGCCCTACCTTCTCTTCAGTGAATACTGAGCAAAAGTATCTATTTAGGATAGATGCCTTTACAGGGTCCTCCTCCTCACATGCTCCCTTTCTCCATTAAGCTTAGCAATACCCCTCTGGACTTTCTCCTTTCACTAATGTATCTATAGAAAGTCTTGTCACCTTTCTTTACTGTTTGTGCTAGTGTTTCCTCAGTTTGGGACTTTGCCTGCCTACTGCCTTACCTGCTTCCCTTAGGGCAGTTTGGTATGCCCCTATCTTCATCCCTTTGTGTTCCCTTATATTTTCTGAAGGCCAGCCTTTTGGCTCTGACCTTTTCTGCTACTGTATTTGAGAACCAAAGTGGTTTCCTTCTTTTTGCACTTCCTTTTCTGTCTAACACAATGGGATGTTGCTTCAAGTATTGTATCCTTAATGCTTGCCCACTTTGCCTGTACCTCCTCACCTGTGTTTCTTTTTGCCAGGGCTAGCTTAACTCTGTTGGCCATCTTATCAAAGTCAGCTCCTCTGAAGTCCCATATTTTTGCCTTGGAATGGGATGATTTAGATGTAGTAGCCAAATTGAACCATACCATGTGATGGTCACTGGCCCCAGGTGACCTTCTACCTGGAGATCTGTGATCCCTTCTTTGTTAGTCAGTACTAGATCTAGGATAGCCCTGTCTCTTGTGGGTTGCTGTACCAGTTGTTTGAGGCCCTCCCTGCAGGGAATCCACTATGAGTCTAGTTCTGGCAGATGTTCCTGCTGGTATTGACCAATCTGTATCTGGCATGTTGAAGTCTCCCATTATCAGAACCTCCCTTTAGCTGTCATGTTTTGTATATCTTCTAACAGTAATGTGTCTATGTCCTCCCTCTGGTCTGAGGCCTGTAGACAACCCCAGTTCTTATGGCTGTCCCATTTCCTGTTTCAGGGTGACCCACAGTTCTTCTGGCTCCTTATGTGTATTCTGAATTTCTGTAGCTTTGATATTTTCATTAACATACAGGGCCACTCCTCCCCTTTTGCACCTCGGTCTCTTCTGAACAATACATAGTGAGTACTGAAGTCTCCCAAGTGTGGTTACTGGTAAACCACGTCTCACTAATGCTACTATGTCCAGTTTAGCCTCTGACATTATTGCCTGCAGGTCTGGGATCTTATTTCCCAGGCTGTGAGCATTTGTGTACATGATTTTCCATTGGCCAGATTTTGGTGTGTTAGTTGTTGGGTGAGGTTGGCGCATTACCCCTGTGCATCGTATGGGGAGACAAACCTTTTTCTTACCTGGTGATGCAAATGAACGGCAAACACACTGAATTCCAGTTTGACCACTAGCTGAGGGGGAAGGGGTGTTCTTCCCATTCAACGTATGGGGTGCTGCACCCCTCTCCCCATTTGCTAGTTTAAATATTCTGCAAAGACGTCAAACTTCTGCCCCAATGCACTGACTCCCTCTTTAGTCAGATGCAGTCCATCAAGTTTAAAGAACTTTTGCTCCCAGAACTGTTGCCAGTTCCCTACAAATCTGTGTCCTTTTTCCTGGCACCAGTCCTTGAGCCATGTGTTTAGCTCCCCTATCTCCCTTCTCTGACCTTCCGTCCATCTGCTCCCTTCTCCCAGACTGGCAGGATCTCAGAAAGGAGATGCCGGACTAAATAGATGATAGTTTGTCACCCAGCCTAGTCAGGTGTTCCTTGGTCTCCACAACTGACCGGCTGGCGAGATCGATTAGTCCCTATGTGTACTAGGACATCAATGTTTTCTCCTGCTTTGTGAACAATTTTAGCAATGCGGTCAGTGTCTCTCCATGCTGATGTACCTGGGAGACATCTGACCATCACCCTGGCTTGGAGATGGGTATCAACTCCCCGAATCATGGAGTCTCCTATGATCAGAAGTTTTTTGGATTTCCTTTGTGCTTGTTTAGTTTTGGTTCCTGATTTGGGTGAGTATTGTTGTGCTAGCTCCTGTGCCGCAGTGTCCTGCTCTGCAGTGTCTTCTGCCTCTTTATTTGATTTCAGAGATAGAGGCAGATACCTGTTTGTAGTGTTTATATGGTTTTTGGAGGTAATGTGTTGGAGAGCAGAGAGTGATGGGGCACCTGATTTGCTCCTCCTAACCACCTGCCAACCTCCTGGACCAACTACCCTCTGCGGTTGAGGTTTTTCTGTTGGATGCTGGGGAAATGGTGGTGGTTTTTATAATGTATTTCCTCTTCAATATGAAATTTGAGGCGTGCAATCTCTGCCCATGCTGCCCGGAGCTGAGACCTAAGATCTCCAAAGGCCCAGCATGTAGGACAGTGTCCTAAATCCTGTAAGAATGTCCTTCTGAAAATTGTTCCACAGTACCTGCAGTTAATGAAATCCATTCCAAATAAGTTGCTGGGTTTGTAACCTAGTCAGAGTAATTAGAAGGAAAAAAAATGCAAGTAATGGTTTAATTGTGCTTTGTTTAACTTGTTATAACAAGTTAAATTACTAGTGCCCTGTAAATGAGATCACCTTGTGGAGGCCCCACTGATCCGCCCCTTCCTGCTCTGCCACAGGAAATGTCACAACTGTGGTACCCTATAAATGGAGTGTAGCGTGGGGTGGTTGGGGATGGGGGTGGGTGGCTGAACCAACCAGGTTATGTGCTGGCAAATGGGGACTTTGTGAGAGAACTTACAGTGGAGGAACCGCTGTCAGGGAGTGACCACCACTCAGTATAGCTCACATTGGACATGGGCAAGGAAGGAGTGGAATCTGGCACAAGAGTGCTGGACTTCAGGAGGGCCAACTTTGGGAGGATGGGGGAAGTGGTAAAAGGGTTCCTGGCCAGAATTCAATCTAGTATGGACATGAACCAGAGGTGGGAGCTCATAAAGCTGGGGATAGTGGAGGCAACCAAAACCTGCTGCAAAGTCCAGACCAAGAAGGCTAGGGCTAAGAAACTGATCTGGTTGAGCAAGGAGGTCATGGAAAAGGTAAGGAGGAAAAGAGCTGCCTTTAGGAAGTACAAGAAAACAGGGAGGGGAGGGACAGGGAGGAGTACTTGACAGAATCGAAGGAGGTGACAAGGGCAGTAAGGGGAGCCAAAGCATCTACGGAACTCAGGCTGGCACAAGGCATTAAGAAGGGGGAGAAGGACTTCTTTAGGTACATCAGGAAGAAAAGAAGCTGTAAGGACCACATAGTAAGGATTAGGAAGGAGGGAGGTTGGATGGAAGCAGGGTGCGATAAGGCAGAAGCACTAAATGAGTACTTCTGCTCAGTATTTACTAAAGAGAAGAGGCGGTGACACCCAAGGGGAGAAATGGCAGAAATGGGGGGAGGGAAGGGGTGACAGATGGGAAATCATGGAGGGCAGAGTTCAAGAGGGTTTGAAAGCACTGAGGGTGGACAAGACGCCAGGCCCAGATGGCATCCACCCCAGGATACTGAAGGAGCCGGCAGAGGTCCTTGCAGGACCTCTGGCAGACCTATTTAATGCCTCACTACATTCGGGATGTGTACCTCAGGACTGGAGGATGGCTCATGTGGTGCCCCTCCACAAGAGTGGCCCCAAGGATGAACTGGGAAACTACAGACCAGTGAGCCTCACATCCATCGTGGGTAAGCTAATAGAGACTATCCTGAAGGAAAGGCTGGTGGCCCTCCTAGAGGCCAAAGGACTACAAGACAGCAGACAGCATGACTTTATATGGGGCAGATCCTGCCAAACCAATCTGGTGGAGTTCTATGACTGGGTAACTAGGCAACTGGACAGGGGCCATGCAGTGGATGTCCTGTATCTGGACTTCAGTAAGGCGTTCGACTCGGTGCTGCATGGAAGACTGGTAAGTAAGTTAGTAGGCACAGGGGTGGGTGCAAAGCTGGTGAGATGGGTAGGAAACTGGCTTCAGAGAAGGCAACAGAGGGTGGTGGTGGTGGTGGTGGTTGGGGAGCTCTCACATCCAAGGGTAGTGATGACCGGTGTTCCACAGGGCTCGGTGTTGGGACTAGTGTTGTTTGGGATATTTATTGCAGACATATCATGGGACATCAAGAGCAAGATCAGTCCGTTTGCTGATGATACCAACGTAGGAGCAGCGGTGGATGGCCTAGGGGGATGGCAGGGGTTGCAGGATGATCTGGCAATGCTTGAAACCTGGTCAGACACCTGGCAACTGGGGTTTAATGCCAAAAAGTGCAAGGTGCTGCATTTTGGGATGAAGAACCAAGGAGGAGTTACCAGCTGGGGGAGTGCAACTAGCCCAGACAGAGGAGGAGAAGGATCTGGGGTGCTCTATTACAGGGTCAGTGAACAACTTGGCACAATGTAGGAAGGCAGCTGCAAAGGCCAACAAAATGCTGGGTTGTATTGCAAGGAGTATTTCCTCGAGGAGGGAGGAGGTGATTCTGCCACTGTATAGGTCATTAGTTAGACCGCACCTGGAGTACTGCGTGCAGTACTGGCGTCCGTATCTGAAGAGGGACATTGTTACTGCAGGGGTGGCAGTGCAGGGTGACAAAGATGATCAAGGGGCTGGGGGACTTACCATATGAGAGGAGGCTGAGGGAGTTGAACATGTACTCACTGGAGGAGAGGAGGAACAAGGGGGACATGATTGAAACCTTTAAGTACATGAAAGGAATAAACAAGACAGGTACAGAGGGGCTGTTCAAAGTAAGGGAGGGGAGAGACAAAGGGGCCATGATATGAGACTGGAGGGAGGAAGGTTCAGGAGGGAGATGAGGAGACACTTTTTTACAGAGAGGGTGGTGGCTGGGTGGAATGCATTGCCTGCAGAAGTGGTATCCAGTAGAACAGTGCACTGCGTCAAAAGGGGATGGGACAGGACAAGGGGGAGGGTCAATGAAGGGGAAGGGTGGAAGGGAGGGGCAGCTGCAGAATAAATAAGGGGTGCTAGCTGCACATTCGAGCAGACTTGATAGACCTCTAAGCCTTTATCTGCTGACGAATTTCATATGTTCGTATATGCAGGGGTGTGGTCGCATGGTGTCATGTGCAGCAACACCATGCGTGCATGCACGACAGCAGGTACCACAGCCAGTACATGGTGGTAGGCACGTACACTTATGGCTGGTGGAGGGCTGCCATAGATGTCCACACAGCATGGCCTTCAGCCAAGCACACAGAGCAGCATGGCAATACCCTGGACCCCATGTCAATAACAACATGCATCAGTCCAACCCAGACTCCGGGAAATTCACTGGTGCACACGTTGATAAACACACAAGGGGGCACACCATAAAACATGTGATGAGGGGTGTGCAAGCTGAAGAAGAGTAGTGGAAGCAGCAGGTCATGATCACCAGAACTGCTGCAACAGTGACCCCATGCCATGCACACCGACCCCAGTGACCAGCAATACAGACACACCACATGTGATGTGCAGAGGATGTGTGCAGGGCTGAACATGACTAACTAGCAGTGCAGGGCGCGGTACATGTATGAATGAAAAACACCCAGAGGCACAGACAATATGGCCAGTGGGACCTTACATGCTGTGGTACCCCCACACAAGGCTACATAAAGCACACCCTGTGAAGAGATGCTGACACTGCGACCACAATTGAATCCTCAGACCTGGAAGTCCCCTGGGCACACTGTTATGCAGTGGGATTGCATGGCCAAGGCACTTCTGTGAGAAGCAGCGCCAGTGGCACACACAAGTGAAATAGCACAATGGTCTCGATGTGCAACACATGGACAGTGCACAGTGACCCAGGGGCATGCATGCCACGCATGGCACAGTGTCCCCCCAGCAACACAAAACATCCACCAACAGGAGACCCGGCAAGGGAACACCAGCCATGCACACATGGCTCACATGTGGGACACCCGCAGCCATCCTCCCCGATGCCACCCTCTTTATTTTTTATTTATTTTGTATTTATTTGTTCTAGGATTACAAGTACTTTTGAGCCAAGGCTCTTTTACAAAGGTTCCATGTCAATGGTTACAATTGGGACAAAAATAAGCAAAGATAACAGTTTATAAAATGAAGAAAAAAAGCATATAGTCTTGTTGAGAAAAAAAACAATAATGTGAAACATTGGGGTGGGGAAAGGGAAAGGAGGAGGAGTGAAGTCAGGGAGACTAAGTAGGAGGGAGAATGGGGGGTAGGTGGAGGGGAACAGAGAGAGGAGAGGTGTAATGCAGATAAGATAGAAGTAGTGCAGCCGGGTGGCATTTGTCATGGGCCAGCAGGGGAGGAGAAAATAGAAGTGGGGGATGCTAGCAAAGTGCAGGAGTAGATGTGGATCCACTAGGGCGTCTTCAGCTATGGAACCAAAAGACATGTTTAGCCACAACAGTCACAGAAGTTGGAGGCAATGAGTGTTAGGTGGAGCCGAGTCTTAAAAGTGCTGAACGATAGTGTGGCTGAGATGTCACTGGGTAGACTGTTGTACCAACTAGTGGCCCGGTAAGCAAAGGATCTTTGGCCTTGTGTTGTGCAGCAATGGGGGATTTGCAGAAGCTGAGATTTCGATCCCATGGTACGGCGGGTGTGGATTTTCGGTTGTATGAGGGCACAGACTCCAGGGAGGGCAAGGCCCAGCATGATTTTCTTAGTAGTAATACAAGTTTGGTGTTTTATTCGATTTGCAAGATTCAACCATCCTGTTTGAGAATAGAGGTCACAGGTGTGAGTTAGGCCTTGTTGAGGGAGGAGGATACACGTTTGAGTGCAGTAGTTGTAGCAGAGCCGTAAATGATAAGGCCGTAATCAATAATGGAGATGATGGAGCTCTGGACAGCAACAGCGGGTGTTTCCTGTGATGGAATAGCAAGCCTAGCTGGGAGTTAGTGGCTTTGGCAACATGGTCAATGTGGGCAGTGTAGGAGAGGTGAGGGTCAAGGGTGATCCCAAGGTATTTAAAGTTTTTGACCTGTTCCAGTGCGGCACCTTGTCTGGTGATAACAGAGAGTTGGAAGTCTTATGTTTATTATGGGAGCTGCTGAAGATCATGGCCTTGTTTTTTTTTTGATTAAGGATTAAGGACCCCCCCCGTAATGCCCCCCTGCCCCCCGGGAACCAGCAAGCCATCCCAACTCACCACCCGCAGTGCAGGAGACAGTAACCACACAGGTATTTGGTCTGAAATGCTTTAATGTACAACATGAACATAGTGCAGATGTCGGCTGCACAGTTGCATCACAATAAAAACAGGCATTAATAGCAAAACCACAGTGCACACTATACAACAATGGTCCAACAGCCATTGCACACCAGTCCACACCTATGCAGGTGCATTATTGTCCCAAGTGACGTACGGCCATGGCCCAGTTGGTGGCGCACGCCTCAGCATGCATCCTCTTCCTCCTGGCTATCCCCATTGTCGCTTGATGTAGAGGAGTCTGTACATCCCAGTTGCAGCAGCAGCATGAGGCGATGGAGGGGTCCTCTGTAACACTGAAAGGGAAAGATAATGCAGAGAAAGGGGCCAGTACAGTGATGACCATTGCAACTGGGCACAATAGTGACATGGCACAGTAAGCCGAATTCACCTTTGACAGCACCACCACACACCACATCACACAGGTGTTGGACTTGTAGAGGATGTCTTCATTAGCCACTCTCAGGGACAGGCATCCTGAGTTTGCAAGATGCCATTTCCTCCATCTTGGTGGTGTCCAGACAGTAGAGGGAGCCACACCTGGCTGCTCCACATGGGACAGGACAATCTTGTTTGGGAGGCCTAGGTGATCCTGTGAGGGATGAGAAAGGAAACAACAATTAGCACCAGGGACAGCAGACACACTGCACAGAGCCCCACAGCACACCCTGCAGGTGAGGTACATATCCATAGATGTCCTTCCAGTCTCCATAAAGTACCACCGCTGGGGTGGTCAGCGTTAGGTGTCCTTGGACACCCTCCAAAATCTCCTGGGATACATCCTCAGACACCTGACCTGTGGCACAGACATCACAGAGCTACCCTCAGCTGTGGCCATCACTCTCACCTCATACTGCAGTGTGTGCACAGGACTCCCACACAGGTAACATTGGTGTGCATGGGCCCCCCCACCACACCCACTTAAAGGTACACACTGGTGAGCTTGGGCGGATAAAGTAGCCATGGCAGTATGTGTACAAGTAGACAGGGAACTGTAGTGGTGGGGGAGGATGTGTCCTGGCCTTCGGATGAATGCACACCTGCTCAATGCAGAGATGGAGTGGCAGAGATGTGCAGGACTATGGCCCCGGGGTCTTCAGGCCATGGCTGGATGTGGCCATGATGAGAGACTCACACAGCATTGAATGATTCAGGTTTCCCTGGGCCATGATTGCACAGCTGTGTGATATGGTATGTGATGACATTGCAGCATGGACACAGCAGTCCATGGTGATGACAATGGAGACCAAGGTGCTTTGTATCCTGTCATACTATGCAACAGGTCAATCCAGCGTGTGACCAACAATGCCATGGGCATAAGTCAGTTCTCTGTGTCAGGGGCAGTGGTGCAGGAGACAGATGCCCTGGTGGCTCATGTGCAGGAGTACATCTGTTTCCCGATGGCGGACACCGATGTCTCTGCCATGAAACAGGCCTTCTATGCCATACATGGTATGCCAAATGCATACAGTGCAATAGACTGCACCCATAATGAAATACTGTCACCGTCTGTACATGAGGAGGCATACAGGAACAGAAAGGGATTTCACAGTGTGAACTGTCAGGTAGTGTGTGACACAGGTGGTATCTTCCCAAATGTATGTGCAAAATACCCTGGGTCATGCCACGATGCATACATACTAGGTGCGTCACATCTCAGAGTCCTGCTACATACCAGTCGGCTGGACGGATGGCTGTTGGGTGAGTATAAAGGTGGCTACATGTGTGGCACTGCAACTCATACTGCATGCACCTCAGTGACATTCTTCTCATTCCCCTGCACAGGTGACAGTGGGTGCCCACTGTGCCCGTACCTGTTGACACCATTTCTGACACTGAACAGTGCAGCAGAGGAGGCCTACAACCATGTCCACAGGAGGATACAGAACATCGTGTAGAGGACCATCAGGTTACTGAAGTTGCTGATCCGGTGTCTGAACCATACCGGGGGTACAATGATATTGTCCCCTGGAAGGGCATGCAAGGTGTTTACCACTTGTGCCATGCTCCATAATATGGCCCTACGATGCAATGTGCCCATGCTGGAGGAGCACCAGCAGGATGCATCACTGGAGGAAAAAGGGGGGCTGGGCAGGGGGCAGGAGACACTGAGTGGGTGTGTGGCTCATGACACCCTTGTACAGGGCACATTCCAGTGGTAGTCCTGTAAAGATACACAGCTGCAGGACTGGTGGCTGTGTGTCATGTGCAGTAGCACCATTGTGCATGTGCCCACAGTGTGTGGGTATCCATGTATGCGACTGTTGTGGACAGCACTGCATCATGGCACATGTGTGTGCACCAACCGTTGTGGGTGGCACATGCATGATAATGACACCATGTACTAAATGCACCCATGTGGGGGGGGGGCAGTGGCAGGGGCTTGTATGTCCAGCTTGGTTATGCATGTGGCACAGGACATCAGATGCTATGCAGTGAGGTGGGTGTGGCATGTCAAGTGACATGCAGTGGTGGGCATGATAGAGGTGTTGCAATGGGGGTGGCCACTGTACCCCACAGCGTGTGTTGTGGATGCAACAGTGTGGCAGTGTATGCTGTGCGGGATGTGTGGCAGGGGCCACCACATTGTGTCACAGGGTGTGTATGGCATGTACCTTGGTCAGGGTACATGCATGTGCTATACATGTCTGGTGAGTGGTGCTTGTGCAGTGTCACTGCCCTTGTGGGTTGTGGGGCTTTGCCTGTCGGTGCACCGAAGACTGTGTGCCCAGTCTACTGACCAGTGCATGTGGAGGGGGGCTCCCCAGTAGTGCTTGCACACAGGGGAGGGCTCAGTGTGCTGCTCCTCCATGGCATCATCAGTTGTAGTGCTGTGGCTCTCATGGCGGATGTTACTGTCCTCTTGTGTGGTGGCTATGTCATCTCCCTGCGATATCATGCTCTGTGTACCGGCAATGTGCATGTGGGCCTTGCATATGCCCTGTGGCATGTTCACCTAAGTGCTTTCTGTGTCCCAGGGTTGTGTGTCCTCATCCTGGTTGGGGGCCACTGTGCCGGGGGATACCTGTGTGTGGGCATGTGCCACGTGGGGCGGGGTATGGGCAGGCTGTCCATGTGGCACATCCCTTCCAACCAGGTGGCCCATGAGCCTCTCATGGAGGTCGGCCAACTGGTCGATCCCACGCCTTATGTCCCACACTTCACCAGCCAGGGCCACCAGTGCCTCTGTGTTGTGATGCTGTACTTCAGTCTGTCTTGCTGCAGCTGCTGCAGCTCACTGTACTGTGCTGCCATGATGCCACAGAAGTACAATGTATGTGTGTGGCCCATCGCCTGTGTTGATGGTCCTTCGTCGTCACTGTCCACAGGGCATGTTGGTGACTTTCCTCCCCTTGCCATGGCATCCTGGCTTGCCTGTTCTGTGCCAGTAGCTGTGGTGCTGCTGACCACTTTATCCTCACCGGTCTGTGCCTGTTGTCCTGGGGCATGCTGGCGCACCTGGCTGCCATGACCTCTGTCCATCACCTTGAATGGCTCCTGTGTCCCCTACTGGTCCATCTCTGATGCCTGCTGTGTCTCCATCTCCAGCTCGGTACCTGTGGGGGGCATGGGGTTGTTAGTCTGGCTGTCGGTGTCCCTTGCTGTTGCCTGTTGCTGGGGTGTGTGTGCACCGGTGACCCACCTGTGCCTTCCTCCTCCTGCCTGGCATCATCATATCCCATCTGCTGTGCTGCTGTGTCCTGGCTGTGTGGTGTTGCCCTGGCTGTCATGTGTCCATCAGTGCCTATGTCTGTGGGTTGAAACACATGTCTTTTAGTACATGCATGCTGTGACATCCCTAGGGTACCCATGCCCAAGAGTACTGAGGGAGCTGGCAGGGAAGCTTGCGGGGCTGCTGGTGAGCCTGTTTAGTAGTTTCCTGGAGTCAGGCATGGTGCCGCAGGATTGGAGAATGGCACATACAGTTTCTCTCCATAAAAGTGGTTCCAGGGATGACCCTGGGAATTACAAACTGGTCAGTCTGACCTCAATCATGTGCAAGACTATGGAGACTATACTTAAAGAAAGAGCTGACAGGGTATCTGGAGGAGAATGGTCTTCAGGATCAGAG
This sequence comes from Neoceratodus forsteri, assembly GCA_016271365.2. NCBI lineage: Eukaryota > Metazoa > Chordata > Ceratodontiformes > Ceratodontidae > Neoceratodus > Neoceratodus forsteri. The sequence continues at coordinate 3,337,784 of JADMNL010000023.1, read as the reverse complement.
GCAGCATGGGTTTGTGGGAGGGAGATTGTGTCAGACGAATCTGATTGACGTCTTTGATTGGGTCACTAAGGCAGTGGACAGGGGCCAGGTGGTGGACATCCTTTATCTGGACTTCAGCAAGGCATTTGACTCTGTACCCCACAAGAGGTTGATCAGGAAGCTGGGGTATCTCAGGGTTGGGGAGACATGTTCAATGTTTTCATCAATGACACTGGGGAGAGCATCAATGGCAAAATGTTTTGATTTGTGGACTACACCAAACTCTGTGGGAGGGTGGACACAATGGAAGGGATACAAGACCTGCAGGAGGACCTAAGAAAACTTGATAGGTCATCAGGGATTTTGCAGCTTGGCTTCAATGCCAAGAAATACAAAGTTATGAACATTGGAACCAGGAATACTCTAAGGGCTGAGAACCACATTTTTTTTTGGGGGGGGAGGGTGTCTGGGTAGAAGCAATGTAATAGGAGAAGGATCTAGAAATGATGATCACTAGCAATCTGAAGCACTCTATGTAGTGCAAAACAATGGCAGCAAACAAGATTCAGGGTTGTATAGCTAGGGGAATCAGCAGTAGGTGGAAGGAGGTTATGCTGCCCTTGTACAGGTTGCTGGTGAAACCACATCTAGAGTATGGAGTAAGATACTGGTATCCACACCTTAAGAAAGACATCAACCTGCTGGGGATGGTTCAGAGGAGAGCAACTAAGATGACTGCAGATCAGCAGTGTAAGACATATGAAGAGAGGTTGGGGCCCTGAATATGTACTTCCTGGAGGAGAGGAGGGAGAGAGGAGACATGAGAGAGACCTTCAAGTACTTGAAAGGAATAAATAGGGTGGATAACAAAGGGTCTCTTCAAGCTAAGTGGCAGCTAAACCACGAGAGGACGCAATCTAAATCTGGAAGGGGGGAGGTTTAAGCAGGAGGTTAGGGCAGGAGGCATTTCTTCACAGACAGGGTGCTGGCCATTTGGAATGCACTGCTGCTGTGAGACAGAGGGGTTATGAATGGCAAAATAACATACCTGTCCCGATGTGGGGCAATTGGGTATAAGAGGATGCTGCGGACCTCCCCCCTTATGGAACTCAAGGAGAGGCAAAGTTGACCTCAGGTTCATAGTTGGCCTACGGTTCACTATCACCCCCTTTAGTAAAATGTCTACTGAGTGCTCTGAGTTCTCTTCCTGCCTCATCATTCCAACAACCTCCTCCTTGTCTTTTGTTCCTTCTCTTCCTCCCTAACGTTTAATGCCCTCCTTTGGCACTGTTATGCAAACAGCTGATCCTGCAACTAGTACCCCACCCCTCTTGGAGGCAATAATAGTTAAGGGCACTGAGCTGCAAGCCTGGAGACCAGGGTTTGAATCCCATCAGCCTGCTTGCATACTGTGTGACCCTCAGCAGGTCAGTTAACTTCCTTGTGCTCCCAGGTCACACCTGGAAACAAGCTACAGCTTAATGTGCCTTTCCTGGTTAAACAATTACACTCTCTGCCTCTCACCACTTTCCATTTCCCTGGATCCCTCCCCCTTTTTTTGTAAAAATTGGATGATGCCCAATCACTGCTTTGTCTTAATATTTTTCTTTATTGCACTTCATATTTCCACCTTACTGTAAATCTCCACATTTCAGTAAACAGCTTAACCATAAAGGAGGTCCTGGAGATAAATTGTGCAGACATGAAATCTGTATATCTCTATTTTTCAGGGTTATGTGTGTCAGAAAAAAAAATAAATGCAAATACTTATTTGCATGAGAAGGAAAAAGCTATGCTATTACGTACCTTGTTGATTATATCAGAAATTTACATCAACTTGTGTTAGTCACGACAGAGCACATAAATCAGCTACCTAAAAATAAAAACAGAAGATTCATGCTAGATGATTCACCACAAGCTATTACTGTGCACAAAGCTCTAATCAGTGTGTAGGCTGTTATATAACATTCACTATACTTCATTGAGGAAATAGTATTAGTTTTCTTAGCTCCATGCAGATACTGAGCTTATTTTACTAAATCTGAGATCTGAAATTTATAGATCCCAAGTGTATCATAATAATTTTCCTAAAATGTTTGTTCCAGTTGCTAAATAATTATTAAGAAGAACAGCAGTCCATTTACTAGCCTTTGGTATTTTTATTTCTAGAGGGGCAACATACAGATAAAACAGGTTTGGAAGTACTACGTTCTCCATTTGAAAAGCTATCTTAAGGAGCTGGCCCGTTAAAATGGTGGTAGAGCTTCCACCTGCTACACTGCTGACCCAGCTTCATAAACGAGCTCTGATCATTTGGGGGTTGGCTGAAGGAAGGAGGATTGAGTGTCCCATTGACAGCTTCTCTCCTTTGGGGAGGACAGTGCATGTTGCTGCATGTTTACCATCTAGTGGAGGCTGGGTGGTACTGCAGTGAATACCCTGCTCACAGTCCTGACGCAGATTCAGATAGGGTGCAGTTCATGAGCACATGCGTCACTGCATGCAACACAGACTTCAGGATGAGAGAGTAAATGTAGGAAAACCTCCTGACCATCAGTATGATAATGGCAACACGTAGACTCCGCACTACTGACAGCGGCAACCCGCCACCACATATTGGTCCTGAACAAGAGGTCAGGTAAGTCCTGGAGAAGGTAGGTTACTGGGTTGGGGAAGCCATCTAAAGAGGACTGGCTGGGACAGACTAGATGAGAAATGGAGGATGATAAAAAGACAGAAACAATGTCCTTTAAGGGAATAAAGGCTTGCTATCCCAAATTATCTAACCACCATCCTTTTTCTCAATTTCTTTTTGCTCCATTGCCCACTGCCAGTGTCCCCTTTGCCTCCTCTGAGATGCTATGTGAAGTTTTGCTGCACATTCTCAAAAATTTTGTTTTGTAAACATTATCTTACTTGCCTTTTATCATGACTATAGATAACCTCTGTAATACAGCACCCTATACTGTCCTTATTATTTTGTACTGTAACAATAATTCTGCATATTATGTTTATTTTGTTTGCACTATACTCATTTGTTGATCACATACTTCCTTCCCCCATCACTGCCCCCTGACCAAGAGACATCTTGAGTCAAAGCACTGGGATGAGATAGAGTATTGCGTGCATCAGGCACGTTATTAATCAGCTTTTATTGCACTTTACTAGCTAGTTGGCTGTTAATTTTTGGTCTGAGTGCATCCTTATTGTGCGTTAGTGGCCTTCTTAGGTTTTGGACTGCACCCAGCTCCTAGTCGACTGCATGGCTGGTGTTGAGTTTTTGTGCCCACCCCGGGACATCTGAACACAAGCTCTGACACAGTCTGCTTTTACCAGTCCACAAATTGTAAATGAATGAATGAATAAATGATTTGCCTTCCACAGTCCACAATTTATAAATAAATAAATACATACATAGCCTTTTTCAGTCTACAACTTGTAAATAAATACATAGAGAAAAATAAACTGCACCAGGACAAGTGCTACGGTGCTAAAAATGGCTGGAGCAAAGCAAATGAACAAAAAGTAGCAGCCGTAGCCTAAGAATACTCACATAAATGGCATTGACCATAAAAACTGTTTATTGTGTAAAAAGTGCTGAAACAAACCAGGACAACACTAGAGATGGCAAAAACACTGCTGTACCAAAGCAAATAAGTCACAAAGGGTGGTCGCCTGAAGCTGACGTTTCGCTCAATGAATTTGGGCTTCCTCAGAGTTGAAGATCCACTGGATAAGGTGCTCAATAAATAGTGTGCATGCATGACAAATCAGTATAGTGTATGATGGAATACTGTTATTGTTAAAAATCCATCACTTTCAAAATGTTGTTATGCTGTAATAGCTATGTCATCACAGCTGTTATGCTGCACTAGCTACGTAGCTACTGCAGCATAACATTGAACGTGCTAGCGCATGTGCGTTATAAGACCAGGATGTGGCTGCGGTGATGAAAACAACAGTGAAACGAGCAGCAAAGTGGAGAAATAAAACAAAGTAAGTCACGCTACGTAACAGCATTCCATCCTACACTATAAAAAACAATGTATACCCAGCTATCCATAACAAGCTGGGTTACTTCATCTCGAGGTTGCCAATGGCGACTGAACCTCTTGAGCTACGCTCTTGGGGTTCAAATGGTCACCATGGCAACCTCTTGATGAACTAACCAACTTATTACCGATAGCTGGGTATACATTATTCTCTATTTTATCAGCCAATAAAAACACACCATGTCACTCATTTAAAAAATCTAACGTGGTGCTATCGTGCCTGCATTACACGCCCATGTTACTACATGGAGGGGAAAACACCACCAACAAATGTCTATCCACTGGCATGTTAAAGGACCTTTTTTTTTTTAATAAAAAATGGTCCATTAGAGAATTGTTATTATTTATTTATTTAATAAAAGGAAAATGGCAGTACATGCACATCTAGAGCATAATAAAAAACACTTGTTATATACAGTATGAACTCTGGTTTTCTAAAAATCTCATGTCCCCTGGTCAAAATGCAAGCATGGAACACCAGGCACACAACTTATACATATGGATAACACACTTAAGACAGATGCCAACATACCTCCCTACTAGCAATAAAATTTACTGTCTATACATTGAAATACATATTTACACTACAAGGGACTGCCATTCCCAGTTGGAAATCAAGAATCAAAGTTTGGGAAGAAACATAGACAATTCAAAATGCTCATTATGGCCATTCTCTCTCTGGCTCCCATTTCAAAGATCCAAAAACTTTCACGCCTGTCTAGCAGGACCTCTGTATCCCCTCCCCAAGGACCTCTATATCCCCTTCTCTGGGACCAAGACACACTCGTTCCACCCCTATAAAATTGATGTTCTGCACAATATCAAACTCTTGGTGTATCTCACAATAGCATATGATTCATCCCCCTTTGTAGGGCTCTGATGTATTGTTGTTGTTGTTGAATTTTGTTGACCCAGTAAGCCCACAGGGCCTAGAAGTCCCTTTTTCTGGGGTGACGGGGGGATACAGATGGTAAGTAATTGAATTTGAACCAGATTAAGCTGTTGGTGGTATTTTTAGTGAGTGAGAGAAATTTGGCCAGGACACCGGGGAAATTCCCCTACTCTTTTCGATGAGTGCCATGGGATCTTTAACATCCACCTGAACTACCACCAATCAGGCAGATTGGACCTTGGTTTAATGTCTCATCCGAAAGACGGCACCTCAGAAGTGTAGCACCCTGCTCATGCTGCACTACAGTGTCAGTATTGGGATATTAACCCAAGTGCCAGATGTGGGAACTGAACCCACAGCGCTCTGATCTCCCAGCCTCAGAGGCGAGTGTGCTACCTACTGAGCCACTGACACTGGTATTCCCCTATTCAGAGTTTAAAATTCCTAGTAGTGCATCCTACATAATGGGCACCACAACTGCATGATAATAAATAAACCACTCCCATGGTGTCACAAGTGTCCATTATGTAGGACGCACCACTAGGAATTTTAAATTCAGAATAGGGGAACACGTCAGAGCTCTACAAAGGGGGGCACGAATCATATGCTATTGTGAGACACACCAAGAGTTTGCCTCATATTGTGCAGAACATCAATTTTGTAGGGGTGGAAGGAGTGTGTCTTGGTCTTTGGGGAGGGGATATAGAGGTCCTGCTAGGCAGATGTGAACGTTTTTGGATCTATGAATTGTGTACTGGGGGACGAGAATGGCCTTACTCGGCATTTTGAACTGTCTGCATTTCTTCCCAAACTGTGATTCTTGATTTGCAACTGGTATTTTCTTCCATTTTCCTTTTATTAAAAAATAAATAAACCATAAAAATTCTCTAATGACCCCCCCTTTTTTTTAATAAAAAGTATAAGCAAAAAAAAAAAAGATATTTTAACATGCCAGTGGATAGACATTAATTGGTGGTGTTTTCCCCTCCATGTAGTAACATGGGCATGTAATGCAGGCATAATAGCACCAGTTAGATTTTTTAAATGAGTGATATGGTGTGTTGTTATTGGCTGATAACACTGATATGGTGTATGGTGGAATGCTGTTCCGCATGGAAATCCAAGCCTGGAACAGCACTGTTGTGCTGCACTTGATGCATCAGGATGTTGTGCTGCACTGAGTATGGTCATTAGTGCAGCACAACATCGAACGTGGGCATGCATGCGCAATTGAGCAGCCGCTGGGGTGAGAAAGTAAGCAGCGCGATGGAACTGCTACCTAAGTAAGGCGTTTTTTTAATTGGAGACCTGTTTGGGGGATAACGGAGTGCCATACACAAACAAGGCAGTTGAACAATCTCGAGGTTTCCGTGGTAACGGACCTCCTGAGCTTCCCTCTTGAGGTCTCCAGTTACCCCGGAAACCTCTCAATCATACAACTGCCTTGTTGTGTATGATTGCTCATACACAATCCTCTATTTGTCATGCATGCACACTATTTATTGAGCACCTTATCCAGTGGATCATCAACTCTGAAGAAGCTCAAATTCTTCGAGCAAAACATCATTTTCAGGTGACCACCCATTGTGACTTCTTTACTGTGGTCCGACTGTGTTTTTGCCATCTCTAGTGTTGTCCTGGTTTGTTTCTGCACTTTTTACACAATAAACATTTTTTTTCTGGTCAATACCATTTTGTATGAGTATTCTTTGGCTAGGGCTGCTACTGTTTGTTCATTTGCTTAAATAAATAAATAGTTCACAACATAGAGGTATGAGGTTGGTTTGTACCAGTATAGATTAAAGAAGTCTTTTTGCTAAATGGGATTTTCCTTTTAAACCGATTTCATCCTGACCCATATAGGTATGTTATAAAGTTTCATGCTCAATGCAGCAAAATGAATTAACATTCAAGTTTCATAAGGTACCGCTGCCTGAATTTGATGGCCAGGATTGTGTCTTTACTTCTGAGGTTGTACTGTGGAGTTATCAAGAACCATAGGTGTTGCAAAGTCTCATTTCAGCAGAATCATTGTTTTAAGGGTTTCTTATGTATAGCAGTGAATAATGTACTGCAAAGTAGTCATAGGGGTCTCAACTGCATCCCTGGCTACCCCTAAATGATGCCGCTGTGTATGAAATGTCACGAACATGGGGTTCCCAGCTAATAAAGGATCTATTAAAAAAATCTTTTGGTTTTTTTATAATTGTCAGTTGTCTTTCCCAGGGCATTAGGGCTTACTGTAGGGAAAGGTGTGCAGGAATTTATTAGTAATTCCATTCATGAGAACCAGTCAGTCAGACTGGCCCTCCAGGATAGCTGGAAATATCCACTCGGGATCCCCTTTGTTGGATATCTGACAACCTTCTAAACTCTGAAAATCTTTGTACGTATTATCTATTTTCTAATTAACTGTGATATATTGGGCAATGCAAGTAAATGTAAGATGAAAACACTAAGTTAGTGTCATCCATCTGTTGATTTTCCAGGTGGGCCCCCCTGTATCCGGTTACCCTTAAAAATCGTAACTCAGTAATCGCAACCGCAAAAGCGCGACTGCAGAACAGTGACTGCCACAAGAGTGACCTGCAAATATTGGCAAATTGTAGCAATAGCGATCCCCAGATGCCACTGCTCATAATAATATCAACTACTATTAACTCAAACCTAAGGAGCAAATGGCTAGTGGTGCTACTGCTAGGGGAAAAAAAATAAAACAAGTGTGGAGCATCCTTCCTGACCCAACATCCCATTAGATACAAGATATCTCCACGTTCGGCAAACATGTAGAGCCGCATGAACATCAGCAACTAATTCTCCCTTCGAAACCCTGTAATTTTGCATTAGGCACAAAAGTCATACTTTGTGTTTTGCAGCATGTTCAAGACGGTCTCAGCTGAGTGTCATCAGTACAATCAATCGATGTGCAACAGACCCTGTGAGACTGATTAAACTGCAAGCATGTAGCAAGATTGACGGCACTAGTGAAGAAGCACGAAATTCCTCATCTCTTTTTCTCATCAATCTAATTAAAATAGAAACATAGTTCTGCCCTATCACCGACTCTCATAGGAAATCCTCAGTTTTAGTTCTCATCCTTCTCATGTTAAAATGTCTTCTAATAAATTCCCTTATATTTTATTACCCTACTATGTTATTCATATTACTAAGTATCGAGGGTGAAGTCAGTTGATCAATATGTATGACATGGGGTAAAAGACACAGCGATAGTAGTGATAATGGCAAACATGAGATAAAACATCAACCAATAAGTGTAAGCGCTATGATTACGTAGTTGCGATTTTGTTATGGCACTAATATGTTTGCTCGCTATTCCAATGGTCACAGAAAAAACTTCGTGATTATGTCAGTCACGGTTTTATAGTCGTGATTTTCACACGGAACCCTGTATCTTAGTCCAGCCCTGGTCAATATTCTTCATGTTACCTGGGGACCTCTTGCTACACTCCCTAGCTTGTGATCAAACGGATTGTAAATCATTTCTAAAGCACAACTGAAATCATATCTTCTGCAGTGAATGTTTGTAATAATTATGAATGATGCATTTTCTATGTAAATATTGTGTTGTGTTGTGTTGTTTTCATTTTATAACCTGGCTGTCTTTGAAAGCAAGAAGGGTTTTGCTCATGGTTCTTTCAGGTCATCAAAATAAAGACAAAAAGCTAAATAGGGTAAATACATTTGTATCTACCCCCCAGCTTTAGAACTCAAAGGAAACCATCTTACAGACATTTTCAGTTATCAAAAATGCAAAAAGCATTTACTGTATAATTAGCTTATAATTGTATGCACATGTGCAGAAATAACTTTAGAAACATGTCCGGTTCTCAGTTGTAAGGGACTGGGGTTTAATCTTTGCAGATTGATTAAGCTACAGTCCCTTGCTTGGGACACAGTAAGCTATGCTCAGAGGGGGGCAGGGGGCCCTTCCATGCCAACACACATCAAAGTGTGCTGATGAATGGAAGAAGCAGGGCTGGCATGTACAAGACATCCATTGCCGTGTACATTGCCAACTACCGATGGCACACCAGTCACAGCACTTCCACAATGAGCTGCCAAATACTGTCAGGAAAACTGGGAGGCAGAGAGTCATTGAAGTGCTGGTTTGGAGAACACAGAAGTTGAGGGATGGAGTTTAATGTGAGACCAGATTGTCACGGGATGTTTTTGGGTGCATGGGGCTAGAGAGGGGGTAGGTGCTAAACTATCAGGGACCTACATTTATTGGAAACAGTTTGGCTACCCATTGGGCCACCAGAAAGACTGATGTGGTACATGAGAGGATGTTCGATGGAAGGCTAGAAGCAGCCCAGAGGTAAAGGCAATGGGGGAAGGGGATGACATTGTGATATGTACTACAGCGCATGTGTGTGCATGGCATAGATGCTTGTGGTGGTATCTGGCATTCTAACTTTGTGAAAACCATGCGTCTTTCATTAGCTTGGTGTATTTGTTGAATCTTCACTGCTGGGTCTTAAATTCTGTGTCTTGACCTGTCCCTACTGTACTTGACCTAGTATGTCCTAGACTGCCTTACTGCACAGAACCCTACTGTTAACTTACATAATATGTTTAGTTACTAATTTTGTTATAAACTGTTTACTCCAAAAGTCTTGTCTATTGTTATAACACCACACAAACACCATTCACAATGGTAACCCGTGAAGTGGACACATGAGGAAGGGCACCGTCCGTTACGGTGACACCTTCCTCGAGCAATCCACTCACGGCGACCGTCGGGTAGGGTGACCGGATGAGGGGGTGGGCGAACTAGGCGACAGGATATTCGCTATCGTCGTCTTGTGAGGGTGGGAGTAAGCACAGTAAGCATGGGCTGGAAGGTGGAGAAGCTGTAGAGGGTGGCGCTGCAGTTGTCAGTCGAGCTCGGCATAGTATCGGGATTGGGCAATGGCTGGGGTGGCTGAGGTACTGGGTTCGGGTCCAGGCGTTGGTGCGATTTGTAATACGCCTGGCCGAAGCCTTTTATTTTACTCTTTCACCCCCGACATGCACCCCCTGGAGTTGAGAATCCTTAAGGAGGGGGGTGCAGGGGGCGAGGCCCCCCCCGAGGGTGTGTGGGGGGGCACAACCCCCCCTTACAGAAAGTAGTAAAAATATGTCCTGGTGCTGTTGTGCTGGTGCGCCAGGGTTGTCAGAGTGATGAAAATGTGTTCGGCACTCTGACTGAGCGATAACAGAGATCGCCTTTAGGCATTCACCGCTATCACATAGACCCATTTACAATTACATGGTGCACTTGTTTCCATGATGTTTGAATCTCTGAATGCATTTCATTTAGTAATTAATTCTGGGTCATCATTGAAAATGGGACTTATAATAATAACAAATAATAAACCTTTATTTATATCGCGCCTTTCTAAAATCAAGGCACTTTACAATATCTAACAACATTATAAATAAAAACCAATACATAATAATCTGAGCTCCCAAAAATCACAATAATAATTAAAAGAGACCTTCGACTATAGATAGGTCTTGAGGGGATTTTTAAATTCCTCCATGGATGCACACTGATGAAGCGGGCGAGGTAGAGTATTCCAAAGGGTCGGAGCAGCATACATAAAGGCATGAGTGCCTGATGATTTTAAAGAAACCCTCGGAATCTCTAGCAACCCCTCATCTGCCGAGCGGAGAGATCACGTAGGGCAGTAGGAAACCAAAAGCTCTTTCAAGTAGTCTGGACCCTGTCCATGTAGGGCTTTGTAAGTCAAAAGACCAACTTTAAAGGTGATCCGCCACTGAACTGGCAGCCAGTGCAGATCGTGCAGCACCAGCAAAACATGACAGGCATGAGATGTACCTATTAATAGCCGGGCTGCAAAGTTCTGCACCAGCTGCAAGCGGTGGATACTAACCCCAGGAAGCCCTAGATAAAGGGAGTTGCAATAATCCAGGCGTGAGGACACAAAGACATGGACCAACGTTGGTAAATCTGCAGGCGAAACAGGTGCTTAATCCTGGGGATGTTTCTAAGATGATAAAAGGAAAGTTTGACAACTGCCGACACCTGAGAATGAAGTGTCAGCTCATTGTCAAAAATCATCCCAAGGTTCCGCGCCCATTCACAGGTAGGGAGCTGGACACTTCCCAGAAATAAACCTGAGAGAGGACTAACTCCCACCCTCTCTACCTATGACCTGGGTCCACAACCATTACCTCCATCTTCTCCGAGTTCAACTTTAGCCAGCTTGAACTCATCCAGCATTGGATTTCAGTGAGGCAGTTATTAAAGACCGAGAGAGCTCAATCCTGGTCGGGTGCAAAAGATAGGTAGAGCTGGGTATCATCTGCATAGCAGTGAAACCTCAGCCCATACCTTCTTACAATGTCTCTGAGGGGCTGCATATGGTTCCAGTGGGCTTACCCAGACACCAAAAACAAATAAGTAAGTAAATAAATAGCTAATTAAATAAGTAAAATATACTAGTGTGACTGAGAATTGGGTCCAAGAACTCTTTTGGGTTAAACTTCAAAGCATTTCTACGTAGGTATCGCTAGCCCTAGTTCACAATATTTTTTCTCGCAGTGAGTATGCGTGAAATCTGCTTAGAAAGTTCTGCAGACCTTCTGATGTCATCATGCATTTAATTATGATGCCACAGTGTTCTCCTTCACAGTATTCTGTGTTGCTACAAACATCAATCAGAGGTCAGTTATTGACAGCCAGATATTTCTGAAACATAACAGGTGGATAATTATTGTTTTTTGTACAAGTATATAAAGGCAACATAAACCGTCATTGATCTTTTTCAATATACCGTAAGTTAACATTAGGGTAAATGTCCTCCAGTCTCTCTGCTGTGCTTTTTCATTTGTTTCTTTTAAGATGCTCTTCTTTTTGTTCTACTTTTAGTAGGGTCCCTTGTTGTTTTTTATGTTTTTATTGGGTTTGAAAGCATTATATCTTACAGATGCATACACAGCAGAATAACACAAATACAATTACCAACAAGTACTTTCCCATACAAAGGATACAGTATAAGACATCTCCCCATTAGTTACATCCTAGGGGGAATTTTTGAGTAGCACTTCATCAGTTAGCAATAAAAACAGAATTGCATACAGCCTAGGAAAATAATTAGGGATCAAGTAAAGTATGTTCCCAGTTCTCCCATTTACCAAAATTACCTATAGGTCTAACGATCCCTTATGGAGTCAAAATGAATGTTTTCATGCTATAAGAGTGCCCCTTAACATCTCAGGAATGAGTAATATCCCAATTGTGCATCATGTAAAAAAAAAAACACAAGAACTATGTTCAGCTAAGTGTGAGCAACAATTAACAAACAGCAGACTTATAGACAATCCAGTAAACTAGAGCTAGAGATACATAATTAGCATAAGCCTGGCTTGGAGCGAAGAGAAAAACATTATGCATTTTAATTAACTTGTACAAGTATTTGTACTTGGAACTTTCAAGAAATCCCTACTCAAACATCTGACAGTACTCAGCTCCTGTGACTGCAGGTTCTAACCTCCTGCCACCCCTCCCCCTTCTCCAACCCTCACCCCCTCTGTCACTACTCATTCCACTCCCTCTGTAATTATCTCCTCTCTCATCCTCCCCTGATAATCACTGATAAGGAACCCCTGTCTGCACCATGTTTTTCTACCCCTAACCCCAGCCCTCTCCCCCTTTATCCCTTGTCATAGTCAGCCCTGACTGCTCCACTATCTACCCTCTCCACCGCACTAGTCCTGTGACCCTTGCGCTCATAGCTAATCAAAACGATCATAAATAGTCTGCACTTCATTGTATGAATTAATGCATTTGCTTCTTGCATATAGTACAGTTTCATTTTGTAAAGCTTTTTCCTCTTTATAATTCTAGGATTTCACCACCAATTGTAAATTATGAGTTGTACTTGACTATGTCTATACCTTATGTTTTTTTATTCTGTATGTACCAACTGTTTGAACCTTATCTGATGTGGAACCTTTGTAAAAGAGCTTTTAGCTCAAAGGTGTAACTCCGAGATGACAAATAAATAAATAAAGCATGGAGTCCACAAAAGCAGAAATATTGTCCAGTGAGACTACAATGTTTGTTAGGGTACATACAAGATTCGCCATGTTGAGCCATCAGAAATGTAGGCAGATGATAAAGGTCAGCAGGAAACGATGCCATCATAGAAAAGAAAGACATCTGGCAGTATGTGGACCCCAAGCGATAAGTTAAATAAGGGAGCTTGCATTCTTAAACGTATAGCAGGGAAAATTCAAGCGGCTGAATGCATAAGCAAATAAAAGTATGTAGACTCATCACCTTGCCCAGTCTAACTTCATTAATAAGGCACTTACTACGAAGACATTATTCCCCATCTGATGAATCAGCCTCACCCTTGGTGAGTTCTAGCTTGGATTCAATGCACCACAGCAGCTTTTCAGCCTCCTTTGGGTCATTAGGTTCATTGTACAAGTACGACATACCTTGCCATTAAAGCCGCAATTTCGCTGGGATAAGAAGTTGATGTTCTACTTTTAGCTGATGAAGGAGGGTCCTGATCCTATCAAAGGCTTTTCTTTTCTGCCAAGCAGTAAAGGAAAGATCAGGGAACGACAACACAATATCGTTTCTGTACCCTAAAGACCTCTTTCTTCTAGTTGCAGCCAATATTCTGTCACTGTCACCAATCGCGGTGCACACCACCATGGAGGTTTGAGAAGTAGTTGGTGCTGCAGCCACCCACCATGGCATGATGCAAAGTCTTTTTCAGTAGCGGTGGAAGGGTCATCTTCAAAAATTCCCAGCAGATTGGGAATGAACATTTTGACAAAGCCAAGGCAGTCCTCTCTCTCTGCTGATTCTGAGAGTCCAATAACCTGGACATGACACTCCCAAGTTTGGTTCTCCATATTTTTGAGCCTCTGACGCAGCAGGGAATTTTCTTTGACAAGGTGTACAGTGGCATCAGCAGATTTAGATACAGAAATTTCTGCCTGCTGAAAGGATTGCTCCATAGTGTTTGATCTGCTTTCCAGGGAAGCTACCCTCGGGTGCAGAGCATCAAATTAATGGTCCAGATCTTGAACCATCTTAACCAAGTGTCCCAGTGTTTTTTTGTGTAGGTATTTAAGACAGGCTGAAATGCCATCAGTACGTGAAATGTTGTGGCTAATACGGTATTAGGTGGTAAGTTCTTAAAAACAGTTTACGCAAGAAGTGTGTAGTGTCCTGAATAAAGCTGTCCATTTCAATGATTCAGTGACAAGTGGTTTTAAAATGGTTTCTATAAAGCCAGAGATCCCCTCTGTCAGGATACTATTCCCAGATATTGTAGGTCTCCCAGGATTCCCAAGTTTATGGATCTTGGACAGCAAGTAGAATGTCCCTGGCCCTAGGTTCATCATGAAGAGTTTTTAAGAAACTGTTAGATCATTAGATCTGTTCCAGAGTCTTAAGTACATGGATTCAAACTGAATTCAGAGGTGACACTCAGCTGCAGATACAGGCATCTCCTTTAGCTATGCATGGGTACAAAATAAAATCAGTGTCCCACCAAGGCACCTTTGGAGTTTTCTTGATGGGGTGATGAGCTTAACAACTGGATTCTGTTTGAACCCATGCCTAAATATATACAGCAGCTGTGCTACATTAACATTTTTATTCAGTTTGAACCCATAGGGGTAGAGTCTTAAAATGTCCCAACAATCTATTTTTGTGGGTAAGTGTGATGTAGGTTTTTTTCTTGTGTTTGTAAGAAATTGATAAATAAAATTATATTTTAGACAGGCAAATCTAATATACTTTTACTACAGTGTTATATATCAATATTTCAACATTGTTAGGTGCCCTGAGCTATGAGGAAGGGTGCAATATAAATGGAAGAAATCAAACTGCCAATCTATACATGTCTTGCAAACTGGTTTACAAATTTAGAGGAGGGGCAGAATATATACATATGTAACCCCCCTGTTACACGGGGTTACTAGAATCCCAGTAAGACCTAGTGGTAGTCAGGGAAGGCAGCTTGTGAAACTCCAGTTAAATGGATTTCACACTGTCTCACTCTGTTCTCAGTCCCAGCTGAGACTGAGGGATGACATCACCATAGAACTTTCAGATGCATGAGCCACATTGGAATGCTGCAGTTGGAAGATAGGATAGAATGTTGGGGATTTTTGAACAGAGTCTGTGTGCAGTCTTGGAGAGAGGAGCAGCACAGCAGTCTGTGTGTAAGATCTGTTTTAGAGCTACTCTAAGGGAGGTGTGTGTTTCCACGGAAAGAGGAACACAATAAGCTGATTGTGAAGTGGTGGAGACCGCTGTTACTGGTCCATGTGCCCCATCCCTGAGGGGTTGGGGGTAGAGAGGTTTGCCTGTCTTCCAGGGGCAACCCTCCTGATTCTGGCTAAGGAAGAAGCTGCCTTATTTCAAGTTGTGCTGTGGCCCTAACTAGAGCATTAATATAGTTTTTGCAATTTATTTCCTTACTTTTTGAGATAGTATAATCATATCCTTAATTGCCTGTGCTGTCCAGGCCCTGCATTCCCATCCCTCCATAGATGCCTATATATGTATGTAGCTGTGGTAGTACAGGGCCCTCTGGGCCCTGCACATCCATTTATAGAACAACAGTGACCAAATTATCAGCATAGGCATCTTATTACCCCACCTCATGTACCCAGTACAGAAAATGTTCAAATCCTCACCAAAACGTAATTCTGGGCAATGCCATTCCACACTACAGATGTGAAAACACATTTTGGCCAAGCTTTAATAAATGGCAGCTGTGACATACATGAGGTGGGGTAATAAGATGGCTATGTTAAAAATCTGGGGTCAAAATATTGGAAATTTCCAAATTACGAGTATGCTTAGTGAAATTACAATGAAAGGTCATACCTTTGGAATATTTATACATATTTTTGACCCCAAATTATCAGCATAGCCACCATATTACCCTACCTCATGTACCCAAAGCAAAAAATGTTCGAATCCCAGCCAAAACATAATTCTGTGCAACTGCAGCACCATTCTGTGTCACAGGTGTGAAGACACATTTTGGCCGGGATTTGAAAAATGACAGCTATGACATGCATGAGGTGGGTTAATAAGAAGGCTATGTTAAAAATCTGGGGTCAAAATATTGAACATTTCCAAAGTTGTGAGTGTGTGTAGCGAAATTGCAACGAATAGTCATAACTTTGGCATTTTGCATATTTTGACCCTAAATTTTCAATTTATCATTCTTATGACCCCACCTCATGAACAATATAACTTTCATTATGCAAATCCTACTGGAAAGGTGAATTCACCAAATGACTGTGAAATCATCTTTCGGGTGGGAGATGTGTAATGACAGCCCTATTGTTCATAAGGTGGGGTCTCCAAATGGTTATGTTGAACATTTGGTGCAAAAATGTCAAAAAATGGCTGGGTTATGAATAAAAGTTGACCCCTCCCCCCAAAATACATTGAACTGCATTTACCTTAGAGAACTCATATTGCAGTTGCCGGTTCCAGCAGCAAGACATGTCTTCGGTCCGAGAGTGGATGCGAACCTTGGACCTGTTCAAGTGAATGAGGGTGTGTGGGGGTGTAATGGGGGGTTTGGGTGGTGAGTGCTGAGTGGGAGTTCAGGTGGGGGGGGGCTGATCGGTGAGGGATGATTTTCTATTTTTACAGGTTTGGCACCAAAAAACGAAATAAAAAAAACAAGGGACCATTTTCTTTATTTCAGGACTGAACTTGAAATGGGAGGGTGGGGGTGCCACTAGACACCAGGGAACAATTTTTTATTAATGGGGATGGCAATCAGAGAGTATGGGGTGCCACTAGACACCAGAGAGGAAATCCTAACTAATGGGGATGGCGATCAATTGGTGGGTGGGGGTGCCACTAGACACCAGGTAATACATTTTCAATAACGGGGTTGGCGATCAGAGGGTGGGGGGGGTGCAACTAGACACCAGGGAATAAAAGAGGATGGTGCCACTAGACACCAGGGAAAAAATAGTCACATTGCTGTGATAAGGGAAGTTTTCTTTTTTCAAAAATAATTTATTGAATGGTTCAGGAAATACAATCACAAAGTACAGTGACATTTTGATTGATGGTTTAAGAACTCCACCTCACATGTGATACATATAGTTACATCGTCACTGAATGCAACAAGATAAAATGATCTGCATTAGGTTACTTCATAGGCAATATGAACTCTCCACTGCTATAAAGTCCATTGAAATGAGAACAATCACCTTATTAATACATCAAGCTAAAATGTAGTATTCAAAATGCATAGTCTTTCCAAAGACAGAGGTACACAGTGGAAAAAATCAATTATAGACTGTATAAAGAAAAGAAAATTGTCACATAGGAACACCTTAAGGCAGAACTTCCTGTCTATCAGTTATTGGGGGATCGGACACAGAACTTCTAACATGTATACTAAACCAGGAATTAAATAGGGAACCAACCATCTTACTTCGAGAGGGCTCTTGCAGTAGGTAATTACATATAGAACTGATGCCGTCAGGCGGCAGGACCGCGGAAAATTTCCTTCGCAGTCCTGGCGGACGCCCCGTCAGGTGACCGGTGTCAGGGACGTCGTATAAAGGGGCGGTCCCTCACCGCTTCCAGTTCTTTTCCCACCATTAGCTCATGCCAGCGCCTCGCGGAAAAGTTCCTTGCTCGTCAGGCTCCTTCGTCGGTTATTTTACCAAGTTTTTTCCTAATAATCATCAGTCATTTGTCGGGGTATGTCGTCCCCTACACCCTCCGAGCACAAAATAAATTACGACTCCTTGCGCATGCTAACTCTACTTGTAAGGACGGCCATTCCCTAGCCTTTTTTGTCTAGGCCCCGACCATCAAGTAGAGAAGTGCCAGCACTGCCTGACTTTCAACGCGGCCACACATAGAAGGCAGCAGCAGTCCCTGGAAGCCCAAATTCTCAAAAAGAAGATGAGCTCCATGGAAAAAGAACTCATTGCAAGAGAAAGGACAAAGAAAAGCACCGGGACAAGGGCTCCTCTCCCACCGTGACTCCCTTGGGAGTCGCCGTATTGAAGGTAACATCTCTCCTGGGGGACCGCTCCTCGATGGCAGCCTTAGAGGCTTCTAAGACGGCGTCGACCCGCCTGTCTGGCTTGCGCTCAGGCCAGTCGGGCACCTTCGGGCTCTTGGAGGCTTCCGCCCTGGTAAAGCTGCGGCTTCACATCCTACAGGCGCGGGCAGCTCTGATAAGCTGGACGTCGGCTCCTCCGACGTCCTCACAGAGAAGGCCGGTAAGTCACCTGACCCTTCGGGGCAGCGCACGACCCCTCTTCCACCTGATCAGGCCGCCCCTCCATCACGGTCTGCCTCTGGCGAAGGTTCCATTAAGTCAGACGCTGGCCCTTCCGGCGCCCGCCCAGATCCCGCTGGCAAGACTCACGTCAGCCCGCCCGATATCCGCACAGTGGATGAGCCGACACCAGACCCTCCCACATCCGTCATTCCTGGCTCCCCTCAGCGTTCGCTGCCCTCTGGAGACCCTGAGTCTCCTCAGCCCGACCCCGGGGATTTTTCCCCTCCATCCCCGGGCAACGCTAAGGTCCCTGTTCCACCTCCGTTGGACCAACGTCCTGCTGATCTGATGTCAGCTCCCTGGACGCCGGCCCTGATGCCGGCACCTCGGCCACCGGCTCTGACATCGGTAGTGCTGACTCCGGGCGACATCCCATTTCCGGATGCCACCCTGATGCCAGGCCCTCCGCCCTCTGGGCCTTCTGCCAAAGTCCCACCCGCAGGGCCTCCGCCGGGGTCATCTGCTCTGGCAGCTCCCCTGGCTCCCGTGTACCCGACCCCATCATATCAGATGCCGTCGTACCCAGGACCACAGTATCCGACGCCGCAGTACCCGACGCCGGCCTACCTGACGCCACAATACCCGACGCCGGGCTTCCCACTGTCGGGTTATGGACACTTGCTCTATGGACATAACCCATACCCTTATCTCCCTTCTCCTCCTCCTCCACTGCCCCCCCAACTGCCAGTGGATTTGCAGGAGACTCTAGCCTCCTGGTGGGCTGAGGCCAAGGCTCAGCTCACCAGAGAGGTGGAGAGTCATCTTCCAACGACGTTGCTGGTACTGGTGCCCTTACGTCCATGACGACAAGCTCCCTCTCCTCCTCCAGACACGAGGGCCAAACCCTCTGGGTCCAGAAAGGGGCAGAACATGCTTCCCCGAGGGCTTCCCAAAGGGTCCGTTCCTCCCCCTAGATGGGAAAGGGAGTCATCTTCTTCTTCAGTTTCTTCTTCTTCCTCCTTGGATGCCTCGGATGTCTCCGGTGGCTGCTCCAAGAAGGACGATGAGCCTCGCTCTCCATCAAAGCCCAGGCCAAGGACTCCTCCGAAGTCTCCTCCAGAGGATCCTCCCTTCACGGAGCTGCTACATAAAAACCAGGCAGTGTATAAGTGGCAGTCCTTGGAGCCAGACCCACAGCGGTTGAAACCCACTGAGCATCTGGATCTGCCCGTGACAGCTCCCACCTTGGTGCCACCCTTGATCGAGCCTCATGCCCACCTTGTTACCACCATTTGGAAACAACCGTCAGCATTAGCCCCTCTTCCACGGAACTTGAACAGGCTATACCAGGCTCCAGAGGGTGTTGACTATTTAGATTCCCACCCTCGAGCTGACTTGGTCGTGATTAGCGCCGCTCATGGCCGGTGAGCTAATCCTAAACACCTTAGCTCGTCGCCACCTGATAAAGAATCCCATCTTCTGGACCAGTATGGAAAGAAGATTTTCGCTTCTTCCACGCTGGGGATCAGGGCCCTGAACTATGTTGGTCACATAGGGGATTACCAGAAGGCAATTCTTTCTGAGGTGGAAACCAAATTGGACTCCCTGCCAGACTTTCAAGTCAAGCAGGAACTGTCTGACCTCGTCTGCTCTGCACGTTTGGCCAGTCGACACTTGCTCCATGTGACTTACGATGCAGTGGACACTGCTGGACAGAGCTCAGCTTTTGCCGTAGGCTTACGACATCACGCTTGGCTCCGTGTGTCAGGGTTGGTCCCGGAAGTGCAGTCCGCTATACAGGAAGTGCCCTTCCGGGGTTCGGTGCTCTTCGGGGGTGATGTCAAGGACATCATCACTGATCTGCAGGAGAAGGGGATGGCACTAAAGTCCGTCGACTCTATGTACCATCCCCATCAACAGCAGCACCATCCCTTTCGTAGACGGAACCGGCCAAAGGCGAAACCTCGGGGAAAGCGGGCCACTAAACGCCGGGCTCCCACAGCTGCCAAGCTCCCTCCTCCCAAAAAAGCAGCGGGTGCTTCAGCTGCAGCACTGCCCCACATCACCCGACTCCTTCCTTCCCCACAGCCTCTGGATTTCCCGGAGGAACTGGTAGGAGGGAGGTTCTCCCTTCACCTTCCGGGCTGGGAGAGGATAACAACAGATTCATGGGTGCTCCAGCTAATCTCAGAAGGACACTCAATAGAGTTTCTACAGAAACCACCTCTTCACCCTCCCCAAAGATCGTCATACTCTCGGGAACATCTTTTTCTGGTCCAGGAAGAGATTTCAGCACTGTTGCTGAAACAGGCGATAGAACCTGTTCCCCCTTCCCCTACAGGGAATGGGTTACTATTCCCACTTCTTCCTGGTCCCGAAGAAGACAGGAGATGTAAGACCTGTCCTAGATCTCAGTTCCTTGAACCTATTTGTGGAATACAAGAGGTTCAGAATGCTCTCACTGCAGAGCCTTCTGCCCCATCTCCACTCAGGCCAGTGGCTGTGCACTCTGGATATGCAGGATGCCCACCTGCATATATCCATTCGTCCGTCCCACCGCAAATATCTCCGTTTTGCTTTCCAGGGGGACCACTACCAGTTTAAGGCACTTCCATGTGGCCACTCCTCGGCTCCCTGAGTATTTACTAAATGCCTTGCGGTGGTGGTGGCCTACCTGCATACCCAGGAAGTGCAGGTTTTCCCGTACCTGGATGACTGGCTCCTGGTGGCCTCATCCAGGGAGGAACTCCTGCACTGCCTCTCACTTACCCAACAGGTCTTTGCCTGCCTGGGTATTACCATCAACCATTCCAAGTCTCATTTGATCCCATCCCAGAGACTCCAGTTTATCGGGGCGATACTGGACACGACCCTGGACAGGGCCTTCCTGCCACCGGACAGGGTGGCCACTATTCAGACTCAGGTGAACCTGTTGTCCGGCCGCAGGTGAGTCACTGCAAGGTTGGTTCTTCGCCTTCTCGGGCTCATGGCAGCTGCTATTCCGACAGTTCTTCACGCTCAGCTCCACATGAGGGTTTCTCAGTGGACACTTCGCTCCCAATAGGATCAATTGGAGGATGACTTGGATCAGCTGGTCCTGCTCTCCTCTCCCATGGTTCAAGACTTGCAGTGGTGGATGGTCAGAGAGAACCTGTTTCGGGGGGTTCCATTCTTTCTTCCTCCCCCCTTCCAGACTCTGACCACAGATGCCTCGGGCGAAGGTTGGGGAGCCCATCTCGGTCCTCATCGGACCCAGGGCTCTTGGTCCAAACTCGAACAAACACTTCACATCAGTTTGCTCGAGCTCTAGGCAGTGCTTTATGCACTCCAAGCCCTCCATCTGTATCTCCTTCCAGGCCACCTAGCCATCCAGACGGACAATATGTGTGTGGTATGGTACATCAACAAACAGGGGGGGACTCGGTCCTACCCTCTTTGCAGGGAAGCAATGAGAGTGTGGAATTGGGCAACACAACACAACCTTTACCTTATGGCAACACATGTTCCAGGAGTAGAAAACACCTTGGCAGATGAGCTGAGTCGCTCGTCCGCCCTGGCCCATGAGTGGGAACTGGATCAAGGGGTCCTAGACGATATCTTCCTACGTTGGGGAACACCACAAGTCAACCTGTTCGCTTCCCCTCAAAATGCAAAACTTCCAAATTTCTGCTCGCTCGTTCAAAAGCGAGGCATTTTCTGGAGAGACGCTCTGTCTCTAGATTGGAAGGAGAGATTCGTCTATGCCTTTCCCTTGATCCCACGGGTCTTGCAGAAACTAGGTTCAGATGGAGCACGAATGATTCTGAACGCTCCTTTTTGGCCCAGGCAAGTTTGGTTCTCTCTCCTGCAACAATTCTCAGAGGAACCTCTGCTTCTTCTTCCTCTGTCATGATGTTTACTGACCCAGGATCGAGGGACCCTGGTCTATCCAGGTCTCAAATCCCTTCAGCTACATGCATGGCTCCTGCAGACATAGCCCAAGCCCACTTTGGAGTTTCTCCCCAGGTAGCGGAAATTCTGGTGGAGGCTAGGAAACCCTTCACTAGGTCTACCTATGCCATGAAGTGGAAAAGGTTCACAATCTGGGTTGCTTCAAAAGACATTGAGCCTTTCTCCTGCCCCATGGGATGTCTGCTGGAGTACCTGCACCATCTCTTCGACCTAGGTCTTAGTCACTCCTCTCTGAAAGTCCACATGGCGGCCATTTCGGCCTATCATGTTCCCTTTGCAGACAGAATGTTTGCTCAACTGGAAGTCTCAAAGACTTTCCTCAGAGGGGTTCTCCACCTGAAACCTCCTATTCGAGTTCCCGACCCTCCTTGGGATTTGAATTTTGTTCTTGAGAAACTAACTCTGCCTCCTTTTGAACCAGCAGCCTCTGCAGACTTGAAGTTCCTTTCTTGGAAGACACTTTTTCTCTTGGCCATTACCTCTGCTCGGAGGATTTCCAAGCTCCAGGCCCTGATGTGTAAAATTCCATACTTGATTTTCCACAAGGAACATGTGGCTCTGCTCACCAATCCTAAGTTTCTCCCCAAGGTGGTAGCGGAATCTACATTGAACCAGTCCATAGAGTTACCTGCTTTCTTTACGCAGTACTCAAATCAAGGGGAGTACTTACTTCATCTTGTGGATGTTCACCAGATTCTGAGATACTACACTAACAGGACAAAGGATCTCAGAAAGACTGATCAACTGTTTGTCTCTTTTGCACCCAAAAGAGAAGGCAATGCTGTTTCTAAGCAATGCCTATCCAAATGGTTGGCTCATTGCATCACTTTCTTTTATGAAAAGTACAACAACACCCTTCTGGGTCAAATAAGAGGTCACTCCACCAGAGGGGTTGCTGCCTCAGCAGCTTGTTTCAAGAATGTGTCAGCGGCAGACATCTGTGCTGCCACCACTTGGACTTCCATCCATACCTTTACAAAACATTATAGTTTGGATATTGCCTATCGGCGTAGAGCAGGCTTCAGGTTGGCTGTCCTGCAAGGCCTCCTTTCTTAAGGCCTTCACAGCTAAAGGATCTACTCTGAGTAGCTTTCCTCCTCCTGTGTGCTTCTTCTTGTTCCAGACTGCTTGGGACTCAGTCCTATATGTAATTACCTACTGCAACAGCCCTCTCGAAGTAAGATAGTACAGTTACGTAAGAACTTACCGTAACAGTAGATCTTCGAGAGATGCTCTTGCAGTAGGTAACACCTTCCCACCCTCCATCCCCCTAAGCTTTTTCAGCTCCTTTTCCAGGAAAGGAAATATTTGCTTCTCTCTCATCCGGCCTCCTTTGGCCTTTGGCGGGAAAGAACTGGAAGGCGGACATGAGGGACTGCCCCTTTATACCGACGTCTCCTGACGCCGGTCACCTGATGTGGGGGCGGTCCCTCGCCAGGGACTGCTAGCTAGAAATTTTTCCGTGGGGTCCTGCCGCCTGCCGGTATCAGTCCTATATGTAATTACCTACTGCAAGAGCCTCTCTCGAAGATCTACTGTTACGGTAAGTTCTTACGTAACTGTACTTTCCTCTACCACATCAATCAAAGGGCCCCACATCTTATAAAATTTATGAGAGTAGCCCATGGCCCCCATTTGCGTTTTTTTAAATGACATGCAGGAGAGCAGGTTGGTAGACCATCTGCTCACAGTGGGAGGAGACGGAGACATCCAGGACTGGGCCACAGTTCTTCTAGCATTAATTAAGGCTGTATTCCACAATGGGTTACTTAAAGACCTGTTAGGGTGTTTTGGGTCTGCTCCCAAAAGAAGTTCGAGAGGGGATTTTGAGGGGACATAGCTCAGAACTTGGGACATAATTCTATGAATACTATGCCAAAATGGGGCAACCTTTGCACATGTCAAGGCCAGGTGAAGAAAATCTCCAGTTTCTACACTATACTTGGGGCACAATTTAGACCTAGAGTTATCTATAATATGCAGCCTGTCTGGTGTTATATATTCCCGATGCAGGAAATAAAGTTGTAGCTGCCTAAGCTTATTATGATATGCACAGTTAACATAATAGGAGCACGCCATCCTCCAAGTGTGGGTGTCTATTTGTATGGAGAGATCCTTAGACCAACGCTGCCTGCTGACTTCAGGAAGCCCCCCACTTCCTCCCACAATTGTGTGGTAAAAGACAGAGTGGTTTACAGCCCGGTTGGGGCCTATACAATTCCTCTTCACATGGGAAGGGCGAGGTCCACCCCTCCTCAGCAGCCAGGGAGGTTCCAAATAATTGTCGAATATGAAGGTATATAAAGAAATCTCCTGGGTGAAGTCCCCACTGAGCACATCAGGCCTGAAAGCTGCAGATTGTATCCCCTTCGCATAGCTGATTTACACTGAGGAGGCCCAGCTTTCTCCATTGCCATAACCGTTGTACGAGTTGCAGAGAACAAGATCCTTTCTGCCTCACTGCACAGATTATACTCATGTACGGTGAGAGACCTTCCTGCCACCCAATGTGCCGGTGTGCATGCATCCATATCCCCATTGTATTGTTTGAGAAAGGATTCAACACTGGGAACTCGCTCCGAGAAGCGAGGCTATCGCTTAGCAAATCATTTTTAAAATTGCCCTCCAGCATTTCCTCCTCAAGCCTCATCCAAGCAAAGGTGTCCTTGCCAGGTCCCTGTGGCAAGAATGCTAACTGAGAGGCCCAGTAGTATGCCCTTAAGTTTGGTAGTCCTACACCACCTCTTCTAGGGGACTGGAAGAGCATTGCTCTGCGAATTGTTGCACTCCCCCTTCCATAAAAAATCTATGCAGCATTGTGTATAGGCCTCTAAAATGACATTGCGGCACTCCAATGGGTAGGGATTGGTACAGGTATAGGCAGAGTGGGAGGATGGTCATTTTTATGATACCCACCCTGCCCAACAGTAACAGAGAGAGAGCAGACCAGTGCTCACAGTTCTCAGTGAGTCGAGCAAGTAGTGGCCTATAATTAAGGGTGTAAAGTTGACCAACCCTGGCAGAGATCTGAATTCCCAAGTATTTTATCTGTGTAACAAGCTGCAAACCTCCCAGGTTAGCAATTAACTGTGCTCTGCCCCTAGTACCAATGGGTAACAGCTCACTCTTTGTCCAGTTCACCTTGTGACTGGACAAAGCTCAGAACTCTCTCATAAGCTTATGGAGTAGAGGTAGGTCCCGTATGGCGTTTGGTAAATATAGCAGCTGATCATCTGCATACATTGAGATCTTGTACTCTGTGCCCCCCCCCACAAAATCAGCAATATCAGGGTGTACTTGCAGGACCGCAGCCAGGGGTTCCAGGGATAAGACATATAACAAGGGAGAAAGGGGGCATCCCTGCCGAGTACCACGCTCAAGGGAAAAGGGGTTAGAAAGGCAACCATTAACCATCACTTGTGCCAGGGGGCTGGTATATAAAGTATGCACCCATTGACAGAAGTTCGAACCCAACCCTACCCTCCCAAGGTTTCAAAAAAGTAGCTCCACTCCACACAGTAGAAGGCCTTCTTTGCATCCAGTGCCACCACAGCAGCTCCATGCTTATTCTTCGTCTGCCCCCACCTATGAATTATATTTAAAGTTCATCTAATGTTATGCTTTCTCTGTCGGCCTTTGACAAAGCCCATTTGATCTTGGTGGATTAGTTGTGGTAACATCGGCTCCAAGTGGGTAGCCATCACTTTAACCAAAATATTATAGTCCCCTGTTAACAAAGAAATGGGCCTGTAAGAGGCACATTTCATCAAGTCTTTCCCAGGTTTGGGCAGAATAGTTATCACTGCAGACCATATGGAGGAGGCAGAACACCATGTGCAAGACTGTTCTCTAACATATCAAATAAAGGATCCAGTAATAATGGGCAAAATGGCTTTAAAAATCAATGGGGATACCGTCCGGTCCAGGAGCCTTCCCTCCCTTCAAGGCATGTATCACATTTTGCACTTCTTGCCTAGTCAGGGGGACATCTAACTTTTTGTAGTCGGCTTCTACCAAAGTGTTCAGAGGAGCACGCTTAAAAAAGAAAAAGAGTCCTAGTCATCACTGGTAGGCTGACATTCCATAGTGTACAGTTCTTTATAAAAAGTTACAAAGGCTTTACCAATTCCTACTGTATCATGTAATGTGCCCCCTCTCTTATCCATAATCCCTCCCACTCTCCTCTCAGCCTCTCTACGCTTGATTTGCCAGGCAAGTAGCTTGCCTCCATGATCTCCATCAAAATAAGCACCCACATTGGCCATTAAAATTGAGCGCTCCAGCTTGGTGCTATTTAGCACATTAAATTGATATTTGAGACGTTGTATGATATTGTATAGTTCCTTAGTGGGCTTGCATTTATGTGCCACCTCACAGGCCGAGATCTTCATCAGAAAGGAAGTCAGGACCTTCTCTTCCTCAAACATACGGTGAGATGCAAAAGAAATGGTCTGTCCCCTGACAAATGCCTTCAAGGCTTCCCACCTAGTCCCATGCAATGTGTCCCCCCCCCGCCATTATAAGACAAAAATCATTGAATGCTCCCCTGCATCTGATCAGCATATGCTCGGTCTTTTAAAAGGAGTGGGTCCAGCCACCAACTAAGAGGTGACGTAGTGGAGCCTAGTATGCTGAGGGATAAATAGTGGGAGGCATGATTGGAGACCAAAATTGGGAGGTATTTAACCTCTCTAATCCCCAACAGTAGTGAAGTGGAAACTAGCAGTCTGTCAATTCTGGAATATGATTGGTGAGAGCGAGAGAAAAAACTATAATCCCTATCTTTAGGGTAGAAATGACGCCAAGCATCCACTAAGCCCAGATCCAGTTGCAACTGCTCCAGAGCCTTAGCATTTTTGATCGTTGGGACCACAGTGGCTTTAGATCGATCCTGAACAGAGTCTAACACACAGTTGTAATCCCCTCCGACCACCCATGATCCCTCCCATCTAGACATGTCCAGCACTAATTTTTGGAAGCAACCTGGGTCTTCAATGTTAGGAGCATATATTGAATCCAGTAAAAGAGTACTCCCCCCCCGGCATACATACTTTTGCAAGTGCATAATGACCTGCTGTATCTACCAGCGAGTCCATTAGTTCTACATGACAACCCCTGGGGAGCCAAATGGATGTGCCCCTGGCCTTAGATGAAAACGCAGAGGATATCCATGAACCCCCCGTAAAGGCAATGGTCCTGCGAGCTTCAGCCACTGAGAAGTGTGTCTTTTGTAATAACAATATTTGTCCCTTCATCCAACGTGTTTCAGAGATAATTTTCTTGCATTTAAGAATCGTTTTTAAACCGTTTATGTTCCATGTGACTATCTTAATATCAGATGCCATGCCATTTAACTATATATAAACTTACCCAACCAGATTTTAATTTTTGCAGATCCTGAACCAAGAATTTTAGCATAACATTAAACACATCCCCCAAAAATCTTCCCTCCTCCCTCCCCACCAGAACCAGCACCCCCTGTGTATCCCCTTTTTATGAATAAACAAGTACAAACCAATGAGTGCTGACGCCATCCCACTGTAAGAGTATAAAACAGAAAGGTGAGACTCTCTGAGAACTGCGCCATCAAACCCTTCAGCTCCATCCACAAAAGCCACCACAGGCAACCTCCCCTCAAAACAAACATCCCCAATATCACAGCATACATCACCCCTCCCAACCCGGCCCCCCACCATCCCACAACAAAGCCCCAGAAGAAAACCTGCCACAGAGCTCCCCATAAGTCTCCCTCCCCCATTGCCATGAGGCAGAAAAGTTCCTGTCCAAGGCCCCACTGCTAACAAATGGCAGAGAAATAGAATTTCCATCTTCAGCGTAACATGGGGCACCTCAACCTTTATACATTGAATGCTCAAAGCTGTGAAGTTCAACAAACATGCTGATAAACTTTCAAAAGTTAATTTAATATTTTAAACAAGTATTGGCTCGATGGGAGGAACCAGCTTATTTGTCACTTAGAGTTCCATGGCTTCCAGAATCACCATTAGTGCAGGGACATAAGACAGAGGAACCCCGGTTGGTCTGGGGTTTGAACACCCTACCTGCCATTACCCGTGTTCCCAGACATGGTCAGGAGATCTGTACAACACAAAAGTAAAACATTAAGGCCAGTCCCACTATCACATTGGGCCTTGAACCAGAGTTATTACCCTCGACCAGATACCAACCCAGATTACATGCCGTGGACATAACAGCCCCAGGTAGACAGACAGCAAACAATGAGTTAGTACTTAACTTATTTCAAGTGTCACCTTCTTGCAGTCTATCTCTCCTGGTCTCCTCCTCAGCTACCCATTTTTCTGCAGCTTTAGGGCAGGTGAAAAATTTCGGCGATTGGCCTGGTCGATCGATCTGCAGGCAAGCTGGATAAAGAAAGCTGAAGGCCCAACCCATGGTGTGCAGTTTGCTTTTAATCTGCGAAAATTTCTGCCGTTGTGCCTGAAGATCTCTGCTGTAATCCTGGTATATGTGCACCTTGCCTTTGCCAAAAGATATAGGCCCTTTTTGTTTGGCCTTTTGTAGGATCTTTTCTTTATCGATAAAATGGAGATATTTGATTAGGCAGTGTCTTGCCTGCTCTCCCGGCTTAGGCAGCGGCCCCACTCAATGTGCTTGCTCTATTTCAAACTTCTCATACTCTTCTGGGAGGTCAAGTTGTTTCACCAACCATTTTTGGAGGCCTTGTGCTGTATTTCTACCCTCTGATCCTTCAGCCAGACCTATTAAAGGGAGATTAGACCGCCGCGACCTGTTCTCTTGATCGTCAATCCTTGCCATCAGCTCTTCTAGAGAGGCCTTTAATCCATTTCTTTCACCCGAGACAGATGCTAGGTTGTCTTCCAGGGTACTCGCCCTTTGTTTTAATTCAGCAATCTGGTTGGTGTGTTCTGCGGTTGTCTTGGAAAGCCCAGTTACAACTCCCTGAAGATAGGTAAGCTGTGCAGTTATATTAATAAAACCAGCTTTCATTTCTTGTTGCATTTGCAGCAGGGTATTGGGGACACCTGCTAAAGACTTGGATAGTGCCTCCATCTCTAACCACTCACTTGTCCCCGTGGTCTCCAGGTTCAAGGCCTGCGATTTTATGATAACCTCAGCAGTCTTACCCATTTGGGTCAGATTTGCCACATCAAATTGCAATTTCCCCTGCCAATTTTTCTGTTTTCCTGTCGCCATGTATCTTACGTTTGCTAGGCAGTGTATTCTGAAAGTTTATTTAGGCAAAATACAGCTTTGAAAGCAATTTTAAAGTCAATGCCCCGAGGAGGTTACTAGCACACATCTGCCATGTCTAGTGGTAGCAACGCCCCTCCCCAAGGGAAGATAAAAGCCTCAGTACAAAGAATGAGCCTTAAGATAGGTTACAAGTTTGGAATAAGGTTAATCACCGTGAATGTCTAAACCATGTACATTTATACACACTATTCAAGATGGTACCCCATTGTGCCATACACAACAGAGACAAACGCTTTCTGTAAGCAGTCGAATAAGGCATTGTGACCTCCTGGCAAAAGAAGCAGGGGCTGGCATGCAAATTGTGCACTGTGTTATCTGCAGATACACCCTGCCTCCTGCTCAGCTCAGTCACATGCCTGAGTGCTTTCCAGCTTGCATTCTAGAAGGGGGCAGGTACGCGACACTTGGATTATGAGTTGTCAGGGATGCATGGTTGTGAAAGTATGCTAACTTGGCTTTACAAAGGAATGGGGCTGGAAAAGCTGGTACCACAGGATGCCAGAAGTAGCAAAATGCTTGGGGGAGTGGGAAGACAAGTGAGTAGCAGGACATTCCAGCTGTCCTTCGCCGACAATCTGGCCAAAAATGTACGTGTCAGGTAGGGGTGGGGATGACTCAAGCGATATTTTCCGCTCACACCTCTGGTCTTGACAGAGCTCTATGCCATTGGTTATGTGCTACACCCAGACCCCTAGTGTTCACAGTTAAGATTTTAGCATTTTAAGATTTTTGTGTCCACTAACCCTATCCAGAAGAGAGGGCCGGGGGACAGTCCAGAGGTAGGGGCATAAACAGGGGCTTAGGAAAAAAGTGTATGAAATAAACCCAGAACTGAACCCAAGTAAAGTATATTCCCAGAGGCATCAATGCCTCTTTGAAAGATATATTCAAAACCTGCCTTACTCCGGTGTACCTACACCGAATGGGTACTACTCCCAGTGGCACTTGTCATCGTGGGTGTGTTGCAAAAGGAACTCCAGTCAGTTTTATTTATGTGTCAACATTTTGTCCAATTCAGACTGAGTGGGAACATAAACACCACGGAAACTCCATAAAGCTGGCATGGGGGGGGAAGTTTAAGAGAGCTGCCAGGAGGTACTTCTTCACAGAGAGGGTGGTGGAATGCTGGAATAGGCTGCTGGAGGAGGTGGTCTATGTGGAATGAGTGGAGGGGATAAAAACAAGGATGGTATAGATGAAAAGACTTGGTAAGGATCACAACAGAAAGGATAAGGGGAGCCCAGTGGTGGGTAGGCCTGAGCCGCTGGGCATCTTACTTCCTGCCATGCCAGTGATCTGAGGTCAGGAACAGACTCAGTTTGCTCATGTGCCAGCAGGGTGAGGAAAGATTGAGCATCCCTAGGACAGCTGTCCTTCCTTGGGGTGGGGTCAGTGTGGCACACTGCTTGACTGCCACCCCATGGTGGCTGGGCAACAGCACATGCTGTGCCACCATGTAAGGAGAGGGAACCCACATTCAGGATGCTGGGGGCTTCTCCATGGGAGCAGAACTCCCACATCATGCCCATTGTACTTCCGTGGGCTGCAGGGTGATAAACAGGAGGAAAAACACCCCCGGTGGGAGGATGAAGCCCAACCCTCCACAAGCTCTGCACCAGTGGCTGGGCACACACCACAAGCCCTGTGGCAGAGGACATCAGTGCAAGGTAAGTCCCAGAGAAGCAGGGTGGCAGGGCTGGGGTGGGGGTCGGTTGGAAGGGGGCAGCCAGGCTATTTACCTCTGTGTTTGTGTTTGTGATGTATAATATGCATATCCGCAATTTTTTTTATTTATTTATTTCAATCTAGGATTACAATACCTTTGAGCTGAGGCTTTTTTACAAAGGTTCCATGTCAGCATGTGCAACAGTCATTTTTAGTTACAAACATATAGTCACTGACTTACATATGTATTGTGTTAACTCAAAACAATAACATGTTTAACTTCAAAAAATAAGGTGGATGGTGATCGGAGGGTGGGGGGTGCCAATAGACACCAGGGCAAGGGCAGCTCACACCTGACACTGCAGCCATCAGCACGAGTTCAGCTGCAGCTGCAGAAGTCAAGAAATTACTGCTGTTCTCATGCAGAGAATGCAGGGGAAGCTCTCCTCTCACTAAGCTGGGCATCCGGGATTTTCATTGCCCAGATAACATATTTCTGGCCATAGACTTAATAAACAAACATTAGAATCTAGCTAAATGGATCTCGTTTAGCTAGGTTCTGACATTTGTTTATTTAAATCTCAGCATTTTTGTGTATTTTCCATGGTTGTTGGTTCATGGAAAAATTCAACAAGATGGCGGTTGGCACGGCACAAGAAGATGTTTGGTGCCCCACCAATTCAATGGCATGAAAGCAAAAACCAGCATTTGCAAAATCACATTTTTACTTTCATAGCTGAACGTTATCTCAAATACCCTACTGCACATGTGCAGGTCGGAAGACACCAAAATTTAAAGCCTTATAACTCTGGAACCTTTTAATATTTTTTCACCAGACCTCTCAAAGGCACTATCTTGGAACATGACAAATGTCCTCTGGAAGGTTGGGATAAAAATTCCACTCCATGTAGGCAAGAAAAAAAAAAAAAAAAAAAAAAACAATGTTAAGTAAAATGACACATCTGGATCTCAGAAACTACACAAGCTGCCATCACCAAAAAAAATCCACACATCAAGACCGTGCCTCCTAGACAACACATATAAATTTTCAGCTCATTTCGTCAAAGGGAGCCAAATATATTAATGTGCAAAATTAAGGGTTTAACAGTGAACACCCTACTCAACCCTAACTATAGGGGTGCTTCCGTGCCCCTATAATATACATATATATCTGGTAGTATAACCTAGATGTTAGAGTAACAAGCTGTGAATAAGCTTGGTACATCCAGTAACCTGGGTCTGATTCCCACAACCTCCACTTGGTGGGACTTTAAGTAAGTCACTTAACCTCCCCAGTGCTCTCGAGTCACACGTGAAAACAGGCATTTGTGCCTTTTACCTGGTTGTCAAAGAATAAAAAATATCTGTCTATCTATGTATTTGTCTATCTATCTATCTGTCACATCAAGAAAGTGCTTGGTGGTGTAACAGAAAAAGCACTGGTCATGTACCCAGAAGGCTGCAGGTTCAAATCTTGCCTGCGTCAACTCAACCCACCATCCTTTCATGGTCAGTAAAATGAATATCATAATATGTGGGCTGAACAGGGCAGCACTGTGAAAACAGCTGACTGATTCATAAAGCCATTCTGTTTTCTGGAAATTAAAAAAGATAAAACAGCATGCCCCAGCAGGGGTCATGTGCAAAGTCAGCCCGATGATACTCATGGCACACATTTAAGCAGAATAGGAATAATAAAAATGTCACATCATTTGGCTCACAGGCACTAAAAAGCTGGTGGAAACAGAACAGTCAGACAGGAAAAATGATACAAATTTTAAGAAGTAGTTGTAATTTTTTATTTCTAAAGTATTTTTTCTGTTTCGTTTTGCTGATTAGAAAATATTCTATGTGATAATATTGTGCTGGATGTGTGGAACAGCTCTCAGCCTGTCAGCTGACATATCCATCTCTAATCTCCCCACTACATAATCAGCATTGTCATCTCACCGACAGTGACATCACAGGTGACCTGCCTGGCAGCTACTGAGTAGCTGCGTCTAAGAAGTAGTGATGTCACAGTCTGTGAGGTTACAATGCTGAATATGTAATAGAGGGAGCACAGCTAGATATGCCGGTTGCCAGGCAGAGTGCTGTCCCACACATCGCAGCTACTAACACCAGGTAAACAATCTTTTAATTAACCAAAAGGGGAAAAGAAAAAGTACCTCAGATATAAAAGATAACTGCTGATTGGTTTTAAAAACTAAAATTAGTTTTAGGCAGTGCACAAGCTCTTTAAATGCAGGGAATAAGGCAGTTCCAACCACTATCAAGCTGACATAATGTGATAACGTATTGCGTTGTTTGTGTCAAACCACAGGCATGCCCTTAAAATTCCCTCACCATAAACATCTGGGGTTATTTTCAGCAGACTGGGGAGTCTGCATCAGCATGATAAAGAGGAGATCATAATGTAAGCAAGTAAAGAGGAGGGCTGCTTACTGAAATGCTGTTTTTTTGTATTTCACTTGGACTAACAGACAAGTCAACTGTAACCAAGCTGCTGCAAAAAAACTACAGGGGAACTTTTGCCATCCTTTGTGTAGTATGCCCCTTGTCTGGGATCACTTTGGCTTCATCATGCAGGCAAGGCGCCTCAGTGTTTTGGCCAGTAACATTCTGAACTGTGAAATGACACTGGTGCCGGTTGCACAGCTTGGCAAAAATAGTGACATCTGCAAACATGGTAAATTTCAAAAAGGTTCACTTGGCTGCAAATAGGTAAAGATGTGAGAGGAGGGAGGAGTTAATCTTTGTTAAAGTGAAACAATGGAAAAGACACAGCTTTCCACAGACACTACAGAAACTCTCAATTAGTGCTTTCAGACAGTAACAACTTTATTTAATGATTTAGAACAGCTACCCACGACTTCCACTTCCTTCTGCTGGCAGCAGCCATTTCATGAGCAGCAGTGAACTTCCTGAGCTCACTGTATGCTAATATGCCTATTTGACCTCAGCTATTGGTTGGCAGGACATATTAGCATAAAGTGAGCTCAGGAAGTTCTCTGCTACTCATGAAATGGTGGTTGCCAGCAATAGAAAGTGAAAGTTGAAGGCCACTGTTTAAATCACTAAAAAAGCTATTAGAGTATTTTTTTTAAATGTTACTGTCTGAAAGCACTAATCATGAATTTTCCAGTGTTTCCCTTTAAGAGCATGTACATACAAATGGTCCATTCAGAAGGGATGGGGTCATTTGAATTTAGATGGACAGAAATCAGGCACCCCATTGACCATTGCAATTTAGTTGAACCACTGTTCAAGATTGTACCCCGTTGTGCCATACACGACAGTGACAAAAGCTTTCTGCAAGTGGTTGAATAAGGCATTGTGGCCTCCTGGCAAAAGAGACAGGGGCTGGCATGCAAATTGTGCACTGTATTATGTGCAGATATACCCTGCCTCCTGCTCAGCTCAGTCACATGCCTAAGTGCCTTCCAGCTTGCATTCTAGAAGGGGGTAGGTATGCGACACTTGGATTATGAGTTGTCAGGGACACTTGATTGCGGAAGGATGCTAACTTGACTTTACAGAGGAATAGGGCTGGAAAAGGGGGTACCACAGGATGCCAGAGATAACAAAATGCTTGGGGGAGTGGGGGGACTTCCGGTTGAGCTTCCAAGCAGCATGGCGGTGTAAAAGCAGAACTCCGCTACACCCCTTGCTAATCTCCCCGATTTGATGCCTTTAACGACAACCAACTTAAAAAAAAAAACAAGATCTAGATGTTAGGGACATACGTAAGAAGTATTGTAAAGAAGAAAAATAAAAGGAATTGAACAACTACGGGCAGCAGTGTACAGAATAAAACTGAGCAGCAATATCGGCCCAGGAGCTCTCTGACTTGAGAAACTCTCAAGTGCCAGCAGAACGGCAGGACCAGATGACCATACCAAATAATAAAGTGAGAAACAAACGCATAGAGTTAGATACTATATACAAGGAGCTATTATCGTTTCATGCAGAAATTAAAGATCTTTATGGAGAGCTTCGTAGAGATGTAGTGAGCCTGGAGCAATGAGCTGATGCATCAGAGAGACAGATAGCAGTGGAGAACAGAGTAGACGACATGGAGAATACAGTTCGACTCTTACAAGATCAATGTATACAATTGCAAGAAAAACAAGAAGATATGGAAAACAGAGCACGCAGAAAGAATCTAAGATTATATTGCATTCCTGAAGGCTTAGAAGGTCAGGACATTACTGAGTTTACTATTGCTTTGCTCAAAACAGCTCTTGAATTGCCCTCAGATATCAATTATAATTAGAGAAGTTCACTGTGCACTGGGCCTGGCCTACAGATCCGAATGCTAGGCCTCGATCTATTATTATACGCTTTCTTAGCTACGCAGTCAAGAACACAGTATTAACAGCAGTATGGCAAAAGGGCAAGGTCTTTTACAGACAAACTCGCTTCTATGTTGATAACGATTATGCTCCACAAACTATGCGTAATCACAGAGCATAAGCAGACATCTTACCAGCTTTGAAGGAGGTAGCCATTAGATTCACAACACCGTACCCAGCCAGACTTGTGGTGCAACTTCCATCGGGAAAGAAGGAATTTCATACTGTGGAGGAGGCCAGAGAGGAGCTCCTTAAAGCAGGAATTCAAATAAAAACAAAATCCACACTAGGATTATAGAAAACTGACCCACTGCGCTGGCATACGGTGAATTTGGGCAGAACATGGAATGGAGGAGAAGTAACAAAGAGGGGGAACATTTTTAAACGTCTGGCAACCTTTCGCCGATCGGCAAGGGGAAGAACCTGACTGATAGAAGCTGAAGCTTGGCTTGTGATTCCTCGATGGTCCTCTGGTTAGAGGTCTTTGAAAACCTATGTCTGATGAGAGGGACTGGGAATTCAGTTGTCTGAACTGGGATCTTTATTAGACAACAACTCTTTCTCACAGGAGGTTGGACAGAGAAAAGAAATGCTTAATAAGTGTACCTGCAGAGAACTTTGCCAAAACAAAGAAACAAGTAAAACATTTCATCTGGCAGTTTGAACTGGCCCTGACGATCGCTTTCAAGGAGGCAACAGAAATAACTTTAAAAAGCAGATTATTGTGCTCTGCTTGATTTGTTTTCAGGGTTAACCTGACATAAGGGCCTGAGAAAAGTTGCCCTAGTTGAATAATACAGAATTTAGTTAATCATAAAATAAACAATTTACTTTCCGGGGGGGGGGGAGAAAGGAGGAAGCATCTCCAGACGTTACAGGGAAACCCATTTCAAATCAAAGACAGACAGGCAGAATATTTTGAGTTAACATTTGGATTTTTATTTAGCTGGTCTGCATGTTTCATTTATTTTTATTAGGGGAGCAGTATATCCCCAGGAGGCCTGGGCATTTGGTGTTACCAGATATCCTCCGGTGACCCCAGACTATCAGGAGGCACACTTACTGAGTAGGTTTTTAAACTCTCCTACCTTGGAAGTCAATTTTATTTGGAATACAGTGTATGTACATAGTTATCAAGACAAAGGTCAGACATATACTGACAATTTGCTTCAGATTTCAAAAGATTTGATAAGAGCGCAGCAGGAGATGTTTAAGAATAATCTAGATGGGAAAGGCATAAAATGTTTCAAAAAAAGTGATGATCAGAAAGATGGCTCGGGGGGCATCTGTATAGTGATCCCTCAGGAATGGGATTATTAAGATTGGGACAACAGGAGAGAATATGTTTCTGTAATGGAATAAGATGGCTACTCAGATAGTAAAATCACTCTCGCTTAATATAAATGGGCTTAACAACCCCATTAAATGGGCCAGACTGTTCTAATATATCAAGAAACACCCCAGTGATTTTTATTATCTCAAGGAAACACACTTAACAGATACCGAACATGCAAAATTGAAATGGGGGGGGGGGCAGGTTTTGGGTATATGTGTCGTCCTTTCCTAAAGGGAAATGACGAGGAGTAGCCATTTTAATACCTAAGACCTCTCCTTTTCATTTAGAAACACAGTCCGTAGACCCAGAGGGAAGGTATGTAATCTTAAAAGGTACCCTTTATGGGACAAAGATCACGTTAGTGAAAGTGTATTTTCCTCCTTTCACATCTGTTTGTCTTTTTAAAAGATTTTTTGCAAAGCTCCTAGACATTATGCACGGCTGCCTTATTATAGGGGGAGATATCAATTTAACTTTGACACCTCGGTTGGACTCCTTTGCACCTTCCAAATATAGACTAACATCAGCTCAAAGATTATTTATTTCTCAGCTAAGGGCATTGGGTCTAATCGATGTATGGAGACATTTTTATCCTCTTTCGGGGGGATATACGTTTTTCTCCCCTAGACACAATTCCTACTCAAGATTGGACTACTTTTTTATTTCAAAAGAACAATTGGACTGCTTACAAGATTTAACTACAGGATTTAGATTTCTTTCTGATCATTCTCCCCTATTTTTGAGGCTAGATTTTAAAATACCAAAGAAATCTACTAGGTGGCGCTTGAATACATCTTTTTTAAAGGATAAAGCTTTTAGGGACAGCTTTAACTCAAAAATAGCTCAGGTTATTGTAGAAAATTCGTCCCAGGAGACATCCAATACAGTAGTTTGGGATACTGTGAAGGTTGTGATCGGGGGGAGATAATTGCGTATTCAGCATACAAGAAGAGATATTGGGAAACAAGATATGGTGAATTACATAAGAAATTAAGGGAAATACAAACACAGTTTACCACTATTACTACGGAGGCTCAAGTCCAGATTAATCAGGCAAAGGCTGAGCTCCAGAAACTTTTAGACAAAAAACACAACAGGCACTATTTGACTTAAAAACATATAGGTATGAGGGAGGGCCAAAAGGGGCAAGAAATTTAGCCTGGAGGCTTAGGGGACATAGGACAGCCACAATCGTAACACATTTAGTGGACCCAGAGAGAAAAACAAGAGCTCTTAACTCACAGCATATACTGCAACTGTTCCAGAAATATTATAGGCAGCTATATGAGAAACCACAAGATCCAGAATTTAACAAAATTGAGGAATGTTTTCCCCCCTTACATTAAGAAAGCTAACTAAGGAAATGGAAATCAGATTAAAAGCCCCTATCAGATCAGAGGAAGTCAGACGTGCCATAAAAGAAGGTAAATCATTAAAAAACCTTGGCCCAGATGGATTTCCATCCGAGTGTTACAAGACTTTTAGTAAACAACTGACTCCTTTACTACTAAACACCTTTTTAGAAATTCAACAGAAGGGTTCCCCTCCTCCATCATGGGATTACACTAATATTGCACTTATCTTAAAAGTAGGCAAACCAGCAGATTTAACTACCTCATATAGGCCAATATCCATATTAAACATGGACTACAAGTTATTTATGTCCATATGGGCACATAGATTAGAGGAAGTGTTACTTTATTTGATTAATTCAGATCAATCTGGGTTCATTCGAGCCACAGAAACCACAGATAATATACGTAGAACAATCTATTTGTTGGACCACTTAAATTAGAGACAGATACAGGCAGTGTTGCTCAGCCTCGACGCAGACAAAGCTTTTGATCGTGTCAGTTGGCCTTTTCTATGGGAAACTTTACGCAAGTTTGGATTTCCTGGGGAATTCTCTAGCATGATACAGAGAGTTTATACCTCTCCGAAGGCATATGTTAAAGTGAATGGACAGTTATCTTCAGTGATACAGCTGGGAAGAGGAACTAGGCAGGGCTGCCCACTTCCCCCTTATTGTTTGCCATATACATTGAGCCATTGGCTGTAGCCATAAGGCAACATCCTAATATTCAGGGGGTCCCTTTAGGAGGAAGGGATTTTACTATATCATTATATGCAGATGACATATTATTAACACTCCTAGAACCTGAAAAGTCCATTCCTGCCACTTTACAAGTGATAGATAAGTTTTCAGAAATAGCCGGATACAAAATAAATATACAAAAAACAGAGTTATCTTTAAATTTCACCCCCTCTCAGTCTCTGAAGAACCAGATCCCTCTGAAATGGAGAAATAATAAGATTAAATATTTGGGTGTAAATATTCTCTGGAAACTGGAACATTTGGAACTGTTTAATTTAAAGCCTATATCGACAGAGATAGAGAATTTAGTTGGGAACTGGACACATTAGGTATTATCTTTTTCAGCTCGAATACAAGCTATTTGAATGACCTTATTTCCTAAGATATTATATTATTTCCAGACTTTACCAATTATTCCATCACAATTCTACTTTGCATCCTGGGCTAGAATTTTTTTGAGGTTTGTATGGGCTGGGCAACAGCCAAGGGTCAGATGGTCTCTGTTACAGTTACCAGTGGCAAAGGGGGGTTGTAATCTTCCAAACCTTAGAGATTACCATAAGGCAGTAACATGTAAAATAGTGATGACATGGCTGAATCCTCAGGTAGAGAAACCATGGAAATGTATTGAATTTATGCTAAATGATCTAGTAAACATTATCCCTATTATATTTGCCCCCCAAAATTCTTATCCACAGTTACAAAACTTTACATTTGGAACCCGTTATACATTAAAGGCTTGGTATGAGATAAGGGCGTCTACTATATCAATTGAAATTTTTGGTTATTTTAAACTAATAGGTACAGAAAGTGTATCTTTGGAGATGGGTGCTGTTCGGGTCCATCAAGAATGTCAGAAAAAAGGTCTACTTTTGTTATATCGATACCTGGATGTGAATGGAGTACTGCCTTTTGCCACACAACAGGCAAAATATCAATTCCCATGTACACATCATTATAGATATTTACAGATTCGGACATTTATACAGAAAGAATTAGCATTAAATACTCTGCCCTCTCTCATGCTTATGTTGATGTCCCTTTTTAGGGACGCTATAGAAGACAGGGAACAAATTCATTTAATTGGACAAATATATAAAGCAATAAGAGATTTTTGGAAGGAATCCACTGAGGATATTTTAGGGAGATGGAATAGAGAATTAGGGACTCAGATAACTTATGAGAAATGGTTGGAACCTATTCCTTACTCGATGAGAATATCACAGTCATCATACTGGTCAGAATATATATGGAAATGTTGTAGTAGATATTTTTATACCCCTGACAAAATTGCTAAATTTGTATCTATGGGGCATGGCCTTTGTTGGAGAGAATGTGGAGAAAAAATGGTAAATATAACACATATTTTTTGTGCTTGTCTGAAAGTTACCTTATACTGGTTAGATATAGAAAACAGCATACAAAATATTGTAGGACCAGAAATTAAATTATCCAATCAGATGATTCTGCTTTATATTGGGGAAGACGGAAAAGTTCCACAAGTAGAAATAAGTTATACCTGTAGCTGGCAGCAGCTAAAAAGGTTATAATTCGCCTATGGCGAATGGCTAAAGTACCCACCCTCTCTGTTTGGCATTCATTGATGACTGAGATATACTATCTAGAGAGAATAGTAGTTTCTAGAGCTGGAAGGAGGTCACAATTTGAACTCCAATGGAGGCCATGGGTTTTCTATATCTTGCCTCTGGATGAAACATTTGTTCCCTGATAGAGCTATTTGAAAGTGACCAATTTTTGTAAGATATGAATTTTGATTTAGTGTCATTTGATATATAACAAGATGATGTTGTAGAAACATGAATTGCCAACCTGAAGAACATTCTATGTATTGTAAGACAAAAGAGCAATACTGTATAGATGTACGCCTGCTGTCATATATATATAACTATATAAAAAACAATAAAAAATAAAGAATATAAAAACAACATGCTTGGGGGAGTGGATGGGTGGGGGCACTGAGTCACCAGAGAAGACAAGTGAGTAGCAGGACATTTCAACTGTCCTTGGCCCACAGTCTGGCCAAAAAATGTACGTGTCAGGTAGATGCGGGGATGAGTCAAGCAATAAGTGCCTCTCACACCTCTGGTCATGACAGAGCTCCATGCCAGTGGTTATGTGCCACACCCATATGCCCAGTAGTCACAGTTAAGATGTTAGCAGTTGAAAAGCCCATTTGCGTCCACTAACCCTATCCAGAAGAGAGGGAAGGGGACAGTCAAGAGGTAGGGGCATAAACAGGGGATTGGGAAAAAAGTACATGAAATAAACCCAGAACTGAACCTAAGTAAAGTAAATTCCCAGAGGCATCAATGCCTCTTTGAAAGATATATTCAAAACCTGTCTTACTACGGTGTACCTACACCGAATGGGTACTACTCCCAGTGGCACTTGTCATCGTGGGTGTGTTGCAAAAGGAACTCTAGTCAATTTTATTTATGTGTCAACATTTTGTCCAATTCAGACTGAATGGGAACATAAACAATGTGGAAACTCCATGAAGCTGGCATGGGGGAAGGGGGGTAGACAAGTTTAAGAGAGCTACCAGGAGGTACTTCTTCACAGAGAGGGTGGTGGAATGCTGGAATAGGCTGCTGGAGGAGGTGGTTTATGTGAAATAAGTGGGGGGATTAAAACAAGGCTGGGATAGATGAAAAGACTTGGGAAGGATCACAACAGAAAGGGTAAGAGGAGCCCAGTGGCATGTAGGGCTGAGGCACTGGGCGTCTTACTTCCTGCCATGCCGGTGACCTGGGATCAGGAACAGACTCAGGTTGCTCAGGTGCCAGCAGGGTGAGGAAGGATTGAGCATCCCTAGGACAGCTCTCCTTCCTTAGGGGGGGGGAGTCAGTGTGGCACACTGCTTGACTGCCACCCCGCGGTGGCTGGACAAAAGCACGTGCTACGCCACCATGTAGGGAGGGGGAACCCACATTCAGGATGCTGGGGGCTTCTCCATGGAAGCAGAACTCTCACATCATGCCCATTACACTTCCATGGGTCCCAGAGCAATAAACAGGAGGAAAAACACCCTGGGTGGCAGGAAGAAACCCAACCCTCCACAAGCTCTGCACCAGTGGCTGGGCACACACTTCAAGTCCTGTGGCAGAGGACATCAGTGCAAGGTAAGTCCCAGAGAAGCTGGGTGACAGGGCTGGGGGGGCGGTTGGTAGGGGACAGCAGGGAGTCCAGGAGATAAACAGATTATGGGAAAAAAAAGGGATGGGGGAAAGGGAGAGTGACCAGGCACCAGAACTTTCTCATTCCAAATTGGTTAGGTAGGACTGGGCAGACAAAATGAGAAACTGGCCTTTTTCTGCCGACAGATTGTACATCCATTGGGACAACCTTACAAAACTGATCATCTTGTTTCATAGGGGTCTCTCGGTATCAGCAGACATGACAGTGAATGTCACGTGTGAAATGAGACAGGACACTCGTTGATACATGTAATCATTTACAGAGGGGAATATACAATAACACCAGATTTTACAGATTTCTTTTAACACATCAGTAGTCCATGATTTGCTAAAGCTTGAAACCAGAGCACGGCTCTGTGAAGTGTGACTGCAGTAAATTCCTCCAAATTCCTGAGGTTGCAATAAGCTTCTTTTGGCTTATTTCAGGTGTCAAGGGCATGGTAGTTAAATGTAACCCCCAGGGGGTGCTATCCCAAGGGCTACTACCCCTGCCTGACTTGCCGCTAACAGGTTGAGGGGCCTGGATCCGATGGCGGGTGCCTCCACCCAGAGGTCGAGGTTAAGACAGTCTGATATGACTTGGTCACAGCCCTCTGGGTCACTGCAACCCCCCTTTCTTCCCACTAGCGGCCCACAGAGGTCAATCACCGTACCCTTGCAATATGCACTTACCCCCAGGCTTGGTTCAATCAGCT
Organism: Neoceratodus forsteri; assembly: GCA_016271365.2. Lineage (NCBI taxonomy): Eukaryota > Metazoa > Chordata > Ceratodontiformes > Ceratodontidae > Neoceratodus > Neoceratodus forsteri. The sequence continues at coordinate 3,295,012 of JADMNL010000023.1, read as the reverse complement.
GGCTCTGGGGACCCCCTGTAAAGTAAGATGCAATTAGGCAATAACCACCTGTACAGTAATTCAACATAGACACACAGATCAGTCAGTATACCTCTGCAAAACACCCAATCTGATTTATTCGGGGGAGATAACAAGGACTGAGGGAAATCAGATTAATTAGCTTACCACTCTAATATATATCTATATATTTGTATATATCTAGGGCACTGTGCACAGGCCTAACCTATAATTCACTGTCTGTGGGTACCCAGGCAATAGAAGGCTAGCCTCTTGATGCAGCTGGTTGGGGCCCTGATGCAGAAAACAAGCATTTGATTCCTAAGAGGATTAAGTAGAGCCAACGGGCTCAGTTTGTGTAACAAGTAAAGTAGCCAGACAAATCTTGCCCTCACTATGAACACCTGACAGGGAGCTACCCTGATTTAGTACTCACGATTCCAGCAGAACGATCGCTCTCACACCACTCACAGGACCTAGCCTGGAATTCAACCACTTCTCCACACATTTATATGAAGAGCAGAGGGGTACCATAACAGGCAGCTGCTGTATAATCCTGATTTCTTTCACTACAGAACACTGGGACCAAACGACGCAGCTCCACTTGTCCTGACAGACTGAGCGCGATTGAAGCAGATTCTCCAGTCCTCTACAGGGTGAGCCTGGTAGGTAGCTGTGCTTTTGCACAGCCTCCTCTGACCGCTGCTTAGCAGATTTAGTCCGACACTGGCTGGCGTTCGACCCGCCAAAATGTGGCCTTCCACATGCGCTTCCCGCTCGAAAGCTCAACAGCGCAGGAGCCCAGAGCTCCTTCCTCACTCACAACCACAACGACTCTGCCCCCTGGCAGTTTGGGCAAGGATTCTCAGTTTGGGCGCCACCCAATTCCATTGGTGGGCTGCAGATGCCAGTCACTTATTTTGGCCCCCCATTGGTGCAAAAAAGGCGCCGTAGTCCAGAACTCCATGTCCCAGAATTACTGACTGTATCCCCTATGGCCAGCTGGCTCCAAAATGAGTCCTGATTCTGATTGACTCAAATGGTCTCCATTTTAGATACCCCCTGGCTCTTATTGGACCCCTCGAACTGTCCTGGTCCAAAATGGAGGGGCACAGCACACAGAGTCCCAGCTGCAACGAAAGCAGGTTAAACAAACTGCATTTTTACTATTACTCTAAATAATTACAGGCAAATAGTTACATCTTTCAAGTGGGCTCCGCATGCGCTTTCAGTGATGGCAAAGAGGGGCAGTTACCTTACAGCTGGAGCAGGACTCGAGCAGGGAAACACACAGTCCCCCTCATGAGCAATGATTATGTTGGCAAGTAGACAGCTCTTAAAGAGACAGTACGTAGAGGCTCTAGAAGCACTCACAGAGCCATTCAAACGTCTTAAGCATGACACGCCAACCATCAGGGGGACATGTGACCGCTCTAGATGAATTTCAAGAACTGACTGGAAAGAACAGGCCTGATAGTAGTTCTTAAACCACTTTAAGGCAAAACAGTTTAAACTGACAGACCATCAGACCTTTGGCTACATACATTGATACTGTAATACATAGTTTACTATTGATTTGTACAACATTACACATACAGACAACCTTCTTCTTTTATAAATCAGGTCATTACTTCCTGCCCATGACACTTGTATAGAGGGAGCCCTTCCCTATCAGGTATGTGTAGGCTAAATGGGTCAAGGACACCATACTCAGAGGGCGATACTAACAGTTGAGAATCATTTCCCAGGGTCAGTTTAGGCAAGGAGCTCGGGGACACGTACATCCCTTTATGGAACACATTCAGAGGCAGATCCACAGGCTGGCCCAGGGACTTTATAACTCAACCTCACTACAGGCCGTACTTCTCAGCCAGTCCATCTAGGAGTGTCAGGTAAACTCTCTGCGGGTTCAGACACCCTCTCAGCCCCACTGGGATGGGTCGGGGAAACCACTACAGGAGGAGGGGATCCAGAGTCCATAGTACCTTCAGGGCCTAATTCTACCATTTCTGAGCTCGCAGCATTTGAGTCAGTGGGGGAAAGCTCTGGTACTGGCAAGGAACTATCAGGGCACTCAAAATATTCTTCAGGTTCTAGCATATCACTAGCTTTCTCCCCCACATCACTTCCTTCCTCTGAAAAGTCAGATAGCTCAGCCAGGCCAGACAGTTCAGCCAGGCTCAAGGATCCCACCTCTTCGGCTTTGATGCCACTTACTGCATCCTCTGGGAGCATTGGCTCCAGAGACAAAGCTGGGGGCTCAGACAGTCCAGGAAGCCCAACTTTGTCCCCAGAGTTAATTAGGGGATTGCCCCATAACAGTTGGCTCAGTTCATAACAGGAGTAGTACTCAATATTATTCTCACTATCCTCAGACACAGACTGTTGATCAACTTCATCAGAGGGGGTGGGAAAGCCTCTTTAGTTTGATTTCCGAGGAGTCAACCAATCTTGGTTTTTCTTGGCAGCAGCTCTAGTGATGATAGGCCAGGAGGGGCATTGGGATGTTCAGTTTCTATCAGAATTTGTCCGATTGGCAGCAGATGTTTCTGTGTATAGTCTTCACATCTTTTGAATTGTTTTCAGGCCGCACTTTTATATACAGGTAAATCTTCCAATTTTCCCACAACAATATGGGAAGGTGATGCCATCTGTCAGCAATCTTATGTTTGCCATGCAGTCCCAAATTCCTCAATAGCACTCTGTCCCCTTCTCTCAATTCCATTGCTTTCACCTTTTTATCATACCTTTCCTTATTGGCCAGGTTTCATTTAGCAGCCATGGTCTGGGCTAGTTGGTAGGCATGGTTGAGTTGGGCTTTCAACTTTTGCACATACTGTAAATGATTAGCCGCCTGAACCCCATCAAGAGAAACTACAAAACAAACATCTACTGGCAATCTGGCTTCCCTTCCAAACATCAGTCTATATGGGGAAAACCCAGCGGCATCACTTTTGGTGCAGTTATAGGCATGTACCAAGGTGCTGATCTGCTGGCTCCATCTAGGTTTGTCTTTAGGGTGCAGGGTGCCCAACATATCGAGCAAGGTGTGGTTGAACCTTTCAGGTTGGGGATCGCCCTGGGGATGGTACGGAGTGGTTCTTGACTTCTGTACCCACCACAAGGATAGCATTTCTTTAATCAGACGGCTTTCAAAATCTCTCCCCTGATTGGAATGAATTAGCTGGGGGGCCCCATAGTGAACAAAGAAATTCTCAACAAGGACTTTAGCCACCGTGATTGCTTTCTGATCTTTAGTGGGGAAAGCCTGGGCATACCGGGTGAAATGATCAGTGACTACCAATATGTTGCTAATGTTCTTCAGATCTGGTTCTAAACTCAGGAAATCAATGCAAACCAGTTCCATAGGGGCACTAGTAGTGATGTTGACCAGGGGGGCAGCCCTCTGAGGTAGGGCCTTTCTTTGTAAGCATCAGCCACAGGTCCTGATATACTGCTCCACGTCAGCACTCATTTTGGGCCAATTAAATCGAGACCGCACTAAGTCAAGGGTTCGGTCTATGCCGAGATGTCTCATGTGATTATGTAGGGACCTCAACACCAGTTCTCTAAAAGCAATGGGCAACACCAGTTGTTGTTTGACTACTCTCCCTCTTTATCCACAGTCTCCCTGTACAATAGCCTATTAATCAGTTTCAACTTTGGTCCTTCTTTGTACAACAGCGCAGTTCTCAGGTCAGTGGAACGCAATTTTGACACATCTCCCGCTCCCTGCAGAGCTTCCAAGACAGGGTTTATCATGGGATCGCGGGATTGAGCCCATTGGAGGCTATCATTATTGAATTGTGGCAGCGCACTAGTGTCTAATGCAGAAAAATGACAGTAAGCAGCAGGTAAGCAGTTCTCAGATGGCCCCAAGCAGTCCACCATGCAGTCCACATCATCAGGAGACACCTGTTCCTCCCTGTCAAATTTTCGGCAAAGGGCTCTTATGTCAGGTTCTGTTAACCGGACCCAATCAACTTGGACACGGGCCTCCGGGAGAGGGCATCAGCATTTATATGGTTCAGGCCGGCTCTGTATTCAACAGCGTAGTTGTAGGTTGACAACGCGGAGAGCCACCTATGGCCAGTGGCATCCAGCTTAGCTGAGGTCTGCACATACGTCAGGGGATTATTATCAGTTTTCACCAATATCTTAGCTCCATACAAGTAGTCATGAAATTGATCAACAATGGCCCACTTCAGAGCCAGGAACTCTAGTTTGTGCACTGGGTAGTTCTTTTCTGAAGGAGTCAAGCTTCGGCTGGCAAAAGCTACAGGTCTTAGACCGTTTGGGTGCTCTTGATTCAGTACGGCCCCCAACCCTTGCAGACTGGCATCATTATGAAGAACATATGGTTTGGCAGGGTCAGCATAGGCCAGCACTGTGGCATGAGTAAGTTGATATATTACGTCATGGAAAGCTTCCTCACAATCAGCAGTCCAGCGGGTGCCAAACACATCATCTGGGCGGAAATAATTTCTTTCAGTCCCAGATTGTACAGTTTTCTTATACTTTTTATGGGTTGGGGGATATCCTTGTGTAAGGTTAAGCAGTAGGCGGATCACCTGAGAGTAGTCTTTGATAAATCGTCTGTAATACCCACAAAACCCCAGGAACCGCTGCAGCTCCTTCAAATTCTTTGGTTGGGGCCAAGTAGTCAGAGCTTCTACTTTGCTGGGTCAGTCTCTATGCCTTCAGTGGATACTATGTGCCCCACATATTTTACAGAGGTTTGAAAGAATTGGCACTTATCTATAGATAATTTGAGACCAAAATCCTCCAGTCGATCCAGGACTTTGAACAACCGGCTTTCATGTTCTTCCAAGGAGCTGCCAAACACTATGACATCATCTAGGTAAACCAGACATTTGAGCAAATTCATGTCCCCCACAGCATGCTCCATCAAATGCTGGAAAGTAGCAGGTGCACCTGAAATTTCTTGGGGCATCCGCATAAACTCGTAGAAGCCTAGGGGGCAAATAAAAGCAGTCTTTTCTCAATCCTCCGGAGCCATCGGGATCTGGTAGTACCCACTGCAGAGGTCTAACACAGAGAACCATTTACTGCCATTTAGACAGTTCAAAGCATCCTGAATGTGTGGCATGGTATACTGGTCTGGTATGGTCCGCCGGTTTAGAGTTTGGTAATCCACACACATCCGGACAGCTCCATTCTTTTTTCTCACTACCACAATAGGTGAGGCGTAGGGCCTCCTGGGTTCTTGTATCACTCCAGCTGCAAGCATCTCCTGCAGGTGTCATCGTACATCATCTATATCAGCAGGGGCTAGGCGTCGAGATCGCACACAGAAAGGTCGCTCATCCTGTAGCCGGATGTGATGCTCAGCCCCTTGCACACATCCTACATCCCATTCCTTCAAGGAGAACACCTGTTCCCTCTGAGCGAGCCTTTCACTGATCCTTTTCTTCCATTCTGCTGGTAGTGGGGAATAACCAAAATCAAACAGCTCGGGGGTCACTCGGTCGCCTCTCCCGGGAGTCTTGTTGTGGGGCAGAACAGCAGTATCGGCACAGTGCACCATGGCCAGGGTGCAACCCCGTCTCACTCAAATCTCTCGATCAGATACATTATGCACTTGGACCATTACTCTCCTGACAAAGGCATGGGCTCTAGCAGGTAAGAGTCTGGATTTAACCAACAACCCCTCTGGCAACTTTCCCTCACCTGGTGCATCCAGCATCAATATCTTATTCTTAACATCCTTGTTAATCCAGACTTCCCCCTGCAAAACACACTGGGTATTTCGGGCTAGTAGTAATGGTTCTGGATCCTTCTTCCAGACGACCCCCACCGGGCCTTCAGGTTCCGCCTGGCCGGCCTTTCTCTGAGTCTCATAGGCCTTCTGAATCAAGGCGGGTATTCTGAGAGCTCGCCCAGGCCTAGACATTTGTTTTTCAGAGCACAGCTGTGCTAAGCGACCAAACATGTGAACATTGGTTCCAATTAACAAGGGCACCCCATCATATAGTCCAGTGGGGGGACACACTAGGGCCAAGGTTTCCACTTTTTCAGCCACCCCAGCCACAGAAGTAGGAAAAGACAACCAGATCCGAATATACCCAGAATAAGGGAAGGCCTTATCGCTCAGCCCCCAAACATGTAGTCCTTCCAAAGGTTGCAGAGTCACCTCAGGCAAGTGTTTCCGATACCAGTCCTGGAACATAATGGTCACCTGAAAGCCACTGTACAACACAGCCCGGGTGGGTACTCCATTCACTCTCATGGTGGTCTCCATTGAGGGCCCCACCACATCAGACCATTCGGGGGGGTGGGGTTTTGGCGGTTGCTTGGGCATTGGCCCTGGTCACAAAACTCTTCCGAGGAGGCCCTTCCAGAGGTCTGATATAAGCCTTGTGATGCCAGGAGACTAGCCTGCTGTTGACCCTCCTTAAATTCTCTGGTAACCGGCACTCAGTCTGAAAATGGCCATCCTCCCCGCAATGGTAACAGAACTTAGTATCTCGGGGGTCTTTGTTGGGAGGGAGATATCTCACCTGCTGGGGGGCATCAGGGGTTCTGGAGGGCTCCTCTTGACTAGGTCATTTATTTCTAGATAACTCAGGTTCCCCCAGCTTGCCAAGGTGGGTAGCAGTTTGCTTCAGGTCCCTCACCATTTCTAGTAAATCTCTAATTTCAGCCCCAAATCACTTTCTACCCAGGGATCAGAGGAGACAGCATGCACCCCCACTCCTCCTTGGGCCTCTGGGGGCACAGGAAAAGCATCAGGCTCCTGACTCAGCCCCCTTGAGGGGTGGGTCTCATCTGGTTCGCTGGACTCAGGGGTCTGGCATAGATTCACAACTCCCACATAGGGTTCCCACCCCTCTTCATCAGTCTCTACTTCTTGAATCTCCCTCATCAATTGACAGTATTCGGGAGGGGCAGCCCGTCGGTCATGTAACTTGAGTTTTAACAATATCACACTGGAAAACCTAGCAGATTTCAGAATATGATCCAGCCGGACCTGGTTCAAGGCTGTGGCAGTTATCCCCCCTTTTCGATGAGCTTTTTGCAATGCCCTTTCCACCCTGGTGACAAAGGCTGACAATTTCTCATTCCTCCATTGTTTGGCGGACTTGAACTTCCATAATAAGTCTTCCCCAGTTTCTGTACTCCCAAACACTCCCTCTAAGGCAGAAAGGTACTCTACTGCAGTAGCTTCAGGACTAGTAGCTTGCAAGAAACGAATGGCTTCCAAAGCTGGGCCCCTTAAGCTCTCCATCAGTCTCTTTCATTTCTCCCCCTCAGAGCACTGCCACTCTTGGACTAGAGGGGTAGCATAGTCCATCCAAGCCTCCAAATCATCTTCCCCCGAGGGTACAGGCACAGTGCCAGAAAAAAGTTTTAGTCTACAATAGGAGTCTAGCTGTATAGGGGGAACAACTAGGGGAGGTGAAGCCAGAATAGAACTCTTGGGGGGCCAGGGAGAGGTACCTGGGGAGATTTGGGGGGTGGGGTCACTAGAAAGGTCCAGCACCTGCAGTAACTCCTGGGTAGTCCTCCCTTCCACAGCTAGCAATTTAAGCAGTTTATCTTTAAAGCTATTAGTCTTGGGAACCCCCTTGGGGTGACTGACCTACTCTGGATGTAAATGACCCTCCACCCCTGTTGGGCACCTTCCGGGTAGATCACTGGGGGTACCCTCTTGGGGTCTATAACTATACTGAATAAAAGTAGCACCTGCAAGGTCTGGTCGGGTAGATCAGCCATACGCCCCTTCACCTCTACCTTGCCTAGACATTTAACACGCTCCACTGCAGAAACAAGGTCAGCGTTCTTTGTCCCCAGAGGTACATCCAGTAGTAACACAATTTTCTGGGAATCCAACTTTTCGGCTTCACCCCACCCCATCAGTTTATGCACCATCGTCTTAACAGGGTCCAACTTAATCTTAGTCATAATATCCCCCTCCAGTTTTTCCTTTAGTTTGGCCATGCTGAGGTACTTCGTCTACTTGGCCACTAGGGGACTCTAATCCCAGTGGTGCCTCCAAAATGTAACCCACAGGGGGCACTATCCCAAGGGCTACTACCACTGCCTAACTTGCCGCTAACAGATTGAGGGGCCTGGATCCGATGGCAGGTGCCTCCACCCAGAGGTCGGGGTTAAGACAGTCTGATATGACATGGTCACAGCCCTCTGGGTCACTGCAACCCCTCTTTCTTCCCACTAGTGGCCCACATAGGTCAATCACCGTACCCTTGCAATATGCACTTACCCCCAGGCTTGGTTCAATCAGCTGGCTCTGGGGACCCCCTGTAAAGTAAGATGCAATTAGACAATGACCACCTGTACAGTAATTCAACATAGACACACAGATCAGTCAGTATACCTTTGCAAAACACCCAATCTGATTTATTCGGGGGAGATAACAAGGACTGAGGGAAATCAGATTAATTAGCTTACCACTCTAATATATATCTATATATTTGTATATATCTAGGGCACTGTGCACAGGCCTAACCTATAATTCACTGTCTGTGGGTACCCAGGCAATAGAAGGCTAGCCTCTCAATGCAGCTGGCTGGGGCCCTGATGCAGAAAACAAGCATTTGATTCCTAAGAGGATTAAGTAGAGCCAACAGGCCCAGTTCGTGTAACCAGTAAAGTAGCCAGACAAATCTTGCCCTCACTATGAACATCTGACAGGGAGCTACCCTGATTTAGTACTCACGACTCCAGCAGAATGATCGCTCTCACACCACTCACAGGACCTAGCCTGGAATTCAACCACTTCTCCACACATTTATAGGAAGAGCAGAGGGGTACCATACCAGGCAGCTGCTGTATAATCCCGATTTCTTTCACTACAGAACACTGGGCCCAAACGACGCAGCTTCACTTGTCCTGACAGACCGAGCGTGATTGAAGCAGATTCTCCAGTCCTCTACAGGGTGAGCTTGGTAGGTAGCTGTGTTTTTGCACAGCCTCCTCTGACAGCACTTAAGCAGTTTAGTCGACACTGGCTGGCGTACGACCACGCAGTATGGCCTTCCACATGCGCTTCAGCAGCTCAACAGCACAGGAGCCCAGAGCTCCTTCCTCGCTCACAACCACAACGACTCTGCACCTTGGCAGTTTGGGCAAGGACTCTCAGTTTGGGTGCCACCCAATCCCATTGGTGGGCTGCAGATACCAATAACTTATTTCATCCCCTCATTGGTGCAAAAAAGGCGCTGTAGTCCAGAACTCCATGTCCCAGCATTACTGACTGTATCCCTCTATGGCCAGCCGGCTCCAAAATGAGTCCTGATTCTGATTGACTCAAATGGTCTCCATTTTAGATACCCCCTGGTTCCTATTGGACCCCTCGAACTGTCCTGGTCCAAAATGGAGGGGCACAGCACACAGAGTCCCAGCTGCAACGAAAGCAGGTTAAACAAACTGCATTTTTACTATTACTCTAAATAATTACAGGCAAATAGTTACATCTTTCAAGTGGGCTCCTCTTGCGCTTTCAGCGATGGCAAAGAGGGGCAGTTACCTTACAGCTGGAGCAGGACTCGAGCAGAGAAACACACAGTCCTCCTCATGAGCAATGATTATGTTGGCAAGTAGACAGCTCTTAAAGTGACAGTATGTGGAGGCTCTACAAGCACTCACAGAGTCATTCAAATGGCTTAAACGCCGAACGCCAACCACCAGGGGGGACACGTAGGCCGCTCCTAGATGACTTTCAAGAACCCCCATGTGTAGGGGGGTTACATAAAGGAAAGGTACTGTCAGACAAAATCTTTTGTTGCTCTTGGTTATGCTGTAGCTGCTGTCAGATTCTCCATGTCCTCTTACACCTGGAGATAAATAAGTCTTCTGTTACAGCTGATGAACTTAGTGGATGTTTTTGAGACTCCTATTTAATTCAACCCGGCAGCACTCTGCATTTTCCTTATGTAACCTTCCAGTTCTACTTAATATGCTACCTTAGTACATGCCTAAAGCCTTTTCTTTTAGTAATATTAAGCTCAGGGATGTTCTTTGAGGACTGCCGATTCTAAATCCTGACCAAGTTGTAGGTCTCGAGGGGTTAGATTGTATACATTACAGAAACATAGAAAGTGACGGCAGAAAAAGACCAATGGCCCATTTGTTCTGCCCATGGCATACAGCATAATGGGGTTACCCCCCCCCCGACAGTGACATTTCACCAGCAAGGTCCCCCACAGTGACTACAACGCCGTGCCATTGTGGGAAACCTGCTGGAACCCGGCACTGTCTGTCGGGGTTCCTGCACCCAATCAGCTCTGACTCGGAGTTGATAATCTTTTAAGTGGGAGGGTGCGGGGGGGCACAGCCCCCTGCGTGGGGGGTTTGTGGGGTGAAGCCCCCGAAGAAAACAAGGACGGACAGTGCGAACCGGCAGCCAACTGCAGAATGCGGTCGACATGCTGGTGTCGCTGACGGGGCATTTGATAAAAAGTTTGTCGAGCTCCTGTCGTGGATCCCAGCATAATGTATACAATCTAAGTCTTATGCTTCTCCTGTTAGCGGTTATCTCCTGTAATGTTATCTGCTGGCTACATTGTTTTGTTTATCTCTTTCTACTGGGGTCTACCCCTATATTTGAAAAGTGATTTGGGTAATCCCTATGTTTAAGTATGGTGTGAAGAGCCACTTTGCCAACTATCAACCAATTTCAGCATTGTATACAGTTTAGAAACATATGGAATGTTTGACTGCCTCACGGCTATCTAACATTTTGGCCAATGAGGATGTTCTTATTTTAAATCAATCAGGCTTTAGGCCCCATCACAGTATGACTATTGCAGTTACCCAAGGAACCAGTGATCTACTGTTAGCAGCTGATAAGGGTTTGGTCTCTGGAGTTGTCTTCAGTAACCCATCTAAAGCCGTTGACACTACTGATCATGATTTACTGTTCTCAAGTTTTCATGTCTTGGCTTTACTGATGGATCTCTGAGACAGCTCAGGAGTTACCTCCTTGGTAGGTCTCAATGTGTGGCATTCAAAGGAACTCTACTTGTTTATCAGTCTCAACATGCATTCCCCAAAGTTCTCTCCACAATCCACTGTTGTTTTCAAGTAATGTAAAAGACCTTGTACAATGTTCAGTGGGTATTGATGGTGCTGCTCAGAGGTGAGGTAAGAAGGACTAAGAAACAGCCCACTGTCTGAGTGTTGCACTGGCAGACAGAGCAGAGTTTTAGTGCTCTAAGATGGTAAGCAACCTAGGTTCCTCTGTCCTGATGGATGACTGAGCCTACGAACATGCGAACATACGAAAGTTGCCAGCAGCAAAGGGCCATCCTGGTCTATCTAGGCTGCTCGAGATTGCAGCTAGCTCCCTATTCAGCAGCTACCCCTCCTTCCCTCCCCTGAAGGCAAAGGTCTCCATTGCTATCATGATAGGATTCCATTATCTTTATAATGTGACCCAACTGCACTTATTGCATTCCCAGAAGTTCTGGGCATGTGTGTGCATGTATGTGTCACATCACAGTTTGACTTCTTCTATGAGCAGTATGCTGGTCTATCGGAGAAGTTGTTCCACTGTCTGTGACTTAAAGCAGAACACAGCAGTGCAGATACTGATTTACTGTATACATTTCTCTTTGATACTTGAACCCTCATGAGCTAGGGAATACATTGGCTATCAGTGAGAGACTGTATTAACTTCAATATACTTGTAATCCAAGGGGAACCACTGCAAATTTATAGTAGGCAAATTTAAGCAGGACATAAGGAAGTATTTATTCTTGGAAAGGGTGGTAGACCAATGGAAAAATTTGCCTAGCAGTGAAGTTAACACTTGGTCCATAGCCAGTAGTGTTGGTCAGCTAGTGCTTTTTTGGATCCTACCACTATGTCAGATAGTGCTGGCATCCTACCTAGGATCCTACTAGAAACCCTACCAAAGACAGATGTAGCATCCATGATTGGATAGTGATGGATCCTAGTTAGGATCCAGGGATCCTAGGTCAGATAGTTAGGATCTGAGCTGGGTGTGTTGCTGGGATCCACATTTGTAGGATCCATGCACTGGATCCTAGAGGGTAGGCTCTATAGTCAGATAGCACTGCTATCCTAATACAGCAACTAGCTGGCCAAATGGGAGGTATCTATTGCTATCCTAATTTCTAGGATACTATCTGAGCGATGCTAATAGCCAGATTCAAATCTAGCTGGGTTAAATTCAAGGGGCTGGCTGTGGGTGCAGTGGAGGGGGATAGAGAGGTGCGAAGGAGGTTAACTTCACTTTATGAAGCAATGCAAAGCCCAGTTCCTGAACTTTGCATGCCATGCAAAAGTTGACAGATTCTCAAGTGGTGGTGGTCGAAGTTCAGATGAAGTGAATGCTGCCAGAGATGTTCCAGGCCAAGTTCCTTGAGGAGGAGAGAAATTTCACAAAGTGCTTTGCAAAGGTGGAATGTCTCCAGCAAAGTTAAACTTCGCTTCATCTCTGAGGTGGGGGTGTCACGGAGAAGGAGCATGGTCCCAGAAAGGAAACATCTACAGATGCCCTGTTTAAAACAGAGGGATGGACCACATCACTGTTAGTTGTTAGGGTCTGTGGGCAGACTAGAAGGACTTCAGGTCTTTATCTGCATGCGACAGTGTCTGACTCTATGTTTCTCTTGTACAAGCTACTTATGAGGGTGGGTTCCCTGTATCTCTCAACTCAACTGTCTCACCAGTTACTCACATGCTCCGTTAGGTCAGTAGATGGGGAGTCTTTGACCAGCTCTTGTCTTGGCAGGAGATTGAGCATTCTCAGTTGTAGGACCAAAATACTAAAATGAGCTCCCATACTAGATTAAGCCTGCTTTCTTTATACAGACTGATGAGAAAAATTAAAACATGACTTGTTAGACATTATTTTAATTATTGATTTATTCTCCTCACTTTCCAGATTTCCACCCGCTGTGTATGTTTTATGTTCTCTTTTTATATTAGCTCGCGCATGCGCAGCCAACATATTGTGGTAGTAGCAGATTTGGAGGCGCGATCACTGTTGGCAAGTGCAGAGCACGCATCAGTAGGTGCATCCCTCATTCTCCAATAAGCCTGCATGCTGGCGCCACACCATGCATACATAATGTGGCGAGCACATCTAAGGAAAGGTCCTCTACAATGCGAGTAAAGCTCGTCATATGCAGCGGACCTCCCAACGTGCTTTCCCTGGTGAGAAAAAATAAGTAACATGGCGGCACACTGCCTACTATAATGCCGACTTCGGGGGTGCCCAATCCCCTGTCGGCATGCCCTGTCCCAATGTATGTGCCAACAGAGGCCCTCCACATCGGCATAATGCACTTGCTTTATTGTATGTGCCAAGGGGGTGCCCAATACCCTCTTGGTTCCCCCGCTTTCATTATGTGTGCTGATGGGAGTGCCCAATCCCCATTGGCTATAGCATCCCCCACAAAACACTTCTTAGGAGGCACACTGGGAGCCCACCTCACGTGCAAAACTTCTGAAAATAAAACCGTCCCACAATGTTTTTTTTGTTTGTTTTGTAACATGTAAAAAGAAAACGGGTCCCTTGTGGTCTCTCTGCCCTCCCACAACCCACCCTCTGAGCACTCCTGCCTCCCCACACCCCTCACCACATACTTACCTCTGGAGGCTGGCGGACGATCTTCGTGGTCCGGGAACATGTCTGCGCTCTTCAAAGCTGACCGCGAACTGAAGAAATGCTAGTAAGCTGTATAATGGCATAAATAGGGTTTTTTCAACTTTGGTGCATATATCGGGCATTTTTTGGAATTTTTGCACCAAATTTTCCACATGGGGTTATTGGGACCCTCCTCATGAATTCAGTCACTGTCATGGCATTATTCGGTCCCAAAAGGTGATTTAGCGGTCACTGTGTGGAATCACCTTTCTAGACTGAGTAACAAAACGACAGTGCCACTGTTCATGAGGGGGGCTCTTAAAAAGCCTATGTTGCAAATTTGGTGAAAAAAATCCCAAGAATGGCTGTTTTACGTGTGTGCATTGCGCTGTTTCCACGCATGCTCGTAACTTCGTGAATTTGTAATATTTTCACTCCAGATTTTCGAAATTGGCATTTTTCCACACCTCCTGATGATCAGTACAGCTATCATTTTACATATCTTGGCCGAAATGTGTTTTCGCATGTCCGGCACAGAATAGCATGGTCGCTGTGCAAAATCACTTTTTGAGACAGTTTGAGGAGATGACGGTGACACTGTTCATGAGCAGAGGTCCTAAAATGCCTATGTAGAAAATTTGGTGCCGATAGTCCATAAAATGACTGTGTTACAAGCGTGCATTGCACAGTTTCCATGCACCCTTATAACTTCGCAAATTTGTAATATTTCCATGCCATATTTTCAACACTTTCATTTTTTCACACCTCCTTATGAACAGTACAGCTGTCATTTTTTACATCCTGCCCAAAATGTGTTTCTGCATCTGTGGCGTACAATGGTGAGGTCGCTGTGGGAAATCAACTTTTGGGACAGATTAAGAAAATCACAGTGCCACCGTTCACGAGGGGAGGTCCAAAAATGCCTATGTTAAGAATGTGGCTAACAAACTCCCCAAAATAATTGGGTTACGGACGTGTGTTGCGCAGTTTTTATGCATGCTCATGACTTCACCAATTTTTCATTTTTTCACTCCAGATTTTCAACGTTGCCATTTTTTTACGCCTCCTCATGAACAATACAGTTGTCATTTTCCACATCCTGCCCAAAATGTGTTTTCATCCCTGTGTCGCCAAATGGCATAGCCACTGTGCAAAACCACCTTTCAGCTAACAAACTGATTGTGCCGCTTTTCATGAGGTGGGCTCACAAAAAGCTCATGTTGAAAATTTGGAGTGAAAATACCAACACACGCCTACGGTGTTAGGGTTTCCAACTGTAGCACCCCACCCTGTAGAGACTGACAGGCATCAGGGGTGTGACTTGGGATCATCAGCTGTAATGGTCATGCCATTCCACCCCCACCCTGCAGCCAGTGACAGGCATCGTGGTGTGCCTTGCACTGTTCGGCCACAAAGTTCACCCCATTCTCCTATACTGCACCCACCTCAGTGTATTTCCTTATGGAATGGGGTAAGTATAATGCCCAAAGACCCCAAAGCACACCATCACACTTGTCAGTGTCTACAGGGTAGGGTGAGGTACAATGGCATGAGCGTTACTGCTGACGACCCAAAGGCACACCCCAATGCCTGTCGGTCTCTACAGGGTGGGGTTGGGGTGGGCATCACTTCAATACTTCACTGCCATTCCTATTATGCATCTCTAACTCTGGCACTACCAATGCCAATGCCAGCGAGGCAACATTCGGCATTGACAAATGCTTGTTGTTAGTTGCCTTGGGAGGATCCTCTGAAATATGACTGAGAAAAGCTTTTGTAACATCCTCCTCCTCCCATTCATAGTGTTTCCATTAATTGGCTTCATGGAGTCCCCAGCTTTGCTGCTTAATATGTGTGTTCCTTCTGAGCCCTCTGAACTGTTGTAGTGGGGGATGGGGCAGAAGTGAAGAAGAAATGCCATTTCTTCTGAGCGTCCTGTGCCCTGGACTTGCAGCTCTACTGCTGCTTTGAGCTGCCATATGCTGTCACTGATGGAAGAGCACAGCCACCATTCATGAAAATAAGGACATCGCCAAATGGCCACCCAAATTGGCCAGAAGCCTCCATGCATTTGTGCTAGCCCTACCTATGGGGGCAAAGTATGTTTCCAGGGCAGGAGCCTTCTAAAATGAACTTCTGTGAACTGCATGACTTGGGCTGATGGCCACTGCTATCTTTGTGAGCCTTTGACCACCCTTCAGCATAGCATCATGGTCAGAGGTCAGCCAGCAGCCAGTCAAGATACTGGAGTCTGCAACAGAGCCAGCAGAGCTCATGAGCCACGGGAGAACCTCATTAGTTTACCTTGTTACTTGTGCAACCAATCAGCCTTTCAGAAGCAGACAGACAGACAGTGACTGGCATCTGGAACTGACCAATGGGAGGATTGTTTCCTCGTTTTTCACTGAGGAACTTTCCTGTACTTAGTTTGGGTCAGATCATCAGACTGAGCAGATATTGTACACTGTGACAGAATGAGAAAGCTGTGCAGATACTTTTTAGAGAGACTTTTTTTTTAATTTTTAGGAGAGTTCTACTTACTCAGCCAAGAAGGAGGAGGCTGCTATGTGCAGGATATCTACAAGTTACACTGCACCCTAGCAGCTGAAGGAGTCAAGTTTACAAGGGGAGTCACCCTGCAGCTGACTGCTATGGTGCAGTGGGAGAAACAAAGATTTTGGCCAGAGCCAGGTCTGAAGGGTCTAAAGCTGCAATGGAGCCAAAGGGGCCTGGAAGCCACCACATGGCACCACAGCCAGGTGTTTGCCTGCAGTGTGGGTGTTACCTTGGGATGGTATTGACAGCAGGTAAGCTTGCCAGTCCAGACTTCATCTGACCATCCCAAGAGACTAGTGTTAAGAGAAAGCCCAACTGATATGTGTGAGGTGCCAGAGCGAGAGAGAGGTTGGCAGAGGAGAGCTGACAGTGCCATTGTAGGTGTGCCAAAGGACTGCCAGTCAGAGCCTGTATATCCAGCCAGGACTGCAGTGTAAGCCTGAAGGCTTTTCAGTCAGGTGAACCAGGAGTAACTCCCCAGGGCCTTCAGGTCCTGCAACTAATCAGCATTTTAGATAGATAAAGCCACTGGTCAGGGCTACTTAATTTAATAGACTAAGTCATCTGGCCAGTATTATAGATATCTTTGTGATTGTTGTTTTACAGCACACCAATGCCGACCAACTGCACACAACTTGACCAATTGGCCTACCACGATTCAATGCCTGAACACCTGGTAGAACCTAGGAACACCTGCAAGACCATGGGGTTGTATCTGGTATCAGTTGAGGCATGGGTATTTCTGACAGTACAGTTGGGCAGGGCACGGTGATGGCTGGTGATGGTTAAAGGCAGTTAGCTTCTTTCAAGCCATATTGTTTGTTTCGTTTGTCTTAACCCTTTTTACTTCTCCTAGAACCTCATTCCTGACTCCATTAAATCTCATTGTTTTTTTGTTTGAATTTCTTTGTGAGAACATATTATTTGTAGAGTAATTTGATTTATAGTTTAAGCCAACTGCCCTCGCATTGTGTGGGAAGCAGTTGGGGTGTACCTGCAGGGACCGCAGTGGGCTGGTATTGCTTCCTGGGGGAAAAGTATAGACTTGCCACCTAGCCAACTTAAATTCCCCTGGATAGTGGCACTGTGCAAAACTAAACCATGCAGTCTTTGAGTAGCGAATCCCCACAAGA
The DNA here is from genome assembly GCA_016271365.2 of Neoceratodus forsteri. NCBI lineage: Eukaryota > Metazoa > Chordata > Ceratodontiformes > Ceratodontidae > Neoceratodus > Neoceratodus forsteri. Next base: position 3,277,726 of record JADMNL010000023.1, on the reverse strand, counting down.
GTTATCGACCCAGTCCCCTCAACATTATCTTAAGGCCAGAGATACTTTACCAACATCTACTGTGACCCAGTCAGATTGTCAAATAAAAACATTAACTTGAGATTCGACATAATGTCAGCTAGCTTTTAAGTTTGTTCTTCTTCATTTGCTGTTCCACCTTCCAACAGCAGTAGCTAAAAAAAATGCACTGTTCCCAAAATGGGCATGCACTACTTTACCTTAAAAATAAGTTGTTTTAGCTTTACTGGCAATAGAAATTATGCCTATGTAAAAAAGAAGTTCCTTAAACGCACAATGGGGTTCAGATCAAATGCTTTCTAGAGTCTCGCACCTGTCATGATCTCTGGGACCCACAATAGTATGATGATATGTCATTGGTCCTTAGTGCTTGATCTACAGAATAGGTTAGAATATGTGAGAATTGCACACATATTCCAGCCGTGAAGCTCTGCACCAGGATACGTTTCCACACTGGACAGAACCTACATCCCCCGCCCACTGCTCTCTGCAAGTGCAGAGCAAACCCACCCCACAGTGCATTCCTTTGTGGCTCCTACCCTGTATTATCTCACCTCTGCCCTCAATTTCCCTGCTCACTCCATCCATCCCACCACCCTCCTACCCCCCCTCTACCACTCCTCCCTATCCTCATCCACTTCCTGCCCACCCTCACCCTACCCTCCCCTCCTGCTTTCTTAACCCTTTCTCCCCTATGTTAGCTTCCTGTCTCCTCACTCCTTCCCTTTACACTCAGCTGTCATGTCTTCTCCCTAGTTCCTGCCTCTCTCCTCCCTTCTCTTACTCACTCCCCCTCTCTCCACTCCCCCCAGCCACTCTTCTCTCTCTCTCTCTGTCTCCCTATAACCCTATTCAATTCCTAACTTCTGTTCTTGACTCCGGTTACCTACATAACCTCTGTACAAACGACTTCCTACTGTAACTTAACAGACTCAGGCTATCGTGATCAGCCTATGACCTTGTATATGCTGTGCTTGCTCTTCTTTGAAGCATAATTGTGTAGTAGTTACTTATGTTTTACATTCTTGCTTGTCTAGATGCGGAACCTATTTAATGAGCTTGTGCTCAAAGGTATTATCTGAGATCTCAATAAATAAATAAATAAATGCACGGGGCAGTGGGTAGCAAGGGGGGCATAGATATGCCGGATACTGGGCATTCAGTCAGGTGCCTGGGTTGGCAGTGCAGTCACACAGACTCTGCTCCTGCAACATAGAGAAACCTCTGTGAATTTTACGTACGCAGGCCCCACGCTTTTTACCACCCTGGTATTGTCCAGTCGTGTAGCAGTGTATGCAGCACAGGATCGAGTGTGATGGTGGTATGCAGACAGGGCTGGGGAGGTCTCCATGTGTCCTGAGCAGGACCACTGTGTACCTCCAGCCCCTACAGGCACCCCTCTGTGGGTATGTATCCCTATTTTGATTGGGTCTTTCATTGTCTAATTTGTTATACCTCAATCCTTTATGAAAAGTTTTTCTTAAGAAAATGGTAAGGTATAATCTTATTGTGAGAATTCATGCCTTTGTACAAAGGCATTCAATTTTCCTCTTTTTTTGACAGGCATAAAACTTCTGAGGCTAAAAGAACATCATGTTGTTTCCCACGGAATGTTGTGGCAATGAGAACTTGGGGCTGAGACAGGCAGCAGTAACCAACACACAATTTAGCGGTACACTTTAACATTATTTTTACAATTGGCACAGCCTGGGGGAGGGGGGTCCTGGGTGCCCAGAAACCCCTTCCATCTTGCTTCCATTTTGTTTTATTAAAAAGGTTTTTTGAACACTGGTACTAAATAATAGGTTTCTTTGGTGGAAACCACCCCATTCCAAATGCTGGCTACACCCCTAAGAATAATTTGCTATAAATACATTGCAGCGGTAAAAATAAGACATTGTACTTTTTTAGGTTCTAGTGATCTTTAATATGAAAACAATCATTGAACTCTTGACATTAACTAAACTGTTTTAACTCTGGTTGCTGCAACACCATCCCTTCCTGCCAGTTCCCCTGACAGACATTCCACTCTTTTGTTGGTTGGATGAAACATTTACTTTTAAGGCAAGAAAACAAAACAGCAGGTCCAGTGGCTTAGACCCATGGGACATTTTTCTAATCTAACCCCTGTCTAAAGAGAGAGAAAAAATGGAAGTTAGGCTGTTAGAGTGTTTTGTATGTGACAGGGATGTCAGGTGGGTGGCAACTTTCTGAAAAAGGGGTATCTTATGCATGCAAATTGTAGCTTCACAGTTGGAAGAGGAAAATGCAGCCATGGATACGTGAGATAAAAGTGCAGGAAGGACAGCCCTCCATATCAGGAAGAACGTTTTTGGGCACGATATCCATTCCAGAGCTTACATATTTCTGTCTTATTAGAGAGAGTCTACATTTTCTGAAGAATTCCTATTGTTTGTGTCTCACTGTAAGATGTTAGCTGGACAATACCAATGAGGGATTCCTACCAATGAGGGATTCCATGTTAGCAAATCCTCTGCATTGTCATGCATTTAGGTGCTACGTAAACATTCCTCAGATGAACATCTTTTAACATGAAGCTTCAAAATATGAGCAGATCTTTAGAGATAAGCTAAGGTAGGTTGTTGAATATGAGTTCTTTGGCAACATGATATGTAGTGAATGCATTGGAGAAGACTTATAGCAGTAGTTGTAGAATACGATCATGTGTACAACTTCAGGCCATAGGGAAGGCATTTGTGGAAACTGGAAACACTTGCCTGTCTTTTGCTGCAAAGTCTACATGAGTATATTGCCATAATTTGACCCATTTCTGGGAATGGGATGGCACAACATCTGGCAAAGGTAATTGACCTGGTTGACCTTTCACAGAAATAAATGACCAGGTCAAACTTTCGCAAAAATAAATTGTCTAGTTAGAACTTTGGCATAAAGAACTGTCGAGGGCAAACTTTCATGAAAAGCATAAAACCAGACTTTCGCAACAAGATTTAGCAAGGTCAAACTTTCACAAAAAGAGTCAAACAGGTTGGACTTTCACAAAAAGAATCAAACAGCAAGGCTGGACCAACCATCTTTGCAGTGGCAGTGGTGCTGCCCACAGTGCCCAGTGATCTGGGTTTGGGAATTAACCTGTGACACTGGGGACCAGCTGGGGGGGGGGGGAGGACTGAGTACCTCAGAGGATGCTCACCTTCCTCCAGGGAGGGAGGGAGCAGATCAGGCTCTGCCACAGTGCTGCCACTTTGGTGACAGCAGGTGATAGTTTGGTCAGAGCTGCTTGTATGTGGGAGGACGCCTGTTGACACAGTGCATAGGTTTACATCTGTGTGAGCTTGTGCATTTGGTACCAGTGCTGCCGGCATCCTGTGGATAACTTAAAGAAACAAGCATTTGTCAATGCCGAATGTTTGCTTGCTGGCATTGGTAGTGTAGGAGTTAGAGAGCTGCATAATAGGAATGGCAGTGAAGTATTGAACTGAAGCCAACCCCACCACCACCCTGCAGATACTGACAGGCATTGGGGTGTGCCTTTGGGTCGTGAGGCATAACGGCCACGCCATTTCACCACACCCGACCCTGCAGACACCGACAAGTGTCACGGTGTGCCTTGGGGTCTTTGGCCCTTATGCTTACCCCATTCCATCAGGAAATATGGTGAGATTTGTGCTGTATAGGAGAATGGGGTGAACTTTGGGTCCGAAGAGTCCAAGGCATACCTTAATGCCTCTCACTGGCTGCAGGGTATGGAATGGTATGAGCATTACAGGAGAGAATCCCAAGTCACACCCCTGATGCCTGTCAATCTCTACAGGGTGGGGCGTCATGGTAGGAAACCCTAACGTCTCAGGCATTCATTGGCATTTTCACTCCAAAGTTTCAACATGGGTTTTTTGTGACCCCCACTTTATGAACAGTGGCAATATCAGTTCGTTAGCCAGAAGCTGATTTTGCACAGCGACTACGCCATTTGGCACCACAGGTGCGAAAACACATTTCGAACAGGAATGTGAAAAATAACAGCTGTACTGTTCATGGGGAGGTGGAAAAAATGGCAATGTTGAAAATCTGCAGTGAAAATATTTAAAAAACTGGTGAAGTCACGAGTGTATGTAGAAACTGCGCAATGCACACCCGTAATGCAATTAGTTTAGGGATTTTTTGCAGTAGATTGTCAACACAGGCATTTTGGAACCTCCACTCATGAACAGTGTCACTGTGATTTTCTTAATCTGTCCCAAACAGTGATTTCCCACAGCGACCGTGCATTTCTACGTTGGAAGTGTGAAAACACATTTCGGCCATGGAGTGAAAAATGACAGCTGTACTGTTCATAAGGAAGTGTGGAAAAATGCCAGTGGTGAAAATCTGGACTGAAAATATTAGAAATCCATGAATTTATGAGGCTGCATGGAAACTGCGCTATGGTTGCTCGTAACACAGTCATTTTATAGACTTATAGCTCTGAGCTGCAAACCTGGAGACCCGTGTTTGAATCCCACTGCTTCCACTTGCATACTGTGTGACCCTGAGCAAGTCACTTAACTTCCTTATGCTCTCAGACTGCACCTGTAAACAAGCTTTCAGCTTAGTGTGTCTCTCCTGGTAAGACAAAGGAAAAAAAAAAGAAACCTGGATTTGACTTAGTTGAGTACAATTTAATGCTGGAGTACCTGTGCTACTTTATACAGTATATTCTTTTACTTTTTTTCCATCTATCCATCCTACCCTCTGTTTTTAGCTTTTTTATACACAGTTTAGCTATTAATATTGTGTTGCACTTATTTCTTGTCTGCAGCCTGAATTATGGGACTTGCTGTTTGTAACTTATATTGAACCACTGTGCCTTTAAGTCTTATGTTTAAAAGATATGTGTTACCAGTGAGCCCCCCTCCCCAAGGAAGAATCTGCATAGACTCGAAGTGCCAGGGATCAGTGCTGTCCTTTTGTAATACCACAATACATTTCTAATAACGTTACTGCCTCCGTCTATTTATTTTTGCACATGCTGTTGTTTTTTGTCCTGGACAGACAATTTACTGGGGGCTGCACATTTTCTAGTGTGCCTGCCAGCTCTCTTTTTTCACTTTTATGCACTGCATTTTGACATGCAGTCACTAAACCACTGGCCTCTGTATTAACTCCAGGCACTAAAAATTTTATTTATTTATTTTTATTTATTTATTGAGATCTAGGATTAAACACCTTTGAGGGAGGGAAGACAATAATTACAACGGTTATACAAACAAGACTGTAAAACATGAACAATAATGTCAAAGGTTATTTATTTATTTTTATTTTAGTCTTTAGTAACGGTAAGGCCACTAGGCACAAGTGCCTGTTTTTTTTTGGGGGGGGGGGGGACTGGGAGCACTGGGCGGTTAAGTGACTTGCTCAGAGTCACACAGTATGCAAGTGGAGGTTGTGAGAATCAGACTCAGGTCTGGTCTGCTGGATGTACCAAGCTTGTTCACACCTTGTTCCTTTAACCTCTAGGCTATACTGCCAGCCCAAAAATATAATAGCCAGTTATACAAACAAGAGTGTAAAAACATGACAATAATAGGTACAATACCATAGGTTTGAGTACACAGTACGCAATCAATGTGGGCAAACTTGAGCATAGTTGGCAAACAAATAGTAGGAGAATGGCAGATAGGAGTTAGAGAGGGGCTAAGGGAGAAAGTGGGTTGGGGAAGGGGGTGAGAGTGAGGTGAGGGAAAGGGGCAGCAGTCATTGACATTGTCATAGTGAGGGGGTGGGAGGGAGTGAGGGGTGGGTAGAAGGCGGCCGGGGCCAAGTCACTGCAGGGAGCCATTAAGTGGCAGGGCAGAGACTGTTGGCAAAGGGGGAATAGGTCCTTTAAAAAATGATCCTTTAGTGGTTTTATTAGTAATACAACATCATCCCCATAGTAGATATCATGTCTCCTAAATAATTTGATCCAAAATCTGTTGAACAACAGCTAGACCAGTGACTGCTCCATAGAGCTATCTGTCACAACTGACAAGAGCTTTTGTGGGTGTAGTAAGCACCACTTCCTGATATGCCTGTGGGAAATCCAACTTTGAAAGTCTTTGCACATCAAGCAAACAAATTCTAAGAACTGGGTATTACACTTTGATCTGTTTTCAGCTGTATATTAGCCAAGACTTTATTATCCTGTTGAAGTTTTACATACCACTGCCACCGGTCCTGTAACAAAACCCCCTACAACAACCCAACAGGAAATACAAATCTGCCAGTGAGATGTGGTTGCTTCACTTGCCTCAGGCCCTGCACCAATGACAGAACCCTGGCTTCTCTTCTGCACTGTGTTCCGGGGTCAGGAGGTGGGAGGATGGTCCACCCCCTCCGTAGCCCCACCATTGAGGGAATCCATGTGGGATCTTTGAAGTCCAGGTAAATCTCTGACATGGTGGATAATGAGGCTGGGCAAGTGAAAGGCTGAAGGGGGGCCAGTCAGTGTGGGAGAGTACAATCTATATGGAAAATAAATAGCTTGCTTTACACTTCACTCATACGGGTTCATACACAACATGGCACAAAGTATTAAAGGTGAATAGGAAACAGTTTTTAAACCTCTAGATGCCCTCCAGTTGTTTTCTTATCTGCCCAGTATTCTAATATGTTTTTGGCCTTTTTTGATAAATTGATAATCTAATTTTGTCATCTTTTTAAGTATCCTGAATCCCTCTCTCCTCAACAATTGCTGCTGTCTTTTTTCATACTGCCTGAATATTCTATGACATCAGAAACTCCCATTCCAGGCCATTCAGACGAACAGCATGGAATGGGAGGTATTGATGTCATAGAATGTCTTAGAAATATGAAAATCAAGAGCAGTAGCTGATGAGGAGAGTGGAACTCTATGTAGACCTGAGGGCACCCCAAAGCTAGATTATTTATTTAACCGAACATCATCAAAACATATCAGAATACATAACTGTCATGGAAAGGAAGCTGGCAGGGCAGTTAACTATGTAAAAATCATTCCCTATCTCCTTTAATGCAAGGCTGTATCCAATTTATCTTTTTTTGTTCCTGCACAAATTAGTGCAAGCACACAGCCCTTTTCACGGCAGTATGAGCAGGTTTCCAAGATCTTGCTCCCATATTTTATTTTTTTTGTTATTCCTGGTTTGTGTTTCAAAAAGACGCATGCTGTTCCACAGATAGTGCTTACTGTCCATTATACATATCTCATTATACACAAGTGTAAGCTGCTCAATCAGCACGGTGGTAGTACTACCATTGGCGACCCTGGTTAGGAAGTGAACCTGGGTTCTTGGTGGCCAGTTGAGAGGGGGAGAAAGGATCGAATATCCCATAGGATGCTCGCCTTCTCTGGGGAGGGAGGACTGTGTGCTCTGCTATAACACTGTCCCCTGGGTGAACACAGGTGGCAGTGCAGTGAATCCTCAATGGGTGGGTGGAGCACTGCCTGACTAGGATGTCTGCATGCTTGCACGCAGACTTCCACTTAGTCCTAGCCCACGAGGCTCTTCAGAAGGGGATGTAAAAAGGGAAGAAAATCCTCCCTGTCCTGAAGGAGCATGACACCATCTCTCTCTGTCCGCAGGCCCTGCACAGCTCACTGGGCTGCTGACCACAACCCAGCTGTAACTCGTCCCAGGCTTGGAGAATCCGGGGGGGGGGGCCTTCACCACAGGAGGTAAACCTTGAGACACTGATCTGGTCAGAGGAAGTCCTGGGGACAGCGGGTGATGGGTCTGCAAGAGACAGAAAGAGGGAAGATGGCCAAACTCAGCCAGGCAGGGAAGAGAAAACAATTATTTAAAAAAGGATTATACACAAGTGTGTGTAACAATGAATTCTAGTAGGGCAAGGCAGTCGATTTTGAATAATGTCCTATCCTAAAAGGCAGAGTGCTGAATAATCAAAATATTTCACAACACAAAATAACAAGCATTTGTCAGTGCAGAATGTTGATTGCGTTGATGTGTTGAGCTCGCTCACTGCCCCTCTGTCATTCACTCAGCCTGTTTCTCCCAGTGCTGCAGGCTGCTCTTTTGTACTGAGCTTCTGCTTGAGTTGGCACCTTGTTCTGCCCACTAAGAAATCTGCAGCCGTCCCGACAGAGGTCCGTTGAGGTGGCTCACTCCTCCTGTCACTCTCTCATTCTGTTTCTCCTGGCGCTGCAGGCTGCCCTTTTGTACTGGGCTCCTGCCTCCGTTGGTGGCTTTTCCTGCCCACAAAGAAATCTGCAGCAGTCCCGACACAGGTCTGTTGAGCCTGCTGACTCCCCCTCTCTCACTCACTCGTTCCATTTCTGCCATCGCTGCAAGCTGGCCTTTTGTACTGGGATCCTGCCTGTGTTGCTGCCTTTTTCTGCCAACAAATAAATCTGCAGCAGTCACGATAGAGCTCCACTGAGCTTGCCCACTCCCTATCTCTCACTCGCTCGTTGTTTTTCTCCTGGCGCTGCAGGCTGCCCTTTTGTACTGGGCTCCTGCCTGCATTGGCACCTTTTTCTGCCCACAAAGAAATCCACATCTGTCCTGACAGAGCTCCGTTGTGGTTGATCACTCCCCCTGTGTCACTCACTCATTCTGTTTCTCCTGGCGCTGCAGGCTGCCCTTTTGTACTGGGCTCCTGCCTCTGTTGGTGCCTTTTTCTGCCCACCAAGAAATCTGCAGCAGTCTTGACTAAGCTCCATTGAGCTCGCTCACTCCCCTTCTCTCGCTCACTCATTCCGTTTCTGACGGCGCTGCAGGCTGCCCTTTTCTGTTGGGCCCCTGCCTGTGTTGCCGCCTTTTTCAGCCCACAAAGAAATTTGCAGCAGTTACAATAGAGCTCCGTTGAGCTCGCTCACTCCCCCTCTCTCACTCGCTTATTCTGGTTTTTCCACCACTGCAGGCTGCCCTTTTGTACTGGGCCCATGAGTGCATTGCTGCCTTTTTCTGCCCACAAACAAATCTGCAGCAGTCCCAATGAGCTCACTCACTCCCCCTCCCTCAATCGCTTGTTCTGTGTCTCCTGCCGCTGCAGGCTGCCCTTTTGTACTGGGCTCCTGCCTGCATTGGCGGCTTGTTCTGGCCAGAAAGAAATCTGAAGCAGTCCCGACACAGTTCCATTGAGCTCGCTCACTCCCCCCTCTCTCACTCACTCATTCCATTTCTGCTGGCACTGCAAGCTGGCCTTTTGTACTGGGCTCCTGCCTGCATTGCTGCATTTTCTGCCCACAAAGAAATCCACAGCAGTCACAATAGAGGTCCAATGAGCTCACTCACTACCGCTCTGTCACTCACTCATTCTGTTTCTCTTGGTGCTGCAGGCTGCAATTGTGTACGGGGCTCCTGGCTGCATTGGCACCTTTGTCTGTCCACAAAGGAATCCACAGCTGTCCTGACAGAGCTCTATTGAGGTTGCTCAGTCTCCCTCTGTCACGTGCTCATTCGGTTTGTCCTGGTGCTGCAAGCGGCCCTTTTGTATGGGGCTCCTGCCTGCTTTGGCGCCTTTTTCTGCCCACAAAGAAATCCACAGCAGTCCTGATAGAGCTCCATTGAGTTCACTCAGTCCCCCTGTCTCACTCATTCATACTGTTTCTCCCACCCCTGCAGGCTGACCTTTTCTACTGGGCCCCTGCCTGCATTGACACCTTTTTCTGCCCACAAAGAAATCTGCAGCAGTCCTGACAGCTCTCCAGGGAGTTCGTTCACTCTCCCTCTCTTACTCGCTCTCTCATTCTGTTTCTCCCAGTGCTGCAGGCTGCACTTTTGTACTGGCTTCATGTGTTGGGGCCTTTTTCCGCCCACAAACAAATCCGCAGCAGTTCCGACAGAGCTCAGTTGAGCTTGGTCACTCCCCTCTCTCACTCATTCGATCTTAATCTGTCCCAAACACTGATTTCCCACAGCGACCGTGCTATTCTCTGGCAGGAGTGCAAAAACATAATTTAGCCAGGATGTGAAAAATGACAGCTGTACCATTCATTAGGAGGTGTGAAAAAATGCCACTGTCGAAAATGTGGCGTGAAAATATTAAAATTTGAGAAGTTACAAGGGTGCGTGGAAACAGTTCAACGCACACTTGTAACACAGTCATGTTATGGAGTTTCGTCCCCAAATTTTCAACATAGGGATTTTAGGACCTCTGCTCATGAACAGTGCCACTGTCATTTTCTTAATCTGTCCCGAACACTGATTTCCCACAGCGACCGCGTTATTCAGTGCCGCAACTGTGAAACCACATTTCAGTCATTACATGAAAAATGACAGCTGTACTGCTCATAAGGAGGTGTGAAAAAATGGCACTCTTGAAAATCTGGCACAACAATATTACAAATCTACGAAGTTACAAGGGTGTGTGGAAAGTGTGCAATGCACACTTGTAACACAATCATTTGAAGGACTATCGTCACCAAATTTTCAATGTAGGCATTTTAGGGCCTCTACTCATGAACAGTATCACTGTCGTTTTCTTAATCTGTCCTGAACACTGATTTCCCACAGTGACTGCGCAATTCTGTGCCAGAAGTGAGAAACTACATTTCTGCCAGGATGTGAACAATGACAGCTGCACTGTTTTCAAGGAGGTGTGAAAAAATGCCAGTGTTGAAAATCTGGCGTGAAAATATTGCAGATTCACAAAGTTATGAGCGTGCGTAGCAACTGTGCAGCGCATGCTCGTAAAACAGTCATTTTTTGGATTTTTCCAACCAAATTGGCAACACAGGCTTTTTGAGAGCCCACCTCACGATCACTGGCACTGTCGTTTCATTAATTGGACCAGAAAGGTGATTCAGCGCAGTGACTGCGAAATTACCTTTCGGGGCAGATTAGCAAAATGACAGTTCAAGAATTCATGAGGAAGGGTCCCAAAACCCCCATGTTGAAAATTTGGTGCCAAAATTCAAAAAAATGACTGAGATACACATTAAAGTTAGAAAAACCTCATTCATTCCATTATACAGCATACTGGCATTTCCTCAGTTTGCGGTCGGCTTTGAAGAGTGCAGATGTGTTACCGGTCCACCAAAGATGGTGCGCCGAGCTCCACAGTGAAATGCAGGGGTGAATGGGGGTGTGGGGAGGCAGGGTGCGCAGTAGGTGGGTGCGGGTTGAGGGGGGGCAGGAGACAGCCAAGGACAGTTCTTTTTACAGGATTAAAAAAAAAAAAGACATTGCGGGACCATTTTTTATTTTACAGGGGCATGTGGCATGCTGGGGTGGGCTCCTAGCTTGCCACCAGAGTCTTTCTTTTGTGGGGGCAAGCTGTATCCAATGGGGGATTGGGCACCCCGTTGGCAGTCAATATAAGCAGGGGGGTTTACATAATGCCGACAGGGAGTGGGCTCCCCCGTCGGCAACATACACATTGGGGCACTGAAGCCGATGGGGATTGGTGCCCCCGTCGGCAAATAAACACGGTGGGGGGGTCAATATTGTTTGTGAAGATGGCGGCAAACTGCCACCATCTTCACAAACAATATCAGTGTGTCAAGATCCCGCCCTGCAATGACGGATCACTCCTTTATTGCAGCGAATGGCTTACGCTGCAATGACGAGGTGGCCCCTGATTGAATCAGATGATTTTTTATAAGTTGGTGGCACACTGGCTGAACTAGTGTCAGGCAGCAGTGTGCCATGGCATTGGGGGAAGTGGGACAAGCCTTTGCAGGCTGTGAGGGCATTGGCCACAACAGTGCCGCGCCTTCATAACCTGCTTCTAAGAAAGCTGTCCCAATATGTTTCTTGCACTGTGTGCAATCAACATAAAAATACATAAGATTAATAAAAAACATTAAGGTAAGATTAACTGAAATAGCAACTTCTTACTCCAGGTTGAATGCCAACTCAAAAGAGATGATCTTCCAGTCACTTTTTAAGAACCTCCACTGAGGGGGAAACTCCTACAGTATCAAGTAAAGTGAGTTCCAAATAAGCAGGGCCACCACTGAGAATGCCCTTTCCCGAGAAAGTTTAAGGTGCAACCCTGGGATGGCCAAAATAGACTTCTCAGAGGAGCGACATGAGTGATATGGAGTATAACTGGCGGAGAGGTCTTTTAGGTAGCCCAGCCCCAATCTATGTAGGGCCTTGTAAGTTAACAATGCCATCTTACAGGTGGCACGCTGCCTGATAGGAATCCAGTGTGGCTGCAGCAGCACAGGTGAAATACAGTACTAGATTACAGGTCGTAATCAACCCTCACCAGTAGTTACACAATGAGGGTGTGTTATAATGGGATGGGGCCTCAACCTGGGTGCATTTGAATCTTGTCTCATCAACCACCCAAGAAGGGTCTTTATCCCAGATAATAACAACACATATTCTGGAGTATACAGTATTATTGCTGTTATCAGTGGATTTCCTGTTGGTACAAAACTGGTTGGGAGGAACATTTTCCAGACTGTGCTGTTGCTGTTGGGTATCACCGTAGCCTGGAATGGTTCTTGGACAAGCAGGTTTGAGGAAATATCTTGCACATCTAATACAATCTGGTATTTTAGAGTGGGGTTTGGCAAATGTTGGTTTCCATCTATTTGGTTTCTGTTCAGCAAATTGTAATACAGCAGAAGCTAATGATTAAGATTATCAGATGTTGCCACTTGCTGCCAGTATCTAGCATGGAAGTAAAATAATGTATTATAATCGGTGTTGCATGGTGGATACTGACTCTAGCAACACAGTTGTAAGGGCCAGGTCACCCTCTTGTGCATAGGGGTATATGACAGCATCTTCTCCAGGAGAGCACCCACCTTATGGCATGAACACTAGTTTTGTTCCAGTGCCAGTTACCTTGCCATCCTGGATTGGGAAAATGGGGACCAGTGGCACCTTAACCATGCTATGGGCACCAAAAACATGAGACCGCACATAAACTGTAATGTCCATATAGGAAATTCAGATGGTGTCTCAGAATACTGTGCAGAGCTAAGGCGTATACCAAACAATGCAATGCTGAAACCCTGGCTTGAACATACTACAAGAAAAGGGTTTGAAGACTGAAAAACCACCCCGGGTCAGGAAAACCTTATAGCGCATGGTAGAACATTTTTCTACCTTGATTTTTATCTGGACTGAAAAGCTGTTCTACCACAGTTCAAAGGGCATAGAATGCTGGTCAACCCTTCTGTGGTAGAACAGTGTTCCAGCCCAGTTGAAATGCATTGAAGCCACAGCAACAGAAACTGCAGGATCAACCAGATAACACTGCAACGTGACCAACACAATCGTGTAACCTCCCTGGCAGATGCAGGATCAACCAGATAGGGTAACATAAGCAGGATCAACCAGATATATTTTTAAAAAAGTTATGGAAATATATTCAGGGCATCCACCTCCGCCTCCACTCGCAAAGCAAGACACATAGCCGCCATGTTTTATTATTTTAAAAAATCTCCCAAACCTGCCTGACAACCAATGGCAGTGTGCTCCTGTGATGCTGGGACATCCAGTCCCTAGCAACTTGCAACTCACCCTAGCAACCAACCCCAACTCTCTAAATAAGGCTCAGCAGCAACAAGTTTATTTTCTGGACTAAATATATACAAAAATACTTAAAATAATATAAAATGAAACATTACCCTATAAAAAATACTGGATGGGCTACTCAGTGCCGAACCAGTGTGTTCTGCCACCTCGGGGTCTGATTTCAATGGACCTCTCGAGCTTCGCTCTCGAGGTCACATGAAATCAGACCCCCGGCCTCTGTGGCAGAACACACTGGTTCTGCATGGTTGCCCATCCAGTATTCTCTGTATGTTTTTACTCACATCACAACATCAGTGCTACATGCTGCCCCAGTCTCCAATGTTTCATGCATGTGTGCTTTTTGGATGCCACCACAGATACATATACCTCTGTTTATAGTATAATTTTTAAAGTGACAGTGCACCATATATAAGTTTGACAGCCAAAGTGCAACCATGAGTAGACTGCACAATTAATATTGCAGAAATACTGAAAAAAAAACCCAGAAAAAATGGGAAGGGAAAGGAAAAATAAAGGGATGGATGAATAAGGGAATACCTGGGAACTTCACACACACAGGGAATGGGCATGGGGTGGGGAGGATTTTGGGCATTTTAAAGTTACGGTGCATTTAATTTCAACTTTGACCAATGCTCAGTCTAAAGAAGTTCAGTATTTCTGTTCATATTCTCATTTTATACATGACAGAGACATTCAAATGTTTATTCCTGACTAAAATAAAGTGCATTCTCATGTATAAACATGTATATTCAATTTTACTCCGGGCAACTGTCCAGGGCATGTGTTTAAGTTGCTGTAAGTATATTGAAATTCCCTGTAATTGCAGGCATATTCTATGTTACATCTGACAGCCATCAGGGGCACAGTTTTAAGTTGCTATAACTATATTGAAATATCCTTATTAGATGGCATGTTCTATTTGACACCTGACAGCTGTCAAGGGCACACAGTTAAGTGACTGTGTTGAAATCTTCAGTGTTACATTCGTGGACATCAACCCATATACTGCCAACCTTATAAGTAATAGAGACAAATATTGTGAATAAACACTTCAAGATACAGTATGTCAACCAAATTTTCCTCATCACAACTATATTTTCAAAAACGGTGCCAATTGCAACATATCATTTGGCCTGGGGGTACATTCAATCTTAATTTATATTGACGCTTGGTCTCTCACCTCAACAGTTTATTGTGGTCTGCACCTCATAAACCCAGGGTGACAGTTCCAAGCCACTAGATTTAAAACTGCATTTTGTTTTGCCAGTGTAAAATGCTGAACACTTCTTGCAAGTTGAAGTCTTGAGAAATTGTTTTTAAAATGTTTTTATCCTTACAAGTATCTGTTTTCCTTTCCTTGTGTTGTTCCTACAAATCCTGTCCCTGCCCTTGGCCCTATGTCCTTCCCTTCCCTTGATGTTTTTCCTATTGTATCTGTTTTGTTTTTTTTAATGCATTTTGCCTGGATAAAGACTTGATTGATTGATTAATGAGCATTCATAGTGAACTGGCAGTTTGTCACTTTTTATGTGTTGTTAGTAAACTACAACTTTGCATGTTTTGGAGAGCACTTAAAACTATTGGTACTTGTGCAGAATGTATACTGTCTCGTTAAGTGTGATGTTTAAAATGGGATTGTGAGAAGGTGACGGGGTCTTAAGCAAGCGCCTGATTATTGGCACAAAAACATTTAATCGTTTTATGATTGGGGGGAGCTGTGTATTGTCTGCTGCTTCTATGTATGGAATAACATTTGGAACATTATCCTACAGCACAATGGCATGTTGTTGTAAAGAAATCCAGGACTATGAGCCGTATTGTTGTAAGTACCTGTGTCTATTTTTGATTCGGCACCAGCGTTGCTGACCTTAGCCACCTGTGGAGTAAGACTGTAGCCATGGGGTCCCAGGGAGGCATTATTTTTCATTTAAAGACACAGGCCTGGGCTACCTGATTGTCCTGGGACATGCGTTGTACTTTGATGCCAGTGATATAGGTTTGAAAGCAAGCATGGGATGCTGGGTTCATGTGGTCCTGGGTTGGGGATTGTTGCCAAGAGCAGTGCAAGCTAGTCTGAAGATGGAGGTGCCTGGGCATCTGGCATTGCAGTGGCCCCTCACAGTGGGCCAGGGAGCTTGCTGCCCTATGAGGGTTGTCGGATGCCCAGAGTGCTCTGAGGTGTGCAAAGCCAGCAGCTAGCTGCGTGAGCACCACTGGAGGTGGGAGGGTCCTGATGAAACAGGGGAAGAAAACGAGAGATATCTGTGTGCACTTGCCTTCCTGAATGGTGGAAATGGCACTTTCGGGTCCTATCCCATGGAATACCCCATCGACCTCAATGGTGAGATGGTGGGAGAGTGATGGATGAGACTGGGAGGTTACCAGGGACATCCCTAAATGGGAGGCATGAGGTGGTGAACTGGGGTCCAAACAGCTATATGGAACAAAAAAACAAAACAAGAAAACACAGGTCTAGTTCAAACTGGACACCCAGCCCCTGGATCCAGGTTTTGTGGTCTCCTCTACATGCGACTAGAGTTCTTCAAGGGCTACTGAATTCTCAGAGGAAACTTTGAAAACATAACATCTAGACACAATCCAGCTTTTATTTCAGATATTTTCTATAGATCCTGCCCCATCATTTATTACTGAGGAAATTTGTATGGTCATGGGATCCTTTTCCCTCTGTGCTCATTATTGCTAGCTGCTCATGCCCCACTTGAAGTCATTATCCTATGTTGTGACATCACAATCTGTTGCCATTAGAATGACAGTGATGTTACAAGCAGAGTATTATGACGGGAACAAGCAACAAAAACACGTAAACTGTTCAGGGTCAGAGATCATGTTTTCAAGCAAATAAACTCAGTCATAGATAGTGGGAAGGAGAAATACAGAACTAACTTGGAATACAAGCTGAATTGTGGCTAAATGTTTTTTTTTTTTTAAGTTCCCCTCAGGGCATTGGCTGCTCTTTAATTATGTGAAGGAAAATAGCTGCATGAATGTAATAAGAAGGTACAGTGGGGCAGTATCTTCCAACAGCTAAATGATGGAGTTGCTCCATTATCTTGCTTGAACTATATCTGCTCAGTGACCTAGTGGTTCAGCAGTCATACATCACATGTGAAATCCAGGCACAGGAGCAATCTTTGGTCTTGCTCACCGGGCAGGTGGAGGGTGGAAGTACCATGGAGGATGTTCACGCATTATCTTACAAGAGTGGGTCATGTGCCACTGGCCAGCAATGCCTGCATGAGAGCTTCCAGGAGATTTGGCAAGTCCCAGATGAGACTTCCAATGCTGCCCCCTTGTAACCAGTATATGATACAGTCAGGTGCAGAATTGTGCGTCTAGGGAGAAAATAAATGGAAAAAGAAGTGATTGGAAAATCGCCTGCTTTCTGTTTACACCCCCTGAAAATTGTCTCAAAACCTAGACTCCTCAACAGAGATTCCCTTTGGAGCCAGCATGATAAGCATTCTATCGTCATTGTCGCCCATGATATGCACAAAGTGTGCCATGGAACTAAGAATGCTTACATCAGCCACGACCTCTGAAGTACTGTCTTTCAATAGCTTTCCTCCACTGGACTGCAACCCAGAAACCATGACGATTTGGGACCAGAGGTCTGAATCATTCTCTGCAGTTACTGGGGTGCATCTTGAAGAAACTGTGAATGCTGGAACAGCATCTGTATTGAGAACAAGCCACCAAGTACCTCAGCTGAACTACAAACCTTACACAGTACCAGTGAAACATTTCCCTTTGTGCCTTTCTGTAGCTCAACAGCATCACCTAGTGGAGCAGTATGCTTTTTCAGTAATTGCACCTTCAATGGCAATCATGAGAAGAATGTTAACAAATGCACTTTATATCTTTTTCTTACAGGTTAAGAAGTGTTCCTATTACTTCAGAAGGATAGCTGAACATAGGATTTATGGGAACACAAAAAGTCTGACCTGCCCAAAAAGCCAGTCCCTTATAGGCTTGTTTTCATCACCATTTCCATTTTCTAAAAAATTGTAACAAAAAAAGAAAAAAACCTACTAATTAATTTCCCTTGTCTTTGTTTCCCATCTTGCAGAAGTTAAATCTACGGTAGCTCTCTTTGAACCATATATTTATTCATTTTTCTTTTATTTTTAAAGTTCTGTACATCATCGACCTCCAGCGATCAGGTACAACTGGGTTATCCAACTTTCAGAGGAGACAACCATTTTTTTTTTCTTTATATAAAAACAACTTACTTTGCACAGGATGCACAGATAATTCATAACTTTCTTCACTCAGGCTCTTGAGCAAAGCAGATCATTCATACAGTACTTTCCTTGCACAGGACCCTACTGGATCTGTTTGAAGCAGGAGACAATTCATTGCTTTCTTTGCATGGACCCTGCCTGATACAGGAGCTAAAGATCATTTGTAACTTTCTTCACACAATGCAGAACATCAGTCCTAACTTTCTTTGTATGGTAATGCATGCCCCTGATCTGTAGTTTGTCCTTGGGTCATGGGACTAGGGGCTGGGGGACAAGGGTGGGCATTAGGGTTGGAAACCATAAGGAACACCACACCCTTGAATTGCCATGATTTACGTGACATTCGCTCACAATTTATTTTTAATTTCCTTACTTTGTCCATTTGTGTTTTACAACCCTAATGTATGCATTAATGTAATTTTGAGAAAGTAAGGTTTTTGTTTTGTGTTTTTGCAACTCTAACGTATGCATTAATAATTTTTTTGCAATGAATTTCCTAACGTTTTGAGAAAGTAAGGTTTCTGCTTTGTGCTTTTGCAACCCTCATGAATGCATCAATGTAGATTTTGTTTCCTACAATTCATTTTCATACTTTTTGAGAAAATAAGTTGAAACTTGCTTTGTGCAGGGCTCTTTGGCCCTGCACAAATCCATGAAGTAGGAGTTCTAATCTAACATGCTTCACACAGGGCCCTTCATGCCTTGTGCAATTCAGGAGTTAAATTTCAACATGCTTCTCTATGCCCAGGGTGTTTAGGGCCCTACATAAATCCAAAAATCATGAGGTAAGTCCAAACAGTTGGGCATATAAAGTAAGGATAGGGAAATGGAGCAAGTGTTTCTATTGTTTATGTTTACTGAGAGTGATTGTAATGATGGGGGAGGTCAAGAACACTTTGCTTTATAATGACTTTGCAATGTTTACCCTACTTTGTGAAGAAATGTATGTATTTTTATTTTATGTATTTGTAATCTATTAACTAGGGTAGGACCCAATAGCAGTAGATGCCCAGTTTCAAGGGTGACCTAAACATGTAAACAAGAGTAACAGTGCAGAAGAAATATGCAGTACATCAGTGCACACAGCAATCAGGTGGCATTACACTTGTGCACAGACAATATCAAACAATATTTGTTTTATATCCTATTCATTTTTTTTGCTTCTTCCCTGCTTCCCTGACTGGCCACTCCTTCTGGTCACCATGGACCCCTCCGGCATTCCATCTTCACTGCCAGCCACCACCTCATATCGCAGACCTCCCTGGGTAACCCGGCATAACCATTCACTGGATGGGTGCCCCCCGAGAGCAAAGGCATCAGTGGGGACTGGCCAGCGCACTCTACTTTTGGCCTAGGGTGCTGCTGAGGTGGTCCAGTAGTCTAGGCCTTTTTGCTGTGATGGGGGCCAGCAACTGTCATCTGGTCGGTCGGGGAGCATGTTTCCTCTTTTCTCCCTGTAGGAGCGTGATGTGCCACTGACATCAGGGCACATGCTGATGTCCATCATGATTTAAGGTGGACAAAGCAATGTGGCCTGATGGGATTCACCCCAGAATTCTAAACTAAGGTTAGAACTAGTGACACCGCTGACTATCCTTTTTAACAAATCATGGGAGGATGGTGTGGTACCTAAGGACTGGAGGAGGGTGGATGTGATTCTCCTTCACAAAAGTGGGAGCAAGACAGAGGCAGTAAACTACAGACCTGTTAGTTTGACCTAAGTGGTAGGGAAAATGATGGAATTACTTCTGAAGAAAGGAATTGTTGAGTACCTAGAGGCTGTGATGTGGACGGACAGTTCTGAGTGCTGTATCATTCTTTTCTTAATATAAAATGTATTACTGAATGTCTCTGCTGAAAATCTGATGCTTTAGGAGTGACCTCGCTCACCCCCCCCAGGTTTCAGCTGAAAGATGAAAGCCATGAGAAAATGCTGAAAATAGCATGTGAGATCACACACACGGTTTTAGATACTAGGTGTTACGTGGAAAGCCTTAATCAAGGATCCTGTTTGTCTGAGTTAATTACAGCTGTAGTTGCTATATCATATCCATTTTATGACATTGGAGGAAAAACCCAGGTTATTACATAGAAATGCGAAATCATAAAGGTGCTTTCTTGTCCTGGAAGGGGAAGCTTATCATGAGATCAAAAATATGTCATTTGAAGAACATATGAGTCATGCTGAGGATTGCAGAATTAATACTTCGAAAAGACATCCTGTTTTTTTGTATAAGATATATATTTTTTATATATAATCTGATAGAGGAGGAGCTAGATGACCTCACACAAAAGGAGTTGGAAAATACAGTTTACCTTAAGGAATAGCTCTGTTTTACTTGGACACTTTTACCTATACTCTGACAAGGAAAGATCTTGAGCACTTTTTAAGCAGATATTTAGAAAGAGAGTCAAATCTAAGTACTGTAAGTAGGAATTTGCACTGTTTAAAACCTTGTTCTTTTAAAAGATTTGTATGTCTTGTGATATAACAGTTCTGTTTTGTATGCTTTACATATTTTTATGTATTGTAGTAAAATTCTTTTTAGAGCATACTTGGTCTGTCTTTGAATTTCTTTTAGTTGTAAGAAAAGTATATATGGTTAAAGCAGACAATAGACATAAGCTTGAATGGTGATACCAAACAGGAAAGAGAAGCATTTTAAATTTCAGGTCTTTATTAAAGTTTTAAGGGTTCATTTCTGTATGCCTGGTTAGGTGACCATAGGCAAAGATATCTGGCCCCCCAAAGACCGAAATATCTGAGCCTGTGCATTGGGTATGTTAGCAAGAGGTTCACAGTTTGAATCCCTCCAAGACTTGAGACCAAAGGTTGATCTGAACTCACAAAACAGACAAGTGGGTTACCTTGTTCTGTTGAACTGTTCAGAAGACTGCGACTCAGAGGTTGGCATTTTGGGAGTAGAGGGCCTGACCTGCTGAGTGGGTTTGTGGTGACAGACTGGTTGGCAGCGGTGGCATAATTTTGGTATCACAAGTTTTTATTGTTCTATGTCAGCTGAGACTGTAAGCTCTCTTACAAAGAAAGAAAAAGACAGAGTTTTATTTTAAAAGGAAACAGAACTACATATCACTGGCATACAGTCAAGTTCCTACCCATTTTATTTTTTTTTCTAAACTGCAGCCAGAGTAGCAGTAGTCAGGAAAGATGACTTCCAACTACAGCAGGCACACTGTAGATTACATAAGGCAGTTGTGCGGGGACAGAGGAGCCCCGTTTGAGGTGAAAGCAAGCAAGCAAAGCCTCATAGATGCCCTGATGGTAGCAGATACCCAGAGCAGAGAGTCACCAACCATGACTGGGAAGGACCAAACCTCAAGTGTGGAGGGGATAGCAGCCAGTGAAGGGTCCAGAGTCAATGAGGAGGACAGCAGGGCCACTGTCAGTGAAGGGCCACAGCAGCAGGGAAGGTCACCAGTATCCTGAATCCAGAGGTACTCGGGCTGCAAATTGAGTTGTGCAGGATAGAACTGAAGGCAGAGCGAGAACAGAGGGAGGTGGACCGTGAGGCAAAGTGAGAACACCAAGAGGCAGAGCAAGAGAAGTGAGAGGCGGACCATGAGAGAGAATGCAAACGCTGAGAGGCAGAGTGAGAACAGAGAGATGCAGAGCGTGAGTGCCAGTGAGCTGCAGAGGAGAAGAGAGAGGAGCACCAGAGGCAACATGAACTGGAGAAGCTATGACTCCAACCAGCGGCACCAGAGCAGGTAAGTGGCTTGGGTTTAACTGGAACTGCAGGACTGGGTTACAAACTGAACTCCAAATTAATAGCCAAATTTAAGGAGGGGGAAGGTATGGACACTTTTTTCAATTCTTTTGAAAAGGTTTGTATTCAGGCTAAAATTCCTAGAGAGTCCTGGAGCTTCCAGCCATCCCCACTACTTACCGGGAAAGCTCAGGATGCATTGGGTCAAATGGACAATGAGGACAGCAATGATTACAGCAAGCTAAAAGCTGCACTGTTAAAAAAGTTTGAATTAACTGCTGAATCATACAGAGCTAAATTCCATAAGCTCAGGAGAAGCCCTGATATGAGCTGCAAGGAGCTAGCCATGAAACAACATCAGTTTTTAAAATGTTGGTGGGAAGGAATTGAGGCAAACTCTGTTGATAAAATTGAAAATGTGATTTTATTGGAACAGTTTTATTGGGCACGCCCAGCAGAGCTAAAAACCTGGCTAGAGGACCAAGATCCAAAAACAGTGCAAGAGGCTGCTGAACTCTCGGACCACTATGCCAAGAGCAGACCTGCTGTGAGAGTGAATAGGGCAGGTGTGGCAGTGCAGAAAGGGAAAAGCGTGCCCTTCAGGGCAGCTAAAACTCTCACTGCCTCCACTGAAACCAGTTAGCCCCAGGTTTCAACAAAAAGATTTCTCTGAAGTAAGAAATGCCTGTTAGTTGTGTAAAGAAACTGGGCATATTACCAGAAAGTGTCCCAAAAAGGTGAGCAATAATACACAACAGGGTGCTAGAAAAGAAGTGGGTTGTTTGTGTGTCCCTGGGAGCATACCAGTGAACATGAGGGAACACATGCACCCAGTCATGGTAAATGGTGTGCAGATGCAAGGGTTAAGGGACACAGGGGCATCCCTGATGTTAGTAAAGGGAAATCTGGTATAGCCTCGTCAGCTTATACCCAATAACTACGTCACTGTACAGGATTTTGCGGGTGAAGAGAAAATATTACCACTCGCTAGTGTTCTTCTAGACTGGGGTGAAACAGGGGAAACTGTGCAACAGGTGGCTGTATCCCAAACATTAGCAGTGGATGTGATCCTGGGTAACAATTTCCAGCAGGGGATGGTATGTGCAGTTACCCATAGCCAAGCGGCAAGGGAAAATTGTAGCTCCCTGAACCCCACAGAAACCAGTGTGGAAACCACTGATAGGCTGGTTCCCCAGCCTGTGTCTTCAGAGAGGGAGACTGATAGAGAGGGGGTAGAAATTTCCCCAGTAGCTAGTAACCACACAGCTACAGAGGGTTACTCTGAAGAGGGAAGGGTGACTCATTGTCCGAGGGTTAGGATTGACAGTGATCCTGAGGGCCCCGATGCTAGTGCTAGGTACCCTAGTTTAGTGACTGAAGGGGACCTGTCCCATGCCTTGGAAATGTGTGAGGGGTTCGCAGCTGCTCAGAGGAGTGACCCTAGTTTAGAGAAGCTGAGGGCTTGGGCAGACTCAGATGGCACACATGGAGGTGACGGCAGACATAAGGTTTATTGGGGAAAATGGACTTATGTGTACTCAGGCAGTACAGACAGAGGGAGGGATGCTAAGCAGGCAGCTTGCTATTCCCCAGGGGTATCGTGAGCAGTTGCTCAAAACTGCACATGATATTCCCTTTTCTGGTCATCTGGGAATTGCGTGCACTATGCAACAGTTAGCCTAGAATTTCTACTGGCCTAACTTCACCCAGCAGGTGAAGGAGTATTGCAGTTCTTGTCACCGGTGCCAGGAAAAAGGGAAGGCGGGCAAGAAAACCCAAGCAGCCCTGATCCCCTTGCCATAGTGGAGGAGCCATTCCAGAGGGTGGGAATGGATATTGTGGGGCCTTTAAATACCCCCAGATCCTCAGGGAAGAGATTCATCCTGACTGTGGTGGATTATGCCATCTGGTACCCAGAGGCAGTCGCCCTATCCTCACTGAAGACAGACAAAGTGGCAGATGCCTTACTTGGGATTTTCTCCCATGTTGGGTTTCCACAGGAGGTAATCATCAATTGAGGGGGTTCCTCCATGTCAGATCTGATGAAATGTTTATGAGAGAAGTGTGGGGTGGTGCAGAGATGCACAACACCATATCACCCACAAGCCAATGGACTTGTGGAACGATTCAATGGTACCTTAAAGTCAATGCTCCGGGCATTTGCTGAACAGCATGGGAGGGACTGGGAGAAATACCTTCCCCACCTGTTGTTTGCATAAAGGGAGGTGTCCCAAGAGTCGACAGGATTTTTCCCCTTCAAACTCTTGTATGGATGCCGGGTACGTGGGCCCCTAGACTTGATCTGGGAGGACTGGGAAGGCAAACACGCCACCCAGGTTACTCCCATTGTGGATTATGTCCTTAAGTTTAGGGAAAGACTGAAGGAGCTTATGAGGACAGCCCTGAGCAACCTGGCAGCTGCCCAACAGAAACAAAAAGTGTGGTACAACCGCAGAGCCAGAGCTCACTCATACATGGTGGATCAGGAAGTCATGATCCTTATTCCAGTCCAGAAAGACAAGCTGCAAGCTGAGTGGGCAGGACTGTACAAAGTGGTTAGGAAGGTAAATGACGTGAACTACATTGTGGAGTTACCTGACAGAAGACAGACAGAAAGGATGTACCATGTCAGCATGATGAAGCCATATGCAAATAGGGCTGACATGGTATTTGCAGTGTGTAGTCATGGGGAGGGGACAGACGAAGGAGACCAGCTTCTGGATTTGCTGGAAGAAAGTAACTGGGAGTCCTCCGTGGAGGCAGTAAAATTGTCTCCCCAGCTGACCCCGGACCAGATCCAGAAAGTAAGGGAGTTTTTAGCAGACTTTGCCCCCTTGTTTAGCACCAAGCCTGGACTAATTCCCTTAGTGACACATGGTGTGGAGACAGGGACACAGACACCCATACGTCGAACAGCATATTGGATGTCAGAGGCTGTCCAAAATGACATTAAGAGGGAAGTGGAGGAGATGCTGGATTTAGGGGTAATCCAGCGATCCCACAGCTCCTGGGCCTCACCCATAGTCCTCATACCTAAGCCAGATGGCTCAATTCATTTCTGTGTGGACTATTGTCGACTGAATGCAGTCACAAAGTCTGACGCCCACCCGATGCCTCGAACAGACAAACTCCTGGACAAGTTGGGAGGAGCAACCTACCTTATGATTATTGACCTGACCAAGGGGTATTGGCAGGTAGAATTGACAGACAGAGTTAGGAAGAGGTCAGCCTTCATCAGTCCAATAGGCTCATTTGAGTTTAAAGTAATGCCTTTCAGAATGAAGAATGCCCCGGCCACTTTCCAAAGGTTGGTGAACCAGGTGTTAAATGGTGCTGAGAAGTATGCCATGGCATACCTGGATGACATTGCCATCTTTAGTACCAGCTGGGATGAACACCTATCCCACCTTAGGGAAGTGCTGGACAGGATAAAGAGGGTTGGACTCACTGTAAAAGCCGAGAAGTGCCAGTTGGCCATGAGAGAAGAGGCATACCTCGGGCATGTGGTAGGTAGGGGACAGCTCCATCCTAGTCAAATAAAGATAGAAGTAATCCAGGCATGGCCCAGACCAGAAACTCAGAAGCAGGTCAGGAGCTTTCTAGGGACAGCAGGGTACTACAGGAAATTTGTACCCAATTACAGTGCCCTGGCTGCTCCCCTATCTGACCTGACAAAGAAAAAAAATGCCAAAGAAAATTACCTGGTGCCCAGCCTGTGAGGAAGCCTTTACCAGGCTGAAGGAGGCACTGTGCAGTGCTCCTGTTTTGACAAGTCCTGTCTATAGCAAAATGTTATAGTTCAGACAGACGCCTCAGATGTGGGTATTGGGGCAGTACTGAACCAGACGTCCAGCCAAGGGACAGATCACCCAATAGTGTGCCTGAGCAGAAAGTTACTTCCCAGGGAGCAAGCTTACTCCATAGTGGAAAAAGAATGTCTTGCCATAGTGTGGGCCCTAAAGAAGCTAGAGCCACACTTGTATGGGCAGCATTTTGTTGTGCACACTGACCATAACCCCCTGGTTTGGCTGACACAGATGGGAAAAAAATGGCAGATTGCTACGATGGAGTCTTGCTTTGCAAGGTTATGATCTGACAATCATACATAGGGCTGGCGCAAAAAATCAGAACTCAGATGGGCTGTCTAGGGTCTATGAGGAGTGAACTGATTTGGGAAGCTCATCCCATTTAGAGGATAGAACCCCCCAATTCAGTCTAGGTGGGGAGGAATTGTGACGTGGACAGCCAGTTCTGAGTGCTATATCATTTTTTTTAATATAAAATGTATTACTTAATGTCTTTGCTGAAAATCTGATGCTCTAGGAGTGACCTTGTTCACCCCCCCACATTTCAACTGAAAGATGAAAGCCATGAGAAAACGACGAAAACAGCATGTGAGATCACGCAACAGCTTTAGATACTAGTTGCTACATGGAAGGCCTTAATCAAGGATCCTGTTTGTCTGAGTTAATTACAACCGTAGTTGCTATATCATATCCATTTTATGACATTGGAGGAAAAACCCAGGTTATTACATAGAAGTGCGAAATCATAAAGATGCTTTCATGTCCTGGAAGGGGAAGCTTATCATGAGATCAAAAAGATGTCATTTGAAGAACATATGATTTATGCTGAGGACTGCAGAATTAATACTTTGAAAAGACATCCTTTTTTATGTATAAGATATATATTTTTTATACATGATCTGACAGAAGAACAGCTAGATGACCTCACACAAAAGGGGTTGGCAAAAACAGTTTACTTTGAGGAATAATTTTGTTTTACTTAGACACTTTTCCCTAGACTCTGACAAGGAAAGATCTTGAGCACTTTTAAGCAAATATTTATAAAGAGAGTCAAATCTAAGTACTGTAAGTAGGAATTTGCACTGTTTAAAGCCTTGTTCTTTTAAAAGATTTGTATGTCTTGTGATATAACAGTTCTGTATTGTATGTTTTACATATTTTCATCTATTGTAGTAAAATTCTTTTAGAGCATACTTGGTCTGTCTTTGAATTTCTTCTAGTTGTAAGAAAAGTATATATGGTTAAAGCAGACAATAGACATAAGCTTGAATAGTGATACCAAACAGAAAAGAGAAGACTTTTAAATCTGAGGTCTTTATTAAAGTTTTAAGGGTTCATCTCTGTATACCTAGTTAGGTGCCCATATGCAAAGATATCAGACCCCCAGAAGACCGAAATATCTGAGCCTGTGCATTGGGTACACTAGCAAGAGGTTCACAGTTTGAATCCCTCCAAGACTTGAGACCAAAGGTTGATCTGAACTCACGAAACAGACAAGAGGGTTTCCTTGTTCTGTTAAACTGTTCACAAGACTGTGACTCGGAAGTGGGCACTTTGGGAGCAGAGGGCCTGACCTGCTGAGTGGGTTTGTGACAGAGGCCAGTAGGGCACATGACCCAAGGCAGCATGGATTCACAGCAGGAAGGTCATGTCAGATGAATCTAATCGATTTCTTTGACTGGGTGACCAAAGCAGTAGACCAGGGATGGGCTGCAGACATGGACTACCTAGACTTTAGCAAGGCATTTGACCCAGTCCCCAACAAAAGATTAATAAACAAGTTAGCCAGCCTTGGAGTGGGTCCCAGGGTTGTAGCCTGGGTAAAACATTGGCTGGACAACAGGATGCAGAGGGTAATAGTAAATGGAGTCCACTCTGAAGAAAGGCGGGTTACTAGTGGGGTACCACAAGGTTCAGTACTGGGACTGGTCCTCTCTAATGTCTTTATAGGTGACATTGCAGTGGGACTGGAAGGGAACGTATGCCTCTTTACAGATGACACAAAGATCTGCAACAGGGTTGATACACAGGTGGGGGTTGAAAGGATGAGAAGGGACTTAGCAAGGTTAGAGGAATGGTCAAAAGTATGGCAGCTTAGACTCAATACAAAGAAGTGTAAAGTAATGCACCAGGGAAACAAAAACCCAGGGGAAGAGTACTCAATGTTGGGGGAGGTACTAACAACAACAAAAATGGAAAGGAACTTGGGGGGGGTAGTCATATCAGATGTCTTAAACGTAGGCAAGCAATGTGAGAAGGCAGTAAGGGGGGCTAGGGGGATACTGGGATGCATAGGGAGAGGCATCACCAGTAGAAAACAAGAAGTTGTTATCCCTTTGTACAGACAGTTGGTGATACCCCATCTGGAATACTGTGTGCAGTTCTGGAGACCTCATCTCCACAAGAACATAGACAGGATGGAGGCAGTCCAGAGGAGCGCAGCTAAAATGGTGCAGAGTCTGCATCAGAAGCCATATGAAGAGAGACTAAAGGAGCTTAATATGTATACCCTTGAGGAAAGGAAGGAGAGGGGGGACATAATAGAAACATTTATGTACCACAAGGGAATCAATAAAGTCCAAGACAGTAGCATCTTTCAGAAAAAGAGATGTGCAAGAACAAGGAGGCACAATCTGAAGGTGGGGGGGGAGGGCGGCTCTGGGGCAATGTAAGGAAGTATTTTTTTCACAGAGAGGGTAGTGGATGCATGGAACAGCCTTCCTGAGGAGGTTGTGGGGTCAAAAACAGTGGGGGAATTCAAGAATGCATGGGACAGACATATAGCAATTCTTGTCGGGGGTAGGAGGACGTAGGCTGTTGGTTAATTAAGATCTGCAGCTTATCCAATAAGTGGGGAAATGGGCAGACTGGGTGGGCCAGGCAGTCCTTATCTGCCATCAAAGTCTATGTTTCTATGTTTCTTCCCTAGGCAACAGGGCCCAACACATTGCTGTTCTCTCAGCCTACGCCAGCAGGCCAGTCAGCAAGCATTGAGCTACAGACCCTCCCTCCCTCTGGGAGAAGGCAAGCAGTCGTTGGACGCTGAAGCCTTCTCCCCCCAGCCAGCCCTCTGATGCTCAAGTCCATTCCCGAACCCAGGTTGCCAGCATTGCAGCAGTGAATCTTTCCACTGTGTCGGCGGGCTGGCGCTCTATCCCATTCATTTTAATGTTTTTTTTCATAGTCATAACTTTTTTGTGTGTTTCATTATTTTTACCTATTTTCTGGTGAGAGTTTTTTGACCCCTACAGTCACCTTTCAACCCCCATGTGTGTTTCCAGTGTACTGTGGCATATGCCACAAACACCCATTGGGGGCTGATTTGAAAGTTAACACCCATAAGGTTCATGAAGGTGTGAGTAAAACACTGTCAACAGGAAAATAAAGTAAAAATACACAAACACAAAAAAAAGTTCTGAATAAAAGAAAGAAAAGAAAACCCTGAAATAAATGTGTCTATTCATTTTAACTGGGGTTGTTGTTCTAGTATTTTTTCAATATTTTTACTTAACTTTTCTTATGTTGCGAGGTGTTTTCACAACCACCCTCAGAAACCCTGTTGGTGTCAACTTTCAAACTGCCCATTTCCAAAATGGGTGTTTGTAGTGCACATCAAAATCCATTTTGGGTGGGGGAAGGGGTGAAAGTTGACACCTATCAGTTTCATGGGAGTGGGGGTAAAAAAAGGTGTCACCAGAAAAAAAATTTGGTACAGATATTGAAAATCAAAAAAGTTATGAGTTAAAAAAAAACATTAAAATGAATTGGCGCATTTGAAATGAATGAGCACAGTAATCTCACTGTGGTTTCATCAGTTGGTGGAGGAGTGCATCAAAGGACATGGAGTCAGTATCGAGGGACAGATAAGCCCCTACAAGGGACAGAGTGGGTCTAATGGGGAGGAAGTGGGTGTACAGAGGCTGGCTGAGGGTGTTGGAGTTATTATTTTATAACTTTTTTTGGGAAGGTGAGGGGGATATTGATGGTAGAATTGGGCACCCATCGCTGGAAATATGTGTGTGTGTGTTTAACAGTGATTACTGGGGGAAGAGGATGGCAGGATGCTGAAAGTGTGGTGCAAGGTGTTTAAAAACGTCAGGCAAAAGGGGGAAGAATGGAGGTGGTATTAAGCACCCACCACTGGTAAATATTGCCGTGCCGGTGGCTGGAATAATTGCACTGGAGGACCTGGAGGATTTGTGATGAGCGAAAGTAAAACATTCAGACAGTGGAGGTGGGAGGGCTAAAAAGTTGGTAAAGGGGAATTCATTAAAAAGGCTCAGGAGGGAAGGAGAAAACACAATTGTGGGATTGGGCACCCACTGTCAGGAATTCTCAATAGGAAATAAGCTGTATTCAGATGCTGACAGTGGGACTGGACACTTGCCACCGGCAGTGGCATCAAAACAGGGCCATGGCTCTGGGGGATCTCAACAATAATTGTGAGGTAGACAGGGTAATAAATGAGGCTGGTTATGTTGTGAAATTTGTATCTTTAAAAATGTGGCTGTTTTTACTGAGCGAGTGACAAAACGTGTTCAAACAACTAACAGGTTTCATACTTAGTCTGTAGAAAAAAAAAATCTTAAAAAAAACCACAACCCGATGGAAAGAAATCATCCTCACATCCTTTCAAATCCCCCACATAAATGTCAGCCTGATCTCTCCCCAGCCATTGCAGAGTTTGAAATCAGAAAACTTTTTTTTAACTGATTGTGTAACCACTAATGGTCATGTAAGCAGCTTAGGTGTTGCCAAAATTCACATTTTACACTGCTCATATCCAACAATAGAACTTATTTTTGTCAATAACCTAAAAAGTAAGGCATATTTTCAAAAACTAATAAGGTAAGTATCATCCTTGGGTCAAACTCTAATAAACACAGGACACAGGGGGAGGGAGGTGAGCACTACTCCCTTCACAAAAGAAAGGGTCCTACAAGAGCTTGCTAAGCTCAGGGTGGATAAGGCAATGGGACCTGATGGCATACATCCCAGGGTACTTAAGGAGCTAAAGGTGGAACTAGCAGAGCCATTAGCAGAAATGTTTAGTGAGTCTCTGAGCACAGGAGAGGTCCCAGAAGACTGGAGAAGGGCTCATGTGATCCCGCTCCACAAGAGTGGTAGCAGGGGAGGCGGGAACTACAGACCAGTCAGTCTTACCTCATCAGTAGTGGGCAAGATTATGGAGGCACTCCTTAAGGAAAGGATAGTGCAACACCTGGAATCCATAGCACAGGATCCAAGACAGCATGGGTTTACAAAAGGAAGGTCCTGTCAAACTAATCTCATAGATTTCTTTGACTGGGTAACCAGAGTGGTGGACCAAGGGGGAGCAGTTGATGTTGCCTACCTAGACTTCAGCAAAGCTTTTGACACTCTTCCACATAGAAGATTGATAAATAAGCTGGGTAGGCTCGGGGTGGGTCAGAAGTTGGTCAACTGGGTGGCAAACTGGTGGACGGGCAGAAAACAGAGAGTGGTGGTAAATGGTATACAGTCAGAAGAGATGCAAGTCACAAGTGGGGTACCTCAGGGATCAGTCCTGGGGCCAGTCCTCTTCAACATCTTCATTAGTGACCTTGCAGATGGACTAGAGGGTAAGGCTTGTCTGTTTGCAGATGACACCAAGACCTGCAACAGAGTAGATGATCCAGATGGGGTGGGCAGAATGAGAAGAGATCTGGATAAACTAGCAAAATGGTCAGAAGAGTGGCAACTGGGATTTAATGCAAAGAAGTGCAAAATCATGCACATAGGGAAGAGAAACCTGAAGCCACCTATAGGCTGGGAGGAGTTGCTAGCAGTCACAAAGGAAGAAAGAGACTTGGGCATCATCATCACTGATGACCTGAAATCATCAAGCAGACCTCTAAAGCAGTAGGTAAGGCTAGGGGGTGTTAGAGTGTATTAGTAGGGGTATCACAAGTCATAAGAGGGAGGAATAATCCCTCTTTACAAGACACTAGTTAGGCCCCATCTGGAGTACTACGTGCAGTATTGGAAACCCACACCTTCACAAGGACATTAACCAAATTGAGGCAGTCTAGAGAAGGGCAACCGAAATGGTGCAGGACTGCATCAGAAGACATGATGGACAGATTAACAGAGCTCAATATGTATACCCTGAGCAAAGGAGGAGAGAGGTGATATGATCGAGGCATTCAAACACCTTAAGGGCATTAACAAGGTGAAAGAGTCTAACATGTTTAAATATAAGAAAAATAGCAGGACAAGAGGACACAGCATGAGATTAGAGGGGTCAATTAAGGGGAATGTGAGGAAATTCTTTTTCACAGAAAGGGTGGTGGATGCATGGAATGGCTTAACACAAGAAGTGGTGGCTATGAATACAGTGCAGGGCTTCAAACAGGCATGGGATAGGCATAAGGGAGCAATACAAATGACTATGAATAGATAGGCCACTGACAGAGCAAAGGCCGATGGCACATTTGTAAGGTAGAAAAAGAAATGGGCAGACTGGATGGGCCTTGCGGTCCTTATCTGCCGTCAAATTCTATGTTTCTATGTAAACCTATGTTTCAACTTTCAAATCCCAACCTTTATTGGCTGCTGGTGAGGGAAAAAAAGGTCTTATGGGGCTGATGTATTTTCAGTCTTCTAGAACACTTCAACCATTGAACCAGTCCTTTCCAAATTTACCATATCCAGAGATCCTGGCACTGACTCCACACATACTAAAGTTCAGGTGAATTGGTTAAACGACAGCCAAGTTATTAGGTGCACAAATCAGAGTTTAACAAGAAACTGCCTACTCAACCCAAATATACAGGCGTTCGTGAGCCTGTATAATATATACACCTAGTGTGGTTATGACAGTTTCAGTGTTTAAGCTGCCACGCGCCAAATCACATTTTGATAATCATTTCTGTATTTGGCTATTTTTTTCTGGGCTCTGAATCCCCAAATTGTGATGCTGATGGCTGCAGTGTGTGTCTAACTAAATGAAATGTTTGGGTTCAGCTACAGATTTGGGGATTTCACTGCCAAATGTCAGCGCAATTAGCCAAAAAACTACACGTTTTAAATTTCCAACTTATATCCTGCAATTTTTTGCCATATGTGTATTGCAGGTTCAGTGGTGACGGGTGCTGCGGATTGGAGTCCTAGCATTCTGCTCTGTTTATGAAGATTCTGTAGTTTCAAATAAAGTAGTTCTGGATTGACTCTCTGACTTCCTAGTGCTGCATGTTATGGAGGTTCAGTAGTACCAGGCAGTGCTCAGAAGGTGGCGTTAGAGCTCACAGTTTCTTACTGATCACTTTTACTGCACATCGCTTACTGAAGCATCTACATGCTAGCGTTCCTTTTTCATAGCATGGGGACTGACAAGGAAGGCAGATGAGTGAGTGGTGTTTGGTGATCTACAGAAGTCTATGAACTCAAGGACTACATGTTGCAGTGCTAGACCAGGGACCTGGGTTCAGGAGAGAACATGTCCATGGCAGCATGTCTGAGTATGGAGTGGGGTTGGTGGGGCATTCCCCCACCACAGCAACCCCCCCCCCCAGAGGTCAGAGAGCTTGCATGCCTGTTAGGTTGTTGCTGCTTGCACGTGGCCTCCAGGTACCATGTGTCAAGGGAGGATTGAGGTATTAGGGTTAAAAGGCATGCTGGGAGGGACAATGGTGGCCATCAATATATGACAGCTTTGGCATTCTCGGTCCCCACATCTATTGTGCCATTTTCATGCCAGATCCATCTTCATTATTAGGAGGAGAACCTCCTGAATTACTTTGCCGTGGGGTGGTAGAATGGGGATGGGAGGGGCCAATGTGAGGTATCCTGCCAGGAAGATAAAAAATCTCCATAGAAAAGAATCTGCACATTCTTTTGGTCTGCAAGCATTGCTTTCCTTTTTATTATTGTTAAACCAAGCCAAAAGAAGTAAACCAGGAATTCCACGAAAAATAATTTGCCGATTGGTCAGATAAAACCAGGTGAGCTTTAAAGCTCTTGAAATTAATCAAGTTTCCCAAACAAAAATATACAGTATGCTCACCTATGAGCAAGCTGAAATGTGTCGCTGAGATCTGACTGTTGAAATGAAGTTTTTTCCTGGGGTTTACCCTTGTAAAAACAGCATCATTTCACAGGTCCTGAATTGATGAAACAGTGGAATTTTATTTCATACATACTTGCAGAGTCTCTCATTTCTCCCTTAATAGCTATGTTTTGCTAGTCTACCTCCTAGGAAAATATTAGTTTCATTAGAGAATGGCCAAGTCTCCCACTTTATAAAACAATTCCCCTTATTCAGTGCTTCTTGTGGCGTACAGTTCAGTCACTTTACTGAAGTCTGGCCCTGCAGTGCTGTAATTCGTTATGCCTGGGTAGAGCCTTGATGAAACATCACTGTCTGTCTGCATTATACCCTGGTGATACAGCTCAGTTTGCCGTGGTGCAGCCCATATGAAACACTAGGCTTTAATGTTGGGGAAGCAGTATAATTTGCTGGAGGTTTACCATGCAGAGAAGCAGCACAGTACAATATGCCAGGGTTTAATACTAAGAGAGCACTGTTTCCTGAGGTGTGGGTGTGGTGAAATTATACAGTTTGATGAACTTTTGCCATGGGGGCATGATGTGATTAGTAGATGCCTGACACTGACAAAATAACACTTTAATGGCACTTAACCATGCTGATACAGTAGTATGCTGGTGTCTGGCCTTAGAGACATGGCACAATATAATTCACCGGTGTCTGACTGATGACACGGTAGTAATTGCTGGGTTATGACCTTGGTGGCACAGTACAAGTCACCAAGTTTGGTCCTAGTGACTGTTTAGTTGACTGTGGATTAACCCAGGTGACAGTACAGTTCTCTGGGGTTTGGCTCAGTTGACAGTGCAATTTGCTGAGGTTTGGCCCTGGTGACAGTACGGTTCACTGGGGTTGGCCCTGGTGACTGTTTAGTTCACTGGGCTTGGCCCTGGTGACCATAATTCAAAGGGGCTGGCTGTGGTGACAGTAAGTTTCACTAGGGTTTGGCCCTGGTCACAGTACAGTCCACTGGGTTTAGCCCTGGTAACAGTATAGTTCACTGGGCTTCACCCTGGTGATCATAATTCACAGGGGGTTGGCTGTTGTGATAGTCGGATTCACTAGGGTTTGGCCCTGATGACAGTGCAGTTCGCTGGGTTTAGCCCTGGTGACTGGCTATAGTGACAGTGGCCATGGTGACAGTACTGTTAACTCTAGCCCTGTAAACAGTGCAGTTGATTGGGTTTTAACCTGGTGCACTGGGATTAGCCCTGGGGATAGTCTGATTCAATAGGGTTTGGCCCTGGTGACAGTACAGTTCACTAGGGTTCACTAGTTTAGGTTATGGTGTCAGTGTGGCTCAGTTGGTAGCACATCTGCTTCTGGGCCAGAAGGTTGTGGGTTCTAGTCCCACAGCGGGATTGGGCTCATACCTTAATGCTGGCATCTGAGTGTAGTACTAGGGGGTGCTGTACTGTCGGGGTGTGCCATCCTTTGGAAGAGACGTTAAACCAAGGTCCCATCTACCGATCTTTGGTTCTGTCCATATGGGTGTCCAGGCGGAAGTAAAAGAAGTCATTGTACTTTTCACAAGAGTAGGGAATTTCCTGACCAATATTCCCTTTCCCATAAAGCTGGTTCATGCAATTGTCCAAGGCTATGTATGGGTGTTGATGTGCAAAATGGCTGCCACTACACATCAAGTCACTTCACTATCAGTCTAGCATTGCTTGTAAAATGCTCTGGGATACAGTGTGTATGTAAAGTGCTATATAAATGGTGTTTTTTTCTTTTTTTTTCTAGGGCTTGGCCCTGGTGGAAGCCCAGTTCACTAGGTTTGGCCCTAATGACAGTATGATTAACTAGGGTTTGACCCTGGTGACAGTACAGTTCACTGATCTGGCACTGGTAACAGTACAGTTTACTGTATTTGGTCCTGATAACAGTACACTCAGTAAGGTTTGGTCCTTGTGACAGTACAGTCCATTAATGTTTGGTCCTGATGGCAGTACAGTTCATAAGGGTTGGCCATGGTGACAGTTCAGTTAAATTGGTTTGGCCCTGCTAACAGTACAGTTCACTGTGTTTGACTGGTGACAGTACAGCTCACTAGGGTTTGACCAAGGTGACAGTACAGTTCACTGGGTATGGCCCTGGTGACACTGATTCACAAGAGTTTGGCTCTGGTGACAGTTCAGTTCACTGGGTTTGGTCCTGGTGATAATACCGCACACTAGGGCTTGATCCCAGTGATAGTACAGTGAATTAGCGCTTGGCACTGGCGACATTCACTAGGGTTTGGCAAGGGTAACAGTGTAGTTCACTGGGGTTGCTCCTGTTGGCAGTAGAGATCACTGTGTTTTGCCTTGGTGACATTATAGTTCACTATGGTTTGATCCTGGTGATAGTGCAATTCACTGGCATTTGTCACTGATGACCATATATAATTCACTATTGTTTTACCACGGTGACAGTGCAGTTCACTGGCATTTGGCACTGATGACCATATATAATTCAGTTTGGCCAGGGTGATAGTGCAGCTCACTGGGTTTGGTCCTGGCCCCGGGGGCTTGGGGAGTAGCTGCAATGTAGCAGCGCTCCTAGCTGGGAAGGGGAGGCACTAGGTTCTGCTGCATTATTGACCCTTGCAGTAGGCTAGGGAGCTTGCATGCCCTGCAGGGGCACACTATGTGCTTATGTGACCTGATGGGGCACTACCTAGTACAGTACTACGCAAGTGGGGACACACAAAACCCAGAAAAACCCTATGCACAGCATCCGCCAATCATGATAGCAATGGAACTCTCAGGTCCTACCTCATGTGGTTCCCCGCCAACTTGACGGTGGGGGGCAGTGTCAGATGGGACTGGGAGCCTGTGAATACCTGATGGAAGGTGCAATGTTGAATAAGAAAAACAAGGTACCCATGGCTGATTTAATCTTTTTTCTGTATTAAAATTGATTATTTGTTTGAAAATGGGTGACTGGGAATTGCGAACTGAGCCAAGCCTCATTTCCAGATGTGACCTGGGGAGAGGAACAGAGGATATAAATACATAACAAATAGGGTTGCCAGGTTATTTAGGGTTGCCACCTGTCCTGATTTTGTCAGGATAGTCCTGGTTTTGGGCTATGTCCTGCAACAAAACAGGAAAAATGTCCTGATCATTAAGTAGACAAAATACTTCTAGGGATATGGATATGTTGTTCGTCCACACTGTCTGGCAGGTTCCTTGCCACTTTAAATCTTGCCGGAAGCTCTTCAAGCTGGCTCCTCCCACCCACCCGGGTGGTAAAACTCTCGGCTCCGCCCCATGACGCCAGATCTTCCTTACCGCTTGAAAGCTCAGGTTTCCTCCTTAGCGCTCTGCGTCTAGACTGGATCCAAACTCTTCAGTTCACCCGAAAATAATTTTAATGTTTTCTAGACTTCGGTCTACTTCTTCCTTCGCGGCTGTGATGGACAAATCGACTCCCAGTTTTCAGCAGTGCCCATGCAGGCAGAAGATGTCCAGGACTGATCCGCACTCCATGTGCATCTACTGCCTTGGGCTTGACCACGACCTGCAGGCCTGCGAGTTGTGCAGGTCTTTAGGCCCACTGGGCAGTTTCTGTGGTGGCTGGCTCGGCTGAGCAACTCGAGCAGATGATTGCCCTTGAGGAGGAGGCAGCCCAGGCTGCATCTTCATCTTCCTCAGTCGCGGCATTTATTCTGCTCTCCTTGGGATCCTCCTACACAGCTTCTTTTAAGGAGGTTTGCCAGTCCCTCTCCATGAAAGGTGAGGGGCCATCAGGACACTCTTCTCAGTCAAAAAAGAAGGACTCGAAGGGTAAGTCCCACCGTCGACGTTCGTGGGAGCGGGAGAGGTCCCCTCCCGGACAGTGACGACACCGACTTGGTCGCAGGTTGCACTAAGGCTGCTGGCTTCATGGTGTCCCCATCAGGTCAGCCGGCCGAGACCTCCCGTATCGGCAGCGGTCGAGATTTTCTCGACCCATCAGGCGAGCTGTCGACGATGACTGACAACCTTCATCACAGTTCCCCAGGTGGAATCAAGGACTTTCCTGTGCCTCCTGTGCCGGAGTCCCCGGTCAAGGCTCCCGAGCTGAGGGAGGAGCAGGTTTCCCCTGCTCCCTCCCAGACCCACCCTCGGAAACACCGATGGTCTCG
The DNA here is from genome assembly GCA_016271365.2 of Neoceratodus forsteri. Taxonomy (NCBI): domain Eukaryota; kingdom Metazoa; phylum Chordata; order Ceratodontiformes; family Ceratodontidae; genus Neoceratodus; species Neoceratodus forsteri. Next base: position 3,240,297 of record JADMNL010000023.1, on the reverse strand, counting down.
GTCTCGGACCTCATCTTGGTCCAACTGATCCTGCCGGCACCAGCGGTCTCGGTCTTGGCACCGAGGAAAGCGGCGGCGCCGCTCATCCTCATCTTCCTCCTCCTCAGAGGAGAGGCTTCGGCACAAATTGCGTCGACGTTACGAGGACTTAATGCGGCAGCAGCTCCTTCTGACCAAGAACAAGCCGACGCCGTTGCCTTCCCAGGCCATTAAGTGGCTGTCACCCAAAAGGCCGAAACAACCCCTCGCGGTGGTCGAGATGCCCAAACCTGGGCTGGTTGTTCCGCCGAAACCAGCTGCTCCACCAATTCTGGTGGACCTTCTGCCTCCACAACCGAAACAGGGGGGTCCGACCAAGAATTCTCGGTTGAGTCAGGGACTGCCCCACCGGTTGTCGGTCACCCTCACTACCGACCGTCCTCAGCAGGTGGAGGGTGGCTCAGTCTCTAGGCAGCTCTTTGCACACTCCTCAGAGTCTGACGATGACTCCGCCCTGTTTTCTAGGCCCCTTGACCTGGAGTCCTCCGGGGGGCAGTCGATGGACGAGAGCCCATCATCATTCATGGGTCTGCTTTGGCTCATCTCGGAGTCCACCGGGATGCAGCTTGAGTCCGTATCCCAGCGGGCCAAGTATCCCCTCACGGAGATACTGGACCGAGGGGATTCTCTCATGGAGGCCTTTCCGGTGACTGAAGCCATTGTTGGCCCAGCCTTGGAGCTCTGGCAGCGGCTGGCTTCCTGTCCTGCTCCTTCGGCCAGGATGGCCAGGAAGTATGAGGTCCCTACTGGGTCTTTGTCCGGTTTCTCGGAACACCCCTCTGTGGAGGGGTTGGTTACTGACAGCATTTTCCGGCATTCTGGGAATGCTAGGGATGTGGACAAGCCCCCTGACAAAGAGTCCAAAAAGCTGGACTATGCCAGGTGCAAAGTATACGCTGCATCCTCTCTCGGCCTCCGTCAGGCCAGTTCGGCCATACTGATGGCGCACTTTTCCCACACCCTTATGGGCTCCCTGGATGAGGTGATCCCTCATCTCCTGGCTGATCTGCAGACCACGGTCAAGCAGGTGCGGGATCAGGGAAGGGCAGTGGTGAAACAGCAGCTCCAAACGGCTCTCGATATTGGAGACTCCTGTGCCCAGTCAGTAGTGGCCACAGTGGCCATGCACCGCAGAGCTTGGCTGAGGATATCCACCTTTACGGCGGATACCCAGCACAAGTTGGCAGACGTCCCCTTCCTGGGTTCCGACTTGTTCGGGCCTGGGGTGGAAGGCCACCTCCAGAGAATTGAAAAGTCCAATGCCACCTTGGACTCAGTCACGTCTGCTCAGAAGGACAAAGGCCATTGACAGCAACATAAGTCCTTTCGCCCTTCTGCCCCTGCAGCACGTCCAGCCCAGCAACACCAGCATCAGGGCCAGCAGGCTCGCACTTGGCACCCCAAAGCCAAGCCTGCAGCTTCCTCTAACAGGAAGCCGGGAGGAAAAGGCCCAGGAGGTCCCTCGGCCAGTCCTTCCTCCAAGTCTGCCCAGTGACGGGTTGAGGGGTGTCACCCCCAACCTCATCACTTCCCCCTAGGATCCCCCCCATTGGGGGACGGCTCTACCACTTTCTTTCCATCTGGTCTGCTATCACCACGGACCGTTGGGTGTTGGAGGTGGTAGGAAAGGGTCTGCCTCTGGAGTTCGAGCAGGGCCCACCCCTCCGAGCCGTCGCCCCACTGGGTGTTACGGGTCCGCAGCCTCTCTGTCGGCCCATCGAGCCTACATTGCCCTGCTCCTCTAAAAGGAGGTGATCAGTAAAGTGGCGGATCCTCCACCAGACCCAGGGTTTGTGTCCAGGTACTTCCTGGTCCCGAAACGGACGGGGGTCTGGTGCCCCATTCTAGACCTGCACGACCTGAGCAGGTTCCTAAGGTCTCAAACCTTCAGGATGGTCACTCTGGCTTAGATCATTCCATCCTTGGAACGAGGCATGTGGTTCTGTTCTCTGAACCTCCAGGATGCATCCTTTCATGTCCCAATCAGTCCATCCCACCAGCGATTTCTCCGCTTCAGAGCAGAGTGGTCCCTCTATGCGTTCCAGGCCATGCCCTTCGGCCTTTCTCTAGCTCCCAGGGTCTTCACCAAATGCATGGCAGTGGTGACAGCATTCCTGCAGTGCCGAAGGGTCCGGGTGTACCCCTACCTGGACGACTGGCTGATATGCGGCCTCCTCCAGAATGGAGGTGGAGCGGTCCAGGGATCTGGCCCTCCAGGTTTGCTCTCAAGTTGGCCTCCTTATCAGCGAAGCCAAGTTGGAACTTGTGCCAAAGCAAGTGATCCAATTCATCGGGGCAGAGCTCGACTTTCTGCGAGCCAGAGCTCGGCTCCCAGCGGACAGGGCCGAGGTTCTTTCCTCCTTTGCCCAATCATTTCAGGTTGGGCAACTGCGCCCTGCCCGGGACTTCCTGTGCCTCTTGGGCCTCATGGTGGCCTGCACCAGCGTGGTCTATTGGGCCCGTTGGCACATGCGTCCCAAACAATGGGGACTGGCCAGCCAGTGGTCACAGCACTCCGGTCCTTTGGATCAGCCAGTGACAGTGACCCAGGACATGTGGGACGCTCTCCAGTGGTGGATCGTTCCAGCTCATCTGCAGGAGGGCATCCCATTTGTCCACCCTGAGCCGACGGTTTCTCTATCGACCGATGCCTCTCTGATGAGTTGGGGTGCCCATCTGGAGAAGCACAGAGCGCACGGCCTCTGGTCCCCTTGGGAGTCCCGATGCCACATCAACCTGCTGGAGCTTCGAGCGGTTCGTCTAGCCCCTCACCGCCTTCACTCCGTTTGTACAGGGTCAAGTGGTCCAGGTCCAGATGGATAATACCACGACCATGTACTATCTGAACTGCCATGGCAGGACGCGCTCCATGCCCCGTGCAGGGAAGCTCTCCGCATTTGGTCCCTCATGCACAGCCTGGAGGCAGATCTCCTTGCCATTCATGCGGCAGGAGCCTCCAACATTCTGGCCGATGCCCTAAGCCAGATAGGGGCTGCGTCTCATGAGTGGTCTCTCCTGCCAGAGGTAGTACAAGATCTGTTCTCCCACTGGGGCATGCCTCAGGTGGACCTGTTTGCCTCCAGGGAGAATGCGAAGCTGAGGCTGTTTCATGCCCGCCCCCCTCAGCAGGGCTTGCTGCAGGGGGATGCCTTCTCAAGACTGTGGACCCCGGGCCTCTTCTACGCCTTTCCCCCATTTCCCTTGATCTACAAGGTGCTTCTCAAGGCGAGGAGGGACAAGGAGCAGGTGATTCTGGTAGCCCCAGACTGGCCCCGCCAGTTTTGGTATCCAGATCTCCTCAGCCTCAGCTCCAGGCTTCCGAGGTGGCTCCCATCCCACCCGGACCTGATCTCAGTCAATCAGGGGAAGGTATTCCATCTGGACCTTCAATCCCTGCACCTGGTGGCCTGATTCCTGAGCGGCTAGAGTTCCAGGCCTTGGGTCTTTCCGATGAGGTCCTCAAAGTTGTTGAGGCTTCCTGTAAGAAGTCGACCAGGAAATGCTATGCCTTTAAATGGAAGAGATTCTCCATTTGGTGTCAGGGTAAGGGTCTGGACCTTTCCTCCTGTTCCTTGGCAAGCATTCCGGACTACCTGTGGTCCCTTTCTCAGCTAGGGCTTTGGTCGATGACCCTTAAGGTGCACCTGGCAGTCATCTCTGCTTATTGGGTGCGGGCTGGGAAGCAGTCGGTGGTGCAGGAGAGGTGGTCGGGCGCTTTTTTCAAAGGCCTTGATCACATATCCCCTCCAGTGCGAGAAACTCCACCTCCATGGGATCTACTGCTGGTATTGGCTAAGCTCATGGGCAAGTCATTCGAACCGATGCACAGGTGTGACATCACTCACCTGTCGTGGAAGACCGCCTTCTTGGTGGCTATCATGTTAGCCAGAAGGATGGGAGAGCTCCAGGTGCTTTCCATCGAGTCTCCTTATCTGGTCTTCCACAGGGACAAGGTTGTCCTGCGCCCCCACCCGAAATTCCTTCCAAAGGTGGTGTCGGAGTTTCACCTTAACCAGGTGTTGACTCTACCTTAACCAGGTGTTGACTCTGCCCGGTGTTCTACCCCAATCACACCTCGGAGGCCGAATATAGGCTCCATAATCTGGACCCTAGAAGAACGCTCGCTTATTATAAGGAGCGGACGGATGAAGTTTGGGGAGAGGTTCACCAGCTGTTTGTCACCTATGCTGAAGCCGCACCTGGCAGACCTGCAGCCAAGCGGACAATAGGCAGGTGAGTCACCTCCTGCATAGATCTCTGCTATAGGTTGGCGGGCATGGAGCCTCCCAGAGGGATAAGAGCTCATTCTACCCGCCATACTACTGCATCGGTGGCTGCTTCCAGGGACGTCCCTATCCAGGAAATCTGCAGGGCTGCTATCTGGAAGTCAGCACACACCTTCATTACCCATTACCACATCGACCTTGAGTAACGCAGGGATGCTGGTTTTGGGGCCTCGGTTCTCCAGTCATTATTCCTTAAGTAGGGGGTGTGCGCCTTACCTCCCTCCTCCCGGAGAACTGCTAGGAGTCTGCCAGACAGTGTGGATGAACAACATATCCATGTCCCTATAAATACAGGTTAGTCACCTGTAACAGAAGTTCTAGGAATGGTATATGTTGTTCATCCACACGACCCACCTGGCCTCCCTGGCTTCGACGCACAGTCTGGCTTCCAGCGGGCTAGATCTGGCATCATGGGGTGGAGCCGAGAGTTTTACAACCCGGGTGGGAGGGAGGAGCCAGCTTGAAGACCTTCTGGCAAGATTTAAAGCGGCAAGGAACCTGCCAGACAGTGTGGATGAACAATATATATCATTCCTAGAACTCCTGTTACAGGTGCATAACCTGTGTTTTCTTACTTTCATTTAGAAGTTGCAGAAAACACTGATACCTTAAAGGAGAACTGCACTGAACCTGAAAGTCATTTTTCCCAGTACACGTTATTTTTTAAGTCCTGTTTCCAGTTATATTATTGTTCCATCTATATAGGCTTATTGGTAACCTCAATGCGTGTTTCCAATTTGCATTCTGTGCCAAGTACCATTTTAAAACTATATGATGTAGTTTATGTCCCTCCAGCTACAGAGTTCTGTTGTAGAACATGGTTGCATTGTCCCAGCAGTGGCAGAGCTTAGTGAAGACATAATCAAAATCATACAAACCTAAAATGGTACTTTTTTTTTTCCATGTACTATTTATCCTCCTCAACCTGCAGGCATGCATCCACCTACTCCAGTCACCTGGCCTCTGCTCCTTGTTAGGCACCACCGAGCCCTGTATTCACCCACAGACTACCCCGCGTGGTGGGGCAGGAGGGGGGCCATCCTCCCCCACCTCCGTACACATTTCCGGAGTGAGCAAAGTTTGGGTTGTGGATGAGCAGTGCCGACATCTTGGGGTGGGCTTCATAGAGCCTGCAGCCATATTTTCACATTTTTCTTGTCCCTCCCCTCATGGCCGTGAATGTGTGTGCATCACGAAGCCATGCTGTGATGTCTTTGGGATCTGATGCTTCCCCTATCCTCCACCAGGAGGGAGCCAAGGAGCGGGATGATGTGCCTACCCATCCCCGGGACAGGAAAGCTGTCGTTGGATGCTTGATCCTCTCCCTCTCCCTCTCCCTCCCCTGCCAACCCCTGGTGGCCTGAGCTCGCTTCTGAACAAGGGTCATCAGTGTGGAGTGAGGTGTGGCATCCAGCACCTCAACCCTCAGCGCCACCGAGCCAACTAAAATTGCACTTATTAACCATTCATAGATCAGAAACACCCGCTTAGGATAAGCACAAAGCTTGTAGAGGTGCAACAATAGCAGAACTGAAAACAGTATTTAAAAATCAGCTTCAGCAGGGGAAAATTACTTATGGGTTCAGCGCAGTTTGGCTTAGGTTACCGGAGTGAAGGGGTTTAAGGTAGGAGGGTCCTGAGTGAGCAGGTGAAGAGGGGAATCCAATGCCCTAATGGAGGGGGACCACTAGGCCACCAGTAATATTCAAGAGAGCTGTAGGATGGGAGGTGAGGAGATCACTAGACCACAAGGAATAATCAAGACCGCTACAGAATGGGCACGGGGTGGGGTTGGGGGGCCTGGATACAAGTGAATGAGCCCATAAGGGGCATGCAAATGGGCCATAGCACCTTGCCTGCCTAATGGTCTCTTTAGCATGTTAGGGCTGAATATGGCCCACGGTAGCTCTGGCACTATCCCATTTGGGCCGCACTATCTCCATTGGGCTCCTGTGGATCATGTTCAGTCAGTGGCTGTGTTATCACAGCACACAGTATGCACTTCACCAACATGATCCATATTCAAACAGTTAGCATGCTCCAGTTAGAGTGTGCTAATTTTCTGAATATTGTCCCTGAGCCAGCCTTACTACCACACAGCACTCCTGTCAAGCGCAGTGCACACAGCCAGTTCTGAAAAAGGGGGCTTATACCCCTTAGTCCGGTGGAACCAAAAGTCTACAAGGCAATGGCTACTGGGGGTAAGAAAAGATCTGCCCGCAGCCTCAAGATACTGTTGTTCCAACAGCATTCAAGCAAACATGTTTGGCATTGACAAATGCTTTCTTCATTTTGTCCCCATCAGCCAAGATACAGCACTCCTTCCTCACATTACAGTTTTAGGTTCACTGCTGGAATCATGTTCCATTGCACATTCCTGCCTATCTCCACCACTGCAATCAGAATTGCATTCAGTCCAGACAGTTTTTAAAAACTTTAGTCTACCACCTATTCGTTGGTCTGATAAGAGACCTAGAAAATTACTGGATTTGCATATGAATACAGATCTCACACCTGGCTGGCTGAGTTTGGATTCTGTGCTCAATGCGTCAAGATGCTGTAGAGCAGGTTTCACAATGCACAGCTACAGTGAACCCAGTGGCTAACTCTGGGAAACGAGCACTGAGTAAGATTTAGATAGAGACCAGTGAGGACGTCTCTATGAATGCTGTCTGCTGCAACATGGGCTTTTATAATTCTCTCAGACGTGCATCACAGCCTTCATATCAGTGGCACCTCACACCACAAAGGACAGAAGGAGGGGGGGGAAAGAAACAAAGGTAAACATTGTTTCCTAGTTCCTTTTGCTGTGCATGGTCATCAATATTTCATACATTCATGATATATAGAAACAAGGCATGCCCGTGGGAAACATGGCTATGGAAGGCTGCATGATTGGCAGTTAACAATTAGGAGGGTGTGTTTGTGCTTTGCATGTGGTGTGGTAGTTGTGACCAATCTGTAAGTTACAGTTGCAGACCCCCCCTCCCAGTCTCCAGGCCCTAGTATGGAAACAATTGAAGATCCTTGAATTTCATCATGAGTCTCAAAAATGGACCTGTAAGGCATTCATTGCTGACTCTCACTTTGGTAGTGGAAACTCACTGCACCTTCACCCATGGACCACCAGTATGAATCTAGCCCAGACTAGTAATGGCTAACAGCAGTTTCCAGTTAATGCCTGTTTGGTGGCTTATGTGAAAGGAGTTTGGATGGCTCCAGTCTGGTTCCTAGTGGGAGTGCTGATTTCGGGCAGTCTGAAGACATCAGTGAAATATGACTACGCAATGGGTTCGGAAAATAGGATGTTGGGGTGCATTGGGGGAGGTGCTGCTATCACTGTATAGGTCACTGGTTCACCCTCAGCTGGAGTAGTGTGTGCACTTTTGGAATCTGCATTTGAAGAAGGGCAAGGACAGAGTGGAGGAAGTGCAGAGGAGGGAAACCAGGATGATGCAGGGGCAGCAGGAGAGGACTCACAAAGAGAGGTTAGAAGATCTAGACAAGTACATACAGAGGTGAGACCAGTGAGAGGGGATGTGACTGAAACATACAACTACCTCAATGGAATAAATAAAGTGGATGGTGGGGAATTATTCTGAGTGGGAACACAAACAGCAGCAGCAAATCCATGGAGCTGGCAGGGGGCAAATGTAGGAGGGATACCAGGAAGTACTTTTTCACAGAAAGGGTGGTGGAGGGGTTGAATATATTATGAAAAGAGGTGGTCTGTGTGTAATGAGTGGGAGGGGGGCATTCAAACATAGGTGGTACAGATGCGAGGGCTTGGTAATGACCACACCAGAAAGGAAGAGGGAAGGAGGAGTGGAAAGCCACTAGAACTCTCATTCACAGTTAGAGAGGTACCCTTACAGAAATACAAGAGTGCAGCATACATGCCGCATGCTTATTAAGCATGCAGCTCATACATGCTGTGCACTTGTATTTCTGTAAGGGTAGGAATGGGGAGACGCAATGGGCTGACGGGCCTTTCTCTGACAGCAGATTTTATGTTTCTATATTGTGTTTCAATGGGCGTCTTGCCCACAACATAAAAACCACCAGTTGGTACTTGCTGGCTGGATAGTATAAGAAGCCAAGGGGTGAATGAGCACTGTTTGCTCTCTTACTTACTAGATAAGGTCCCTGATGGGTAGGTGTTATACAATGTGGTGGCGCGGTATAGGGGAAGGTTGCGAGGAAGCTGTCTGCTGTGCCTTTTAGCAGAACATGCTGAGGAGTTCAGTGTTCAGAGCTGTCAGTCTGGTAGCTTTTGCAAGTACTGAAACAATCCACACAATAATGTTTCAATGTTTTAGTGAATAGAGTATGGGGTTGGTAGTGCTTGTGTAACTGTAGTTTATTTTTGACTTTTCTCTGTTCCCACCCTTGCTAGATAGATATGCTGGGTAGTGTTTGCAGGTAATAGAGGGCCTAGCAGCAAGGGTGAGTAGAGTGCCGGAGAATGAGGAGGATGGGGATGGTGGTGGATGAATCACGCCCAAGCATGGAGTTCTGGGAGAGGCTTGTCTTACGTTAGGGATGTGGGAGGAGCTATTCCCCCACACCGAACCTTGGGCTTTAGCCCTCCCATAGAAGTACAAGGAGAAGTGGGCCCACCAAGGCCATAGCTAATGTAGAAGCCAAAATGTATTCAAATAACAGTGGTCATGCTCAGATTAGCTTTCTAACTAGGAACAGCTAGAAGTGAGAAGACAATCCAGATCTGTTCTCCAGTTCCGTCAAGAAACGCAGAAAAGGAGTGAAAGGCCCATCTAGTCAGCCCTACTTTTCCCTGCCTGTTACTACACCATCAAGATACCAGCAGCCCAATATAAAAATTTGCATAAAGCGGAATGCAAAAATTTGTGCTGCACCTTGTGATTACCCAGGTGCCCGAAGATGCTGTATTCAGTCAACCATGCATTGGACCAGGCCGATGGATATCTCTTCTGTCACGTGCAAAGAGTTGTATGTTATTTTTCTTACCTAATGATGGATGTCTATGGTTGCTTGTGTTGCCTTGCCCCTTTTGGCTGCTTGGGAGGAATGCAGAGTTAAGGCTGAAAACTCTAACATCGCATTTCCATTCTTTTGTCACTTTAGTAGCAACCCTAACTGGTGCATTAACGCAGTTTTTTTTTTACAAAGAATTTCCTTACTTTTTGAGACAGTATAATTGTATCCTCATTTGCTTGTGCGTTCCCATCCCTCCATAGATGTGGATATGCATGTTGCTGAGGAAGTGCAGGGCCCTCTGAGCCCTGTGCTTACATTTTTACTATAGTAAAACAGCAACCAAATTGTCAGCATAGCCTTCTTATTACCCTACCTCATGAACATGGTACTGAAAATTTTCAAATCCCCACCAAAGTATTATTCCATGTCACTGGTACATCATTCCACACCACATGCAAACACAGTTTGGGCAGGATTAAAAAAAATGACAGCTGTCATGTTCATGAGATATTGTAAAAAAAATTACTATACTAAAAATTTGGGGCCAAAATATTTAAAATTACCAAAGTTACAAGTGAGCATAGAAAAATTTCAACAGATGAACATAACTTTGCTATTGTTACATATTTTGACCCCAAATTGTCAACATAACCTTCTTATGACCCCACCTCATGAATAAGGGTGGTGAAATGTTCATATCCTGCCCAAAAGGTGAGTTCCACATCCAACTGCAAAACTGCCTTTCGGCCTGGATTTGTGTAATTCCACTGACATTGTTAATGAGGTGGGGTGCCAAAAAGGCCATGTTGAAAATTTGGGGCTAACATATGCAAAAATGGCAAAGTTATGCATCAAATTTGAAACCCCCATTGAAATACATTGAACAGCACTTACCTTAGTTTCTCATATTGCAGTCAACGTTTCCAGCAGCAAGGCGTGTCTTAGATTGGAGAGTGGATCTTCATTCTGGTATCTGTTCAGGTGAGTGAGGGTGTATAGGGGTTTTGGGGGTGGTGGGTGCTCAGTGGGAAGTCGAGTGGGGGTGATCAGATCAGCGAGGGATCATTTTCTTTTTTATAGGTTAAAAAAAGAAACAAAGACATCATAGGACCATTTTCTTTATTTCAGAGAATACAGTGATCGGAAAATGCGGGGTGCCACTAGAAACCAGGGAAATAAAACTTATGAATGGGGAAGTTGATTGGAGGCTGGGGGTTACCACTAGACAACAGGGAAAGAAAAAAAATAATGGGAACAGGGATTGGAGGTTGGGGGTGAAAATGAATGGCTATTATTAATGGGGACTGTGATGGGGGGCCACTAGACACCAGTGAAATACAAATTACTAAGGAGGGGCAGTGATCAGAGGGTGGGCGGTGCTACTAGACACCAGGGATGAAAGAAGTGCTGGAAGGAAACATAAAATGCTGTTTTCTTCCAGGATAAATTATGAATGAAAGAGGGTGTATTTCTTTCTTCTCATGAGGAGAAAGTATGTATTTTATTTGATCGGAGGGAAACTGGTTGTGCAGTACTCAGCACTGGGGACCAGTGAGGAAGTACTGCTATAGAATTGTTGCAGTGAGGGAAGGGGTAGGGTAGAATTTAGCACAACTTGGAATGAGATGCCAGGAACCGCAGTTTAACATTTTAGCACCTCCTAAGCACTGAATCAGGTTGTAGGTAAGCAATCTGGGCATCATATCAATATCAAGCCACAAAGTTTAACATTTAACACCTCCTAAGAACTGCGGCAAGTGAAAAAGGATTTGCCATTCACAAAAAAAAAGGATCTTTTTTCATGACTCATGATATGAAAAAAGATTCTTTTTTCATATCACGCGTCATGAAAAATGATTTATAATATTTGTTTTTAAATCACATTTCTGTGGCATTTCTCCAACAATAAAGTGCAGATAACACCTAAAGGGGGTCCCGATCAGCCAGATAGATGTGTTGCTCTCTCTCCAGGATGTCACTTTTGTGGCTTTTGAAATTTTTTTTTTTTTGAGGAAAAAACATGAACAAGATGGCTGCAAATGAAAAAAAAGATTATTCCAATATGAACAAGAATTTGTCAATGCCGAATGTTTGCTTGCTGGTATTAGCACTGGAAATGCAGAAGTTAGAGAGATGCAGAATAAGAATGGCAGTGAAGTACTGAACTTCACGCCAACCCCATCTTTACCCTGCAGAGACAGACAGGCATTGGGGTATGCGTTTGGCTTGTCGCCCATAACATTCATGCCATTTCACTTCACCCTATCCAGCAGACACCTACATGTGCTGAGGTGTGCCTTGGGGTGTTCGGCTTTACAGTTACCCCACTCCATAAGGATATACGCTGAAATGGGTGCAGTATAGGAGAATAGGGTGAACTCTGGGGCCAAAGAGTCCAAGGCACACCTCGATGCATGTCACTGGCTGCAGGGTGGTGGGTTGGGGGAGGAATGGCATGAGCATTACAGTCGGCAATCCAAAGGCACACCCCTTATGCCTGTCAGTCTGTACAGGGTGGGACGTTAGGGTTAGAAAGTGTAATGCCCCGGGCGTTTGTTGGTATTTGCACTACAAATTTTCAGTGTGGCCATTTTGTGACCCCCACCTCATGAAAGCATTTGGGACCTCTTCTCATGAACAGTGGCACTGTGATTTTGTCAATGTGTCCCAGACTTTGAGTTTCCACAGTGACCGTGCCACTGTGCACCAGATGTACGAAAACACAGATTGGACAGGATGTGAAGAATGACAGCTGTACCATTCATAGGGAGGTGTGAAGAGATGGCAATGTCGAAAATATTAAAAATTCTCAAACTTCCAAGCATACGTGGAAACTGTGCAACGCATGTGCGTAACACAATCATTTAGTGGAATTATTTCACCAAATTTTCAACATAGGCATTTTGTGACCTCTGCTCATGAAGACTGTCACTATGATTTTCTTAATCTGTCCCGAACATTGATTTCCCACAACAACCACGCTATTCTGCGCCAGATGTGTAAACACATATTTGGGGCATGATGTGAAAAATGACAGCTGTACTGTTCATAAGAAGGTCAGAAAAAATGCCAGTGTTGAAAATCTGGAGTGAAAATACTACAAATTTGTGAAGTTACAAGGGTGCATGGAAACTGCACAACGCACGCTTGTAACGCAGTCATTTTATGGACATTTGTCACCAGATTTTCAACATAGGCATTTTAGGACCTTCTGCTCATGAACAGAGTCACTGTGATTTTACATACGAACATACATATGAACATACGAACTTATGAATCTGCCAGCAGAACACACCAATCGGTCTATGTAAATCTGCCTGAGTGTGCAGCTAGCACCCTAGATGCAGCTGCCCCAGCCTCCTCCCCCTCACTTCCTCCAACGCTAGTCCCAGCCCCTGCATCCCTGACTCTTCCTCTTGCTTTATCCCACTCCTTCTCAAAGCTATTGTATGTTCTATATGTTACCACCCCCTCTGGCGGCACATTCCAACTAGACACCACCATCTCAGAGAAATAGTGCTTCCTCATTTCCCTCTTGAAACGATCCACCTTCCAACCTTCATCCATGCCCCCTCATCTCTTTTCCATTCCTTCAGTTTAAACACACCCTCAGTGCTAGGTTTATTTACTCCCTCAGGTATTTAAACGCTTCAATCATATCCCCTCATCCCTCTTCTCCTCCAGTGTGTACATGTTCAGCTCCTTCAGCCTAACTTTATATTCCTTTCCTTCCATCCTCTTTAACATGTTTGTTGCCCTCCTTTGCACCTCCTCCAGTAACTTTATATCACTCCTCAGGTATGGCCTCCAGTATTGCACACAGTACTCTGACCAGTAATCTGTAGAGAGGTAGGATCACATCCCTTTGTCTGAATGAGAACCCCCTTGCGATGCACCGCAGCATCTTGTTTGCCTTCACTGCTGCTCTCCTGCACTGGGCCGAGTTGTTCATACTCCTAGTTACCAACGCCCCTAGGTCCTTCTCCTCCTCCTCCTCTGTGATCCCCAACCAATAGCCCCTCTTCTGGTTCTTAGCCCTGAAGTGCATCACCTTACACTTCTTTGCGTTGAATCCTAGCTGCCACTCCACTGACCATGTCTCCAGTTTGGTTAGTTCCCCCTGCAGTTTTTCCCATCCATCCGCTTCGTCCACCACCACCCCCAATTTGGTATAATCTGTGAATCCAGGTCCCCACTCCATGTGCTATATCAGAGATAAAGAGCCCAAATAGCACCGGACCCAGCACTGACCCCTGCCGCACCCCGCTTGTCACTGCTCTGGGTGCCGAGAGCTCCCCCACCACCACCACCCTCTGCACCCTTCCAGTAACCAGTTCTCTATCTATTTAGTCAGCTTTTTTCTCACCCCCACTACCATCAGCTTCCCCCCCTCCCCAGTCTCCCATGAAGCACTGTATCGAAGGCCATACTGAAGTCCAAGTACAGGACATGTACCGCATGGCCCCTGTCCAAGTCCCTTGTCACCCAGTCATAATACTCTATTAGGTTGGTTTGACAAAGCCTCCTTAAGATGAACTCATGTTGCCGCCCATCTTGGAGGCCACTACTCTCTAGGAATGCCACCAGCCTGTCCTTCAGAATCGCCTCCATAGGCTTACCCACTATGGATGTGACAGTTACCGGCTATTAATTTTCTGGCTTCTCCCTAGGCCCACTCTTGTGCATGGGCACCATATGGGCCACCCTCCAGTTGTGGGGCACACACCCCGTTTCCAGGGTGGAGCTGAACAGATCTGCCAGTGGCTCAGCCAACAGCTCCATCTCCCTCAGCACCTTGGGATGGATGCCATCAGGACTTGGTGCCTTGTCCACTCTTACTGCCCTCAGCCCCTCTAGCACCTTACTTCTTGTGATCACTTTGTCCGTCACCTCCTCCCCTCCTTTCCCCACTCCCCCAGCCCATTCTGGTAGTGGGCCATCCCTCTTGTTAGTGAAAACGGAGCAGAAGTACTCATTTAGAATTTCCACTTGCTTCTCCCCCTTTTCCACCCAATCTCCTCCCTGCTTTATCCTCACAATATGTTCCTTGCACTTCTTCTTTTCCCTGACATACCTAAAAAAGTCATTTTCCCTTCCCTTTATGCTCTGTGTGGACCTTAATTGCCTGGAGGCCTTAGCTTTTTTCACCCTCCTGGCAACCTCCCTTGACCAATTCCTGAAACCCTCCTTATCTTCTCCCTCCCCTGTTCTCCTGTACTTCTGGTATGCAGCCATCTTTGCCCTCACCCCTTGCAGCACTTCCTTGTTCAGCCAGCATGGTTTCTTGGCTCTGCTCTTCTTACTCCTGGCCCTGGTGCAGACTACTGTGGCCTCTGTTAGCCCTAGTCTTTATGACTCCCGACTTTTGTTCTGCATCCATCCTCGGCCTTATATACTGGAGTTTCTCTTGCAGTATTGCTCCCATCCTCTCAAAGTCCACCCAAATAAAGTCCACCACCTTAGTGCCCGTGCCTTCTGTCTCTCTGCCCATCGTGACAACGAGCCACACTGTTTGGTGGTCAATACCTGCTAGTGGGTCCTCCATCCTTACCTCCCTCACCACCTCCCCATTTGCCAGTACTAGGTCTAGAGTGCTACCAAGCCTTTTAGGCCCACTTACCAATTGCATCAGAAGGCCACCCTGGAATGCAGCAAGGAGTACCTTCTCCCTGGTACTACTAGTGGCCGGGATGCTCCAGTGAACACCCGTGGAAGTTTAAAATCCCCCACTATCACCACACTCCCCCTTCTACACACCCTCTTTATCTGCTCTGCCAATGCCCCATCCAGGTCCCCGGAATGGGCTGGTGGTCTGTACGCCACTTCCAGCCTCAGCTTGCTGCCCTTGGAGTCCAGGAGCTGCACCCAAAGCACCTCTGTCCTCTCCTCTTCTCCCGTGTCCCTTATGCATTTAATCCCTTCCCTCACTAGAGTGCAACCCCCCACCAACCACCCAGTCCCTCCTGCATATCCTGTATTCTGGGATTGCCAAGTTCTAATCATGGTACTCTATGACCCAAGTCTCTGTCACTGCAGCAATGTTCACCTTCCCCTCTAAAAGGAGGGCCTGAAGCTCTACAATTTTGTTCCCCAGGCTTCTTGCATTGAGAGAGAGAGAACCTTCCCCCCATACCCCTCCTTCTCCTCACTCTTCTCCTCCTTGGCCTGTGTCCCTCCTCCTGGTAGTCCGCATCCTTTCTCCTCCTTATTCTTACCGGGTGGTGGTGCCTTCTGTGTTACACTCAGACCACTCTGCCCACCCCCTCCCAGGGTTACTACGCCTCTGCCTTTACCTATATCTGGGGGGGGTGATCTCATTAGGCTCCCCAGTCCAGACCTTTCTGGCAACCTCAGTCTTTTGGCCACCCCCCACTAGTTTAAATCCACCGTAGTAGAGATGTACCCCTCTAATCCTGCCTTTAATACTCCCTTCCCCTTTCTGTTCAAGTGTAGCCTGCCTCCCACGTACAAGTCACTATTCCCCCAGACCCTACCCCAGTTAGTCACTAACCCATAATTTTTGGTGTGGCACCAATCCCTCAGTCACTCATTGAACTCCTCAAGCCTACCCTTCTTCCCAATGCTTGCACATGGTACTGGGAGTACCTCCGAGAATACCACCGACTCCCCCACCCCCTCACGCTGCCTGCCCAACTACTCGAACCTCCCCCTCACTACTCCCATAGTCTCCCCCGCCAAGTCGTTTGTACCCACATGCAACATTAAATGAGGTTTCTTCCTCCCCTTGCTGCACACTTGAGCAGTGCCTGCTCTGCCCCTCCTGTAGTCAACCTGTGGATAGCTTCAACCCAAATACGGCTGTGCCTTTTCCTCCTTCTGCCCCATCTCACCTCTTTCAATATAGAATCCCCCAGGATGAGTACTCCCCTGTCCCTTACCCTCTTTCCCTTCTAATGCCCCTTCCACCACCCCAGTATTCGTTCTTTCCTGCCCCTTACCCCTGCTAGCTGCACCTTCTATGACTCCTGTATCAGTACCCCCTACTTCTGCCTCACTCCTTTTCTCTGCCTTATTCCTTCCATCCCCCTTGAACCCCTTCCCAGCCTGACTACTTCCTACTGGACTTCCCATGTCGACCTCCCCACTTCCCTGCTGATTTCCAACCCCTCTCCTATCTGCCACTGTTGTCGATTTACAGCCCCCATTCCCTTCTACCCAGATAGTGATGCCCCTCCCATCCTTCTCTCTCCCCCGTAACCTTCTCTCCTCTAGTCACCACCCCTCCTTCCTTACTAGCCCCCCTTCTACCCTTTCGTCCTTGCTATCTCTTCCACTACTTGTTGCCATCCCTCTCATGCCCCACTTGCTCCTCCCCTTCACTATGTTCCTGCTCCCTCCCTCTCTCTTTCCCATAGCAGAGGCTTGAATCTACTCCTAGTCAATACCCTTCCTACATCTCTTCTCCCTATCGGTTCCCCCTCCCACTTGTTCCCCTCCGTGCCACCCCTGGTCCCTCCCTACCCACAGCCATTTGCTCTTTCCCCCCCCCGGTACTCCTCTGGTCTCTTCCTCTCCCATCAGGAGGCCCCCTTTGCCTTGGCACCCTCCCTCTCCTCTCTTTTCTGCCAGTGCCTCTGATACTGGGGTCGGTTTCAGTCCCTAGTTGTTCTTCCTTCCCCCCTTGCCATCCCATTCCCCCAGCCAGGATGCCCACAGTACTCATCTGCCATGCCACTTAGACTCCTCCCTAACCTCCACAGTTCCTCCCTCAAACTAGCCAGTCATCTACAGACCATACACCCTCTCATCCGTCAAGCCCAGTCCAGGATCATGGCAGACCCACACCCTGTACACCCCACCACCCTTCCAAAGATGTCTGCCTTATTGTTATGTGTCACCTGCCCCATTTTGGCCCCCATCTTATGTTATGTACTCTTACTCCCAGTTTCTGTACCCTACTTCAACTGTTAGGCCCCTATTTACTCAAATTCCTGGTCCCCCCCCCACACTAGTCCTCCTACTGCCCCCTTGCCGACTGAGTTAATTCAGTCTCAAATCTCATCCATTAGATACTGTATTACTGTAGCAATCCTAAAGCCTCCTTGTCTGTTTTTCACCCCATAGCTACCATACGTTTTGTTCTCAGCTCTCATATAGTTTCACTTAGCCCAGTTAGAAATCCTATTGCACTCCAAGTATTACTCAGCTCTGTTACAGAAATAAACAGAACAAATAAATATGTATTATTACAGCAATCCTAACAATATAGCTCACTACTTAGCTCAGTTAGAGAAAGAAACAGAACAACTAAATCTGCATTATTACAGCAATCCTAAAAGTATCCAATCATTGCTTTGTCTCCACCCCAGGGACCTTGCTGTAATATAGGACCACAGAGGACCCTGGGCAGGAGGGTGGGCAACTCTAATGTCCTGGCAGAGTTCTGTTGAGCTCACTCACTCCTCCTCTCTCACTCACGCATTCTGTTTCTCCCAGCGCTGCAGGCTGCCCTTTTGTACTGGGCTTCTGCCTACGTTGGTGCCTTTTTCTGCCCACAAAGAAATCTGCAGCAGTCCTGACAGAGCTCTGTTGAGTTTACTCACTCCCTCTCTCTCTCACTTGCTAGTTCTATTTCTCCCGGTGGTGCAGGCTGCCATTTTGTACTGGACTCCAGCCTGCATTGGCACCTTTTTCTGCCCACAAAGAAGTTCACAGCTGTCCCAACAGAGCTCCATTGATCTTGCTTACTCCCCCTCTCTCACTCGCTCATTCTGTTTCTCCCAGTGCTACAGGCTGCCCTTCGTACTGAGCTCCAGCCTGCATTGGCACCTTTTTTTGCCCACAAAGAAATCTGCAGCAGTCCCAACAGAGCTCCGTTGACCTCGCTCACTCCCCCCTCACTCGCTCATTCTGTTTCTCCCGGCGGGGCAGGCTGCCCTTTTGTACTGGGCTCCTGCCAGCATTGGTGCCTTTTTCTGCTGACAAAGAAATCAACAGCAATCCCGACAGAGCTCTGTTGAACTCACTCACTCCCCCTCCCTCACTCACTCATTCTGTTTCTCCCGGTGCTGCAGGCTGCCCTTTTGTACTGGACTCCAGCCTGCGTTGGTGCCTTTTTCTGCCCACAAAGAAATCCGCAGCAGTCTGAAAAGAGCTTCGTTGAGTTGCTCACTCCCCCCCCCTCGTTCTGTTTCTCCCAGTGCTGCAGGCTGCCCTTTTGTACTGGGCTCCTGCCTGTGTTGGTGTCTTTTTATGCCCACAAAGAAATCCGCAGCAATCCTGAAAGAGCTCAGTTGAGTTTGCTCACTCCCTCTCTCTCTCACTTGTTCAATCTTAATCTGTCCCAAACACCGATTTCCCACAGCGACCGGAAATGCGAAAACAGATTTGGGCCAGGATGTGAAAAATGACAGCTGTACTGTTCATAAGGAGGTGTGGAAAAATGCCAATGTTGAAAATCTGGAGTGAAATATTACAAATTTGTGAAGTTATGAGTGTGCGTGGAAACTGCGCAATGAACGCTCATGAAACAGTCATTTTTTGGATTTTTTCACCAGATTTGCAACATAGGCTTTTTGAGAGTCCATCTCATGAACACTGGCACTGTCATTTTGTTAATCGGTCCCGTAAGGTGAATCTGCGCAGTGACCACAAAATCACCTTTAGGGACTGAATAATGCCATGACAGTGGCTGAATTCATCAGGGACACTTGGCACGCTGGGGTGGGCTCCCAGCATGCCACCTTAGTGCTTTGGGGGCCTGTAGCCGATGGGCGATTGGGCACCCCTCAGCAGGCGACAAACTGGGGAGCATTATGCCAATGGGGGTGGGCTCCCCATTGGAAACTAATTGGGAAGGGGACTGAAGCCGATGGGGATTGGTCGCCCCTCCGGCAAAAAAAGACTGTTGGGGGGTGCATGATGCCGAGGTGGATTGGGCACCCCCTCGGCATACAACAGAAACTTGGGGGTGGGGAAATTATGCCGATGGGGACTGGGCTCCCCGTTAGCAAATGAACTGGGTTGGGGGCATACGGACGGCAAGGTACCACCCTGCAATGATGGGTCGCTCCCTCATTGCAGCAGAGTGGTTGGCACTGCAATGATGAGGTGGTCCCTGATTGCAGAGGTGAATATGTTTCAAGGTGGTGGCACGCTGGCTGAACTAGTGTCAGCAGCAGCTTGCCACCGCATTGGGAAAAGTGGGCCAAGCCTCAAAAGGCATTGGGGCCACTGGCCCCCACAGTGTCACACCTCCAAAACCCTGCTTCTCTCCTAAGCTGTGCCAAAATGTTTCTTATGCATGCACAAGCAAACATAAAAAGGATTATTTTCATTTCATGGTTATCTTGAAGTGGTTACTGAGCATGCTCAGAACCAAATTTTCAAAATTTCAAAATTAAATAACTTTGGAATGGATAAATATTTTTTTCATCAAACAAGCAAAAGGTACATCTGTGGGCCAGCCCCTTTCTACCGTGAAAATTCCAGGTCAAAATTGCAAACCATCTGGGCTGTAGGCAAGTTCAAAGAATAAAACATGCAAAACCAATGAGTGAACTATCCAGCATGTGGAATCTGCACATCCAGCCGAAACAAAACTTGGCACATACACAGATCTACCACATGAAACCACACATGGAAAATCTTATGCAAATCCGTTGAATGGTTGCAAAGTTATTAAAGTGCAAAAATTAGGATTAAACATTAAATTGCCTACTCAACCCTAATTATAGAGGCATGACCCAACCCCTTTACTCAACCCTAATTATAGACCACTTTATATTATATATAATTATAATCCCACCCTTTTAATATCTATCTGTCTCTGTCTGTCTGTCTGTCTGTCTGTCTGTCTGTCTGTCTGTCTGTCTATCTATCTATCTATCTATCTATCCACATAAATAATGGCGAGTTCCACATATCTTTGAAGGACAACATATGTAAGTTTCTGAGCCTTCTGCTCATAAGCAAGGAACAGCCCACTGCTGTGTAAAGGTCACAGTGATTTGTTATGTTGTACTGGACAGAGATAAACCAGAGTGATCTATGATACATCTAGTTTGGAGAGATGAGTAGCTGAGGTGCTTCTGTATATGATATCACCATAGTCCAGTAGGGGAAGGAAGATCATGTGAACAAGCAGTTTTCTAGTCTCGGGGCTAAGACAGACTTTGTTCTGATAACAGAACCTAAGTCTTGGGCACAGATACTATCAGTATGCGTACTGAAGGACAACTTGCTATCCAGTCACATCCCCAAATACTTGAAGGAATATACCAGTCCCAGATTCCAGAGGTGAAATTCCAGGTCTGACAGTTCCAGGAGCCCAATGGAAAAAAAAACTATTCCTGTGTAAAATGAACCCCCTAGGCATAAAACTGACTAAAATGTAAAAAATGTATAATGAGAAAACGTGACCCCAGATCCTTGCCAGGTATGTTCGATCCATCCTACATTAAAGTAATGGGTTCACCCAGTGAATTGTTTTTGTTTCCAGTACAGAAGAAGAAGAAGAATCAGCATTAATATAGCATTTTTCATACACAATGTATCCCAAAGTGCTTAACAAGCAATGCTAGACTGGTAGTGAAGTGATTAAATGTGTAGTGGCAGCCATATCACACATCAACACCCACACACAACCTGGACACTTGCATGAACCAGTTTTTATGGGAAGGGGAATATTGGCCAAGACACCGGGAATGTTTCCTATTCTTTGCAAAGAATGCCTTGGGTTCTTTTACTTCCACCTTAACACCCACCAGGACAGCACCAGGATGGGTAGAAGGGACCTTGGCTTAACATCTTATTCGAAGGATGGCACACCCCAGCAGTACAGCACCCCCCCCCAATACTGCACTTGGGTGCCAGAATTGTTAGGTACAAGTCCAATCCTCGTGTGGGACCAGAATCCATCCCCTTCTGGTCCAGAGCCAGATGTGCTACCAACTAAGCCACACTGACACCTGAATGGCCATGCCATACACTCATCCACCACTCACACAGCAGTTGCTAGACCGAGCTGAAGTGAAATTACTTTCAGGAGGGGGCTGGCTTCCTACCGTTTATGATCTGTCCAGCTCCCAACACAAACAAAATGGAAACAGTGTAACTTTATAGTACCTTATTTCAGGCACTATAATAAAAGTGCCTCTCACAAAGTGTGCATGTTCATGGTCACATCAGACCCCAACTTCAAAGCTGATTATGCTGCTAATTGTTCGCTCCTCCCCAAAGCAGCCTGCTACATTACTGTTGTCCTCCTTCAGCCTGCCTGCTCTCTGTAGTGCTGCTCACTGGCTGCGTGTCTCCATCTACAGTACAGGAAATGAAAGAACCACCACTTCTCTCATACAGTCTGGCACTAGTTATTATAGCGCTACTACTAGTGTAGTAGTAGTAAAAACATTTTTCTTTATACAGGCATTGGTTCATCAAGAACATTACACCATTAGGGCTATACATACCCTGTTTACAAGGTGCTCCTGTAGATGGAAAATGCAAAAAGATAGTTTCAAATACAATTTTAGGCGAGAGACAAAGATACAACATATTTAGGGTTCAAACACACATAAAATACAACAATTAGGGTATCTATAAAAGACTGTATCACAAAGATTTGTTAAATAACATATTCAGTATCACTTCAATCTTTACCTAACAGCAAATACAGATATGTGTTGAATTTAAATTGTTAAGGGATTTGAATTTAGAAATCATTAGGTCGGGATATCGAAGATGGTTTGAGAGAGCGTTCCAGATAACTGCTGATTTGTACCCAAAAGTCATCATCCCATAAGTATTTCTCATCCTGGGGATTATCAAGGTTTTGTTGTTATTTCTTAAAGAAAAGTTATGGTTAGTCTAATTTAAGGAATTTACTAGCCTTTGTGACTTCCCAGTTTTCAGAATTTTAAATAACATAAACTCCCAAGCTCTATCCCTTTTCAACTTCAGGGAGTTCCAGTTAGGCTTCGATACAACACACAATGATGAGTAAATGGCTCACATGTCAGGACAAATCTGGCTATTTTATCATATATTACATCAAGTTTATGTAAATATTTCTTGTTTGAATGTACAAATACATGACTCCCATATTCCAACAAGGGAATAATTAGCTGGTTTACAACTGTCAATCGATCTTCTTTTGTCATACAGTGTGATACTCGTCTGAGGGCCCTTAACTTCATAGATATTTTTTTTAAGAGTGTCTATGCGGACTTTAAATGTAAGGTTTTGGTCAATTTTGATACCCAGGTACTTATATGATAGAACCTGGCTCAGAATTTATCCATTTAAGGTCTTAACTTCTAACTTCAATTTTCCTCCAAGATTTGTCTTATAGTTTGAACTAAATAACACGGATTGTTTTTTTTTGCTGTTAAGAATTAAATTTTTGGTTAAAAATAATTTTAGAATTTTCCCAAAGTCAAGCTGTAACTTTGATTCAACCTATTTATAATCAGAACCCTTTGCTATTATGGTATTGTCTGCATAATGTAATGTATTTGTAGAGGTAATGGACTGTGGTAGATTATTCAAGTAAATAAGAAACATCAAGGGGCCAGTGGTCATCTGTGATTTTTTCTTGTTTTCTTGACCTTAGGTATGGTGGTGGTGGTGGTGGGTTAAACACCAGTAATGGGCAACAACACATTCTGAGCAAAAAGACTCAGAAACAAAACAGTGCCCTGTAGTGATAAGCATCCTAGTAGAGAGACTACTTTAACACAAACAAGAAAAGTAATTTAAAATTCATTTCTACTCAATTTGTTTACTTGTTATTGTTTACATGTGTCATTTGTAACCCATTTTCTAAGTGCAATAATACCTCTAGAGTGGGCAGTATGGGCAAGGCTCTCCCCCTGCGGCATCAGCCTCATTACACCCCTGGGCAGTCTAGTACTTCTCAATATCACTCACCTTGGAGGGTATTATTGCTTGTGTAATACAACGTCCCCTATCTATTATTGTTTTATATAAGCTCTTCAGTCTTCTTGATCATGTTATGTGATACACAGGAAGGGAAGTGGGTTCTCTTGTTTGACTGTGCAGAAGATAGTACTGTAATACACACAAACAATTGCAAGGCAGCCAAGGCCAGGATTACATTTGGTTCAAAGTCAATACATCCGATGCTGCTGCTGTGGTATCATTATTACACATGGGGATAGGACAGCAGTCTGAGGGACCTGGAAAAATGAATTCCAAGAAAATGTATATGATTTCCATGAATCAGCCTTCTCAACTTTAAAGTTTAGCTTAGCAGTCCTTTAAGGGAGATTGTGTTTGTCACTACCTGGCAGTGAGTGAGCTACATACACAACTCAATTTTCCCACTCAATGCTATTTTCAGCATTGGCTCAAATTCTTTGCCACCCCCTCCAACTAAAGAAAAAAAAGGTTTTTTTTTTGCCAGAGTGACTTCATACACAAGTCATTAAATACTTGATTCTGGCATCATTAGAGTTGAAAAGTTCAGATGCACTGATCACCATCGCCCCCATACCTCTCAACTGCTATGAATTTCACACAGGGCTATGATTCTTACTCTGATTTACTCTTGCCCTGCAAAGTTTTACTGATGTTCCTCATAATGTTAGAGCTATTTCTGGACACACCAACTATTAAAACATTGAACTAACCTCATAGGGCCTGGGCGGATCACCTGGAGGTAGGTGCCCTGTTTGGGCTGTTTCTCCTGGGGGGTGTCAGGCAACGCTGTCCTAAGTATGGGTGCTGTCCTGATATATCGGGGTCACTGAGGGGTGTCTGACAGAGGTTGGGCACTCACCAGTGGCTCTAATTTGGGGGGTATGCTCGGGCAGGGTGTCTGTTTTTGGGTGGGGCTGACCCGATGCCCATGGATGAAGTAGACTCTGGCCATCACCTCAGAAGATTCTTATTCCCAGTGAGTTTTATGATTCCTTTCTTCTGGTGAAAGAATTGGTGTGACCTTTTGTTCGGAGTGAGCGTGGTGCCAGGCATCCTGTCTGGGGGTGGCTGCTCAGTCCAGGTTGCCCATAGGGGTGCTGGGTGTATTGACTGTAGGATGCATGTAGCCCTGTTCCTTGCAATTATCCAGGGGCATCCGTCAGAGGTTGGATAGCAGCTGGGTGTTTTAACCTGGGGATGCCCAGGTTGGGGTGGCCATTCTCTGGGTGGGTGCAGCTAGGAGCCTGGACTGGTGGCTGATTGTGAATCATCCTGAATTGGGACTTCTTTTGCTAGACTTCTTCCTTGAAAACTTTGGGTGCAATTTCATCATTCTGGGCTGACTTTGGTTTCTGGAGTTATCATATATCTGATTTGGGAGGCAGTGAGAGGGCCTCATTGTGCTTTTACTTTATTCGATATTTTAAATGGAAAGACTGTGGCAGTGAGAGGACTACGGTATTTGGACATTTCTGTTGGGGGTGAGGGTGGTGGTGAGAGCTCCATCCTCACTCATTTGGAGGTAATCAGACCGGTCCTAGCTGAGATAGACAGGTGCTCATTGGAGACCGGGGTGTTTCCCCGACACCCTGAAAGAGGCAGTGGTGTGTCCTCTTTTGAAGAAAGTTTCTCTCATCCCTGACTGTCTTGCCAACTACAGACCTGTCTCTAACCTACCTTTTGTGGACAAGGTTATTGAGAAGGTAGTCACGTTGCAACTGGAGGATCATCTTACCACCTACAATGTCTATGATCCTCTCCAGTCCAGTTTCAGGAAGAGGCATAGCATTGAGACAGCACTGGTTTGGGTACTTAATGATATCCTAATAGCGAGAGATCAGAAGAGCCGTTTGATCTTGGTCCTCCTTGATCTCTCTGAGGCATTCAATACTGTGGACCATGGTGTGTTATTGGAGGACCCGGAGCTGACCTGTGGTCTGTCAGGGACATTCCTCAGGTGGTTTCAATCTTTCCTCATGGGTAGGACTCAGAGAGTGGTGTCAGGGATGTTTTCCTTGGCCCCTATCCCCATGTTCTGTGGGGTGCCTCAGGGCTCCTTTCTTTCACCCATGTTGTTCGTGGTGTATATGCTGCCATTGGGGGACACTGTTATGTGGTATGGGCTGAGTTTTTACTGCTGTGCAGATGACACTCAGCTGTACTTGTCCTTTGTACCCAAACAGGGTGACGCTGTCTTGGTTTTTAATAACTGCCTCACTGAGATTCAGGACTGGATGAGTGCCAACTGGTTGAGGCTGAATCTTTATAAGACTGCGATGTTGGTTGTGGACTCAAGTCATCAGGTTGGGGGCCATCTGTTGGGCAGCCATCCAGACTTTGGTTGGGGCTCAGCCAGCTGATGACCTCTGACCAGGTGCGGAATCTGGGCGTTATGCTTGATGGTGGTCTGACACTTAAGTCTCAGGTGTCAGCCATCATCAAGACCTCATTTTACCATCTGAGGAATATTGCCCAGATAAAACACCTGATTCTGTCTGATGATCTCCCAATGTTGGTCCATGCCTTTGTGACCTCCCGCCTTGATCACTGCAATGACTTGTACCTAGGGTTACCAGGAGTAGACCTCCACCGCCTGCAGTTGGTGCAGAATGTGGCATCCAGGTTGTTGACTGCTTACCTAGATCTTGCCATGTCACACCTGTACTCTGCGGCCTGCACTGGCTGCCGGTTCAGTGGAGGATCACCTTCAAGGTCGGATTGCTGACCTATAAGGCCCTACATGGACAGGGACCTCGATATTTGCAAGATCTCCTTTGCCCCTACCGCCCCCTCAGCCCTCTCCGCTCCTCTGATGAGGGATTGCTAAAGATTCCCAGGGTCCATTTGAAGACCTCCAGGGCCAAATCATTTTCTTTTGTGGCCTGACCCTGTGGAATTCTCTACCTTGTCGGGTTAAAGAGTGCTTGACCATTGAGACCTTTAAATCAGCACTTAAAACACATTTGTTTAATATGGCATTCCTTAAAGTCTGAAATCCTGCTGCTTTTTAAGTTATTGTTTTCTATCTGTTGGCTAATTTTATTTATGTACTTTTATTTTCTTTTATTCTGTATGTACAAGTGCTTTGATATATTTTAAATTGTGCCTTTTAAAAATAAATTTCCATTCCCTTTCAAACCCTGACACAACATCTGAGATGTTACTGAAACAGATCACACGTGACATTAGGACTGCTACTATTGCATGACACACTTCACTCACTATCTCATATACAGTAGAATGCCAACACCAAAAAGATGACCCTGAGTACGGTATCCAGCATTAGTGGCAAGTTTCCACAGCATAATGGCAACACGTTTGCCAACAGGTACACATTTTCGTAGCTGGGTATCCATGCTTCACAATGACATCATGTACTTCAGACCACAGCATTTAGAATGAAGCCTTGGTCATACGGAAATCCCTAATCCACTCATCATCCTGCCAGGTGCTAAGTACTACTACAGTATGGCATTCCACCACACTGAGCTCCTATCTCTGTGCCATATTCCTTTATCCATAGTCAGTGACAATTGTACATCAGTACAATAAATGTTATCATTTTCTGCCTAAACACTTGTGTCCTCTGCTGTCTTCGTTTTAGCATATTTAAACACCTGCCTATTCTCCACATTCTCATTCTTTTCACACTGCTGTGGTAAGCAGAAATAATTCAAAACACTGTGGATTCACTGATGGGTGCCATTTGTAAACAAATAACTTAGCAACTGCAGTTGCATTATGGGATGCCAGGCACAACCCCAAAGGATCGTGGTAAGCACCTTCTGGTTCACTTGGGAAACCGCGATGGCTGAAACAAATGTTAATGGTCACAATCTGAACACTGTGACACATTTCCAAGAATGGATGGCAACAAGCTTTGAGCAATGCAGATGCTGTAACACTGTAAGCACTGATCTGTGTTAAAAATGGTTGCCTAAAATGTGTTTTAGTGTGAACAGGGCCAAGAACACCATTCTAAAGTAAATAATGAAAAATGGAGCATAAAATAATCACGTTACTGAGCCGAGCTGACAAATAAAGGCTCACTACCAATGTCAAGACAGCAAACCAAAAACTCAATACTTCTGCAGGGAAGGGAAGGTGTCCTGGGGAACTTGGCTATTTATTTTGTGAATCCACTCACATTTAGTATGTTATTTTCAGCAGCATCCATGTTGTAACACTGATATTTTGCTGCAGTCGTGGTCTGTGTCTGTGGGTTTGGCAAACCAAGTGCATCACTGTCATGGCAATGCTCTCTAACAGAAGTATTTTTTTTCTTTTAAATCAAAGATAGGAATTACTATGTGGGGACTATGAATAAATGCACTTCTATCACCTGGCAGGACAGAATGAGTGCTGTCTGATCCTTACCTTGGTTTTATGTTCTAGCAGGGACAGAGCAGGTTTAGATGAGGTCTGAAGACCTGTTCAGGTGAATTAAGGGGTGAGTGGGGTGCTGAGTGGGAAGTGGGGCCTCAGATTGATGAGGAACCTTTTTTTTTGCAGGTTTGAAAAAAAGAAGACATGAAGAGATAGTTTTCTTTATTACAGGCACTCTGTGCACAGTGATCCTGAGGAAACATTGCTAAATACAGTGATGGTGACAAGGAAAATACATAAATTAATGGGGATGATGATCGGATGCTAGGGGGTGCCACTAGACACCAGGAAAAGAAAAAATAATGGGGATAGTGATCGGAGAGTGGGGGGTGCCACTATACACCAGGCAAATACATAACAGTAAGGGGAGGGCAATCAGAATAAGATGCATCAAAGGAAAAAGGATTTTCTCTTCACAAAAAAGGATCTTTTTTTGTGACTCACGATATGAAAAGAGATTCTTTTTTTGTATCACGCGTCATGAAAAAAGATTTATAATGTTAAAAAAAATGATTGGATGCTGGGGGGTGCCACTAGACACCAGGGAAAGGAAAAAAATGAGGATAGTGATCAGAGAGTGGGAGTGCCACTAGACACCAGGGAAATATGTAACACAAATTTTAAACCTAAGCAGTGTGTGGATCTCTGTGCAGGCTTTCTACTTTAAAACTACAAGCTATTTTTTAACAAACTGTTTTTGTTCTGTGTCTGTGTTTGTGCATACTACGAGTGCTTGATTGAGCTCTGCTGAAGTTTTTGTCAGGAAGCAGGAAGAGGGAGTGTAGTTCTTTCGACTAGACTCGAGAACTACACTTCACAAAGGGACCTTTCATTATTACTTTGGGGACTAGCAAACACTTATACTCCACCAACTCCACGCATGAGTGGTTTTTGTGGAGTTTTATAAGGGCATAAACAACATTTAATCTCGAGGGTCTCTGTGACCTTGTTTGAGTACTTCCAGGTCACGATACCTAATTTAAACCTCCCGGTTCATTTGTTCTGTTCTGGCCACAAATTTTAAACCTAAGCAGTGTGTGGATCTCTGTTCAGGCTTTCTACTTTAAAACTACAAGCTATTTTTTAACAAATTGTGTTTTTGTTCTGTGTCTGTGTTTGTGCATACTACGAGTGCTTGATTGAGTCCTGCTGACGTTTTTGTCAGGAAGCAGGAAGAGGGAGTGTAGTTCTTTCAACTAGACTCGAGAACTACACTTCACAAATGCACCTTTCATTTTTACTTTGGGGACTAGCAAACACTTATACTCCACCAACTCCATGCATGAATGGTTTTTGTGGAGTTTTATAAGGGCATAAACAACATTTAATCTCGAGGGGCTCTGTGACCTTGTTTGAGTACTTCCAGGTCACTCCTCTCTATTTATTGCACTTTCTAAGTGAGCAGGGTGAGCAAGGGAGCACGGCGTGGGTGAAGACGTATGCTAAGACATGCGCGTTTAGCGCATGTTAAGCGTGTTAGCCAGTGTTAGATGTAATAATTATGTCCATGTTGTCACCTCCATTTAAACTTGTGAGTACTATTATATTACATGGTTTTGTTTTGTCACTTCCAACGTATGGTAATGGCATCCTCCTTAAATTTACCCAGCAATATTAATGTGTTTGTAACCACTACAAAAGGGGAGACAGGTATACAATGCACATCTTGCTATATGTTTGGGTTATCAGCTGTTATAGCTGATAATCTCCCCTTTCAATGTGCAAAATGTACTGACAACATTGTATTACAATGTGAGAACAGCTTATACTATAAACTGATATTGGTACTTGAATCAAGAAATAATTCTGAACATATAACTGTTCAAGATGCATTACATGTAACTAATATCCCTATAAATGAGACTCCCTCTACTTCTACTTACAGCATCCCTTCTGACAAAATAATATCTAGTGAGAATAATCATGCTACTATGAGTAGTTTAGTAATTTATCCATCTGATGTCTCAAAAAAAAAAAGAGCTAGAGAAGATGAGCACAGTTCGATTAACAGCATAGAAGATACAACCTGGTATAATATACAAGGGTCAAAAGCTACTAAAAAAAGAAGAAAGGCTGAGCATTTTACATTCCATTACATAATAGCTTTGACCTATTGTCCACTGCTCCTGTCGATTCTAATTGTATTCCTATTGAGTCCCCTAAGGAAAGATTAAATTCTAAAAACACATCCCAAGTCATGGTTGATATGCCAAACCTTTCAACTCCACCACCTAATTCCACGTCTGATATCCCTTTGATTGATTTTGCTACTATTCAAATTGTCGAAGAGGCACCCTCTATGTGTGTTCCTAATACTGATGATTCACATACCAGACAAATATTTGTTCTGGGTGATTCCTTAGTTAAACATCTGGATAGAGTTTTATGTGAGCCTGATAAACATAATAGAGCTTGTTCAAGTTTCAGTGGTGCTAAGATCTCAGATCTAACATATATGGTTGATAATATTATTAGCTCTCAAGAAATACATCCATTGTGCATTACCTATGTTGAAGCCAACAACATCTGCAGGGATTCTGTTCAGAATATCAAACTAGCCTATGTTTCTATGACTAATAAAATGATTGATCTTGGGTGTGATATTATTTTTTCTGAGATTCTACCCATTCCACGGTACTCCGGGTTTCTTAATCATAAAATTAAAATTATTAACAACTGGTTTAGGCAATGGTGTTTACGACAAAATATTCAGTGCATGACCCATTGGGAAGCGTTCTCTGATAGACCGGAGATTTACTGTTCTGTCGGCTTGCATCTTAACAAACTAGGGAATGCTTTACTGAGTCAACAATTTCTATCTACAATTAACATAAATTTAAACTAAATAATGGGGGGGGGAGGGTGAATGCAAATGTACATACCTCTTCATTTCACTCTTATAAAGTCTCTAGTAAACAAATACAGTTTCTTAGTTTTAATGCGAGAAGTTTGATACAGAAATTCGATGAGTTGCAAACTGTGATTTCGAATAAGGATTTTGATATTATTATGGTTTGTGAAACATGGTGTGATTATAACTCCCTTTGGATCAAGCAACTCCCTGGATATATTTCTTATTATTTGAATCAAAGTGAAAGAAAGGGTGGAGGTGTTGCCTCATTCATTAATAATAAAATCAACTCAGTCAATATTTCTAGTTCTATAAAAATTCATAATCTCCCGACTGAGAGTCTTTGACTTAAAATTTTCCTATCCAAAGAGGATTTTATTATCCTTGGGACATGTTATATTCCCCCAAATTCATCTGGTTTAATTATGGATGCCATTCTTTCTGAATTTGAAATAGTTACTCAAATGAGTTATGTTATTATTACAGGGGATTTCAATCTCCCAGATATAAATGGCAGTTATTCACAACATCTAGTAGTATTAGTAATACATTTCTGTCCCCCTGTTCGGAATTGGATTTACAGCAATGGATAACTTCTGCAACCCGAGGTAATAATATATTAGATCTTGTTCTAAGTAGTACCACTTTAGATATTAGGGATATACCTATTTCGTCACCAATTGGCAGCAGTGATCATAATTCTGTTTTATTTAACTTGCAGAGACACATTGTTTTTAATACTAATTCTTCGATAATATACCTGTACGACAAAGCTGATCTTCATAGTATTAATCTCTACCTTAAAAATGTTAATTGGTTATCTTTTTTTGAGGACCAGTCCTTATATCAAAGTTGGGTACTTTTCAAATCACTTATTT
Organism: Neoceratodus forsteri; assembly: GCA_016271365.2. NCBI lineage: Eukaryota > Metazoa > Chordata > Ceratodontiformes > Ceratodontidae > Neoceratodus > Neoceratodus forsteri. Next base: position 3,208,996 of record JADMNL010000023.1, on the reverse strand, counting down.
TGGCTCTTCGTGATACTTATATTCCATCAAAAAATAAGAATTCCAATGGGAAACAGACTCCTAGATTGACGAATAAAAACATCAAACGTTTAATAAATATAAAAAATAAAAAACATCGTAATTACCTAATAAATAGGACTACTTCTAATTGGGAATCCTATTTGAAATTGAGTAGGAAGTGTAAATTAGTCATCCATAGGGCCAAATCTAGATGGGAAATGACATTGGCAACAACAGCCAGTAAGTCTAATTCCAAACAGTTTTACTCTTATATAAACTCCCTCAGGAAATGTCCAAGTGTGGTGGGGCCTCTTGCAACAGTAAACATACTTATTCATGAGCCAAAAGCCATGGCTGATGTATTCAATAATGAATTTTGTAAAGTTGTCTCTGCATCAGAAGTTCAGTCACCTGAAATTATGATTTCACTATCAGATCCTTTTATCACATTCTCAGTTGAGTCTATTCTTAAAAAACTGCACTTGCTAAAAGGTAAATTTTGTCCAGACCCAGACAATATAGCAGGGCATTACATTATCTATTATCTGAACATATTGCCTTTCCACTCAGACTCTTATTCGACCTTTTTTTGCAACATAATTTTATCCCTTGTGAATGGAAAGAGGCGTTTCTATACATAAGAAGGGATCAAAACATCTATGGGAAAATTATCGGCTGACTTCATCCATATGTAAGGTCTTAGAAAGTCTACTAAAGGATATTATTGACCCTATTATTGATGCATCTGATTTGGAACAACATGGCTTTAAAAAGGATAGAAGCTGTCTGACTAATTTGCTCTGCTTTTATGAACATTTTAGTTCTTTTTTGGATAACCAGTTGGCCTGCGACATTGTCTTTATTGATTTCAGTAAAGCTTTTGATACCATGCCACACTGGGCTCTAAATCAAAACCTCTCAAGTCTTGGTATTAATAGTCATATAATTACATGGATTCATAACTGGCTTTCAAATAGAACTCAAAAGGTGATGATTAATGGGGCATTTTCTAACTGTGGTAAAGTGTTAAGTGGTGTTCCACAAGACTCAGTTCTTGGCCACTGTCTTTTTCAGGCTTTCATATCTGATTTAACCAATTCTTGCCTTTCCTATACAATTAAATATGCAGATGACGTGAAGATTGGAGGACCATGTTCTAATTTAGACCAAATATCTTGTATTAAGCATGACCTTGATATCATTAGTACCTGAGTTAATAAATGGGGTATGAAGTTAAACTCTACTAAATGCAAAGTAATGCATTTGGGTTCTAATAATTTAAATTTCCAGTATATTCTGGACGAGTTACCATTATGCACCACTATTGATGAGAAGGATTTGGGTATAACTATTTCAGATGATTTAACGTATTCCAAGCATATGCATTCAGTTATTAGTACATCTAATAAAATTGTTTGGCTTATTTTGTGCAATATTAGATCTCGTGATCAGGAGGTGGTGTTGCCTCTATTCAGGTCCTATGTTCGTCCTCATCTTGAATATGCTTCACAATTATGGTGTCCTTTTAAAAAATCAGATAATTACTCTCTTGAAAGGGTTCAGCGAAAATATACTAAAAAAATATCTTGTCTTGAATCCTCATCTTATGAGTCTAGGTTGGATACATTGAAACTAATGCCTCTTACTATTAGATGCATTTGAGGTGACCTTCTCCTCCTATATGACATTATTCATGACCCATATATCATGACTGAGTTAGGATTTTCTTTTAAACAATCAACACATAATACTAGCGGTCATGTCCTCCAGTTAACTGGTAAATCCTTTAAACATAACAATCATAGGTTTTTCTTCTCTGTAAGAATTATTGGGCCTTGGAATAGACTTCCATCTGATGTAGTAACAAGTAATACTAAAGAGATTTTTAAGTATGGTCTTGACACTTTAATTATGTCTGGGTATGACTTAACATTCTACTCTATGGCCTAGTATAGGAGCAGTATGGGCTTTGGCCTACTAGCTCTTTCTTCTAACCTTAGTATGGACCTTAGTGTGAACAGTAAGGAGGATGGCAATCAGAATGAGATGCGGCAAAGGAAAAAAAGGATTTTCTCTTCACAAAAAAGGATCTTTTTTTTGTGACTTGTGATATGAAAAAATATCTTTTTGTATCACACATCACAAAAAAATATTTATAACGTTAAAAAAATAACATTTCAAGGGCATTTCTCCAACAGTGAAGTGCAGATTACACCTAATGGGGTCCCGATCATCCAGACAGATGTGTTGGTCTCTCTCCAGGATGTCACTTTTGTGGGTTTTGAATTTTTTTTGTTTAGAAAAAACATGGGAGCAGGATGGTGGCAAATGAAAAAGGATTATTCAAGTACGAAAAGGGATTCTGTGGAGTACAGAGTCGAGCATGGGGCTAAAGATTAGCTGCCACCCCTTTAACTAGGAACAGTAATGGGCAGCCAGCTATGGTCACATATTATGCTAATTAGTGTCCAGCTGGGGCTAAGGAAGGGCAAATTCCTTTGTCCTGTGGTCAGTCTAGGATGTTCCCTGTGCTGATGAGATGTGCCTTCCTAAGCTCCTAAATAAACCTTATCTTGTTCATCATTTTATGTGTCCGACTCAGTTTGTTCAGTACCTAGTGACTCCTGCAGCAGAAGCACCAGATGGGAAGGCAGAATACCAGGAGATAAGCAGTCCTAGTGGCAGGCCAAATACAAAAATGCCACACATGGTGGAGATTATGGCCCTTCCTCTTCTGCCCAGACCCCATCTCACGTGCTGTGTGTCGTTGGGTACCCCAAAGTCATCATCCAAGTGCGCCTGAACTGTGTGCATGCTCAGAAAGAATAAACTTGGCAGCAGAGAGGAAAATTAAAACTGAGCTGTTCTCTGTTAATGTAAGCCTTCTGCATTAGGACACTGTCTGTGCAACTAAGGTACAAAGTTCTTTTATGGCTCCACCATTTCCATGGAGCTGCATGCTACAAACCTGGGCAGACTTCTGCAAACTCCATGTCTAGAAAGCACACCAAAATCTAAAACTCGGCTCCCAGCCAGAAAAAGCACAGAATATACACTGCAATCCCTGCCCAACTGCCCTCTGCTGCAGGGATCAGCCACCAAACTATCAAACCAGCAAAGCAGCAACAACATTTTGAAGTATCTTTCCACATGCTGCCTCTGGATTGTAGCTCCAGCAAATGCAAATTCCATACTAACCCTGCTAACTAGCAGCCTGCAGCCCTTGTCTAACACTGTAGGCTATAAAAAAAAAAAAAAAAAATGTGTGTGCTGCATATTACCAGCCTGCTAACTGAATGAACTGTAAATTACAATCATGCTAGCCTGAGCACCACGGGCTGGGGACTGCCTGTTCATTAACTCTTAAACTAGAGACATATGGCTTTCTGTTATTTTAAGTCGAGGTGCCTTCCAATACACAGACATTTGTTTTGCCAGTTCTGCCTGAAGAAAGTATGTGAGGCTTCTAAACCTTGAAAAGAGCAATATATCTCTCAATACAAATACTTTGGATAGCCTGGGTGGGAGTCACTCAGCCAAACCAAAGCCTGCCACTTATCTTTTGAACAGACTGCAGAGTGGCCATCTTGCATTCTTTCATTTGCTCTGAGATAAGCCACTGCCTACAACTACAAAACAGAAAGCAACCCTTCCACCCTGTTGGCAGCCATATTGGGAATGTCAAATTAGCCAAGAAGCCTATGTTACAGGTCCAGTGGCCATCTTTGTGAGGGTCATCAGCTTGTTCAAAGTGATCTCACTCCATGGGAAGTAATGGCAGCCATGGTTTTGAGGGGCACCCATTGAAATGAATGGACACTGCAATAAATAGCTGCATCTTCCAAAAGAAAAATTTATTTCAATAACAGACAACACTAAACTAGAGTGGCAGTTATTTATTGAGATGTCCCTTGTTGAAAATTGCTTACATATAACTGTACTTGTCTACCAAAAAAAAAGAAAACTATTTAATCTCTCAACTAATCATTTTTTCCAAGGCATCTCCTTCTCTCCATGACAACCACTCCCACTCATCCCTATGACCTTCGTTCAGGGCCACGCAGCCCTTCTCCAACCATGTCTTCTGAGGACACCAACGCGCCGAGCACTGTCAGCTCTGCGGATCCACCTTCACGTACCTCAAGAGCATGGGGTCTCAAGATTGAAATTATGCTGCATGACATCCTGTCATCCATTCCAGCCCAAGAGACACCCACTATACAGGCCATCCAGGATGACCTCACCTACCCTAAAGCTATTTCCACACACTCAACGGTCCATTCCAGCTTGCAGCCAGTACCATTCTCAGCATTGCCTCATGAAGATGCTGTCACCTGGCTCGAGTAATTTCAGGCTTGGATCTCCTTCAATGGTTGGATGGATCCCTTGCAAATTTCCAATGCTATGCGCTTGCTCCTGAGAGGGATGGCCATATCGTGGTTCAATGCCCTTCCAGACCAGACGAGAGGGAACAATGTCACCCTGTATTCCACCTTCAAGGACTATTTCTTACAAGCTCATCCACCCTGGTTGTTAGAACAGCAATTATGGGAGTGCAGTATGCAACCCTTCGAATCATTGGAAGCATTTATAGCGGACATTGAATCATGGTGCAAACATCTACAAAAATCAGAAAAAGACCAGATTACAGCATTTGTCCGGGGCCTGCCTCCACGATTTTGTACCTACATTATCCAACAAAGCCAACCACCTGGCTAGACGTGATCCAAGCAGCCTGGTTAGCCCAACAATCTATGTCCATGCTTCGGCCTACCACTGTTCAGGACCCACAGTCCTCACAGTTGGCTGTACTTGCTACTTGCGTCCAACAGCAACAAATAGTGATTGACCAGCTGATTTCAACTGTCAACAGCATACATTTCCCCACTGCAACTCCTGTTAATGCCCTACAGTCACCTCCACAGCAACCTGTGCCACCTCCATCTTCACGGGGCCCAGTGACCTGTCAGTGGTATGGGTTCAGGGGTCACACTGCTGCAGTCTTCTGCAACTGAAAAACTTTCATAGGACTCAAGACAGCCACAGGCATCCGCCGCAGCACAATCAGCAATATGCTAGCAACTATTCACAGGACCAGGGAATTGAGCGCCACCCAACAAACTAGGGGCTCTTGTTGGGCAGGAAAATGAAGCAACTGACTGCCCCACTGACTCGCATAACACAAACAAACAGCACCCTCTAGCTGCTAAGTCAAGCACAATCTCACCTAAAGGAGCCAAAGATCCTGTCATCATTTCACCCCTCCTTGCAAACTACATCCCCGTCACTATTGACAATTGGTCCACGCATGCCTTGGTCGACTCTGGAGCAGAAATCTCTGTGATCCACAGCAGTATCCTAGACAATCCAGCTATTCGCCATGTACCTACTGTTGCTCAGGCCGACCTAAAATACATCATCACTGCAACCACTGCTACAGTACCTATCACCGGCGTGGTCCATCTCAAGCTCCACTTCGGCTCACAGCAAGCTACGGTTAAATTCTACTTAGTGCCTAAACTTCAAACAGACATGATCCTTGGCCTGGACTTTCTCAAGGCACACAAAGCCATACTGGACTTTGCCTCAAACAACCTGTCACTAGATCCCCGGAGGCAACTCACAGCTACAGACTCAGTCACTGTACCTCCTAAGTCAGAGATGGTTTTGATTGCCAAGATTTGAGGTGACTCCCTTCTCCAAGGTATTGTTGGTATCATCACGGGATCACCAGCTTTGCACTCCTCAGGTCTCCTTCCAGGGAACACCTTGTCTGCTGTGCCCGGCGGTTCAGTATTCCAAAAGTGCTGCAACTTCACAGATGAACCAGTGGTCATCTCCAAGGGTGCCAGTATCGGGAAGTTTGTTTATCTGTCTTCAGGGGATCAGCTTCAGCTTCTACCTGAACCTCAGCCTGGTTCCATTAACAGTCATCCTGTCAGTACCATCACTACCACCCCCACTTCACAAGAAATGCACATGTCCTTCAGCCAGCGTCTCTCGGCCTCAAAGCTCCCAGCCTGTCCCACAGAGAAACAGCAACTTCTGGAGTTCCTGAAAACCTACTCAGATGTCTTTGTTGGCCCTGATAATAAGCTTGGATGCTGCAATACCCTGCAACACACCATTGAGATGCAGCCCAACCAAACGCCAATTTGTCAGCGAGCTTACAAAGTGGGACATAAACAAAAGCAAATCCTAGAGAACTTAATCACGGACATGCTCGAACAGGACATCATTGAGGAATACACCAGTCCCTGGGGTGCACCTTGCTTGCTGGTAGTCAAGAAGGACAAAGGGTATCAGTTTGTGGTGGACTACAGAAAGCTCAATGCCCTCACGGTACAGGATGCCCATCCCTTACCCACCACAGAGGATGCCTTAGAGAGCCTTGGTGCAGCCAGCCTACTTCACCACTCTAGATCTCCAGAGTGGATTTTACCAAGTTACTATTGATCCAGGTTCATGTCCGTACACAGCCTGGTGCTGCCACTTGGGGCTTTTCCAGTTCGAACATCTGCCTATGGGACTTCGGAACAGCCCAGCCACCTTTCAACGCGTCATGGAGGCTGTGTTGCGTGGACTGTCTTGGAAATCTTGCCTAGTGTATCTCAATGATGTTATTGTCCTCAGCAGAACTTTCCAAGAACACCTCCAGCATCTCAAAGAGGTGTTTGAAAGTCTCAGGCAAGCCAACCTCAAACTCCGTCCAGAAATGTTGCCTCGCTCAGCAGCTCAAATCCATTACCTGGGACCTGTGGTCAGTTAGCGCGACATCTCACCAGACCCAGATAAGCTTTCTGCAGTAAAAGACTATTCAGAACCCACAAACCTCAAAGACCTTAGAGCTTTCCTAGGTTTGTCTGACTACTACAGAAAATTCATTTGCAATTATGCTAACATTGCAGCTCCCTTGTACACTCTCACAAAAAGGGGATGCGACTACATATGGATTTCTGATTGCAAAGAGGCCTTTGAAACCTTGAAAGACAAACTTATTTCTTCTCCAGTATTGGCCTATCTCCGCTTTGACTAGCCATTCAGGCTTTACACAGATGCTAGCTCCTTTGCAGTGGGCGCTGTGCTATGTCAAATCCAAGATGGAACAGAACGAGTTGTTTCCTATGCAGGGCGCTCTCTTTCTTCAGCTGAGTAAAACTATGGCATCACAGAAAAAGAATGCCTAGCCATGGTCTTTGCTGTAAAGAAGTTTCACTGCTACCTTTGCTACTCCTCCTTCACAGCCATTGTGGATCACTCAGCCCTCAGATGGTTATTTGAAATGAAGGAACCAGTAGAAAAGTTTGCCCGATGGGTTGCCATACTACAAGGCTACAATTTTGAAATCTGATACCAACCAGGTTGAGTTCACTTCAATGCCGATGCTGTAAGCTGGAGATGATATCCCTCCATAGCAACCTCTCCTGATGAAGAAGCCTGCCTACAAGCTCTCCCCTTCTGCTCCACTGATGAGCTCCCTGTGGACACTTCTACAGCACCTCAAGTCACTTTGCTGCTCCCAAATGCTTCTACACAAAAAAGTACCAATCCTCAACTATTGCAAGCAGCTGAAGAGCTTCTTACAGCATCCAGCACCGATATCTCTCTGGCCACGATTAAACTTCAACAAAGAACTGATCCTCAGTTTACAGACATCATCACTTATCTTGTGTCTGGAACTTTACCACAACAAAAGAAACACCGCCAGGATGTACAATTCTTTGCGTTACAGTATTTCCTCAATGACGGAGTGCCTTTTCACATATGAACCAAGGAAGGCAAGGGTCATCGTACGGATAGAACTCAGGTACAGTTAGTTGTGCCAGCCTCTCTAGTCTCTGAAGTTCTTCAATCCACTCATGCCTCTCCACTTTGTGGAGGTCATATGGGTATCCACAGAACTCTCAAAAAAGATAAGGCTCCACTTCTTCTGGCCTCACATGAACAAGGACATTGTCCATTTTGTAATATCCTGCCAGCCCTGTTCCCAAAGAAAGCCTCCCACCAAACCAACCAAGGCACACATCATTCCAATGCCTGTAGCCACAGAACCCTTCCAAAGAGTCAGCACAGATATTCTTGGGTCCCTGCCTACCTGCTCTGACTCCGGCAACAAGTACATTCTTGTCTTTGTGGACCACCTAACTAAATACTGGGAACTGATCCCATTAAAAGACATTAAAGCTGCTACAGTGGCAAGTGCCTTCCTCAATACAATCATTTGCCATCACGGTACCCCAGCGTACCTGCATTCAGACAGAGGTACTAACTACCTCTCATCTATTGTGCGAGAAACCTGCAAACTTCTCAACATCAAAAAGACTCATACAACCACTTACCATCCACTGTGCAATGGTCAAAGTGAGAGAATGATACCGACCATTCCTAACACACTATCCAAGTACCTGGATGAGACTCACGGCACTTGGGATCGTTTTGTTCCCTTCATTCAGTTTGCATACAACTCCAGCCCTTATGTCGACAGCACAGAGTGCACCCCGTTTTTCCTAGTCCATGAATGTTACCCAAGAACACCTCTGGACAAAGATCTCTCATTGCTAGAGGTCCCAAAGTCAGCTTCCTCCTTCATCATCCCAATGTTGGAACAGCTTGAACTTGTGAGACGGGTTGCTATTGACACCCTGAGACAGCGAAAAATGGCAATGCAAAAAATGTCTGCAGCCAAGTGTCACGATCCTTCATTTTCTGTGGGAGACAGCATATATTTGTATCGACCTGTCCTTGTTCCAGGCACCACCAGAAAACTGCTTTGCCCCTGGACTGGGCCATTTTACATTGTGAAAAAGCTTCCCCCAGTTCATGTTTGCTTGTGACGAAAGTCAGATGGGAAGCTGGTACACAATAAAATTCACATTAACAGGTTGAAGCATGAGTACTTGCATGATTCCCTCCCTGATGATCCCAGTCCTCCAAGTAATGAAGCTTCTTTGGAACCTGCAATCCTTTCAGAAACTGAACTTCCTGCTGACAACTTGACAACTGTTCCACCAGCACCTCATGGTACTGACACTTATCAGCCAGATCCTGTTCTTCCTGCCCAACCAGATGAACTTTCTGGAACTTCTCAGCCTCTTACATCTTCTCAGGACTCTCTTATACCCCAAACAGTATATCAGATTGAGAAGATTCTGCTCAAAAAGTACATCAATGGATCTTGGTCATACCGTGTTAAATGGTGTGGGTATAACAGTGCTCACAACTCATGGGTCCCCTTTTCTGACTTGACCACATCCTGTCAAGAACTAGTTCAAGCCACCCACTCAGCAATTCCAACTGACCATAAAAGTCACAGAATCCAGTGGACTTATTATTTGGACTCAGGACAGTGATTCTGTTAATTATTTCTTTTAATATGCAAATTGCTTCTCAATTCCTGTATGATCTTAATTTTTTTCTCTTCTAAATTTTAGCATTTTCAGTCAATCACTAATCAATTGTCTTCTAGTAATGTCTCCACAATACTGTTAAATGTTCACTTACTCTTACTAAGGTTTTGCTACTTTCTATTGTTGTTCATGCATAATGATGTCTTTACTTGTTTGAGTGGTACTCGTGTTTACATTACCTGGGGTGATGTGGAGTACAGAGCTGAGCATGGGGCTAAAGATTAGCTGCCGTCCCTTTAACTAGGAACAGCAATGGGCAGTCAGTTATGGTCACATGTTATGCTAATTAGTTTCCAGCTGGGGCTAGAGAAGGGCAAATTCCTTTGTCCTGTGGTCAGTCTAGGATGTTCCCTGTGCTGATGAGATGTGCCTTCCGAAGCTCCTAAATAAACCTTGTCTTGTTCATCATTTTATGTGTCCAACTCAGTTCGTTCGGTACCTAGTGACTCCTGCAGCAGAAGCACCAGATGGGAAAGCAGAATACCAGGATGTAAGAGGTCCTAGTGGCAGCCCAAATACCAAAATGCCACAATTCCTTTTTCATTTTATACAGCTATCTCGAAGTGCTTACTGAGCATACTCAGAACCAAATGTTTCACAATTTCAAAATTGAATAACTTTGGAATGGATTAATATTGTTTCACCAAACAAGCAAAAGGTGCATCTGTGGGCCAGCCCTTTTCTACCCTGAAAATTCCAGACAAAAATTCCAAACCATCTAGGCTGTAGTCAAGTTCAAAGAAAAAAAAACAAGCAAAATCAATGAGTGAAAATTCATTTTTTTGCACTTTCCAGAACTCGGAATCCAACATCCAACCAAAACAAAACTTGGCATATTCACAGACCTACCACACAAAAGTACAAATACAAAATCTCATGCAAATCTGTTGAATGGTTGCAAAGTTATTAAAGTGCAAAAAATGGGGTATAACATTAATGTGCCTGCCTAACTGTTAACTATAATTTATATATCTATATCTAGCTATCTATTTTTTTATTTATTTATTCAAGTCTCATTTTACAACCTTTGAACTAAGAGCTAATTTACAGAGGTTCCATGTCAGAGAAATACAATATACATAGGTTCAATTAGTATTGCACAGAATATTTTTAAGAAATTCAAACAAATGAACATGAAGAAGCTAATCTACAGATAAGGAGAGGAATTACAAAAGAATTGAAACAAATTGGTTACAGTTAAACAAGCTTATGCCTAAGAGTATAAAGGGACAATAGGAGGAGTGGGGCATGAAGGAGCAAGGGATAGGCAGAGCAAAACCCATTGTTATGGAAGGAGGGAGGAGAGGAAGTAAAGGTATGGGGAAAAGGGGTAGTTGAGTAAGAAGGGGAATAACAGCAGCATAGAGAAGGAGGGTAGAGGGGCAAAGATGTGGGGGAAGGTGGCTGAAGGATATGGGAAGTTGGAAGTGTGAGGTTAAGTGCAGAAAAGCGGGACTTGTGTGGGCAAAAATGCTAGCGTGGCTGAGACCAAGGCCTCAGTAACAAAACAAGTCTGTTGGTAGCAGTGCACATCTTATGGCTACAGAGGTGGGTGTGAAGCTTGGATTTAAATGGCTCTTTTTTAGTTTCCAAAAGGCGATCTCTGGGCAGGGAGTTAAGCAGGTTAGGAGCATGGAAACCAAAGGACCGCTGGCCTTGTGAGGTTCGACGGAATGGCACCAGGTAGGGATGGTTCTGAGTTCCCTTAGTCTGTCTGGTTGGGGCAGTGGCTGTTAGCAGGGTCTGTACTCTGGGGATGGGTCATGCCAAGTGTGGTCTTCTTGGCCAGCAGGCAGAGCTGATAACTAATTCTGTTATCCAAGTCCAGCCAGCCCATGAAGGAGTAGAAATTGCAAGTGTGGGTGCAGCACGGTACTCCCAAGAGTAGCCTACAGGCTTTATTTAGTGTCTGGGCTATTCTTTTTAGGGCTGAGACTGAGGTCGCGCTATAGACAACAAGACCGTAGATGATTACGGAGAAGACCGAGCTCGTTAATGCAAGTTTGATGGCATCTTTTGTGAGACAGTGCTTATGCCTATAAAGTTGCCCCATCTTTCTGTTTGCTGACTTGGAGACAATGTCAAAGTGGAGAGAGTAGGATAGGGAACTGTCCAACGTAACACCTAGGTAATTGAAGTTGTGGACCATTTCAAGATTATCGTTGTGTTTGTTACGAATGACATTGGCCGATTTGTGTCTGCTGTGCATAGAGGCAAATGGCATTGTCTTTGCTTTCTTATGGTTGAGCAGTAAACATGAATTAATAAACCAGTTTTCTACTAGATTGCAGTTGCTTTGCAAGTTTTGTTCTAGGGATCTGATGTCTGTATGACTTGTGTACAAAACTGCATTGTCAGTGTAGAGGAGGATATGGCTTTGGCATGGTTGCGGGAGTTGATTTAGAAAGAGACTAAACAAGAGAGGGCCCAGGATGGACCCTTGTGGCACCCCCGTGTTAACACTTCGGATGTCAGAGAGAGTTTTGCTGATTTTCACTTGTTGGACATGTCCAGAGAGGTAGCTCTGAAACCAGTGCAGAGATGTTGAAAATACAGTAGCAGCGCCTAATTGGGCAATAAGGAGCTCATGATTCACTGCACTGAAGGCCTTAGTGAGGTCAATAAAGATAGCCCCCACTAAGTGCCCCCAATCGAGGGATTTGTGTATGAACCCAGTGAACTCAACCAGTGCTGTTGTGGTGCTGTGTCGTTTTCTAAATCCGTGTTGCTCCGGGCATTGCAGTTGGTATTTGTCTAGGTAATCAATAAGCTATCATACACAATGTGTTTTAAGGCCTTGGAAATTGGGGGGTAGTATGGAAATAGGCCGGTAGTTAATGTGGGTCGTCATGTCTCCACTTTTAAAAAACAGGGGTTACAGCGGCTGCTTTCGAAACTTTGGGGACTTGATCCGTGATCAGGGAGAGGCTGAGTATTCTTGTAAGGGGAGTCAAAATGATGTCTAGGGTGAGGGTAATGAGCCTCAAGCACAGACTGTCCCACTGTGTCTTGTTTTTCCTAGTGCTTTCAGTAGGTACTTTTTTGCTTCAGTTTTAGAGATTATATGAAGGTAGAAAGGGAGGGGCAGTATTGGAGGGAGGGGGACTAGGTGAACTACTTGGGTCATTACTAACTAAGTTTAGATAGTCAGAAGGAAGAACCCCACTGAGGTCTATAAAGGGCTTGCTTGAACTTATTTGCAATGACCTTAGGATCCTTAGTTAAAATCCCATTTAGGTTCTCCCTAGAAGTTGTCACGCCCAGACCTAAAGTAATGGCTTTTCACTTGGCAGACAGCTTGGGTACAGTGGTTATGAGCCATCTTATAGTTTTAAATGTCACTTGTTGAGCCAGAACATTTTGCCTTCTGCCAGAGATTATCCCCAGCATGTAGTTGGGCTAGGAGGGAGGGAGAGAGGGAGTAATTCATGACTTATGGCAACCTTTCAGCTTCCTATTGGTGATCGAGGCAAAGATGTCACAGGCTGCGTTAAATGACTTTATGAAGAAGTCCAGGGCAGCATCAACATCAACAACCAAATAGATTTTGGACCAATTTAGTTGTCTGAGGTGTTCTCTTAGTGGTTCCAGAAGTCCCTTTCTTAATATACATGATCTGACCTCTCTTGCTGGGAGTTTTGGTGACTTGTTAGACCATGTACAAAGGATGGGGGAGTGGTCACTTGAGGCATCTGGGAGGACAGTTGTACTGATGATCCATTCTGGATGGTTGTTAAGCAACCAGTCCAGTAAGGTACTTGTCTCAGTACAGTGGTTGGAGCGTGTGGGGAAAGCAATCAGTTGGTCAAAGTTGATTGCTGTGATAGCATCTCAATAGGGGCCGGCATCATTAGACAACCAGTTTATATTGTATATCGAAGTCTCCCATTACTACTGTTTCAGAGTTATGGTGGCTGTCTGAGAGGTACTTGTGGAGTGATCTAAATCCTTCAGACTACATATATTCATTGCAAGAAATTTTGTTACTGCACTATATATATTCATTGCAAAAAACTTCATTAATGCATCAGTTAGGGTGAGTAGTATAGTGACAAAAGCAGGGAAATAAGGAGTTACAGTTTCCAACCCCAACCCCACCCCCACCCTGCAGACACTGACAGGTGTCAGGGGTGTGCCTTGGAGTCTTCGGCCATAACACTCACGCCATTCCACCACCACCCCAACCCTGCAGACACTGGCAGACATCGGGGTGTTCCTTGGGGTTGTCAGCCCTAACGCTCACCCCATTGTCCTATACTGTACCAATCTCAACTTATTTACTTATGTAATGGGGTGAGCATAAGGGCTGATGACCCCAAGGGACACCCCGGTACCTGTCAGTGTCTGCAGGGTGGGGGTGGTGATGGAATGGTGTGAGCATTATGGCCGATGACCCCAAGGCACTCCCCTGATGCCTGTCAGTGTCTGCAGGGTGGGGGTGTGGCATTATGGTTGGAAACCCTAACGCCTCATTTCCCTGCTTTTGTTGCTATACTATTCACCCAAACTGATGCATTAATAATGTTTTTTTTGCAATGAATTTCCTTACTTTTTCAGATACTGTAGCTTACTTGTATCCTGCTACCATCCTCCATAACTGTCCTTAAGTCACAGAGGGAGCGCAGGGCCCTTCGGACCCTCTGCTCCCATGCTCTGTGATTTTTCTTATTTTACTGTGGGAGCACAGGGTCATAGATACATAGATACATAGACAGTGTCAGCAGATAAGGGCCTATGGCCCACCCAGTCTGCCCATTTGAGCTTGTAAGTTCAGTTTGTTTTCCTAGAAGTCTGTTGCACCTTACCCCTGACCTCCAGAATTCCTTTATGTCTATCCCATGCATTCTTAAATCCCGTGATTGTTTCAGCCCCCACCGCTTCCTCTGGCAGGGTGTTCCACTTGTACACCACCTATTCTGTGAAGAAATTCTTTCTCATGTTTCCTCTGAATCGTCCTCCCTCCAACTTCATCCCATGCCCTCTAGTCCTGGAACATCTTTTTCACTTAAAAATAGTGTTTTCCTGCACCCTGTTCCTCCCTGTAAGATACTTGTATGTCTCTATCATCCCTCCCTCCCCCTCTCCTCCAGGGAGTACATGTTCAGTTCCTTCAACCTGTCTTCATAGGACTTGTGATGCAATCCATGCACCATCTTTGTTGCCCTCCTCTGAACCTTCTCTACCCTGTCTGTGTCCTTACGTAGGTATGGTCTCCAGAACTGTACACTGTACTCCAGGTGGGGCCTCACTAGTGTCTTGTATAGCGGAATTATGACCTCCCTTTTCCTGCTGGTGATGCCCCTGCCTATACATCCCAGCATCCTATTTGCTTTACCTGCTGCCTTGTCACACTGTTTCCCTACCTTGAGGTCATCAGACAGGGTCCTTCTGACCCTGCACAGTCATCCCTCCATGTATGCATGAGCAAATTATCAGCAAAGCCATCTCATTACCCCAGCACACATACCTGTTAGAGAAAATTTTCAAATCCCTGCCAAAACATAATTCTGCACAACTGCAACATCATTCCATATCACAGGTGCAAAAATACATTTTGGCCAGGATGAGAAATGGCACCGCTGAGATACATGAGTTCAGGTAATAAGAAGGCTATGTTGAAAATCTGGGATCAAAATATGTAAAATTTCCGGAGTTAGTAGCAGTCATACTGAAATTGCAATGAATGCTCATAACTTAGACATTGCTTCATATTTTGACCCCTTGAACATAGTCTTCTTATGACACCACCTCATAAACCCATTAGGTTAAAATGTTCAAATCCATGGCAAAACACTATTCCACGCCACAGGTGTGAAAACATATTTCAGGCAGGATGTGAAAAATTACAGCTGTACTGTTCATGAGGTGGAGTGGAAAAATGGCTATGTTGAAAATTTGGAGTGAAAATATAAAAAATTGGCAAAGTTACACACATGCATAGGAAAATTTCAACAAGCACGCATAACTTGGGTATTTTTTTGGTATTTTGGCTCCAGATTTTTAACATGGGCTTTTTGGGACCCCACCTCATGAACACTGGCAGTGTCATTTTGTTACTCAATTTCAAAAGCTGATTTTGTGCAGTGACTGCGACGTTACACGCCACATGCGCAAAAACACATTTTGAGCAGGATGTGAAACATGACAGCTGTACTGTTCATGAGGTGGTGTGAAAAAATGGCTTTGTTGAAAATTTAGAGTGAAGATGTTAAAATTGCCAAAGTTACACGCGTGCATAGCAAAATTCCAACGACTGTGCGTAACTCAGGTTTTTTTGGTATTTTTGCACCAAATTTTCAACATGGGCTTTTGAGATCCCACCTCATGAACACTGGCACTGTCATTTTGTTACTTGATCCCAAAAGGTGATCCTGCACAGTGGACTCCCCAGTGTCCCATAGTGCTGGGGTGCGGGGACTGGAAATGCTGACACAGGGATTGGGCACCCTGATGTCAGCAATAGCTAAATAAACAGTACAAGACACTGGGAGTGGGCTCCTCAGTGTTCAACAGTACATGGGAGGAAGGTAGGTGCCAGTACACAGCATGCATAGATGACAGCAACTGTAAGTGAAAAAAAAAATGTAGGACACCAGACTCGAACCCTGCACCCTTTGATTCCTAGCCTGCACCTTATCCTCTGCGTCACCAGATATTTACACATAACAGTTCATTTTTACTTCACTCAATAATTTCTGTATGCGTGAAGTACTAGGTGTGAGAATTTCACCCACTTACTGTTACAATTAGAAATACTTTAGTGCGGGACATCTATCTTTTCCCACTGAAATAATGGGGAATTTCAAAATTCAGTAACTTTTGAATTTATTAATATTTTTTCACCAAACCTTCAAAATGCACATCTATGTGGCAAAGGCCTTGTATCCAGAAAATTTCAAATCTATAGCTAAAGCCATTTCTGAGATCAAGGTGGACAAAGAAACGACAAAAACTTGGCAAATTTAGAGATTTTTAAACTTTAATAACTTTTAAACCATTTAATGGATTCACTCACATTTGGCATTTCAACAGACCTTCCCCTAGAGATTATGCAAGCCAAATTTTGTACAAATCCATTGAATGGTTCAACATTTATTAAAGTTTAAATAGTCAGGTTTAGCATAGAACTCGCCCTAACTATACTGTAGGTAATATATTAATTGCAAAAAACTTTGTTAATGTATCAGTTAGGGTTGAAGTGACAAAAGTAGGGAAATGAGACATTAAGGTTGAGCCCCTAACACCCCCACCCTACCACCCCACCTCCATCCTTCACACACCAAGAGGCATCGGGGTGTGTCATGGGGTTGTTAGACCCAACTCTCACCCCACAGTTAAACTTAACAACCCCATGGCACACCCCGATGCCTCTTGGTGTGTGGAAGATGACGGTTGGGGTGGTAGGGTGGGGAGGTTAGAGGCTCAACTGATGAATTTCCCTATTTTTGTTGCATTAACAAAGTTTTTTGCAATGAATTTCCTTACTTTTTGGGAAAGTTTAATGTAACTAGTAACTGATGTGTGTTTATGGGAGCATGGGCCCTCCGGGCCCCGATTTCCCTTCAAGCTGCCTATTTTTGCATAATTATATGCATATGTGGGAGCATGAGCCCTCTGGGCCCTGCGTTCCCACTTGCACACAACTACGGAACCATACAGTAGCCCTATAGGACTGCAAAGGAACCCTTGTAACACTAATTTGCCAATATCTCAGTAACTGTGGCAGCTATGAAAATAATTCCACTGCAGTTGCAATCATGACTTTGAAACCTCCACATGTGCTTAGCTGCCTGGAGTGAAAAATCTGTATCTCGCATAGTTTCTGAGATATGGGCATGAAAGGCGCTTTGGGTGCCGCAATGTTATTCTGTGGGAAAAATCTCAGCTTCATAATGGCATATCTATGGAACCAATGAAATGTTTTGCACCTAAACAGCATAATTCACATCTCTGGGACACCCCCTTTATACCCTGCAAATTTTAAGCCAAAAGACCAAACCATTTATTTACAGTGCACTGGTAAAATTTCAAAAGTTTTTAAATTCCTAGTTTACGAGGTGGCAGAATTCTGTTCGAGAATTCAGTCCCGTTCCCAAACTGTCAAAATCGCCATTCGCGAGAAATCCTTGTTGGTCAGATTTTGGCCATCTGGTCCCGAAGTCGCAATCAAGGATTTTGTCAGCATACGAAAGGAGATGTAAAAAACCAATCCCCTTTCGCAAGCTGTCAAAATCCCCATTCATGGGTTGATCCCCTTTGGTGAGCTGACACAATCCCTATTCAGGAGCCAATCCTCATTCTCGAGAAGGGCCATCTGGTCTGGAAATGACGATCAAGGATTTTGTCAGCTCGTGAAAGGGAATTGGTTCACAAAAGGGGATTCTGACTGCTTGCAAATGGGGATTTTGTCAGCTCATAAAAGAGGATTAAAAAAAAAACAATCCCCTTTCGCGAGCTGTCAAAATCCCCGTTCACGAGCTGATTCCCTTTCATGAGCTGACAAAATCCCCATTTGCCAGCCAATCCTCATTCATGAGAAAGGGTCATCTGGTCCTGAAGTTGTGATCAAGGATTTTGTCAGCTCTCAAAAAGGGGATCGCCTCACAAAAGGGGATTTTGTCACCTTGTGAACAAGGATCAGAAGTGAGTCGCGAATGAAGAATTTTTAAATTTGAAACTGCTGTTTTTTGACGAAAATGAAGCAAATCAAAGGCATGCGTTTGCAGAGGGTGTCACCCTGATCAAAACCCATGCTTCATTTACAAAGGAACACATCTGTGGGGCAAGCTACAACCTTTTGTTTGTGGGGAAGACTGAAAAACAAGATGGCGGCTCGCCAAAAGGGAATTTTTCCTCACGAACAGGGATTTTATAAATCCCCATTTGCGAGGTGACAAAATCCTTGATCACGAGCCCAATCCCCTTTCGCAAAACATACATGTAAATCTCAGGCTGAACTGAGCATGCTCAGAACCCGAAAATTCTAAATTAAATAACTTTGGAATGGATTAATATTTTTTCACCAAACCAATGCTGGGTTATTCTTTGAGCAAATCTCTTTTGACCCTAAAAGTTCACACCAAAATACCAAATGGTGTGGCCACAGCATGATGGGCAAAAATCACAAAAAAATTTGCAAAAAAAAAAAAAGCGAAAAAATGCTTTTTGTGGTGCTTCACTGTATGTAAATTGCAAAGTCAATCGAAATGCAACTTGGCAGATCAAGAGATCTACCATATGAGACTGCACATTCCGAATTTTGTGCAAATCCGTTGAATGGTTGCAAAGTTATTGACGTGCAAAATTTGGGATTTAGCATTAAACTGCCTACTCAATCCTAACTATAGAAGCACAACCGCGCCTCTATATAATATAGATAGATATTTTATTTATCAAGTGCCCAATTCCTGGGACTCTGAGCACTGTACAATAAAACCATAATACAAAACACAATGGCCCAGATATTCAAACTGTGCCATTCTGCGGCAGAAGCCCCTGCGCCGCTCAAAATAGTTGCGCAGGGGTGTGGCCAGGGTGATATTCAATGGAGTTGTGCTATGGTGCAACTTCTTTGAATATCACCCCCTGGCCACACCCACTGTGCATGGCGCAGTGGAACTGCGCCAGCGCAAGTGGTCAGAATGGAGCATTGAGATGCGTGGTGCAAGTTCCATTGCGCCATGCACAGCACCTGTGATATTCAAAGGGTGACATGCAAATGGGGCCATAATCTATGCAAGGCACACGGGGGGCCATTTGCATCTGATTACGACCCCATATGCATGCCATTAGCATGCAGGTGCGCCGATCTCCGACGACTTGCGCCTGGCGCCCTGCCAGGCAGCAGCCATTGGGGACCGATGCCCCCTGCAGCCTGATCGCAGGCAGAACAGTATTCTCCTCCCCTTGCAGCCTGATCGTGGGCAGAACAGTATTCTTCCCCCCCAGCAACCCGATCATGGGCAGAACAGTATTCTTCCCTCCCCATTAGCCCGATCGTGGGCATAACCGAAACGTCCCCCAGCCCCCGAGTAGCCCGATCGCAGGCAGAACAGTGTCCCCCACTCCCCTGAGTAGCCTGATTGTGGAATAATTTCCCCACCCCAAGTAGCCCGATCGCGGGCATAACATAACCGCCCCCATAGCCAATCAGCGGGCATCAGATTCCCCAAAGAAGCCCAATATCCTGGTGGTCTAGTGGACCGAAAAGAGCCCGATCATGGGTGGCATTCCTCACCCCAAGTCTGAAATCCCTGGTGATCTAGTGGCCCCCCACCCACCCGTCACAGGCCCACCACCCGCTCCCCATCAGCCTGTGGTCAGCAGCACCCCAGCAGCCTGCCACCTGCTGCCCATGACTGACAGCTTGGTTGGGCTGCATGCCCATTGGTTCAGAGCATGAGTAATGGGCATGCAGCTCATGCCTGCGGCAGTCCGGATATGTGAATGGTTCATTCACTTATCTGGACTGCCTTAGAGGAATGGCTGCATGCCCATTGCCCCGCTGCTCTGAACCACTGGGCATGCAGCCCTACCGAGCTGTCAGTCAGCGGGCAGCAGGGCGGCAGGTGGGTGGGTGCTGCCACCCACCGCTGACGGGGAGTGGGGTGGTGGGGCTCTGTGGGCAGGTGGGGTGGGGCCACTAGATCACCAGGGATTTCATACTTGGGGGATGAGGAATGCCACTCGCGCATCGGGTCTATCTCAGTCCACTGGACCACCAGGGATATTGGGCTTTATGGGGAATTCTGATGCCCGCGATCCGCCAATGGGGGCAGGTTACATTATGCCTGTGGATCGGGCTACTGGGGGGAGTTATGCCCACGACCGGGCTACTCGGGGTGGGGACACTGTTCTGCCTGCGATCGGGCTACTCGGGGGTTGGGGAATACTGTTTTGCCTATGATCGGGCCTACTTTAGGGGTGGGGGACACTTCTGCCCGCGATCAGGGCATGGGGGCGCCATTGGTGCGGCGGAATAGAGCCGAGGTCCACCCACAGGTGGCAGCTGCTGTGTTGCACCCTGCAATGCAGCAGCTCACCTGTGGGTGGCCCTCAACTTGTTCCCTTTTTTTTCAGCTCAGCTTTGTGCAGGCGCAGGTAGGGGTTGCACCTGCATAACTCTGCACGGCCCGGTTGACTATTGGGCTGTGCAGTTTATGCATGGTTCCTCCCCCTTCGGTTGCGCATGCCTTCATTATTATTGCGCTGTTGCTCAGCATGATTTTGGGGGTGCAACTGCCTCCTGCTGAATATCACAGAATGGCGCATTTCGGACTTGCGCAGACGCAACCCTATTGCGCATGGCTCAACTCTTTTGAATATCTGGGCCAATATTTAAAAACAACAAAAAATACACATATAATAAATTCATTTTAAATACAGACTCCCGTCTATCTTTTCAAAGCAGCATCAATCAATAAACGCTAATTGGAACAGGTATGTTTTTAGTCCCCTTTTAAAGGCTTCTGCTGAGGAAGCCCCCTTCAAATAATCAGCTAAGGAGTTCCACAGGGTCGGCGCGGCCACCGCAAATGCTCTTTCTCCCAAATGCCGCATCCTAATCCTGGGAACCCCAAGGAGGCCTCCCTCGGCAGAACGGAGCATCCAGGCCAGATGGTAAGGGACCAGGAGAGCTTGCAGATAGGTGGGAGCCCCATCATGCAGGGTCTTATAGGTAAGGAGCCCTATCTTCAAGACAATCCTCCACCTGACTGGCAGCCAGTGCAGCCCATGGAGGACTGGGGTAATATGCTCACATCTCCTTGCCCCAGTCAAAAGTCTTGCCACCACATTGTGCACCAGCTGCAGCCTGCGGAAGTTGTCTCCAGATAATCCAAGGTACAGGGCATTATAGTAATCCAGCCTGGAAGTTACAAAAGCATGTACCAGTGTGGGCAGGTCCTCAGGAGGGATCAAGGCTTGGATCTGGGTGATATTCCTGAGATGATGAAAAACACTTTTGACCACGGCCGACACCTTGGTATCAAGTGTCAGGCCATCATCAAGGATCACACCCAAATCCTTCACCTGTCTAGAGGGATCAAGGGGAACACCTTCAAACACTAGATTGGGGACAACCCCCCCATCTCCCCCTCCTCTACGATGACTCAGCTCCATGGACAATACCTCAGTCTTGTCTGGGTTGAGCCTAAGCCAGTTGTGAGTCATCCATGACTGGATTTCCTCGAGGCAGCTGACACCTGGACATCAGGTGCACAAGACAGGTACAGTTGGATACCATCTGCATAGCAGTGAAAACCTAACCCGTACCACCTGATAATGTCCCCCAATAGCAGCATATACACCGTGAACAATAAGGGAGACAAGACCGAGCACTGTGGCACCCCATAGTGCAGAGGCTTTGGGCTAGATGAGAAAAGTCCCATTTTTACCCTCTGCACTCTGTCTGTCAGGTATGACCTGAACCAGTTGATGACATTACCGGACAGACCACACCAGAACCACAGGTGGTCAAGCAGCACCTCATGGTCTATAGTGTCAAATGCCACAGAGAGGTCCAGAAGAACCAAGATGGTACGGGCTCTCCTGTCCATCGCCATCAGGAGATCATTAAGCACCTTTACCAGGGCAGTCTCCATACTATGCCCCACCCGGAACCCAGACTGGAAAGGCTCAGAGGTAGAAGAGGATGTGAGATGTCTCTCAAGCTGAACAGACACCACTTTCTCAATAACCTTCCCTAAGAATGAGAGGTTTAGCTGGCCCAGTGGCGCTGAGGGTTGAGGCGCTGGATGCCACACCTCACGCCATGCCAGCGACCAGAGTTTGGGAACGAGCCCGGGCCGTCGGGGGTTGGCAGGGATGGGGAAGGATTGAGCATCCTGCAGACTGCTCTCCTTCCCTGGGGAAGGGGGATTTCACCAGCCGATGCACTGGCGACCTCTAGCAGAGGCTGGAGGCACCACAGTACATGGCCACAAAAATGCAGGGGATTGAAGCTGCGGTGGATGTCTTTCAGGGGTGTACAGGAGCGTGCACCAGCTGAGCTGGATGCTATTACATGTCCAAAGCTTCAGGGAGAAAAATACCAAGAAAAATTCCCCCTATCAGCGGGTAAGGTGATGGTGACCATCAGTAGCCCAAGGCCACACGTCCAATGTAGGCTGTACCTTCACACCTCTCCCTGGGGATTCTGGGGCTTCTCCATGGGATCTGGAGAGTCTGGAGTCCTGAATAGCAGAGTATGGTTCAGACGGGCAGTGGAGCTGCAGAGCTGAGCTTGGGAACCTGAGAGATGCCCCGAAGGTAGGGAGCAAAAATAGAATTGACAAAAAAAAAAAAAGAATGAGAGGTTTGAGACTGCCCTGCAGTTGCCGAGGCAGTCTGGGTCCAAAGAGGGCTTCTTTAAAAGGGGTCCAACCAGAGCCTCTTTCGAGGACAATGGGAAGACCCCACTTCTCAATGAACTCCAGACAACCTCATCAACCACAGGTCCTATCAGGCCCGAGCATCCAACCAACAGGCAGTTTGGACCTGGGTCCAGATCACACTGTGTAGGCCACAGCTTTCAGATTATTCCAATCAGCTTTTCCACCCCTACCAGCTCAAACTCAACCCAGACAGAGAAGTGTTTCGATGCAACTCAAGCCAGACACCACATCACTTTCGAGAGATACTCAAGGAGACCTCAGCCCTAACAGAGGACTCCTTGTCGGTGAAGAACAGAGCCAACTCCTCACACCTGTGCTGGAACCTACTCCTCCAGAACAGACACAGATAGGATGTGAAAGTTGGTCTACTGTACGGAAGAGTTGAGCTGGTCCACTCCTCACCGTAGCAATCTCCCTAGACAGAAACTTTGCCTTCTTTTGGGAGATTGACCCCTGATAGTCAGCATAATGCAACCTCAGGGCCAATTTGTCCTCCATCTGGCCAGATCTCCTCCAGCACCTCTCTAACCTCCGCCCCTTAGTCTTTAAACTCCGGAGATCCTCATCATATATATAAATATATTTATACAATGGGGGTGAGAGCAATTCTAGTGCAATAAAAGGAGATATTCTCACTGCAGTGAGATAAATGCAGATGACATCAGCAGAGTGAGATAAATTCCATTTATCCATACTCTGCTGATGTCACCAGTCACTCACTCACTAAAGCCTGCATTCTAAATGAAACTGCTTCACAAAACAGTTTCACCTTCTTACTGAAGCCTGCAACTTACTCAATTAGCATTGCAAAAGACACTAACCTGTGTCCCATAGTGTTTCTGAGACTCTCAGCCCATTACTGTTCTGATGTCAGCTTCACAACAGCCTGCATTCTAAATGGAACTCCTTCACAAAGCAGTTTCTCTTTCTCAGTGCAACTTGCAAATTACTCACTTAGCATTGCAAAAGACACTTACCTGTGTGCCATTGTGTTTCTCAGACTCCCAGCCCATTCAGAAAAAACTCACACACACTCACACCACACACAGAAAGAGCAGAAAGCACACAGAAACAGAAAAAGAACACAGCAAAAATAATATTTCTAAAGTGCCCACCCCATTGTATAAATCACACACATGATGTGCAGATTGTAGGGTATGGAAAATATTCTCAGTCCTGGAGTGAGCTCTGGATACTCTCACTCGTGCCTTTGGTACGCGTGAGTATCCAGAGCTCACTCTTCAGGAGTGAAAATATTTTCCATATCCCACTCCTGCCTGTCATGTATCATATATTATAAAATATATATATATATATATATATATATATTATGGTAGCACGGTAGTGCTACCATAGTTAGGGGTTAGGGGTGAGAAGCACTTTTAAGGTTAAAGGGTCAAACTTTGCACCATAATAACTGCCACCATTTAACAGATTTGCCTGAAAGTTGGTATGCACATTTGGGCATGACAGATCTTGGGATCTGCCAACTTTTGTACTGGTCAGGTATACAGGTGTGGAGTTAAGTGACAACGAATTGCACAATGACACTTTTTTACGATTTCTTTGCTCTTGCCTACAGGTTGCGTGGTTTGTGTGACCAGTCCAAAAACTTCAGGGAACATGCGACCAAGGTGCCCAATGTGTCTTTTGAAGATTTTGTGAAAAAATATTAATTGGTTCAAAAGTCATTCAAAAAACAAGTTCCCATTATAAGTCAATGGGAAAAGTTAACAAAAAGTTCGAAAGTGTCGCAAATGCAGTTTTTACTTTCGCAAATGGCCCTTTTACTTATATATATATATATATATATAATATTATAGTGGCATGGTAGTGCCACTGAAGTTAGGGTTGAGTACGCCATTTAAGGTTAAATTTGAACTTTTGCACCTTAATAACTTTGGCACTGTATGACAGATTTGCCGGAAAGTAGGAATACACAGTCTGGTATCATAGATCTCTAGACCTGCCAAGTTTCATTAAGGTTGGATATACGGTTGTGGAGCTACAGAGCGCAAAGAAACGCATAAATTATGGGTTTTTGAGCGTTTCTTTGCTTGCACCTACAGCCTGCATGGTTTGCGTGATCAGTCTGAAAACTGCAGGGAACATGCAGCCAGGGTCTCAATGTGCCTTTCAAAAAGTTTGTGAAAAAATATTGAACAGTTCAGATGTTATTCAAAAAACATTGAATCCCATTATAGTCCATGGGAAAAGTTAAACTATGCGAAAGTGTTGCAAATGCAGTTTTTAGTGTCACAAATGACCCTTTTGCTTTCGTGATTCAGCCATTTTTTTTCAGTTGGTGGTCAGAAAAATGCTTGGCATTTAAATCTGGGACCCTCTAGGGACACAATTCTTGTTGTGTTCACCTAGTCGAGCCCTGAGGATGATAGCCATGTCTTTTTATGGGGGGTAAAACTCCCCAGAAATATGTTTTTTAAATTTTTATAAAAAGTAGTGTCACAAAGTACTTTCGCATATGTGACACTTTCATGATTTTTTTTTTGCGACAGCGTTGTGATTTGCTAAAGTAATTTGTGACACTATGCCCAAAACAATAAGAAACCTTTGCCACCCTGCTGCAAACCAACAGTTTATTTTTTGGGGCTGAAATTTGTAGGGAAGAAATCCAACATCACACAGATGTGTCTTTTGGTGGTTTGGTGCAAAAATATAACAGGGTTGCAAAGCTACGGCACTCCAAAGTTGACGATTTTTCCCACAGGATTACATTATGGTGTCCGCTGTGCCTTTTGGGTCCCGTATCTCGAAAATGGTTTGAGATACGGACTTTCCATCACAAAAATTCTTAGTCCCCCATTGGGTGGCTAAGTGCAAAACTAGTCTGGAAAATCATAAATAATATGAGATTTTAATTTTTTTTCTGCGTCGTACGGTTCCTGAGATATAAGCAATTTAGTATTCTAAATGCTCATTTACCTGTCCGAGGGCCACTATTATGCCCACATTCTTTGTATTCACTGTGCTTCTGAATGCATTTCTTTTGAACACAAAGCGTATGCACTAGCATTGCCATTAGTGTTAGCGTTTGTGTTCACATTTGCTCTTGCGTTTCCGTTATCATTTGTGTTTGCATTTCCATTTGCATTTCCATTAATGTTTGCATTAGCTTTTCTGTATGCATCACTGTTAGCATTACTGTTTGCGTTTGTGTTACCGTTTGCAAATCCATTTATGTTTAGTTCACCATTATTGTTTTACTGTCCATCACCGTTTGTGCTTCTGTTACCATTTGCATTTGTGTAACCCTTACCGTTACCATTGTTTGCGTCTGCGTTTACGATTGCGTTTGCTTTACTGTTTGTGTTTACATTTGCGTTTGTGTCATCGTTACCATTACCATTAGCATTTGCGTTTACGTTACCATTACCGTTTGTGTTTGGGTTTGCACTTCTGTTTATGTTACCATCACAGCTTGCATTTATGTTACCAATACCATTTGCGCTTGCGTTACCATTTGCGTTTGCATTACCGTTAGCGTTACTGTTTGCATTTCAGTTTGCTCTTACGTTACTGTTTACGTTTGCATTTACTTTAATGTTTGCATCACCGTTAGCATTACCATTAGCGTTTGCATTTATGTTACCATTTGCATTTGCACTTGTGTTTACGTTACCATTGCCATTTGCATTTTCTTTACAGTTCACGCTTGCTTTACCATTTGCAATTCCATTTCCGTTACTGTAAATGCTACTGTTACAGTTTGCATTTGAATTTGCACTTGCATTCACGCTTCCGTTTGTGTTACCATTTCTGTTTGTGTCACTGTTAGATTTTCGTTAGTGTTTGCGTTTACGTTACCATTGCCATTTGCATTTGTGTTTGCATTACCATTTGCGTTTTCGTTTTCGTTTGCGTTACCGTAACCATTAACATTTCCATTCATGCTTGCGTGGGCATTACCGTTCCCATCAATGTTTGCATTTCCATCGCCGTTACCATTACTGTTTGCGTTAATGTTTGCGTTTGCATTTACATTTCCATCAACGTTACCATTTCTTTTTACGTTACTATTACCGTTTGCATTTCCACTTGTGTTTTCATTTACATTTATATTTGTGTCACCGTTACTGTTACTGTTTCTGTTTCCGCTTCCATTTCCGTAAGCTTTAGCACTTGCATCTGCGTTCACATTTGTGTTACCATTACCATTATTGTTTGTGTTTGCGTCACCATTACTGTTAGCATTATCATTACTGTTAGGGTTATTATGCACAAATGGCCAGCATGGTGGGGGGCCCCACGCTCCCTCCACCACATTCCATTCACTATTTATATTGTACATTCTCAAAAAGAAGAGAAATGCATGGAAAAAATTCTGTTTGATGCATCAGTTAATGTTGTTCCACAGTGACAAAAGTGAGGAAATTTGGTGTTAAGGTTGAAAACCCTAACTGCACATTTCCCCTCACCACCACACACACACACACACACACACACACATATATACATGCAAGTAGGGGAAGGACTAAGGCAACACAACCAATCACACACAATCAGCAGCAGGTAACAGAAATAACATACAAGTATCTAAACCACGAAACCACACACCCATGCTCCCATCGGGCTGTGGCATGGAGTAATCACTGCTAACTCTGATCTGAGACGTTCCATGCACTGCAAAACGCATATCACTATGGACAACTTGCCATCTTGGGCCACATGCTGCCACCAACACATAACACAGACTACACATATGGTATTTTGGGGTGTACAAGACCCAAAACAGGATTTTCCACATTCCCAGAAATACTTTCAAAAATCACTTTTGCAAATGCGACAGTGTCGTGCTATGCATTTGCGACACTTTTGTGTTTGGGACAGTATTTTGCAACATTATTTTGCATGCTTTTGCAAATGCGACACTGTCATGTGTTCCGTTTGTGACACTTTCGTGTTTACAACAGTATTTTGTGAAAGTATGCTCCTGATGACTGCACATCTTTGCCATCATCCTGCAAGCAAACGGTTGGGTCCTTTGGGCTGACATTTGCAGGGTGGCAAGCCCTGGTTGCACAGATGTGTATTTTCCCACTTTGGTGCTAAAATACTTAAGCATGACAAAGTTACACTTTTCCAAAATTGAGCAATTTCCCATAGACTAACACTGCAGCACCCATGATGCCTTTCGCCACCCATATGTCGAAAATGTAGTAAGGTACACAGTTTTTGCTACTGCCACCTTGTCTCACCTTTAGGTGAACTAACCTCGTGAAACAAGTTTGGAAACACTGCATGATACCTGAAGTTAGATTTCTTGCCTACTTGCTATGATAACACAGGTATACAGTTCCTGCTGGTTGTGTGTGATTGGTTGTGTTGCTTTGGTCCTTCCCCTATTGCATGTATGTGTATGTGTGGTGGTGATAGGGGTGGGGGAGAATGTGCAGTTAGGGTTTTCAACCCTGACACTGAATTTCCTAACTTTTGTTGCTGTGGAACAACCCTAACTGATGCACTAAACAAAGTTTTTTGCCATGAATATACATATATATATATATATATATATACACATATACAAAATTCATGGCAAAAACTCTGTTAATGCATTAGTTAGGTTGTCATTACAGTGATAAAATTTGGAATTTGATGTTAGGGGTTACATGCTACTCCCACCTCCAACCTCCACACACACAATAGGCATTGGGGTGTGCCTTGGAGTTATCAGGTCTAACTCTCACCCCATTCCATTTGTAAGGAGGCTGAGATTGTACAGTATGGGAGAATGGGGTGAGAGTTAGGCTAACTAACTTACCCTAAATGATGCATTAACAGAGATTTTTGCAATGAATTTCCCTTCTTTTTGAGAAAGTGTAATGTTAACCGTATGTGGTTGTGGGAGCACAGGGCCCAGAGTCATGCATGCATTTTGTAATTGTCTCTGATTTTCATGTAGTTCCCCTGTATACATAAGTGTACAGATATTTTAATGATATCACATCTCCATGTTCCCACTACTGCATAATGTAGGTCCCTGTGCTCCCATTATTGCATAATGGGACCCATACATAGGAAAGCAGGGCCTTTAAGTATAGAGACATAGCGCAGGCCTAGAGCCATTCCAGGTAACCATTGTGCTGCAAAATTTACAATATCTCAGTAACCATAGGAATTTTGGAAAAATTGCACTGCAGTTGTATTCATGACCCGCCCACCTTCACATGTGCTTAGTATGCTGTGCTTAGTGAAAAATCTGTGTCTTGAACCGTTTTTGAGATATAGGTGCTGAAAGGCACAGTAGCCGCCACAATGTTATCCTATGGGAAAATTCACAACTTTGGACTGCTGTAACTCTGGAACTGGTGTAAATGTTTTCACCAAACCAGCAAAAGGCATATCTATGGAGCAAGGGCTTGCCACCCTGCAAATTTCAGCCCAAAAATCTTAATCATTTTCTTCCTATGAAGTGGCAAAAAAACTGGGGTTTTGAGGCAGCGTACCTGTGGAACATTCGCATAGGTCCATGGACTTTTGCGATAGCACCATTGGTTTACATGGGAGAGCTTTTACGAAAGTCCCACCACTTTAGATGCGGGACTTTTGCAAAAGTACCTGCAGTACTTTTGTGAAAGTCTCCAATACTGTTGTGAAAGTTCCACAGCTGAGATGGTGGAAAATTAAAAAAAACTGATTTCTGGGCATCCTGGGGAAAACCTAATGCCAGGGTTGTGTTTCTAGGGCCCCGATTAGGTAAACCCAAGTTTTGTTGTTTACCTAGGGGCAGTATGTTTTGAACTACAATGTTTTTTCCCCCTCACTCACTGAAAATAAGATGGCGGCAGCATAAAAGTACCAAACCCATTTGCAGCAGTACAAAGTGGTTCTGCGACAGCAAAAAGTGCTTTCAAGGGCTATATGTATATTTTTCCCATAGGTTATTATAGGAAACTTTAAACTTTAATAACTTTTGAACAGATTAATATTTTTTCACCAAACCTTCAAAAGGCACTTCCCTGACCCAGTTCCCATATATCCTGAAAATTTCAAACCAGACAGACAAACCATTCAGGCTGTAGAGACGAGCAAAACATTTGCCAAAAAAGTGATGTTTTTCACTTTTGTGGCACTCCACAGCTCTAGAACTGTACATCCAATTGAAATGCAACTTGCCAGATCCAGAGATCTATGAGAGCAGACAGTGCATGCATAATTGCAGGTAAATTGGACAAATGGTTGCCAAGTTATTAAAGTGCAAAAGTTGAGGCTTTAATATTAAAGTGCCTACTCAACCCTAACTATACCTGTAGTACTGTGCAGGTAATATATATATATATATATATATATATATATTTATATATATATATATATATGGGTCTGTTCATGAAAAGAGGTTACCAAGGCTCCTATAACTTGTTTTTTGTGCTAATAAAAAAATGAAACCATTTTCTGTCAGCAGAATGGTACATTTAATATGTGCTAGCCTGCAGAGATAGTTAACATAATACCATTGTTGTAAAATATCCTTAAGTTAATTTTATTGCTATTATATAGCTTGATTTCTGCTGTTTTTTCACTCTCAAAGTGTGACATGGAAACCCTGCTCTTCTTGGTGTGCTACTGTGACAATACTGCACTTCACAGTAGGCAAACAATGTGTTGGGATCACTCTTGACACACTAAAATTTGAATCCCTTAATGTCTGTGTCCCTTTAACAATTCCTGTTTGCACAGTGCAGCTCTCTATTTACTATGATGGTCGTAACGCATGGTGTCTTACTCTGTTAGACCCATCACAGTAACCCCCAAACACAAGTGTGGTCCGTGTTGCCCTATCTTGCTGTTTCCTTGCACAAAACAAACTCCCATCTTGTGAAAGAAATTATTCTCGTCAGCAAGAAGCGCTGCACAGCCATGCAAAACATGACTTGACCCCACCTGACATGGTGTCCAAGAATCATGTCTGTTTGCACGCCAGTGTGGGGCCTATTGGCTTCTGTCGCTGTGTTTTTATGGAAGTCTCGATGGGGAGGTCGCTAGCATAATGCCCCCATACAAGTCGCAGTTTCGCGTGTTCGGTTGCTTCACGGTTGCCGAATCACCAAAGAAGCGTCGTGTGTGCTGGAATCCAGAACTGTTACGCTCATTGAAAGGTAAGCTGATTTACGCCCGTCACGGTGGTTAAACTGTTTTTGGGACTTTGGCAGTGTTAGGGTAAGAGGGGAATACCGAAATAAATGATTTGCTTCTCTCCTGCATGCTTAAGTTTAAGGCCACCTGGAGGTGTGTATGTTTGCCATCCTATTGTGTTGATCAGGAGGGAGAAAGTGTAATTTTTGAACATTTGGGGTGGGGGGCTGTATAGTGAGCAGCAATTCTGTGGGAGCAAATAAACTCAATTGCAATTCAGCTTTTGCCATGCTTTCCTTTTGTTGTTTGGAAAAAATGTGGTTATGGCTCCAGTGTTGGGAGCTCGGGGTGTGCTCGAAGCCTGTATAAAAAAAATTGATTTTGTTTGCTCGAATATTTGTGAGATTGCTTTGAATATAAGGACCATGCGGTGTCACTTCGGGGTTGGTGGTGGTGGGGTGGCTTATGTGCTGGTCTCATTCTGGCCGAACAGAAATGTTCCTGGAGTGTTGTTTCTTGGCCTGTGTGAGCATTCATGTTCGGCCATCTTGAGGACCATGCGGCTTGTGGGTCTCTTGGCCGGTTCTTTGATGCAGCAGGGCAGCTGTATGGTGCCCTGATATGACCGAACATGAATGCTCTCACTTGCTTGATGCCTGTAATGCAGTAAACCAAAAAAAAAAAATAAAAAAAGATGGTAATTGGCTGGTCTGGGGCCTGGTCCCCTGTGTTTCATGTGTGAGCATTCATGTTTGGCCATCTTGAGGACCATGCGGCTTGTGGGTCTCTTGGCTGGTTCTTTGATGCAGCAGGGCAGCTGTATGGTGCCCTGATATGACCGAACATGAATGCTCTGACTTGCTCGATGCCTGTAATGCAGTAAACAAAAAAAAATATAAAAAAGATGGTAATTGATTGCCTGGGGCCTGGTCCCTGTGTTTAGTGTGTGAGCATTCACGTCGATCATGTTAAGGACCATGTGTGTCACTTCTCAGGGGGGGGTTGGTGGTGGTGGGGTGGCTTTATGTGCTGGTCTCATTCTGGCCGAACAGGAATGCTCCGACTCCCTCGCTGCCCTCAATACTTTTGTTTGCTCGAGTATGTGTTGGTTTCAGTATTGCTGGGGTTCGTATGCTGGCCTGGAGTGTTGTTTCTTGGCCTGTGTGAGCATTCATGTTCGGCCATCTTGAGGACCATGCGCTTGTGGGTCTCTTGGCTGGTTCTTTGATGCAGCAGGGCAGCTGTATGGTGCCCTGATATGACCGAACATGAATGCTCTCACTTGCTCGATGCCTGTAATGCAGTAAACCAAAAAAAAAAAAAAAAAGATGGTAATTGGCTGGCCTGGGGCCTGGTCCCTGTGTTTCAGAGTGAGCATTCACGCTCGCCATGTTAAGGACCATGCGGTGTCATCTCGGGGTTGGTGGTGGTGGGGTGGCTTTATGTACTAGTCTCATTCTGGCCGAACAGGAATGCTCTGACTCCCTCGATGCCCTCAATGCTTTTGTTTGCTCGAGTATGTGTTGGTTTCAATATTGCTGGGGTTCTTATGCTGGCCTGGAGTGTTGTTTCTTGGCCTGTGTGAGCATTCATGTTCGGCCATCTTGAGGACCATGCGGCTTGTGTGTCTCTTGGCTGGTTCTTTGATGCAGCAGGGCAGCTGTATGGTGCCCTGATATGACCGAACATGAATGCTCTCACTTGCTCGATGCCTGTAATGCAGTAAACCAAAAAAAAAAGATGGTAATTGGCTGGCCTGGGGCCTGGTCCCCTGTGTTTCGTGTGTGAGCATTCACGCTCGCCATGTTAAGGACCATGCGGTGTCACTGGGGGTTGGTGGTGGTGGGTGGCTTTATGTGCTGGTCTCATTCTGGCCAACAGGAATGCTCTGACCCTCGATGCCCTCAATGCTTTTGTTTGCTCGAGTATATGTTGGTTTCAATATTGCTGGGGTTCTTATGCTGGCCTGAGTGTTGTTTCTGGCCTGTGTGAGCATTCATGTTCGGCCATCTTGAGGACCATGCGTGGCTTGTGGGTCTCTTTGGCTGGTTCTTTGATGCAGCAGGGCAGCTGTATGGTGCCCTGATATGACCGAACATGAATGCTCTCACTTGCTCGATGCCTGTAATGCAGCAAAAAAAAAAAAAAAGATGGTAATTGGCTGGCCTGGGGCCTGGTCCCTGTGTTTCGTATGTGAGCATTCACGTTCAGCCATGTTAAGAGACCATGCGGTGTGTCACTTCTCGGGGGGTTGTTGGTGGTGGGGTGGCTTTATGTGCTGGTCTCATTCTGGCCGAACAGGAATGCTCCGACTCCCTCGATGCCCTCAATGCTTTTGTTTGCTCAGTATGTGTTGGTTTCAATATTGCTGGGGTTCTTATGTGGATGCCGTGTGTTTTTTTTGTTTTCCTTCAAATTAAACTTCTTTGCCTTAAGCAATAAGGCATCACCTGGTGTTGGAATTAATATTGTTAATCACCCTAGGGTGTAATGTGGCACATGCCACATCAGAATGTCATATTGCCCTGACGAGGTGACTAACTGACTAATTTCTGGGATTGCCTTATTGTGATTTTATTCTAATTTTCAATGTTTTGCTCATTTAGATGGCGATAAGCTTTTAATGTATGTTGAGTCTTTTTCTTACGCTGCAACATACATTATTTTAACGCTTAAAATTTACATCCCAGAAGTATGGTGCATGTTGGGAGGTTATAGCAGTGCAGTGATGCACTGCTCACTTCATTAAAGCGATCAGTGCATCACCGCACCTTTAGAGATAATGAAGTCTCCCCTACGTGCGCCACACTTTCACGTTGAACATTTTTAAAAGATAATGTATGTTGCGGACTGAGAAAAAAGACTCAACACACATTAAAATCTTACCCAGAGGGTAAGTTTTGCAGGGGCAGGACATTGGATTTGGACAGCTTTCCTTTTTAAATTTCTTCCATCAACAGTTTAAGAATGCTGGTTCAAAGCATCATTCCATTCATTCAGTGGTGCTAAAGAAATAATCTGACAGCCCTCTTGCCTAACAACACACCCATGGCGTGCATTAATGCCTCAATACTCCCATGTTATGTCTTGGATTATTGGAATCCTAACAGCCAATCAGATTGCAGCATTTTCTAAAGCATTTTATAATATCCCATCTTTCACCGCGAATGGTCTGGAGTGTTCTGTGCGGCTCCCTTGATTGGAAGTATCATGCGGAGGTGCATGTTGGATCTTTTATCATCGAATGGTCTGGAGTGTTCTGTGCTGGCTCCTTTATTGGTAGTATCATGCGGAGTGTGCATGTGGCTCTTTCTTCGTCGAATGGTCTGGAGTGTTCTGTGTGGCCCTTTGATTGGAAGTATCATGCGGAGTGTGCATGTTGGCTCTTTCTTACCGTCGAATGGTCTGGAGTGTGCTGTGCGGCTCCCTTGTGTTCAGTGTTAGCATTTCCAGTGATTTACAGCATCCCATGTAGTGTGCCTATCCTTCACTATGCAGTGTGAAGTAATCGGAACAAATATTTTTTTGCTTAAAGATTGCTGGAGAAATGGAGAATGTGAGACAAAGACCGCAAGTATCTGCTGCAGTGCTTTTGCAAGATGTACCTGCAGGGAGCCTAACAGGTAGGGGGACAACCATGAATTCAAGAGAAGAAGAACAAAAAAAGATGGAAGAAAGAGCACGCTGGAGGGAAAGCAGAAGAAAAGACCGTGCCAATATGCCTGCACAGAAACGCAGAAGAATAAATGAAAAGAGGAGAGAGAAATACAAGGAAAAGAGAGAAAAAGAAGAAAAAAACAGCAGTGTAACTGTATCATTCACAACAACCAGCATTGCCTCTTTACCAACCCCAACACCCTTCACAACAACCAACATTGCCTCTTCACCAACCCCAAGATTTCCTGAGTCCTTAACAAATGGAAGCGTTTATGAAACCCCAGTGACTGACACACGATCAAACCAAGCCAACCGAAAAGCACTACAAAGAGCCCGCAGAGGACTTTCAAGGTCTCCAAGATGATTTGCCACCACTGTTTCTAAACTTATTTCATGCTGCTCCCCTGCAAAAAAAAAGGAGGCCCTATCCAAAGTGAACATGAGCATGCCGTGCCGCACAAACCTGCATGCCAAGCTGGTGGAGGCAATGAAAGACAAACTATCGGATTTAAAGCATAAAAACTCAAAGGCACAACGAGAATTGAAGCATGCCGTTACCAGTGCAATATTGGTACTGAAAAAGTACCGTATGCTCCATTGTGCAAGCCAGACACTTGGAATCAGCTGGAGGCAGATGATGAGGCATCACGCAGCCAAAGGGTGAAACCCATCAACAGGCACAAGTCAGCATTGTCTGAAGAATTGGTGCAGAAGGTAGAAAACTTCTTCGAGGCCTCATCCACGCCATTACCACATAAGAAGGCCGTTTCAAAACGAACAGGGATTGCAAAGGCTTTCCTTGACAAACCTCTTCATATTCTGTACAACGGTTCTGTGAGCAAAACCGGGGCAAAAATTGGACCAACCAAATTCCGTAGTCTCGGCCAAAAGCACATTAAACTGGCAAGGATCAAAATCTTGAGCAGTGCTTGTGTGAGTACTGCACAAATGCCATCCTAAAGTTACAATCATTAAACAGATTTGCAGATTTGCACAGAGTCCTACACTGCAAGATTGCCAGTATATACAGTGCTGTCAACATGATCCATGTGTCCAAGGTCTCCAGGTGAACAGTTCTTTGCAAAGAAATGCATTGAGAAGACCTGTGGAAACTGCAGTGCAGATGGCATAGAAAAACAGCAAAGGAACTGTTGGACAGACATGGCATGGAAGAACTGAAATGGTACCAATGGGACAGTATTACCATTACAACAAACACAGAAGGCAATGAGACAAAAAAGAACGAAAAGTACTGAAAAGAAAAAGCAGCACAGTATCAACATTTTTGAAGTACTGAAGGGCGACACATAACATTTTGGGACAGCACCTGCATATTGCATCCTGGCAACAAAGTCAGTTTAAGTCTCTAAAAACAAATGTGCCAGAAGGATGTGTGCTCATGGTAATTGACCTTTATGAAAACTACACTGTACTTTCCAGGATGAAATTCAATCTGCTCCATTGGCACCACGAACAGACCACTGTTCACCCCATAGTGACATTCTACAGATGTCCTACATGCCAAAGTATTATGAAAGAGTCCTTAGTGTTTATATCGGTGACCTGAAGCATGACCACCATGCTGTTGGGCACTGTCTTAGAACAGGCAATGCACATCTTCAGAGCATCCGCTCACTCAAGATTGAGAAAAGTGCACTTCACAGATGGCTGCGAAGCCAATACAAATCAAAGTGGGCATTCCAGGACATTTCAGAAGCACCCGCTAAATATGGATTTACAACTGAAAGAGCTTTCTTCGGTTCCAGACATGGGAAAGGACCATCAGATGGAGAGAGTGCTGTGATCAAGTCCGGTGCCAGTCTAGCAGTACAATCCCGTCGAGCAGTAATTGCCAATGCAAAACAGCTGTATGAGTTCTGCAAAAAGAACCTGCACAAAGAATCTACCACTGAAGACTGCAGGCATGATCTGCGCACATTCTTCTGGGTGGGGGAGAATGCCATAAAGAGGAGTGCAAGACAACAAATCATAGCAGTACCAGGGACACGCAAACTACATAGTGTATGCTCTGTTGGCTTCTGGTGTGATTGTCAGACGAGAGCATAGCTGCTTTTGCACTGCATGCTTGAGTGGCACAGGACACTGTGAAAACAGTAGCCGATAGAACCCGGAAGCCAACAAAACTTAAAAATATTGTGGACACAAATTATTCTGTGCGATGGACCAACAAATGTCATTCTGTCCACAAGATGGATACACCAGTCACTTATGATTCTGCACCACTGGCACCTTCTTCCTCCCAGGTCAGTCGGGATGGTAACATGCCAGATTTGATCAATGAACCTGAACGCTTACATCCTAAAGCTGCACAAACGCATGTTAATGTTGAAGTGCCAACTACTGTGACTACCGTAGCTTCAAGTAGCAAAACACCAACCAGCTCCTTGATGCAGCCAGTTCATCAGCACCATCAAGTACAGTGGTCTCTCGCCAAAAATTGGAGCACATAAAAATAAACCACTTTTATGCCATTTATTATTCAAGCAACTTTTTTATTGGAGAACTAACAATGATTGATGACAGGAGGCAGTTCCACTTCAGTTTCTTGAGGCATCGTGGGGATGGCATCTTCACATGGCCACGCTGAAAGGACTCTGATGCTGTAAGGAAGATGAGCCGTATTTTCCATGGACCTATTTTTTTTCCATCACCAGGCACAAACAATATCCAACAGGAACAGCTGCAAAACATAATGAAAAAATATGAAGAATTGCAAGACCGCTGGCAATAAAAGCGGTTCATAACCTTGCAATTCAATTAGGGACACTGACACTGAACATTTCCGTGATGGACTCTGCACACATAGAAACATAGAAACATAGAAACATAGAATTTGACGGCAGATAAGGACCGCTTGGCCCACCCAGTCTGCCCATTTCCCTACCTACTGGATAAGCTGCAGATCCTAGTTAACCAGCAGCCTACTTCTTCCTACCCCAACCCCCCAGAATTGCCTTATGACTATCCCATGCATGCTTGAATTACACCACTGATTTTGACTCCACAACCTCCTCGGGAAGGCCATTCCATGCATCCACAACCCTCTCTGTGAAAAAATACTTCCTTAAATTACCTCTGAGCCGCCCCCTCTATCTTCAAATTGTGCCCTCTTGTTCTTGCACACCTCTTTTTTTGAAAGATGCTACCCTCTTGGACTTGATTCCCTTGAGGTACTTGAAAGTTTCTATCATGTCCCCCCTCTCCCTCCTTTCCTCGAGGCTATACATATTAAGCTCCTTAAGTCTCTCTTCATATGTCTTCCAGTGCAGACCCTGCACCATTTTAGTGCCCTCCTCTGGACAGCTTCCATCCTGTCTATGTCTTTTGGAGATTGGGTCTCCAGAACTGCACACAGTACTCCAGATGGGGTCTCACCAGCTGTCTGTACAGAGGGATAATAACTTCCTGTTTTCTACTGGTGATGCCTCTCCCTATGCATCCCAGTATCCCCCCAGCCCTCCTTGCTGCCTTCTCACATTGCTTGCCCACCTTTAGGTCATCTGATATGACTACCCCAGGTCCCTTTCCATTTTTGTTGTTGTTAGTATCTCACCCCCATTGTGTACTCTTCCCCTGGGTTTTGTTTCCCAGGTGCATTACCTTGCACTTCTTAGCATTGAATCTAAGCTGCCATACATTTGACCATTCCTCTAACCTTGCAAGTCCTTCTCATCCTTTCCACCCACCCTGTGCATCAACTCTGTTGCAGATCTTAGTGTCATCTGCAAAGAGACATACTTTCCTTCCAGTCCTTCTGCAATGTCGCTTATAAAGACATTGAAGAGGACTAGTCCTAATCTGAACCCTGCGGTACCCTAGTAACCCTCCTTTCTTCTGAGTGGACTCCATTTACTATTACTCTCTGTGTCTATTCTCCAGCCAATTCTTTACCCAGGCTGTCATCTTGGGACCCTCCCAGGCTGGCTAACTTATATATTAATCTTTGTGGGACTGTGTCAAATCCCTTGCTAAATTCTAGGTAGGCCATGTCCACAGCCCCTCTCTGATCTACTACTTTGGTCACCAGTCAAAGAAATCTGTCAGATTAGTCTGGCATGACCTTCCGCTGTGAATCCATGCTGCCTAGGGTCCTGTGCCCTTCTGGCCTCTAGATACGGACAATTCTTTCCTTTAGAAATGATTCCATCATTTTCCCTATCACTGAGGTTAAACTAACAGGTCTATAGTTTCCTGCTTCTGCCTTGCTCCCACTTTTGTGAAGGAGAATCACATCTGCCCTCCTCCAGTCCTCGGTACCACCCATCCTCCCATGATTTGTTAAAGAGGGTAGTCAGTGGTGTCACTAGTTCTACCCTTAGTTCTTTTAGAATTCTGGGATGAATCCATCAGGCCCCATTGCTTTGTCCACCTTCAGTTTAAGAGTTCTTTCAGAACCCTTTCTTCTGTAAATGGGCTGGTATCAACTTCTGTATCCAGGGTGTTACTACTGTTTGTTTTATGTACCTCCCCTCTTCCTTTGTAAATACTGAGCAAAAATATTTGTTTAGTATCTCTGCCTTTCACATTCTCCCTCGCCCACCCTCCTCCCTTTATTAAGCCTCACTATCCCTCCTTGGTCTTCCTTTGCTCCCTGATGTACCTATAAAAGGTTTTATTCCCTTCTTAACTGAGTTGGCTATCTTTTCCTCAGTTTGGGCCTTTGCTGTTCTGACTGCCTTCCCAGCCTCCTTTGCTTTAACTGATACAGTTCTCTGTCCTGCTCCTGCTGCGATTCCTTGTACTTCCTGAATGCTTTCTTTTCTCTTGAACCTTCACTGCCACTTCCTTTGAGAACCATAGTGGTTTCTTACATCGTCTTGTTTTGTTTATTTGCTTCACACAAAGGCTCGTTACCTCTGTGATGGCAGTTTTTATTATTCCCCATTGTTCTTCCACCCCTCCTTCCCGCCCATTTGCTAGTGCATTCCTTAGGCACTCACCCATTTTGGAAACACGATGCAATTGTTTGTAAATGGCTTATTTGTGGTGCTTGCAACTTACAAAATTCTACAGCTTACAAAACTGTGTGTTATAGTGTGTTCTTTGCGTGGCTTTTGCCACCTGAATAAGGGACACAATAGTTGCTAATGGTGAAATAATGGACATCAAAGCAGGGACCCTTGAGAGGTATGCAGTGGTGTGTCTGTTACACTCATTGCAATGGAACTGCACAGTGCTTTCTGCACATGAAGTGGACAGTGAACTTGTATGTGGCCCACAAAAACAATCTCACTATTGCTGGGAATTGTTGTGCATAATAAAAGATATTCTCACTCCAATGCTGATTTGCACAGTTGTAGAATTGCACAGTTTAAAATAGCATAATTATAACAAGCATGTTATCACTGTTTAATGTTACATAATGTCTTTTACTACTTTCAGTCTATAAATAAAGGTGCTTTTTCCTGCATCAACAATTGTGTGGTGCCCTTTATTACACTCGCTGGGATGTGTGGTGTCTTGTTACACCCACCATGGTGTGTCTTGTTACACACACCATGGTGTCTTGTTACACCCACCACAGTGTGTGGTTTCTTGTTACACCCACCATGGTGTGTCTTGTTACGCACACCATGGTGTCTTGTTACATCCACCACAGTGTGTGGCGTCTTGTTACACTCACCACGGTGTGTCTTGTTACACCCACCATGGTGTGTGGTGTCTTGTTACACCCACCACGGTGTGTCTTGTTACACCCACCACGGTGTGTGGTGTCTTATTACACCCACCATGGTGTGTCTTGTTACACCCATCACATCAGACCTTATTTTTCTTGGGAAGCTTAACATTTTTTATCTTGCAACATACTGTTTTTCTCACATGTGGGTCACAGTATCTTAACCTGTATTACAAAATTAATTTATGGTTGATTTTAAAATTTGACTTCCATGTCACACTTTGGTAACCCCTTTTTATGAACAGACCCATAACTAAAAATCCTGTATAGCTACAGAAATAACAGAATTTGAATCAGTATTTAAAAAGCAACATCTGGTGTGAAAAATGCCTTCTAGATTCAGTGCAGTTCTCCTTTAAGACAAGAACACATGAACTGCATAGGTCAGCAACAGCACTAACTAATACAGTATAACTACAGTAGGCTTTAACAGTAAAACATCATAAGATTCCAGGATGCCTTACATGAACTGGGTCATGATGACCTTAGCACTGGAGTCAAACAGGTTTTCACACAAGACTGAAGTACTTTCATTTACATGTAACTCCCCTACAAATTGGGGTTTACTATAATGTCTTCCTGGGCTACTATATGCCCGCTGTCAGGCTGGTGTCCTGTCTGCAATAGCTCTGTTTGTGTGAGAGTGCTCTAGCGAATCTCCGCACCTGTCTCTTTAAGATAGTGCCTAGTCTGTGTTTGGAAATCAGTCTGGAATGGGTCTGAGTAATTAAGGTTTGTGACCAGCCAGACCGTCTGTTATATGGCCTCATTCTGCAGTCGCTATATGCACAGAGGAGCCCTGTTAGGAAGTGTGGTTATTTACTGTTTATCTGTTAGAGTAATAATGAAAAAGGAGTTTATGTGACCTGCCTTCAATTGCAGCTTGAGCTTTTGAATAGGAGCCACCATTTTGGCTCTTTACTTCCAGTGTTGGACCAATTGAACCTCTGGGAACCTAAAATGGAGACGGCCCACAGAGGTCTTGTGGGATGAAAATTCTGTAGTTTTTGTAGTCTTAAGTGTTTGGACCTAAAGGGGGAGCCCTTTCTGTGACAGACAGTTCTCTAAGTCAACCGAACCTTATGGATTACAGGGAAAACCCCAGAACTGCCTGAAGCAGTGGTCAGTCGTGAGCTGGAGGTAGAAGAGTGAACAGCGTGCGCTATCCAGCAGCTGCTACTGGTAGGAACATTGGAGAATTGGCAAGAAGGCTCGGCTGGCCTGCTTGCTACGCTCACCTACCTTTGACCTGCCAGTGCAGCAATCAGATTTTTCCATTTGAAGGTAAACGTTGGCAGTGGCAGGAAGAATAGACTTGCTGTGGCGACTGAGGTTTTCGACCGAAGACTTGCTCCAGAAGTGATCGGCCTGCCTAAGAGAGAAAATAGCATTGGAGAAGAAGGTTTGCACAGTGAAGCTGTAATTAGCAACCAGACTGAATCCGAACTGTGGCTTAGAGAACTTGCTGAGATAAGTGTTCTGAATGTGTTTTGTGGGTCACGATTTGGTTCCCCATGGTGAATCCTGTTACGCTTGCAAGAGACTTTTATAGCAACAGATCACAAACTCTTGCAGAACTATAAATTCTGCTTGGGCTTCACCATCTCGGCCTGAGCAGCTGCCCACAGTCCCTAGATCATCTCGACGAAAGACCTGCTTGGGGATTTGGCCCCCTGCTCAGCACCATAAAACAGGTAGCAACCACCAGGAGGTGAGTCATGTAGGCCCTGCTTCCCAGTGCCTGCCAAATCAACACCATGAGGTCTTTATCCCATCTCACCTGTCCTACACCTTGGTCTGGATAGCGTGAGTACAAATCAGGGTAGCTCCCTGCAACAACAGTTGCAAATCATTATGTGTCATCTGATTGTTTTGTTCTAGGTTACTGAAAATGGACTGAGCCATCCGGTTCTGGATTACAATTATTTGGGTTGTGAACATGCTAACTGTTTTTCTTCCGAAGGGCCCCAAGAACAGCTGCAATGCTCGCCATCCCAGGCAACATTTCAGGCTAGCCTGCATAACACACTGGGTACACAGGTTTGTGGGACAGTTAAGAAAGGGGACTTACAGTGCATGCTGAGTACACCTAGATTGAATCAAAGGGCCCGATTCCAAGTCGTGTTATGCATGGTGCAAGGTAATTTATACCAAAGCTTATTACGCAAATTGCACCTTGCGCCATGCATTGCACAAGTTGCAGGTACAGGATGCGACTTGCGCCATGTCATATGTGGGTTGCACCAAAGGTGGGCTACGCCACCCACTATGCCTGCAACACGCTGAGGCTTGGTGCAAGGGTGGGTTATGGCAGCACCTGTGCCCTAGTCTGAAAGGGTGGCTGCCATAACCCAGTTCTGCTATTCCAGGACCAACAATGGCACTGCAGGTTAGACCAGCATGGAGGTGGTCTAAGGGGCATCCATCCTGGCAAAACGATGGATGCCCCTCCACAGTGCCATGGAAAGCACATTGACGTGCCCCACGTACCCCCCAACACATCAATGCCCCCCCGATTTTGGGGTGCCACCCAGGTCAGTATGGTGCCATGCCCCCGCTTGCCCCACTGCCACCCTGCCTACCCTCCAAGGCACCCAGGGAATTGCAGGCATGTTACGGGGTGGGGGCTCGCGGGGAGCTGTTGCTGCAGTCTGCGACTTGTGGCACCCTGGTCTGTGTGCACCATTCCCATGGCGCAAGCCTGCGGCTGCTGCAAGTCACAAGTCATAGGTGTGGGGGACCCTGCCTGTCCTGCAATAGGGCGCAGGGTCCCTGGTATAGCAGCGCATGGTGCAACTCACATACGGCCACGAGTTGTGCCATGCATTCTGGAATTGGGCACAAAGTGTCAATTGTTCTATCAGATTCACGCCCTTCCCTTGTTCATTCCCCCTGAATAAATCAGATTACTTTGTTTCATGTTTAACCTGGCTAGTGTGCATATTATTAGTTGAGGTACAGTGGGAATATTGTACTGTTGCATATCTGATCTTATTTTACAGGGGGTCTCCATGGCAGATGCAGCTGATCCAGCCCTGTTGTT
Source organism: Neoceratodus forsteri (assembly GCA_016271365.2). Lineage (NCBI taxonomy): Eukaryota > Metazoa > Chordata > Ceratodontiformes > Ceratodontidae > Neoceratodus > Neoceratodus forsteri. The sequence continues at coordinate 3,165,706 of JADMNL010000023.1, read as the reverse complement.
GAGTACAAGGGGTATACATATTATTATTGTTATTAAGTGAATGTGACTGTCCTATGGTATTACTGTTCAGGCCACTAGAAGAGTTGGTGGGTGGCTATACCAAAGCAATTAAGCTACCCCAATATCATTCCTCTGGGTGGAGGCACCTGTTCTCAGAACTCAGACCCCTCAACCTGTGCATAGTCTCACAGGCAGGGGTAGTAGCCCATAGGATAGTCACCTAGGGGTTACATCTTGGAGGCACCACTGGAGTTTGTGCCCTCTAGTGGCCAAAAGTTGAAACTGCAGCCAAGTACAACATTGAGGCAGGAATTGCAATGGAGGCGCTTGCTGTGCCTAAATGGAAGATTTATCCCCCACAAGCTGGTTGTGCACCGCATGATGGGGTGGAGTGAAGCCAAAGGGGTAGATCGCCACCATGCCATGTTACTACTTGATATCCCTGTGGAGACCACTAATGAAACCATTGAAGAAACAGTGGGGAAGATTAAATGTGTAGGAAAGGTTGAAGTATGGGGGCTGGATTCAGATCTATCTGATGAAACCTTGGTGTCTGTCCTGTCTTGTAGCTTTCCCATAGACCCCAAACTGGTACCCACTGTTATCACGCCAGAAGGATCTCGGAAGGGGTGGAGAGTCATTCACTTGCATAGTGACTCGTCTTCCCCGGGGGTCCCCGAGGATTGAGGGGTTTAAAGATAAACTGATGAGACTTCTAGCAGCAGAAGGGCAGTCAGCTAAAGAGTTGCTGAAGGTGTTGAAGGATTCAGGAGAGACCTCCCTCTTGCAATCTTCTCTGGCCTCTTGTCTACTCCCAGGGCATCCCCTATTGTGACATCCCCCATTGTGACACCTTCTGTACACCTGGACTCTTATTGCAGGTTCAGATTGTTCTCAGGTGCAGTTCCTGTACCTGTGGGGGAGGATGACTTAGAAACATGGATGGACTATGCTACCCCGTTGGTTCAGGAATGGCAGTGTTCTGAGGGGGAGAAGAGAAAAGAGACTTATGGAAAGCTTGAGGGGCCCTGCACTGGAAGCTATCCGATTCCTTCAATCCACAGACCCAGAGGCCACCACAGCTCAGTACCTCTCTGCTGTAGAAGGGGTGTTCGGCAGCACCGAGTCTGGGGAGGACTAATGTGGAAGTTCAAGTCTGCTAAACAATAGAAGAATGAGAAGTTGTCTGCTTTTATCACTTGGATTGAATGGGCCCTGCAGAGAGCCCATAGAAAAGGGGGTGTCCCAGCCAATGAACTGAATCACATCCGGCTGGAGCACATCCTGAAATCTGTACATTACTCTAGTGTGCTAAAACTGAAGTTTCAAGACAGAAAAGCTAACCCTCCCGAATACTGCTGGTTGATGAAGGAGATTTGAGAGGCTGAGAATGATGAAGATGGGTGGATACCCTATGCCTGCACTGTACGCACCCACCCAGCCCCAGACCAACCAGAAGAGACAGAGGAAGCTCTTGAGATGAATCAGGTCTGGGAGCTGCTGAAGGAACTGAAAGAGATGAGAGCTAGTCAACAAGCCGCAGCTCAAGCAACCCGAAATTCTAACTCTTGCCCGCCTAAGACTGAGACTAGAGGTGAGGTTTCACCCATGGGTGTGAGGAACAATGCTATCGCCCCTGAACCTAGAGCTGAATCCAGGCTGGTGGAAGAAATTAGGGAACTGCGAGCTTTAGTGAGGCATCTCATACACGCCACTTGAGCTTCTACACCCTGGTGGAATGGCGGATACAGGGACTCTGAGCCAAAATCAAAAGAGGACAGTAGAACTCCCTCCTCCAACCGGCATGCAGTTCAGGAAGAACCCAACCACTCCAGTGATCCTAGGGAACATGTATTCTGCTACAGGTGTGGAGAAGACAGGCATACCCAGCAAAGTTGTAATTCTGAAAACCTGCGGAAAGTCACTGCTAGACTGCTTAATCTGGTTTGACAGAGCAACATAAAACCTCAGTCGAGACCACCGCAAAACTGTTTCTCTTCTAAAGCTGCTGTGGGCCAGTCTGCCAAACAGACATCCCCGGATTGGTCTGAGATGGTGGGTCCCTCTATGGAGACTACAGTAACAGTTAATGGCATTTTCACTCTAGCTGTGCTGGACAGTGGCTTGCAGGTCACCATTCTATTCCAAGATTGGTAGGACCAGCACTAATTTGACCTCTTACTCCTACCCCTCGAAGGACTGCACGTATGGGTACTGAGTGAGAAATCTTATCCTTACCGGGGGCATGTACTAATTTGGTTGTCTTTTCCTACTGCTGTGGCTGGCATAGATGAACAAGTGGAGGCCCTGGCCCTGGTATGCCTGCCGACTGGACTGTATGATGGTGTCCCTTTGCTGATTGGTACCAACTCCCATATGTTTGGCTGGTTAGCCCAGCTCTGTTAGGAGAAACAAGCAAAATGAACTGGAAAGGCCCTGCACATTCCAGCCTTAATACATCGGGCCTATGACTTACAGATGTGAACCTCAGAAGTTGAGAGAGATGAACCCATGGGAGTAGTATGGAAAAAAGACCCAGACTTACTGGTATTACCTCCAAATACTCAGTGTATCATTAGTGGTGAAGTGCACCTGAAAAAAAAGATGTCAAAACCAAAATCCTTGTGTTGGATGCCCCAGAAGAGGGGAAACTGCCTGAGGGATTATTGGTCAAGCCTAGCATTCTACCTGCCTGGGCCCATGCCTATGCTAGGCGGGTAGTGGTGCAAGTTCTGAACTTGTTAAATAGAGAAGTTCAGGTGACTTGAGGTGCACCCTAGCCACTGTATATTGTGCGGATACTGCTGTGCTGCCCAGCAAGAAGTGCCCTGGAGAGCGATGAGGTGACCCCTGACCTGTTTGACTTTGGAGAGTCACCCCTTCCCACACAATGGAAGGCTAAGATTAGCCAGAAGTTGGCTCAGAGAAGCCAAGTGTTCTCATTGAAAGAATGGGATGTAGGTTGTGTCATGGGACCTGAACACTACATTAGACATCATGATGAGAGGACGTTCAGAGAGAGGTCCCTGTCATCTTGCACCTACTGACATTAACGATGTACGGTGCAATCTTCAGCAAATGCTGGCAGCTGGAATCATCCAAGAGTCTCGAAGCCCATATGCCTCCTCGATTACGGTGGTTCGTAAGAAAAATGGATCGGTGAGGATGTGTGTGGAATACCGGGCGTTAAATTGAAGAACTGTGCTGGACCATTTCACCATGCCCTATATCCAGGATGCCCTTGATGGCTTCAGTGGAAGCCAGTGGTTCTCTGCACCTGACCTTCTAAGTGGGTATTATCAGATCCTGATGGCACTGGAAGACAGAGAGAAAACAGCCTTCATTTGTCCCTTGGGTTTCTATGAGTTTCTACGCATGCCCCAAGGTATTTCAGGGGTGCCCGCCACTTTCCAGCGGTTGATGGAGTGAGCTGTGGGGGACATGAACTTACTGGAATGCCTAGTCTATGTGGAAGTCATCATTGTGTTTGGCCGGACCCTTGAGGAACATGAAGCTCGCCTGTTTAAGGTTCTTGACCGATTAGAAGATTTTGGACTCAAGTTGTCAATAGACAAGTGTTAATTCTTCCAAAAATTGGTGAAATATGTTGGTCATATAGTGTCAGCCAATGGGATTCAGACGGACCCAAGTAAAGTGGAGTCTTTGACCACCTGGTCTCAAGCTAATAATCTTAAGGAGCTGCAATGAGCATCCTTCCCTAAAACAGCTGACTGCCTAGTAGACTACTTAGATCCTCCTGACACTTGTGTTCCTGTGGCCTACTGTCACCTAACAGCCTTGGATCTCATTACAGTGCCTCAACTCACCCCTGATAATAAACAGTGGGCTCATGCTCAAGACACTATGATCAAACCTGTGCTGGATGCTATTCATGCTGGAAAAGGTGTGTCCAAACTTCATTCTTCCGATCCACAATCTGCCTTGCTGTTCGGGGAACGGTCCAAACTGAAGTTGCATAATCAATTACTTTATAGAGAGACCACAGATCGACAAGGCAGATCATTAAACAGTGATTAGTGTTACCTACAGCTTTCAAATGAGTGGTGCTACGTGCCCTTCATGACCAAATGGGGTATCTACGTTGTGATCGAATTACTGACTTAGCCCGGGCACTCTTCTACTGGCCGAAGATGGTGGCTGACACAGAAACTCAGATTAGAACTTGCAGTTGGTGTCTGCAGAGGAAAGCTCAGCCTCAAAGGGCTGCCCCCTTAGTCAATATCTCCACTAGTGCACCCATGGAGCTGGTGTGCATTGACTTCTTGTGTCTCTAACCAGATCAAAAGAACATTGGCAATGTGCTAGTTGTTACAGATCACTTTACTTGTTATGCCCAGGCATCTCCAATGAAGGACCAGAAAGCATCAACAGTGGCAAAGGTTCTGATTGAAAAATTATTTGTCCATTATGGTGCCCCTAAGAGAATTCACTCTGATCAAGGGAGAGACTTTGAAAGCCACCTGATCAAGGAAATGCTCTCTCTATGGGGAGTGTGAAAGTCCAGAACTACCTCCTATCACCCCCAGGGGGATCCACAGCCCGAAAGGTATAACCAAACTTTACTATATATGCTGGACACCCTTCATCCTTGGGACAAGTCCAAATGAAGCCAGAAAATAAGCACTTTGGTATATGCATACAACTGCACCAAAAGTGTTGCCACGGGGTTCTCTCCCTACCACCTAATATTTGGCAGAGAAGCCCGGTTGCCAGTAGACGTCTGTTTCAGAGTGTCCCCTGATGGAGTCAGAGCTGAAAATCACCTTCAGTATGTTCAAAAGTTAAAGGCCCAGTTAAACCATGTCTATCAACTACCAGATACTTCCACAGGTATCTGTTGTAAATGGGGATTTTCCCCAATCAGATTAACCTGTATAAAAATAAATTTTAAACAAACAAACATACCACGGCAGAGAAGCAGAACTTAGACAATAAAGAAAGGCACGACAAGCATGCCAAGGCCCAAGAACTGCAACCTGGAGACAGAATTTTGTTATGGAATTTGGGACTGCACGGAAAGCATAAAATTGCCGATAGGTGGCATCGCACCCCTTATATTGTTGTCAGCAAGCTGTAGGATCTGCCAGTCTATAAAGTGCATCCAGAAAGTGACCCACAAGCTGTCAAGACAATGCACAGGAATCATTTGCTGCCAGTTGGTCAAATCGTCATCGATGCTGCACCCCAAGACACTGCCCCTTCTGGGCCTGTAACCAGAACTGCAGCTAAAAAGAAACAGTTAACCCCCTCTCCAGTTGTCAAGAATCCAATGCCTCCCCCCAGGCAGGTCCAACATGACAATGATTGCCAACCTGAATCTGATAACAGTGAGTGTGAAATTCCCTACTACCCATCTTATGAACTGAGTCAGCTGTTTCAAGGAAACCCCATGTACAATTTTGGAGATGAAGCTGGACCTTCAGGACTGTCTAACCCTCCGGCCTTCTCCACAGCCCCAGTGCCCCCTGAGAGTGAGGTGCAAAGTGTGACTTCTGACATAGCTGATCCTTTGTGCCTGGTGGAGCCAGCTGAACTGCAAGAAAGAGAACCAAAGACAGAAAGCACCACTGGTGACATACCAATAAATACAGAACTGTTTGGAAACAATGCATCTGGCAATGTTATGCAAAATGATGTTGAGAGTCTTAGTCAAGTGTTGCAAGACTGAAATTCCATGGAACTTCCTCTTAATGATGAACCTGGAATTTCTTCAGAGCCAAGCATGGACAGTAATGTTGCTGAAGAGCAGAGTCAGGAGCTGAAAGTGCTCCCAACACAGAACAGACAAGCAGTGCAGAGGTAACCTTTTATACTGAAGCAGATTTGCTGACAATTAATGAGTCAGGACTGTTGACTGCAACTGTTGAAAAAACTGAACCTGTCTGTGTCTGGTCCTCCCCAAAAGTCAGGAAGAGCCACCAAACCAGTGATACGCCTCAGTTATGACTCCCCAGGAAGACTGGTGGATCTTCCGTTGCATGTAGTTCACAAGGGGGTGTATATTTCTGAAAGATCTCTTCCTAAACTGAGCTATTCTGCTACTTCTAAACTAATACTTGAATCCCCAATTCAGTGTACCAATGCCCTTGCCCCATGCAGCCCTAGTGTATCTGATAGGAACAGGCCCCAAGCCATGTGGGTTAAAGTACAGGAGGTGATACAAACCAGAATGATGACAGTAATGTGGTTAACTGTTTGAAACTGTTTTGAATATGCTGACATGTTTATGAAAATGTATTCTTGTAAGACATGTTATTGCACATGGAAAAAGTATAGTAATGCTTAGAACCAGTTTATTTTACTGATGCATCAGCTTTAGTTTGTGGTATACCAAATGAAACATGAATGTAATTTCGTAAAGTGTTTTTATAGAAGCTTATAGTACGTGTAGACTTGACATGGATGCCAAGTTTTTCCAGACAGGGAAGAGTGTAACCCCCCTACAAACTGGGGTTTACTATAATGTCTTCCTGGGCTCCTAAATGCCCACTGTCAGGCTGGTGTCCTGTCTGCAGTAATAATATTTGTCTGCGTGAGAGTGCTCTAGCGAGTCTCCGTGCCCGTCTCTTTAAGAGAGCACCTATTCTGTGTTAGGAAATCAGTCTAGGCTGGGTCCAAGTAATTAAAGCTTATGACTAGTCAGACCATCTGTTATATGGCCCCATTCTGCATTCACTATATGTGCAGAGGGAGCCCTGTTAGGAAGTGTGGTTATTTACTGTTTATCTGTTAGAGTAATAATGAAAAAGGAGTTTGTCTAACCTGCTTTCAGTTGCAGCTTGAGCTTCTGAATAGGAGCCACCATTTTGGCTCTTTACTTTCAGTGTTGGACCAATTGAACCTCTGGGGACCTAAAATGGAGACGGTCCCCAGAGGTCTTGTGGGATGAAAATTCTGTAGTTTTTGTAGTCTTAAGTGTTTGGACCTGAAGGGGGAGCCCTTTCTGTGACAGACATTTCCGTAAGCCACCTGAACCTTGTGAATTACAGGGAAAACCCCAGAATTGCCTGATGCAGTCGTCATTCGGGAGTAGGAGGTAGAACAGTGAACAGCTCGAGCTGTTGAGCAGCTGCTCCTGGTACGAGTATTGGAGAACTGGTGGGAAGGCTCCGCTGGCCTGCTTGCCACGCTCTCCTGCCTCTGAGCTGCCAGTGCAGTAATCGGATTTTTCCATTTGACAGTGTACGTTGGCAGTGGAAGGAAGAATAGACTTGCTGTGGCGACGAGGTTTTGGACCGAAGACTTGCTCCAGAAGCAATTGGCCTGCCTGAGAGAGAAAATAGCCTCGGAGAAGAAGGTTTGCACAGTGTAGCTGTAATTAGCAACCAGACTGAATCCGAACTGTGGCTTAGAGAACTTGCTGAGATAAGTGTGCTGAATGTGTTTCGTGGGTCGCGATTTGGTTCCCCACAGCGAATCCTGTTACACTCACTGAAGGCTTTTCCAGCAACAGATCACAAACTCTTACAGAACTATAAATCTTGCTTCAGCCTTGCCATCTTGGCCTGAGCCGCTGCCTCCAGTCCCTAGATCATCCTGACGAAAGAGCCACTTGGGGATTCAGCCCACTGCTCAACACCATTGAACAGGTAGTGACCACCAGGAGGTGAGTCATGTAGGCCCTGCTGCCCTGTGCCTGCCAAATCAATGCCATAAGGTCTTCATCTCACCTGTCCTACACCTTGGTCTGGGTAGCATGAGTACAAATCAGGGCAGCTCCCTGCAACAACAGCTGCAAATCACTGTGTGTCATCTGGTTGTTTTGTTCTGGGTTATTGAAAATGGACTGACCTATCTGGCTTGGGATTACAATATTTGGGTTGTGCATATGCTAACTGTTTTCCTTCCTAAAGGCCCCAACAACAGCTGCAACATTGACCACCCCAGGTACACAGGTTTGCTGGGATTGTTAGGAAAGGGGACTTACAGTGCATGCTGAGTACACCTAGATTGAATCAAAGTGTCAATCTTTCTATCAGATTCATGCCCCTCCCTTGTTCATTCCCCCTGAATAAATCAGATTACCTTGTTTCACATTTAACTTAGCTAGTGTGCATATTATTAGTTGGGATACAGTGGGAATATTGTGCCATTGCATAGCTGATCTTATTTTACAGGGGGTCTCCAGGGCAGATGCAGCTGATCCAGCCCTGTCGGTAAATGCAAGGGGCATGAACATCATATTATTACTGTTAATTAGTGAATGTGACTGTCCTATGGTATTACTGTTCAGGCCACTAGAAGAGTTGGTGGGTGGTTATAGTGTCCCGGAGGGCTATACCAAAGCAGTTAAGCTACCCCAATACCATTCCTTTGGGTGGAGGCACCCGTTCACAGAATTCAGGCCCCTCAACCTGTGCATAGTCTCACAGGCAGGGATAGTAGCCCATAGGATAGTGCCACCTAGGGGTTGCATACGTTTTAATCCTGATAACATTAGAAGGGTGCAAGAGAGGGAATCATTGTTCATGCCTACAAACTACACAGGTATACCGAAAATAGGCTGAGGGGACTTTCCCTTTAAGGGAGCCAAGGAGCTGCTCGGTAGGAAAGGAGGGAGGGTAGCAATGGGGAGGGGAGGAATGAAAGGGGGCCAAAAGGTACCAGAACACTTCACGGTGGAGTCAGGGAGCAGGAAAGAGACAGCACCCAGAATGCCAGGGGAGTGGTGAATGAAGGGGGGGAGAAGGGGGTAACAGGAGGGGTGGAGGGAGAGGGGGAGGGAGGGGGAAGTGGATGGGGCAGGAAGGAGATGGAAAAGAGGAGGGGGAGGGGTGAAAGGGTAGGGTGCAGGATGGTGGATGGGCCTAGTAATGTGGTAGTAACACAAGGGGTGCTATGAGGAGTGATGGCCTGACCCAGACAGATAGGCTAGCAGAAGCATAGGCTTGAGCCAGATAGGGCCGCTAAAAGGAGCATAGGCCTGACCCAAATAGGGAGTCTAGTAGAAGCTGGGGTGGCAAGGGGGTCTACTGAGACCGGCACAGTTGGAGGTGTAAACACAAGTAGGTGCCTAGCAGGTGGGAACTATGTAACAATAAAGTAGCATCATCAATAACAGAATGGTAAGAACGCCTAATATGAATAAGGTGAACTGGGAGGCCTAATGCAAAAAGCTAAGCAATTGGACTAGCTCCCATCTACCACACTAGACAGCAAAACACTATAAGGCAGTACAGTAAAAATATACTGGTTGCGCATTTGGCAGGTCAGTAAAACTTGCAGGTTGCAAATAATTTTTTTTGGTAACTCATGTATTAAGTATGTCAGTCTAGAAATGCAGGTTGCAGGGTAGGATTCATCCTGGGACTCATACTATTCTCCATATTTTTGAATTACCACGCTACTGCCTCTCCCTCTCCCTCTCCCTCTGTGTCCATCCACATGGACGCAGATGACACTGTGCTGTTTGGGCAGAGTCATCTGTTGTTTTGGTGGCTTCTTTGGTGACATCCCTAGAAGATTCCCATCCCTGCTGTGCTAGTCACGCTGGGCCACTCGTAAGGGAACACTAGAACAGCAGAGCAGATAATGGGGCCTTATTTAAAGGGCTCCTGCCCATAAGCATTTATTAGTGCCCTTTATGGTGTTTGCATGACTTCATACTGTAGTCTCAGCCAGGGGTGGCAATCAGAGAGTGTCTCTGATTGTCGTGAGCACCATTCACATTCTTCTTTGGAAGCAAGTGGCTGCCTTTGATGTGCAGCGGGGGCCGAAGAAAACAGAATAGCATGGAGTGGTGTAGAAATCCCAGGGCTCCTCCTCTGCTGTTCCCGTACTTGTCCATGCTGCTGCAGTCCTAGTACTCAGGGACATGAGGGTAGCATTGCTGGTGATGGGCTGTGGTGCTGTTCTCCACAGAGCCAAAGGTAAGTTCTCACCATGGGGATGGGGGTAACATATTGATAAACTAGTGTAAGACCCCCATAATGGGCTTACCTTATGGGAGCTCTTGCTCCATGGCTCCCCTTCATTTTAGAGTCGGACAGTGGCTTTGTGGGGATTTGGACCACGTGGTCCATGGGAGGTCTTTGCGGCTTCGACCACCCTGTTGTGGTTCCTGCCTTTGGCTTGGGGAGGATCAGCTGCCACCTGGTTGTCTTTGTGTCTCCAGGTGCATTTTGGGTGGTGTTCAATCGCGGAGGGTTGCTGTGGCAAAAGGACCGCGGTTTGTAAATAGTGATGGCAGTCCACGCTTCTGGCCATGCACGGCCGCTGGCAAACAGCAAAGTTTAATGGAGCAGCTGCTCCAGTCCTGGGTCCGGTCGTTGCTGGGGTCCGCCGGGCCTGGGACTCTCATGGGAAGGGAGGAATAGAATAAAATATTAAAATAGATAATTGTAAATAATTTTAGTGGTCTGCGCTTCTGGGCATGTGTGGCCACCAGAGGTTCAAGATTTAAAGGAGCAGTAGCTCCTTTTTGGGAGTGTAATTTGGTGCTGGCCAGCACCTGTGTTTGGGGCACAAGTGTTAATATTTTTTGGGAGTACATGTCTCAGAGGCAATTTTGGAGCACCGTGTTTTGGCGCCTTTGAGTGGGTCCCTGATTGGACCATAGGGCTTTGGTGCAAGTGGATAATAGGGGATATAAGGGAGATTATACAATGGGCATTAAAATAAAGCACGAATCCTGTAAAGTCATTGGCTACCTGGCACTCCTCTCCCATTGTAAAAGCTACAATCACCCCACGGGAAGAGGTGCCAGCCACCAATAAGCCACATCAAGGACCCCCCTGAAATCAATGCGACCATCACAAACACAACACCGGCAAAAACACCGACAGTCGCAGGGCAAAACCTCCACAAAGATGAGATGTTGCAGTCCCAGTAAACAATATCAAAAATCCCACGAGTTTCAAAAATGTAATTCAGCACTGAATTAAAAAAAAAAAAAAACTCCAATCACAGGAAAATTTTTTTTCTTTTCTGGCTTTCGAAAAAAGGAAAAAAAAAAGTTACTTTTTCCCCGGGCTCTCTCTCTCCATTTCACTTTCAGAACCCTGCTCATACTCAGTTTGTCAGTGACACTGTAAAAAACATCCCACAAAAAAATTACCTCTCTTCGTTTTTGCCCTATTTAAATATGCACTACACCTTACATTGCTGGACTCTGGACCCACGGTTTCCTCGAGCCTCTGTTTTCCCCAAACTGTAACCATTCAGGGTATCTCCCCACCTGCTTGCTGACACCACTGCACATGTGCATACCTACCAACAAAGCACTATTTTTCCACACGTAACAACAAATCTAATAAAAATTAATAAAACATCTAAACCAACTTATTTTATTTCTTACTTTTTCACACACAAAATGTACAGACATCCATTGTATAATTGCAATATGCCACTCGAGAATGATGGTGATTCCAGGATTTACCCATGCCCTGGGGTGTTTTGGCCACTTGGCTGTGCCTCGTGGCCAAACAACACCCCAGGGCGTGGGTAAATCCTGGCATCACCAATACCCTCTTGTGGTATATTGCTTAAGTATACGAGATTCTGAGAGATTCGGGGAGAGAGAGAGAGAGAGAGAGAGAGAAAGCAGAGGTTGGAGCGGGGCATTCACCTGCTCAGCTATGCGGACAGTTTTTTGGTTTTTTTTATTGGGCTGAAAAGTGAGTTGGGCAGCAGGACGTGTCGGTGGCTGTTTGTTGGGGAGCATTCAGGGGCCAGTCTGCAGCTTCATTCTCTTAAAAGATATAAAAGAAAATTTGCTGTCTGCAAAGGAGCACAGAGTGAGGGACACCGGAGATAGTGTGCAGCCAGCATGGGAGCATGTCCCTGTAGGAGATAAAGACATGAGGTGAGGGGGCTGTAGTGGTGGGCCAGGAGTCCAGGGAAAGCCCCAGGCCATAGTTTACCCCTCTGGCTGGGACTTTTCATTTCTAGGCTCTGTGAGCTAAAGGTGCCACCCTCAAAGGTTAAGCTCCATGAACATGGGAGTGAGGAGTGGATAAAGAGGGTGGTTTTGTGGGGTCGGCCACCCTCTGTAGGTCCATGCTCCTGTTTGGGAGCTGAGAAAGGATTTAGTGGAAAGGAAAGCTTTGTTGCTGCCAGCATGTCAAGGCCCTGATTTGGCTGCAAGTTTGCTGTCTGTGTTTGGACTTTAGCTACCTAGGCTGTGGGTAGCCACCTGAACTAACTTGCCTGTGTTTGTGACCTCTGTGGTCCAGGGCATCACTAGCTTATGATGTGACTTGTTCAGTCATGAGCAACTTATTTGTGTTTTACTGCTCCACGGAGTAACTGTTCATGTTTTATCAGCTGTTCATTAAATTGGATCCCCCTGTTTCTACAGTTCTGGTGTTTGCTTCATGTTTGTTTGGAGAAACTGTTTGCTGCTAAAAGAAGTTTGCCTCCACAGCCAGCTGCCAGTGTGTTTCAGGGTTGGATTTCAGAGAATCATTGTGTAACCCCCTTGTTACCCGGGGTTACAAGAATCCCAGTAAGACCTAGTGGTAGACAGGGAAGGCAGCTTGTGAAACTCCAGTTAAATGGATTTCACACTGTCTCACTCTGTTCTCAGTCTCAGCTGAGACTGAGGGATGACATCATTTAGAACTGTCGCAGCTGCATAAGCCACACTGGAATGTTGCACTTGGAGGTTAGAGTAGAACGTTGGGGAATTTGAAGTGAATTCAGTAGAGTATGTGGCAGTCTGTAGTAGAGGTGCTGTGCTGTAAGCAGGCCCTCAGAGCTCTAAGCTCTGTCAAAGAGCTATTTTTTTTTGATAGGTGCGTTTTCTCACCTGAGGAGGAACACAAGAAGAGCACATTGAAGTGGTAGAGACTGCTTTCAGTGGTTCAGGGCCCCATCCCTGCTGGGATGGGGGGAAGGAATCAGCCTGCTTCCAGAGGCAACCCCCCTGGTCTGGCTAGGGAGAAAAGAATCTGCCTGATTTAAGTTCGTGCTGAGGCACCAGAAGTTCTGGATGAGATTTCCTTTGAGGAGAAAATGCCTGTGGGGCACCTGCAACCAAGGGGTGACTTAGCTCTGCTAAAGGGCCATGTGTTTTCACCTGAAACAAAATTAAACTAAAGTGACTGTTACCGTGGGTTCAGGAGAAGACAGCCAAGTACAGTTTGGAAGATATGGGGATTGGATTGCTTAACTCTGTGGGGGGTCTAGAGTAATGGAAACAGCCACTTGTTTTAAGTATGTTCAAGTTCAACATAAATGGGATGTAAAGACAATAGATTGAATGTGAATACATTTAACAAGAATCTACATAGCAAAGTGTTTTTAAGGATGAGGTGTTACAGTCCAGAGAAATAACCGGGTATGAATTATGGGAGCCAGTGGTGGGAGACCCCCCCATCACTAGTAACCAAATTCACCTCTACGGGTTTACTTTGGGACACCTGTTGCTTTCTCTCAGGTACTTGGCCAGTGCCTGAGAAAATTACCCAGATGTGGGTTGATGAGGAAGATTCCCTGATGGAGCAGAAGTGCTCATAGGTGGTTTAAGGAGCCACCAGTAAATGTTTCCATGCTAAATGGTACGTGTCCAAGTGGCTGGCAAGGGGGCCGAGCAAGGGAAAACCCAGAGCAGCGTACAAGTTTGGGCTGTGTGCCCAGTGTGTTTCAGAGCCTGAGGGCTTAAGTGAATAGGATGTGTTCTGATCTCCATAAATCTGCATTACCAGGAGTGTAGCCCCATGGGGGTCCATCTATGCTTTGTTTATTCTGTTGGATGCGAATAAAAGCCACACTTTAGAATCCCCCTTCTGGTTTTGGACATTACAGTTATTGCTTCCTTTGTCTGGAGTTACTTGGGTGCCCCTGTTGCAGAGTAGCCAAACCTAGCCAATGTGCCGAGTGACATATTCCTCCCTGAACCCAGCCCACCAGGTAGAGCTGTCAAGATAGAAACGGCCTACCTGGGTAGGGGTTACTATCGCACCACTTAGGAGGACATGGAGAGGCCTGCCTGAAGAAGCTGGTCTATAAAGGCCTCTATGACAAAGATGGAAAGGCCAGGCAGGTGAAGATTCAGAGTACTTCATCCTCTCCAATGTTCCAGCTTTTCTCCCATCGGTTAGAGGGTACCCCGGTGGAGCTAATCCATCACCTGCACCACTCGAGGGTATCAAGGTACTGTTTTCCTGTTATTTCTGGACTGTGATTTCTTGGTTGTACAGTTCCCCCCTCCCACCTTATACCTTCTGGATACCCCTAGACACTGGGAGGGGGGCTTACACTAGGGAGGCTATGAAGGCAGTCAGGGACACAAACACTGACTAAGCTGCATATTGTGGAGGGGATCTAGGATGGGAGAAAACTGTTTTTCAGATATATTAGGGAAAAAGAAAGATGAGAGGGGGAATTGTTAGGCTAACAAAGGGAGGCTGGGTAATGAGGATGAGCACAAGGCAATGACTATTTTTGCTCAGTATTCACAACGGAGGAAAGCGGCCATTTGCTAGAGAGTGGCATAAAAACTGCTGAAAGAGTTATCTTAGAAATGAGACAGCATGTGTTCAAAAGTAAAAGGGTCAGAAAAGGGCTAGCATCCTTGAAGATAGATAACATCCCAGGCCAGATGGGGTGCATATGAGGGTGCTCAGTGAACTGACATCAGAATTATCTGAACTGCTGGTAGGACTATTCAGTAACTTCATTCAGTCAGTGGTGGTTCTGAGAGACTGGAGAATAGTGGCCACAGTTCTGCTTCAAAAGGGTGGAGGCAAAGAGCAACCAAGTACCTACAGACCTGTCAGTCTTAGCTCTGTTGTGGGTAAACTGATGGAGACAATAGTCAAAGAGGACCCAGTGGACTATCTAAAGAAAAAACAAGTTCCAGCATAGTAGACAGCATGTGTTCGTGGGAAGGAGGTCTTGTCAGACCAATCTGATGGTGTTCTTTGACTGCTAACTAGGACAGTGTATAGAGGTCATGGTGTCATGCAGTGGATTTACTCTACTTCAACTTCAACAAGGCATTTGAACTGGTGCCTCACAGAAGGTTGCTGAAGAAGTTAAGAGGATATGGGTGCAGTGAAGGATGTTGTTGTTATCCGGCTCCACCTTTGTGAATACCCACCGCTGCGGGTAACCTGCAGATCTGCAAGCCGCAACTGACTTGCGCCACGGTTTACCCACATCTGCAGGTATTTCTCGAGTTTCTTGAATACTGCAGCTAGTGTTTTAAGCTTTTTATTATAATGGAAAGTTGTTCTTTAAACAATCTAGCCAATGCAACAAGGTCTATAGTAAGGCAACCAGGATGTTGGGCTGTATTGGGAGGGGGGATTGACAGCAGGAGGAAGAGAGAATATTACTACTGCAGAGGTATTATTACTGCTCTGTGGATCTCTGGTGAGGCCACACCTGGAGTACTGTGCTCTGTTCTGGAGTCCTCGCCTAAGGAAAGATCTAAACAGGCTGCAGATCCACAGCATAAGGGCAAGCAAAATGATTCAAGGTCAGCAGGTCTGATCCTATTAAGATTAGCACATACTCACTGGAGGCCAGATGAAAGGGGGAGATATGGTAGAGACCTTGAAGTTCTTGAAAGGAATTAATAAGGTAAACTGCAAGGACTATTCAACAGGAATAGAGATCTAGAACAAAAGACCATAAGTGGAAGCAAGAAGGGTGGGTGGGGTGGGGAAAGATTCAGAAAGGATGTAGAAAGTTTTATTTACAGAGCTAGTGGCTGAGCCATGAAACAGTCTGCCAGCTGAGGTAGTGGGTCAAAAACCATTACTGATTTCAAGTACATTGATAGGACAAAGTTAAGGGCTTAATAGTTATTCAGGAAGTAACCGTAAGGGTACCGGGTCAAAATGTTGTACACTTAATAACATATGGCATTATAGCTAATCCGAAATAACGCTGTCCAGGACAGCGAATGGTACAATACTGGGTATACTGCTGTATGCAGTATTGCACCATTCACACACTCCCAGGCAGAGGTTAAGACCTCCTGCTGGGAGTGGGTTCTGCCGAGCAGCTGCCATGGCTCACTGGACAGAGCCGCAGCAGCAGGAGCCCAGGCACTGTGTCTGGGACTGGGTTTGATTCCCGGTCCACAGAAAAAAGAGTTATGCTGCATGGCATACATCGCACTGTATTGGCAGAGCGATTTAGCCATCAGCATAATGTCTTGCTACATTTTGAGCCCGTGCCGCAGTAAGACAGGGAACATGGGGGTATATAATGTAGACAAAAACCCCATACAGACGACAGGTCTCAGGGTACTATAGGGTGTTAGAAGCAGACTGGATAGACTGATGGTCTTTTTCTGTATACTTCCCCTGATCATGTGGCAAAGCAACACAAAGCCCTGGATAGTGGGCCTGTCTGAGAGCACGTTGGCTTTTGATTTTACCAATAAATGTCCTAAACTTTGTATGACACTAGTGTGTGCCATTTTCTTGTTTTCGATGATTCCTGTTTGACCTTAAGCGTCGACACCTTCTACTACTATGTAGCACAGGTTTGCATTTTGTCTGTGATGGTCCGTCCCTGCTGTCATTGTCTATGTCTGTGTATAGCAGTTTGCATGTTTTGCCTGTGTGAGCTACAGAGACGGCAACCATTTGAGGAGGTTAGCAGTGTGCCATGCCAGTCATTGCCTCCCTTTCTTTTTATAGTTCATATTTTAACCCCCCTCTAGGAGCCATGGCATGGGCTATGATCCTCCCCATGGAAGAGCTCACTTTTCAAGCCTCTTGCATCTCTGTTCCTGCCGTCCCCAGAAATTTCCCCCCGGATTGCCGCTGCAGTGGGGACAGAGGGAAGGGTGCCAACTTTCTCCTGCCCCCCCGAGACTCAGTCCACACATTGGGAATGGCCCTCAGAGACATGGGGCCATCATGGGACCTGCCATGCTCCTGTGTTTTCCATTTTCTCCTGTTCCCCCCCTCCCCGACCGACGTAGAGACATCGCTACGTGCCTCCCTGACTGTATTGCCCTCCAGCCGCAAGAGAGCAATCAACGAGTGGGACAATAAGCCTCCCTCCCCCTGAGAGAGATCGGTCTTCCAGAAGCTTGATTCTCTTTCCCCCATGCTGACCCCCAGATGGCCCAGACTCGTTCCCAAACCTGGGTCATCGGCGTGGTGCGAGGTGTGGCATCCAACGCCTCATCCCTCAGCACCTCTGGGCCAGCTCATTGCCTCCCTTTCTCATTATGTTTTGTGTGTTGGAGTGGTTGGGAGCTGGCAGCATGTGGGGGCAGGTCCCACTATCTGCGGCAGCAGAGAGAGCAGCAAAGTTTGCTCATCGATTTTAGTTTAGTTAAATTTCACCAAATAAATCAATTTTCAGTGAAATATCTAAGTGGTGAATACCATGTGCCAACACTGCTTGTGTGTCAGGCTCTCCTTTAGCTCATACTGGTGCAGTCCGATACTGGCCCCCAAATAACCCAATGCCTCCCCTCATGTGCTGTCCCAGATTTACACTACACCTCCTAGTTGAGTCAGTCTACCACAAGGAAATCTGGACCGAAATTTCTGTACTTTTAACAGGAGACACAGATATCCAGGATATGCAACTGGGTAGGGAGAGTGTAATGTTGTAATTTGCCTAAATGCCACTTTTGTTCCTGCCTATTTTGTCATTCCCCTGTGATTAACATCCTCCCCATTAGGATGGAGACTGAGATGGAGAGCTTTAAAGAGCTGGTGACATGTTCAGGACAACTTTAACAAAGCCTAATATTTAGACACAGACCAGCTTGTATTTCCCATTAGTGCTGTATTCCTCCTCCCCATTATTTATTACTGAGGTCATCTGTATGAAAACAGGATCTTTGCTTCTGAAGAGATTGTCTATTCCTGTTGCTTTCTCCCTACCTGAAGTCACAGAGCACTGCTTGTGATATCACAGTTATTCCCATGGCAATAGACTGATGTCACACACACAGGATTTTGACTTGAAGTAGGGAGTAAACTATGGAGGCAGACGGACTCTAAAGAAACTCTAAAGGATAATGATCATATATTCATGCAAATTTCCTTAGTAATAAATAATGGGGAGGAGACCTATATAAACTACAAATAGAATGCAGGCAGAATTGGACCTAATTATTATGCTTTTTAAAGTTTTCTTTGAGGCGTCAGTAGCTCTTTAAGACCAGTCAGAAGTGGGCTATTGTCAAGCCCACCCACCATAATCTGACTGACACTTGCCAGTACAGAAGTGAACATACAGCAGTACAACATCCAATGTCAACATACTGGATAACATTGGTGGCAGGATTTCAAAGCGCCCCCCCCCCATCTGAATCTTTGTATTCCTGTCCATATGACTCCGTTCTCATGGAACACCAGTGGACAGTCCTGTAACAGAAGAAGCCACACAGCCAACTTGAGGCAGAAGTATATAAGGCAAACTCTCCTGAATGCATCACTGCTGAGTGTGTAGCAATGTTAACCCTGTCATGGGATTCAAACCTAGACCATCAACTGAAGCTTTAACCACTCCTCATTACACCATTTCAGGTGGCTCTAACATTTTCTTTTGTGCTACAATGTCTGATAAAAATGTATAAGAAATAATTTAATTTATAGAACAATACAGGAGATTTACCAAGAAGTTACAGAAAAACTGTAAAGTGGATCTAGGAGTCCTGCAGTATTAACTCTTGCTGTGCTGCAGATATATATCAGTCAAGAATTCCTATATGTTCTAATTCTATCGGCAGCCTAAGGGTTAAGTGCATTTCCCATACCCACTTCACTTGAGACTGTTGGACTGTGGTGCAAGCTGTGACATGAAAGTGAATAATTCCATGCTGCATTCCTGAATGAAGGAGGAGAGCAGGCAGAGACATTAACCAGTTCCTATTTTATTTGGAGTGTTTCAGCTAGCTTCCTTATTCCTTCGATTCCTGATGCTACCAGTCAGTCTGGCAGAGACAGAGTTAAGTGTGATTTTGTTTTGCAGTTGGAGGAAGGGCCTCCAGATGCTGGATCCAGAGGGAATAAGGCTGCCTTTGCTGATGTTTCACCTGAATCAGAATGAATCTGGCTAAAGATGGCTAAATGGGGCCGCCACACTGGCGCAGCTGTATGCAGCTGTGTTGCATGCTGCATAAGTGACCCGGGGTCAGGAACAGGCCCAGGGCATCAGAGCCTGGTGGGATGGAGGTGGGACAGGGGGTGGTTGAGGGGGGACACAACATCCCATATGACTGGGGTATACTATTGTCAAGGAAAACATCAAAGAACATCATGGTATTGTCATGGTGAAATTCACTAAAATCATGGAAATCATAGAAGTCATAAGTCACAGATCCATTGTGTGTTAAACAAATTATTACTTTTGTAACATATTGCTTATATAAGCACATCAGCAAAGATTTAAATGTTTTGAAAATGACATTGTTAAGCCGGCTCAGTGGCAGGTGGCTGCTTATTGTATTGCCGTCTTGGAGATCAGAGTTGACGTGCAAGTCCTAGAACTCCACACTGGAGATGACTGGGGACCAAGTGCATTGTGGTAGTAAGGTACAAGATCATGGGTTTGTCATTTGCAAACATCCCAAACCTTCTATATGTATGAAAAATCACGCAGTTGACACGGAAAGTGAAATAATCATGGTATTGTCATGAAAAATGGAAAAATCATGCGGTTGCCTTGGAAAATGGAAAAATCGTGGGAATGTCATGGAAAATGGAAGAAAAATTGTGGGGCTTTCATAAAAATGAGACAAATCATGGAATCCATGACTTTCGTGACAAAGGTACAACCTTATCTATGACACTTGCCTTCTCTGTGGAGGATAAGATCTAGGACCCTGCTCTGCTATTGTCACCTGGATAATCACTGGGGGTAATACTACTGGGGAAGGGGGACTTTGAGAGTGGGTATGCAGACATGCTCCCTTCCATCACGCCTTGCATTTGCATTGCTATGGAGCAATGCTATTTGTGTCCAGTGGGCTGCAAAGAAAACTTGCTGAAAAAATGAACCCAGCTTGGCAGGATTAAGTGCCTGGTTCTGTTGGATAATACTACACCACCTGTGAAGCCCTTTCTAGATGAAACTGTTTGAGGGAGCAGTACCCTGAAGGCCATAGCACAGGGCAAGCGTCAGCAGTCAGAACTCCAGGTACAGGCAGTGTTACAGCTTGGAAATTGCCATGAGGAGCTAATAGAGACAGAGGCCAAGAAAGGGCCAAAAAGTAGCAGCAGAAGAAGACAACATTTATATGATGTTTTTCATACTCTGTATCCCAAAGCACTTAACAAGCACTGAAAAACTGGTGGTGAAGTGACTGTAAATGTGTAGTGAAACCATTTTGCACAGCAACACCTGCACACAGTCTTGGAGAATTGCACAGGCTGGTTTTGTGGGGAGGGGAATGTTGACCAAGACACTGGGGGAAATCTCCTCCTTTTACAGAAAAGGGCTTATTTTTTTATTTCCACCTGGATGCCTACCAGGGCAGCACCAGAGGTGGGCTGAAGGGATCTTGATGTGATGCCTCATGTAAAGGATGGCACACCCTGACAGTTCAGTATCCCCCCAGTACTACACTTGGTGCCATCGTTTATGATATGAGCCCAATCCCAGAGTGTGTGTGTGTGTATGTATGTGTATATGTGTATATATATATATATATATATATATATGTGTGTATGTATACACATATACATATATATATATATATCTGGTTTAGCATGATATACAGAGAGAACTTTTCTGAGTACTGCAGTCTCTTTCTGTTGCAGTTTGTTTTCCCAGGATAACCCAACTGAGCTGCAGCAACTCATTTTCAGTGAGTTCCTGCTTTTACCCACATTTACCACTGAAAGAACTGATGCTCAGGGAGACTAAGTGACTTGCAGACCAGGAGTAAGTGACCCTGGTTTCCATTCTAAACCCCTGCTTGCTAGAAAGAGCTGCCTGTAACCTTGTCTGTATTCATGTCCATAAACCATTCAGAAAGGACTGTCCCAGAAAGGAAAGTGTGAAATCTGATAATTGAATGGTGTTCCTGCCCCCAGTTGCCACTAATTGCCAGGATCCATCTTTCTGTTGAAAAAATACCTTTCAATTAGAAAATTGCTGCCTCCTACCCCCGAGCTACATGCACTTGTAAACCAGCAATTAGCAAATCAGAAGACATATGTAGACACCCACCCACCCACCACCTGGGATTGGAAAATGATGATGATGCTCTCAAGTCATTCTGAATGCTAATGGCTCCCTCCATAAATGGCCTCCCAATTTCAGATATGCAATGTTTGTCTCAGGGGAAAAAGAGGGAAGTTTTCAGTTGGATGATCTTATGGAAAGCAAGCCACCAAAGGAAACAAACAAAAAAAATATTAAAGAAGTGTTTTTCTTCTTATAATGTTACCCATGACTTCAAAAAGGAGGAGGTGCAAGAGAAGGAGAGAGGAGTCAGGAATCATTTCAAACATTTTCCAGTAGGAGACAGAGAGTTAAAAAAAAAAAAAAAAAAAAGCTACTTTCTTCATGCAACAGAAGCATGTTTTACATAACCTTTCAACTTAGCCAGCACCCCCTACACACACACACACACGCCTTCAGAATTATGGGAAGTCCCATCTCCAAGCAGTGAAGCCTGCTCAGGTTTTAGATTTCTGTTGAATTCGGAAAAAGAAGGAGCTGCTGAAATCATGTACTCCTGCCGGTCTCTTCCAAATTTACTATGGGAGTCCCTGAAGCTCCACTCTGCTATTTTGGTGAGTTAGCAGCGTTACGATGTGGCTTGTATTTAGGGGCTGGGGTTGCTGCCTTGTTTTGACTGGTAAATATTTTGAATGAGAACCTCTGCAGCAAGGTAGCAGAAAGAAAAGTGTGAGTGCGTTGAAGTGGAAGACTTTTTAAAGGGGAAAGGTCGTGTCCCATGACCTCTTTCCTTTCTGACTAGAACCTCTACCTGGCCAGTGTAGAGTCCACCCTTGCAAGTAATATGATATTTCTGCATCGTCTGGAACTCTGCTGTCGTATTGTGCTATATGTTACCTGGGCTGTTCTTACAGTTGGGGTGTGGGTATTGTGAGGTTGGGCGATAAAAGGAAGGATGCTCCTTCCTTTGAAGTCCAGTGTAGTGTAGTACTAGGTGGGCACACGTGGCTACTGTTTTAACTAGCATTTGTCAATGCCGAATGTTTGCTTGCTGGCATTAGCAGTGGAAGTGCAGGAGTTAGATGCAGTATAGGAATGGTATTGATGTATTGAACTGACGCCAATTCTACCCTCACTCTGCAGAGATGGACAGGCATTGGGGTGTGCCTTTGGGTTGTCACCCATGATGGTCATGCCATTTCACCTCACCCTACCCTTCAGACACTGATAAGTGTCAAGGTGTGCCTTGGGTGTTTCGCCTTTACATTCACCTCTTTCCATAAGGAAATATGCTGAAATGGGCGCAGTATAGGAGAATGGGGTAAACTCGGGGGGCAAAGGGTCCAAGGCACACTTCGATGCCTGTCACTGGCTGCAGGGCGGGGGTGAAATGGCATGAGCATTACTGTCGACAATCCCAAGTCACACCCCTGACACCTGTCAGTCCCTACAAGGTAGGGCATTATGGTCGAAAACCCTAATTCCCTGGGAGTTTCTTGGTATTTTTATTCCAAGTTTTCCACATGGTTTTTTTTTGTGACCCCACTGCATGAACAGTGACACCATCAGTTCATTACATGCAAGGTGATTTTGCAGAGCGACTGCGCTATTTGGCACCACAGGTGCAAAAACACATTTCGAACAGGATGTGAAAAGTGACAGGCGCACTGTTCATGAGGAGGTGTAAAAAATGGCATTGTTGAAATTCTGGAGTGAAAATATACAAAAACTGGTGAAGTCACGAGCATGCGTAGGAGCTGCGCAACATACACACGTAATCTGGTTCAATGTCAGCTGGCATTCATCTGTATCCCTCTCCCCCGGGTCGTGCCTGAAAATAGGCAGGATTTGTCTAGTGCACTTACCCAGTCAACAAAAACTAAATAAAAATAAATAAATAAATAAATTGTAAGTAGTTTGGGGATTTTTTACAGCAGATTTGCAACATAGGCATTTTTGCACCTCCGCTCATGAACAGTGTCACTGTGATTTTCGTAATCTATCCGGAACACTAAATTCCCTGAGCGCTATACAGCGGCCAAAGTGCGAAAACACATTTCGGCCAGGGTGTGAAAAATGAAAGCTCTACTGTTCATAAGGAGGTGTGGAAAAATGTCACTGTTGAAAATCTGGACTGAAAATATTACAAATTTGTGAACTTACGAGGGTGTGTGGAAATTGCGCAATGCACGCTCGTAATAGAGTCATTTTATGGACTTTTGTCACCAAATTTTCAACATACCTATTTTACCACCTCTGCTCATGACCAGTGTCACTGTGGTTTTCTTAATGTGTCCTGAACATTAATTTAGCACACCGATCGCGCTAATGTGCGCTACATGTGTGAAAACACATGATATGATTTTGGGCATGATATGAAAAATGACAGCTATACTGTTCATAAGAGGGTGTGGTTAAATGGCAATGTTGAATATCAGGACTGAAAATATAAAAATTCTCAAAGTTATGAGCATGCTGAGAACTGCTAGCAACACCCTAAATAAAAGCAGTCACTTTTAGAATTTTTTGGCCAAATTTCCAAAATAGGGTTTTTGGGGGCCTACCTCATGAACTGTTACACTGTTGTTTTGTTACTCAGTCCTGAAAGGTGGTTCCTCACAGTGACTGTGAAATCACCTTTCAGGACCGAATAACAAAATGACAGTGACTGAATTCATGAGGTGGGTCTCCAAGAACCCACATGTTGAAAATTTGGTGAAAAAATTCCCAAAAATGGCCGAGATATGCACCAAAGGTGAAAAAAAAAAATGTTATTGCATTATACAACTTACTGGCATTTCTTCAGTTCATGGTCGATTTGAAGAGTGCAGACGTGTTCCTGGTCCACTGAAGATTGTCGCACCGGCCTCCAGAGGTAAGTATGGGGTGGGGGTGGTGGGTGCATAAGTGTGGGTGGGGGTGGGGGAAGGGGGCAAGACAATCAACGAAGGACCTTTTTTTTTTTTTTAACAGGTTTTTATGTTTCTTTAGACTATGTGGGACTTTTTGCCGTGCTGGGGTGGACTCCCAGCGTGGCAACTGGAAGTTCTTTTGGGGGGGCAGTGGAGCCGACGGTGATTGGCCACCCCTGTTGGCCATACGGACTTCTGCCATGCTGGGGTGGGCTCCGAGCGTGGCACATGAAACTCTGGTTTTGGGGGGGTACAAACCAT
The DNA here is from genome assembly GCA_016271365.2 of Neoceratodus forsteri. Taxonomy (NCBI): domain Eukaryota; kingdom Metazoa; phylum Chordata; order Ceratodontiformes; family Ceratodontidae; genus Neoceratodus; species Neoceratodus forsteri. Next base: position 3,141,458 of record JADMNL010000023.1, on the reverse strand, counting down.
ACAGCGGAGTCAACGGAGGATTGGGCACCCCAGTCAGCCGTACGGACTTTTGCCACACTGGGGTGGGCTTCCAGTGTGGCACCAGAAAGTCTGTTGGGGAAGTGAAGCCAATGGGGTTGGGCACCCCATCAGCCATAGGTGTTGGGGGATACATAAGCACTCTGGGGGAATGAGCGACAATGGAGCTGTCTATGACAGCTACAGATGCAGTGCAGATCGTAGGCATTTTGCATACTGCTGATGGCAGTATGTAAATTGCCTACACGTTACCACCGCTGATTGCAGCGTTTTTTTGCTTTCAACTGTACGCCACTGCATCTGAAGGGCTGTCATAGACAGCTCTGACTTTCATTGCTGTGGTGCAGCCGCGCCTGCAAAAGGGAGCAGGGCATTGGAAGTGGGGGAGGCACACCTACGAAAACTCATATGGTGGCACTATGTTTCTTGCACATGCATGCAAGCAAGCATAGAAAACAGTCAGCGATCAATCTCAGTGGGATCTAAGTCAGCAAAGTAAAAAAGCTTAAATGCCTAAAATAATTATCTGTTTCTTTCAACCTAATTTATTAAGTTAAGTGGGTTTCATACATCTAAGAAATAAATGCATAAGAGAACAGCAGCTAGGGGGAGGACAGCGAGCGGTCTGCCAGCCTGAAAGTAAACAAGTGTCAAAGTCAGTGAAATTCTATGATTATTGTACAGCAGCATGCCAACTATCAAATTATATGATTTTAGTGCTTTTCTCAGTAAAAAAAAATACACCGGTGGCCTTGCATATATGGTTTAAAACAGCAGCTGTAATTGATTTGATCGTCCCCCATTCATTTTTATGTTTGCTTGCACACATATGCAAGAAACATAGTACCATCATCTGAGTTTTTGTAGGTGTGGCACCCTGTCTTCCAATTCAGTCAATGTGTTTGCAGGTACGGCCACAGTTCACCAATGAATGCTTCAGCTGCCTATGACAGCAGTTGAAAATGCAGTGGCGTACAGCTGAAAGGGAGAGACCGCTTCAGTGAGCAGCGATAAGGTAGTGTTGATTAGCATATTGACGGCAATCCTGCTTGTATACATCTCTGCTTTCTCTTCTTGGAACATAAATTTAGTTTGAAGTGAACTTTTCCTAGGACTATCTTTCCAGGAGGAGGCAAGTGACTAAAATGACATCCTTGGAATGTTTCCAAAAAAATATCTAATTGCTATCCTTAGAATGTTGAGTCAGAGTTCAGGGTAGGACCGGCATTGACAAAAGCAGAAAAACAGAACCCCAAAGAGACTGAAAAGGTAGACGCAGTTTTCGTCTGTTGGCACACCTGATCAATATTGTAATAATGTTCCCCAACCCTCTGAGTGTCTCTGAATAGCGCTCCCCCCCTCCTGCCGCACACAGTATGGCCGACGGGTGTGCCCAATCCCCTGTCGGCTCCACACTCTCACCCAAGAGTTCTAGGTGCCATGCTGGGATCCCACCCCAGCATAACATAAGTGAGAATGGTGACGGGGGTGCCCAATCCCTCGTCGGCTCAATTAAACTCCCCCAAAAACCAGTTGCCACACTGGGAGCCCACCCCAGTGTGGCACACGTCTGTATAGCTGACGGGGGTGCCCAATCCCCCATCGGCTCCACTGACCCCCCCAAAAAAAAAATCTTCCAGCTGCCGCACTGGGAGCCCACCCCAGAGTGGCACAAGTCCCATGTCGTCTTCCTAAAAAGAAAACAAACACCTGAAAAGAAAAAAAAATCCCTCGATTGATTGTCTGCCCCAACCCGCATCCACCCTCTGCATCCACCTCCCCACACCCCACCTCACCACATACTTACCTCCGGAGGTTGGCGCGGCGATCTTTGGTGGACCGGGAACACGTCCAGCACTCTTCAAAGCCGATCACAAACTGAAGAATTGCCGGTAAGCTGTATAATGGAATAAATAGGTTTTTTCAACTTTGATGCATATCTCAGGCATTTCTTTGGAAGTTTGGCACCAAATTTTCAACATGGGGTTTTTGGGACCCCTCCTCATGAATTCTGGCCCTGTCATGGTGTTAATCGGCCCCGAAAGGTGATTTCATGGTCACTGTGTGGAACCACCTTTTGGGACCGATTTACAACATTCAGTGTCACAGTTCATGAGGTAGGCTCAAAACCCTATGTTGAAAATGATAGAAACAATTCAAAATGACTGATTCTAGTGTGCATTGCGCAGTTCCTATGCATGCTCGAAGTTCACAAATTTTAATATGTTCACTCCAGATTTTCAACATTGTCATTTTACCACACCACCTTATGAGCAGTACAGCTGTCATTTTTCACATCTCACCCAAAATGTGTTTCCGTGCATGTAGTGCACAATGGCGCAGTTGGTGTGCAAAATCAATGTTCGGGACAGATTAAGAAAATCACAGTGACACTGTTCATGAGCAGAGGTCTTAAAATGGCTAAGTTAAAAATTTGGTGACAAAAGTCCATAAAATGACTGTTACGAGTGAGCATTGCACAGTTTCCACGCACCCTCGTAAATTTATGAATTTGTAATATTTTCAGTCTAGATTTTCACCACTGGCATTTTTTCACACTTCCTTATGAACAGTACAGCTGTCATTTTTTACACCATGGCCGAAATGTGTTTTCGCATTTCCAGCGCAGAAATGTTTGGTCGCTGTGGGAAATCACTGTTCGGGACAGATTAAGAAAATCACAGTGACACTATTCATGAGCAGAGGTCCCAAAATGCCTGTGTTGACAATCTGCTGTAAAATCCCCAAACTAATTACATTACGGGTGTGTGTTGCACGGTTTCTATACATCGTGACTTCTCAATTTTTTAATATTTTCACGCAGATTTTCAACATTGCCATTTTTTACACCTCCCCATGAACAGTACAGCAGCCATTTTTCACATCCTGTTTGAAATGTGTTTTTGCACCTGTGGTGCCAAATGGCATAGTTGCTGTGCAAAATCAGCTTTCGGCTAACAAACTGATATTGCCACTGTTCATGAGGTGGGGTCTAAAAACCATGTTGAAATCTGGAGTGAAAATACCAATGAACGCCTGAGGCGTTAGAGTTTCCAACCATAACGTCTCACCCTGTAGAGACTGACAGGCATCAAGGGTGTGACTTGGGATTGTCGCCTGTAATGCTCATACCATTCGACACCCTGCAGCCAGTGAGAGGCATCGAGGTGAGCCTTGGGCTCTTCAGCCCCAAAGTTCACCCCATTCTCCTATACAGCACTCATCTCACCGTATTTCCTGATAGAATGGGATGAACATAAGGGCCAAAGACCCCGAGGCACACCATGAGACTTGTTGGTGTCTGCAGGGTAGGGTGTGGTGAAATGGCGTGGCCGTTATGCCTGATGACCCAAAGGCACACCCCAATGCCTGTCAGTATCTGCAGGGTGGTGGTGGGGTTGGCTTCAGTTCAATACTTCACTGCCATTCCTATTATGCAGCTCTGTAACTCCTACACTACCAATGCCAGCAAGCAAACATTTGGCATTGACAAATGTTTAAGTTTAATTGTTTGTCTTGTTAACAGCTCAGCATTGTTTTGTTAACCTTCTAGAGACCCTCTATAAATCATCACTTTCAATACACCCACAATAAGTATTAACTACCTATTCATTTAGAAATTGACAAGGAAATAAACAGCAACTTGTGGAAAATGACTAATATAGACTTTGCAGTCTACATTGCTAATGGCTGAAACACCATCATTGAACTATAGCATGTGCCTGTAGCGTATACCTTTAACACATTTGCTGAAAATGTATGGTAAAGGTATAATGAGCTAGACATAAAAGCCACATTCAACCATCTTCTGTTCAAAAATGCATAACATCATGATGCCAATAAACAACCAAATTTAGTCTATCTTTATTCCCCTGTCCCTTATACTGCTTTCAATCAGTTTAATTTTTCCTGTTACATGGCTGGGCAATCCTAGTCACCACCAGTACTGTTATGTCCTCTGCAGTAAAAACTATTAACTGAAAAAAATAACTGTGCCGCAGGGATCGGAGAACAGTAACAGACAATTTATTGCATTGCCCCTGCCCCCCCGACCATTTTATAATTACATAAATCCTACATCATGTCACTGATGTGTGTGTGTGTGTGTGTGTGTGTGTGTGTGTGTGTAACGTAACCTATCCTCTGCACTTACATGTTTATAAATGCTTGTAGGTGAGTGACTGATCACCTGGCCTTAAATGTCTCTTCATGGTAGTCATTCAGTCTGTAACTTATGTACAGTATATTATTTTGTAACATGAGGGCGATCATCACAAAATCTTAAATTCCAGTGGTACCACGTCATAACCTAAATTTCAGCGACGGATTCTCTGCCTTTGTGTGTCTATTCATGAAGGTCATACATTCTCTAACTTAAGGATGATCATCACTTAAACTAAATTTCTGACAAGGACACTTTTACCACAGGGTGTTTTCTCCTACCACTATATATGGCAAACTATAAAGAACTTGACATAAAAGCCCCATTAAAAGGAAAAAAATTCCATGATCATCTGCAAAGTGTTTTATAAATGCTAGTACTGTAGGTGAGGGACTGATTCTCTGCCCTTAAATGTTTCTTAATGGTGGTCAAGCAATCTGAAACTTAGTCCTTTTTCAGTTATTGAACTCTACTGCATGTTCCAATTGCGTAACATAATTAAATAGTTATACTAGTCTATCCCTGTTTAATCCAACATTTTAAATTTGACCTCTAACCCCGCCACTGTTAAATGCCTGTCAGCAGCAGTGGGATTGGGTTTTCTGCTTTCAATAGAGGTAGACACATAAGTGGTTACACAATGGAGACTGCAGGCGGCCAATCACTGGTGCATTAAAAAATGTGAGTTCCCGATAGTCGTGCAGTCTGTAACTTAATTCTTTTTCATGTATCGAACTCTACTACATCTATCCCTGTTTACTTCAACATTTTAAATTTGACCTCTAATCCCACCACTGTCAAGTGTTAAAAAACTGGGCAATCCTAGTCTCGGCCAGTAATAGCAATGCCACGAGGGTCAAAGGACAGTAGCAGACACTTTCTCCCCTTCACCACAGGCAACACTGAGGATTTTACAGACAAACCATTTTCTTTGTTTTATTGTATTACAGGATCGAGGAAACAATTGCAGGATTGGGGAAACAGCTCATGAAGTAGATGCAGTAGCTAACAGCAGAGGGATTTCTTTCTTATTTTTGAGGCTTGGGAAACCACTCCTGAACCATATACAGTGCCTGCCAGCAGTGGGATTGGATTTTCTTATGGTTCATTTCAAAGGCGGACACATAAGGGATTATACAATGGAGATTGCAGGCAGCCAATCACTGCCGCATTAAAAAAAGGTGCCAAATTCAAAAGGATTAATGGGAGCCATAAATAGGCAACACTGTGAATTTTACAGACTAATCCTTTTTCTTTCTTTTATTATATTGGAGGCTTTGGGAAATGGCTCCTGATGAGGACACAGTAGTGGATAGCAGAGGGTTTTCTTTCTTGTTTGCAGCTGTGGAGTCCAGAGAGAAAGCGAGCCAGTGAGCAGCACACTACGGTTCCTCCAAGCAGCTACTTTTTCCTAGTCCAAGCAATAGGACTGCAGGGCTCTGCCCACCTGCAGCTCTAAAAAAACAACAGTGGGACATAAACACAAAAAAGAGCAAGATGGTGAGAGCTATAGTAATAGATCTAACCTTTTTTCCTGTTATATACACCAAACTATTATAAACTCTTGTGTGCTATAAAACTAGGCTGGCTGTATAGACTACAGATCAGAGTAACCATGAAGTGAATGAGAGCTGAATGTCCATCGGGCCTTGGGTTTGAGTCCCAGGATAACCCCTTAGGCACTATGTGCAAGATAAATCAATTGCATTCAACTAAAAGGGTCTGTGTTTTATGTTCCCCTGTTTATTTTTTTATCCCACTAGTGCAGTAAGGTATGAAAATAGACAGAATGAAAGAAAGAGCAACAGAGAGATGGATGGAATTATTTTATGATTTATTATTTATTTAAAATTTGGTAACCGGGAAAAACACACTGCACCAAGGCTCATTTCCAAGTGTATCTGACTTTTTCCCCCTTTTTTATATCAATTAAACATAGAAAATAAATAATATGTAAAGATCCTGAGAGTCAAGGAGCAAGAGAGAGAGAAAAGTATGAGTAGTCGGCAGAGATCTGATTTGGATATGCTAACATGGAATTTATTGACTGGTTGGGGGGGTGAAGAGGGACTTACTGCACTGCAGAGTAGTTAAATAAAAAAAAAAAAGTTCTCATTTTTTTATATCCTTCTCCCACTTGTACTGTCAGAGATGCCGATTGATAGGCACTGAAAAATATAAGCAAAAATACTGGAGGAACAGCTTGGGATTGGTCCACGTTGTTATAGGATGGATGTGATAGAATCCGGATCGGGTTCAATGCATCTGCTGTCACCAGTTTATGTTAGATCTTTGTTTTCATACTCAGATGGGAAGTGTGGCTTTTGTTTTTATCTTTTTATGGGATTTAAAATAATTTGGTCTGGCACAACAACTGCAGACTAGAAGATGCATTCCTCATTCTATTATTCACCCCAAGGACTTTCATGGCTCAATTGCGTACTCCAATTAGTTGCCAGTGCCAGACAATGCACAAGTCCATATGAATTCACGAGCATGTAACACGCTAAAGGGAGGCTACCCAGTAGCGTGTTGCATGCTGATGCATTCGAGCCAAAGCACTGTTTCGGAATATTTTATGAAATCTCATAAGTTTAACCTTCAGAAGGCAAATAAGAAAAACATACAACTGGTTTGAGTTCTTCATCCTGTAGGTGCATCACATTTAGCTCATTGAATGTCGTGCTGTCACTTACCCCTTGGATTAAGCAATTTAGCCATGAAAACACAAGAGAACATCATAGAATGGGGGCTGAATATGTATCTGACAAGACAGGTTGGCACTGAATTTCTGTTTGTAACTTATGTGAACACTGCACTAACAGTCAGCAGTCTGGCTGTAGTCATAGGGAACAATGAGCATTAAATTAACTGCCTGTTTAATCTGGAGTGATCATATGCTCAATAGCAGGGTAATACAACAATGTGGGGTCACACAATTGGCAACTCATAAATGTTAGCGGGACAGATAGACAAAAGAGCATGAAGGTGAAAGCTGGAGTGTGAGTGGCCCAAGCAGCTTGTGACACCTCTCATTCATGGAACGTTTGAAAGCAAGAGAAATCAAGCAACAGGTGGTAATAACACAAATGGTTGTGTGGCCAGCTGTGTGACTTTAAGAGGTACTGACCTACACATCTAGACAGTTAGACTCCATCCCAGAAACTGAATGAGATATGAAACAGATTGGTTAGCTAAAAAAATTTGACACTCCTTGGATGTCACTCTAGCTCCACTTCACAAGCCGTATTGTCATTACAAGGTGATAAAATGGAAACCTATAATTAGAATGATAACAGACCACACTTCTTAATCTTACTTTGCTCCGCAGCCTGCCCATGCAGACTGGCAGGCAGTGGATGAGCTGACAGGATGGACCCTGCACCATTGGCAAAGCTTGATTTTCTTTTCCACACAGTTTATTATTTTTATTATTTTTTTTTTTTGCAATATTGGTGCTAATCAATGGGGGAGCTACAGCCCCTTTAGCCCCCCCGCCCCTGTGAATCTCCACCTATTCCCAGGGAGAAACAAAGCTTCCATCAGCTCGAATCTGGGCACTGGTCTTTCTGATCTGTGGCTCACTGACAGTACTGTGCACTCTGGCCTCCCTAGTCAGATCACTTGTTTAAATCTAAAACAAATTAATTACTATGCAAAATCTACAGTGTTTCTGCCATTATCTGCTTCAGTCTTGGTAGTATTTGCCCCCTTCGCCTCAAGAAAAAAAATAGTGTGTGTCTGTGGCACAGTCAACCCATCAGTAGTTTAATATCATGGTATTCATTGGGTTGTCTTCCTCACGCACATAGGCGGAAGGGTTGCCCCCCCCCCAAAAAAAAACTGGTTTAAGTACACTGCTGCTGGGCAACGTGGGGCAGAGAGGTACTGGTCACTGTGTATGAAGGATGCGTCACGTGTGGCCTCAGATATCAAATCCTAGTACTCAACTTGACACTAGCTTAAGGGGGTAGTTGTTAAATGGTGAAAGAAGCAGTGCATTATCCTGTCCTTTATTGCATGGGATAAGGAGGCAGGTAGGGGGATATAACAGCTGGCAAGTATTCCACAAAAGGAAAATCTCATCTTGTTATATATTTTTTAATCTCTCCCCTAAAATCTAAAAGTCGAGAGAGTTACAAAGTTTATCAAATGGACCATTAAAAGTAGCACTCCTTGTTTCCCCTCATCTCCTTTATTTGAATATCAAGACCTCGACAGCTATCAAACTGTTTATGTTGCCTCCTGCACAGCAAAGTCACATAAGCAAACGGGCAGCATTCTGAGTGTTAAAGACTAAAATTACTTGTTCAAATGTGCTTCTGCCTTCCAATGGTCAATGCATAAATCTGACCTCCGATTTGAAATGGAGTCTTCAGTATTATGAAAATGCATCAAACTACATTTTGGCATAAAAATTCATTATTTCTGAAAATGAAAAATAAATGCATGTGACCTTTTGCATCAAGTTTGACCTCCTGATCTAAATACTTTTCAAACCTGCTGTCACAGATTTTGTTATACAGCTTACCGGCATTTCTTCAGTTTGCAGTTGGCTTTGAAGAGTGCAGACGTGTTCCCGGTCCACGAAGATTGTTGCGCCAGCCTCTGGAGGTAAGTATGGGTGGGGGTGGGGGAGGTGGATGCACAGAGGGTGGGTGCGGGGCTGGGGTGAGACAGTCAACGAGGACTTTTTTTTTTTTACAGGGTTTTATGTTTCTTTAGACTACATGGGACTTTTGCCATGCTGAGGTGGGCTCCCAGCATGGCAGCTGGATTTTTTGGGGGGCAGTTGAGCCAGGGGATTGGCCAGCCCTGCTATTATAGCCGGACTTTTGCCATGCTGGGGTGGGGCTCCCAGCGGCATGTGGAACTCTGGTTTTGGGGGTACAAACCATACAGTGGAGCTGACAGGGATTGAGCACATCCAGTCGGCCATAAGGACTTTTTGCCCGCGCTGGGGTGGGCTCCCAGTGTGGCACTGGAGTCTGTTGGGGGAGTGAAGCCGGCGGTTGGGCTGCACTGTCAGCCATACGGTGTGGGGGGGGAGTGCATGACCACCCTGGGTGGGCTCCCAGCATGCTACTTTGGGGTAGAGTAGAGCGACAGCAGGCGGTCTATGACAGCTACAGATGCAGTGCAAAGTGTAGGCCGACGGCAGTATGCAAATTGCCTACACGTTACCACCGCTGATTGCAGCGTTTTTTTTGCTTTCAACTGTTTGCCGCTGCATCTGAAGGGCTGTCATAGATAGCTCCAACATTCATTGGCCTGGTGCAACTGCGCCTGCAAAAGGGAGCAGGGCATTGGAAGTGGGGGAGGCACATTTATGAAAACACGTTTGGTGGCACTATGTTTCTTCCACATGTGTGGAAGCAAACATAAAAAGGGACCTGTTTGCCTCTCAGTGCTAAATGTTTCAAGGCAAAACAACGTAGTCTGTAGTCTTCTGTGTGGAAAACAAAAGCACCTTGCAAAACAAAGAATGTCAGTAAAACAAAAAGGTTAAAGAGTCACTGGGACTATTGTGAGAACTTTGAAAAAGATGTTATAAATTGACATGTCTGCTTATAGTTCATATTTTAGTTCTGTAATTCTCAGCCATGTTTATTAATAAAGAGATTCACCCGGAAACAGGATCTCTACCCTATCTTCTCTGGCTGCTTGTCTATACCTGACATCACAATTCTGTTTATGACATCACAATCTGTTGCTGTGGAAATAACAGTGATATCATAAACAGGATTAGGATGTCAGGTGTAGACAAGCAACAAGTCTAGGGGGCAGTGATCTTGCTTTCAAGCAGCTGTTCACAGTAATAAAGGTAAAGTGGGAAAGGTGGAAAAGGCACAGCTTTACCCAGGCGCTACAAAAATGCCTGATTAATGCTTTCAGACAGTATTTTTTTTTTTTTAATTACCTTTAATTGCTTTTTTAGTGATTTAAACAGTGGCCTTCAACTTTCACTTTCTATTACTGGCAGTCACCATCTCATGAGTAGCAGAGAGCTTCCTGAGCTCACCTTATGCTAATATGCCCTGCCAACCAATAGCAGAGGTCAAACAGACATATTAGCATACAGTGAGCTCAGGAATCTCACTGCTGCTCATGAGACCAGGAACAAAAAATATAAGTTGTGGGTAGCTGTTTTAAATCATTAAAAAAGTTGTTACTGTCTGAAAGCACTAACTGAGAGTTTATGTAGTATCTGAGGAAAGCTGTGTCATTTCCAGTGTTTTCTACTGGATGGAGTTTGAATTTTGCATTTTTCTAAAGTTTTCCCAGTGACGACAGGGGCTTTTTAAGGGCAGAAAAGATCGACATAATTATTGCTTGTTTACTCTTTCTAGGTCTTTGCTTATCAAATCTTCGATTCTAATCTTATTTTTTCTTTTTGGCATGTACGCAAGTTTTTTGTTCCACTTGCAACTCACACATCATCAGGACTTTTTTGACTAGTTGTAATGTTATGTATTTGTACCCGCACTATGTATTCTGGCAGTTTGTCTGATCATGTATTTTAAAGTTGCCTTAGGCCTAGGTCGAACTTGTAAACAGCATATTTAGCCTGCTGTTCTTACTTGGTAAAGAAATAAATGCTTAATTATCTTACGAGGCTTTCACAGTTATAGCCTGTGAAATGCCTAAAACAAAAATGGGGATGTGGCTTCTCCTGCTTTCACTCCTAGGTTATGAAATTTGATTTCCCCTGAACTTCGCCACTGCCATGCGGTGCAGGCCTTCGTTAGAAACTACCACATGCACCTTTACAAGCTGTCTGTATACTGCTGTGGGGAACTGGGCTCACACTGTTTTGACCTGCTGGATTCTGTTTTCTGGTTGTGTTTTTGTTTCTATAGTCTGTATTTTGAAACTCCTGAAGCTGTACTGTCATGCATCATATCTGTATCATTCTGCAGGTATTACTGTTGTGTGTTGATTGTGTGCTTACTTTGTAATGTATTTTACTGGTGTAACCTCCCAGGCTGTGCCTGAAAATAATCACTGATTGACTAGGGCACTTAGTTGGTAATGAAAAGCTAAAACAAGAATTATTCGTAGGATTACTAGAATGCGTTTCTGAAACATGTGAGACACAAGCAGAACTATTAGTCCGCCCTGGGAGGTTCTCAGAATGGGCCAGATTTTAATGATATGATGTTATGGAAAAGCAAAATTTTTAAATTTATAAAAAACACACATTTTTATTAAAAACTTAAAAATAAAAACGGTCACTGTGTAAGTGCCGATAACAAGTTACTGATTAAAATTATAAATTCAAAAACTAAGCAAAGTATTCATTTTTAGAAATGTTCCTATGCATGAAAGATTCACTTCAGGTACATTTTTAAGATAAATGTGTGCATATAGGTAAAAACACTTTCATAGCGAATAACAATAAAATCATAACATTAATAAAATTGGCGCAAAAAGTCACACTAAGCAGAAAGAAACTGAGAAGCGCATGTCTGCATTAATAATACCCATAGTCATATGAAGGATTGTGAATGCTTCCGAAGATACTGTACATGTGTATAACCTATCAAAGGGCAACCCAGTTTTTCTTGCTGTGTTTTAGCTTATGTTTATGGTTTCTATTGAATTTCTCCTTTTGTGGCTATACAAATGTAACCTAAAAAAGTATTTACTTACAGTCAGTACAGTAGTCTTTAATCAGGTGACAGGTGAAGCGTTAAAACTTTTCTCGTACCATGCCCTAGCAAATTTTTTTTTTCTCTCCTTCCCCAGTCAGCCTCCTTCCAAGGAGTGCCCCAGCCTTGTCACCCAACATCTGCCAGGACTTACCTGCTGCCACCTTCCCCTAGGACTTGCTCCCCAGCAGGCTCCCCCAAGCCCCACTGCAGAACAGAACCAGTTCTGGCAGTGTGCCCAGCTGGTCGGATGTGGGGCCTGTGCGTGCTCCTCATCATCCTGTCACCAGCATTTTCCTCCAATTTTCACCCCTGGAGATGTCACATGCAATGATGTCATGGTGCACACCATGCACGCTTGTGTGATGTGTGCCGACATCTGCCATGTCTCCTGATCTGTCTTGGCTTTGAGCTGCCTTTCCCCCGGCTTCCACCAGGGGCCTGGCAAGCTATTGGCTCTGTCCACCGTCCCCCCAGAGGAGGAGAGAAGTCCTACAGATGCTCGATCCTCCTCTCCTCCCGGCCAGCCCTCCGACAGCCCAGATTTGCTTCCAAACCCAGGTCGTCGGTGTCACAAGTGGTAGCCTGCACAAATTTAACCTAAAAAACATACCTACATGAGACCGTTTGATGGCTCAGCTAATAGCACCTTACACTCCTGCACTATCAGCCCAAATTCAGGAGTGAACACAGGAGCTGGGTCTGGTGACCAAGGGGGCTGGGGTGGCACTGATATGTGCCAGCGCTCCCAATCGGAAAGGGATGGTGCCTTGGTTCTGCCACCACTCCATCCCCTATGGTGGCCCAGGGAGCTTGTGTTCTCCACAGGGACTTCACTGTATGAGTAAGAGGCCTGTTGAGGCAACGGCTAGCATTAGGGAGGTGGGAAGGGCTTCAGGGACAAGGGAGAAAATGAAGACAAGCCCTAGGTCTCCTTTGCTGCCAGTATGACTGCCGCTGGTACTCATGGGCCTCGCACCATGTGAATCCCCACAGGCCTCATTGGGGGGGGGGGGTGGCAAAATGGGGCTGAGATGTTACCAGCAGGAACAGCCTGAAAGAAGGTACAGGTGATGGCAAGGGTCAAATTGGGTAGGAACCCACAGGAAATCCATTCTCTCACCTCTTGCAAAACCTTATCAGAGTTTCTGCACCTCTGTCAGTAGTCACCATTGACTACTATAGGAGAGTCCCCCAAGCTAGAGATTACAAAGTCCCCTACCTAAACTTTTCCAATTTAACCACTGGGCGGTGTTCCAGAGGCAAAGCTTAATACAAAATAACATTCACACCTACAGTCTGTGCCATAATATAACCATAGTATTTAATCAGGTGCTAAGTAAAGTGTTAGAAATTTTTTATAGTCCCAAGACTCATAAACTAATCTGGAGGTGCTCCGTCTAGGTGAAACCCAGATTTTTATTTATTTTTTGTATTTGATGTTATATTGTATGTGGATTCCTCATGGCTGGCACTTAAGCAACTCATCTTCTACTGTAGTTGGGACATACCTGTGGGCTGGAGACACTCTTGGTGAAATGATAGCAGTTTCATGCACCTTCTTCAAGTGAGAGTACAGTGATGCTGAGTGATTATAAAAATGCAAATTAAACCTCTCACATCGCCAGGAGTGTCAACAAACTACATATTCCCACATACTTTGCCTGTGTATCATTGCATGTCTACTGAAGCATGACTGATGGTTTCCGCAGATAGCAACATCTGAGTCAGTGTAGTGTGTGAGACCCTCTTGGCAATACGAGTGCTTCATGCACTGTCAAAAGTTCATGTTCCAGTTGGTTGGCAGTGTTGTGAGGACTCCTATGTTGAAAATAGTGTGGTCCCAGGTAGTACACAAGGGGGCACGGAGCACTAGAGGTCAGATTTTGCTAAGTCCTGAATCAGTTTATTGAACCCCCAGCACTACAGAGACGACTTTGAAAAAATACAAAATATGAAGCAACGTAAGCTTATACGTACCTTATTTAATGCATGCACTTCCCTTTCTCTCTAACTGTGTTACTACGGAAATTCTAATGACAGCAGAATCTCTCTGCCACTTGGTCTTCTTCTGATCCTGCTGCCTATTCTACAAGGGACACAGTAATGCTGGTGAAATCAGTTTGTTGGTAGTGCAGATAATTATGATGCCACAAGCAGATGGTTGTAATGTCACTTGCAGACCAAAGCAAATTAAGATCAAGTAACTTAGCATCCTGTTTTTTTTGTTCACATTCAGTTTTCCCCCCTCCTAACTGCAGAAGCCACCATTTACTGTTATTGTCACCTCTCAGCTCCAGCAGCACCTTCTCAGTCATTTATCCTTACCTCTAAAAGACTTTCCCCTTCAGGTGAGGCAGTGGGGAGGTGGACATGGCCAGGTTCCCCACTGAATGACTCGGTTCCGGGATGCAGGTGGGCAGTTGGCATGTTGAGGCAGAGAGTGCCGGAGTATCATCCCACTGGCTTTGCGGGTGGTTTCCTCCATTTCTTTTCCTGTTCCCCTGAGGCTCCAGGGCAGGACTCAGGGCAGGCCTGCAAGCAGAGGCAAGACAACATTCTGTCAGAGCCAACTGGCATTCCCCCTCCCTATCTACTGTTTCCTGTCTGCACCACCACCTGAGGTCACCTTGGTGGTTGAAGCCCTCCCTCCCTGAGGACATTGCCCTCTGGGACATTCAATCCCCCCCCATGCCAGCCTTCTGGGAACTTGGCACGTTTCTGTACCCAGGCTGCGGGACTGCGAATGGCAGTGCTAATGCTACACCGATGGGCTGGCTTATAAAATCCTGGCTTCATGTGTTTTCTTTTAGTGATATATTACAGACTATGGGGCTGCACTGTAAATAGATGAAATATCTAAGGTATCAGTTGAATTATGTCTAAATATTATGTTTTCAAAGTTTTGGCAGTGATGTCAGAAGCTCTTTAAGGCATCTTTGTAATTAAGGTTGTTGGCAGTTACACTTCACACTAGACTGAGATGTGATCTCATGCGTGTCGGTGTTTCATCTCACAAATGTATTTTGTAGCTGCGTGGGCTTACTAACCAAGTCCAACCTAGAGCGAAATTTCGGATGTATGGTACACTCATAGATGGGGTTCATTTAAGCAATAAGACATGACATGGGGTGCATTATGGTGGGATAACAGACCACTTCTAGCAAGTTTGAAGCACGAATCAAAGCAGAGTGCTTCCACCACCCTAGAAGGCCATTAGCGCACCATAATGCACTGGCTGGTGTGCCATATAGCGATTTATGACATGGGTCATTTTTAGTAAATTCAGTGTACTTTTTCAACATATTTTTGTTTAGCTACTTTCTGCTGGGCCACTGTGATGGGATAATGGCCCAGCTAAATGTACCTCTTGACCAGTCAGAAGCTGTCATTCTTTGTACACATTTCATATTCTTTTGACTTTGTTCCTTGTTTGACGTGGAGCCTTTGTAAATGAGTCCCTGACTCAAAGGGTTGTAATTACTAGACTTTAATAAAAAAAAAATAAAAATCTTGTTTGTAGAATGGGCCATGAATATCCTGGAACCTCAACTTTTAGGGTGATACCCTGAGGTACTGTTTTATGCAGCGGGTGGTGGTAGGGTGGAATTGGTTTCTGGAGGAGGTGGTCTGTAAAAATATCGAGGGGGGATTCAAGTGAAGGTTGGGGCAGATGTAAGGGCTTTTGGAAAAAACACATTACAAAGTGTGGGGAAGGGGAGCGTGAACAGCCTCTCAGACTCTCTCATTCAAGGCTGTGACTCTCAGTGTTTGTGTGAGCCCATGCAAATTCCCCTCCTGAAATATCCTTTGTTCCACATTCTGATGAAACAAATAAATCGGGCTCCCAAATGGTGCAACAGGTACTTCTACCTGATTACAGACTATTTAAAAGTAGGCTTCATATGTGTCTGTAATGTGCACCACACAAAGGGCTCATTACTACAGAAAGAGAAAACAAAGTGGCTTCAGTATTCATTATTGATTTATTATTCATTCACCCAGTGGGGCACAGTGGTAGAGCAAAGGGCGGCCACCTGGGAATCCCAAGCTGATACTAACTGTAGGCTGTGTGTGCTAGGCCTGGGCGGACTGCTCCGCCTGAAATCCAGACCCCAGGATTGAACCCTGAATCCACAAACCTGGATAAATATGGACTTCACCACAGAAGTCCGGGTCCGTGGAAAGCGGGGCTTTTTTTTCTGCATGTCTGGCACCCCACGGGGTGGAGGGGGGGAGAGAAGGAACAGATGACACCAGGCAGATCAAAAAGACTGAGGAGAGGAGTGGAGCTGAGCCCAGGAGCAGGAGGACCACACATTATAGTCACGTGTAGTGTGGTGGAGATTTGAAGGTGGGCTGCAGCTGCTGTGGTCGGTCGGTTGGTGACTCTCAGGGGTCAATGGTTGGTCTTGTTCTCAGAGTGGAGCTCAGTAAGTAGTACCTCACAAACCGCCTAGTCCTGCAGCCTATCCTATGTGGGTTTGGAGCATATTGAATACCACAAAGAGGGGAGAGGAGAGTTGTGTATACAGGCCCAGGGCAAGCTGGCAAAATAAATTGTTGACTTGTGCCAGAGAAGAAAGTGAGAGAGAGACTACTGGGGGCCAAAGAGAAATGTTAGTTACAGAAATCACAACTAAAGTTTATTCTTGGCCCCAGTGTGGCTGTGTGTGTGCGTGCACAGGGCAAGAGCAGACTGGCAAAATAAATCTTTGACTTGTGCCACCATCCAGAGGAGAGAAAGAGAGACTATTGGGGGCCAAAGAGAAATGTTATAGTCACAGAAATCACAAATAAAGTTTATTCTTGGACCCAGTGTGGCTGTGTGTGTACACAGGGCCAGAGTAGGCTGGCAAAATAAATCTTTGACTTGTGCAATCCGAGGGAGAGGGAGAGAGAGGAAAGTGTGAGTGAGAGAGAGAGAGAGAGAGTGTGTGTGTGAGAGAGAGTGTGAGAGAGAGTGTGAGAGAGAGGAGAGAGAGAGGAGAGAGTGTGAGAGAGTGAGAGAGAGTGGAGAGAGTGTGAGAGAGAGTGAGAGTGTGAGGAGAGTGAGTGAGAGTGAGAGAGGTGAGAGTGTGAGAGGTGAGAGGAGAGTGGGAGAGAGTGAGAGAGTGTGAGAGTGTGAGAGTGTGAGAGTGTGAGAGAGTGTGAGAGAGTGTGAGAGAGTGTGAGAGAGTGTGAGAGAGTGTGTGAGAGAGAGTACTGGGGATCAAAGAGAAATTTTACAGTCACAGAAATCACAAATAAAGATATTAATCTTGGCCTCAGTGTAGCTGTGCAGTGTGTGTGTACACTATACAGGGCAGGCAGGCAAAATAGTGCTTGCATCTGTCTGTCTATGTGTTTCTCTGTCTCTCTCCCAGCACACTCACATCACAGGCCCAAGCAGGATATGCTACCGGTACAACCCAGTCATGAAGCAGCTAGCAGTTACTGCTTTTATTTAGTAGTTTTACTGTAATTTTGTATACAAATCATGCATTAAGTTGTTTCTTTTTGGCCTCTGTTGAATATGACCGAGTTTGGCCACTTTTATACATTCTATTGCATTTTTTCAAATATTTATAAATTTGCTACCCCGATGGCCCAGTGGTAGTAGGCTGCAGTGCCATGAAGGCAAACCCAAGTTCAAGAGTGGATGCAGGTCACAGCATCAGGAGGCCAAGTGGCAGCCATCGTTAGCAAGGGAGGGTTGCCGGCACATTCCAGCAAAACAGCGACCCCCTGCCTGTGGGCCATGGAGCTTGCTGTCAGTGCACAGGCACGATGTGCATACTAGGCCAACAGAAACATACTTACGCCATAGGGTGGAGGATGAGCAGCTAGGTGGGAGAGAAGACTGGGGAGAAAAAGCATTTGCATTGATTCATTTAAATGACGATTGCTGGCACCCTCATGCCCTCTCTGTGTAGATCAGCATTGCCATGGCGGTTGGGGGTGGGCAGATGAGATTGAGGGGTCACTGGCATTAAAAGACCTGACAAGGTAGGAGTACATAATGACTTGGGGACCAAGATGCTAAAGTGTATGAAAAAATATTTTATGAATGTGCATCCTCTACGAAAATTCACAACAGTCACATTTGGTAAACTGTTCACTGACTGACTGAAGAAGGCAGCCAAGTAGTTCAGTTACAGTGAGTGTGCACGAGAAATGAAAGTCAACAGGTACTGGCAAAAACAGCACAGCTCACAGACAGTAAAAAAGGCTGTATTAGATAGTTTTCAAAGCATACCATTTCTTTCATGCTCCACAGAAAATGCTTGCAGATTAGAGACCCTGACCGGTTTCGCACCTAGTGCATCATCAGGGGGATTCATGAGGGACTGATTGATGTCCTGTTTTTAAGATGTGGTTACAGCTGTTGCCTAACATTTTCTATCCATTTATTTCACCAGAAAATAGGAAGCAAAAGTATTCTATTACCCCAGGAAGCAACAGTCCCCATGGCACCTCTCAGTCAGTGTCGGTATCTTAAGTAGCTTGTAGTTACAGACCTTTGATTTTGTAGTGCAACATGGTGCTACTGTCTCTTTAAAAACTATTTTGTGTCTCAGTGTTTTAATATAAGTTTTTGTACATTGACCTACAGCAGGATGTTAAGATGTGCAATTTTGATTTAGGTAATTTATTTGTCTGTGGGGGGTGGAAGGGGGAGCTGTTTACCAATGGCTACACAGCTGTCATCATTATTTGACTTTTGCATTGTGATCAGAGAAAACAGACTAAAGTAAACTGACAGAAGAAGGAATCATCGGAGGAGTTACTGTGTCTTTATAAATCAGTAACCTTTAGCAAAGGCACGATTACTGAAGCGTTGACAGACATAAAACATTTTTTTTCAAAGTTGTGTCTCCTACAGTGAGTCACCATTGATTTTTCGCATCCTTATTAATTTAACCTGAACTGTTCATTTCTCTCCTTTCTTCTAAGCTACAACTCAGTAGCTGCTGCCCAGTGAGGGACCTGTCCTCTGTGCTCTGCATGTTCAAAAGGGGGAACATGGTCTGCCTGTAGTGTAGAAATCCCAGCCGAGTATGTCACGTAAGAATTTCCAGTGAAGCAACTCTCACTCTGCTCACCTGAGAGACTTATTGCTTTAGGGAACCTATAGGTGATGCTGTTGTTTACCAGTAATTAAATTCAGTCAACATCCAGATTAACATCCTGCTGTATTTTATTCTTCTGAATACGTTGCAAAATTCTGCAGAATATATTTCACATTCACCAGTGCTGCAGAATTTATTCACTCGGAACTCCATAGTTTCTCACAATTTAAATACAGAATTCCACAAAATGGCATGTAATTCTGCATTCCATAGAAAATTCCACCGACTCTTTTTTGCTCACAGAATTCTGCGCATATTTCCTCATTCTACATACAGAATCTGCTGAAGTGGAAAAAAAAAATAGTACAGCTCTACCAGTAGTCTATGGTTTTGTAGAGCTGCTAAGTCATGAACCCCCAAATGAAGGAAATCTTATTTTGACAACTAAAGTTAGAAAGATTGTCACAGGTCCCTGACATTTATGCCTGTTTAACGGTATAATATGGCAGAACTGCAGTGTGCCATGGATGTGGGCAGGCATACTCCAAGCACTCCATGGTGTGCAATTTTATTTAAGGGGGTAGCAAATAGGCTCTGAACTGCTTCCTTTTTCCGTGAAAACTAACAAAGAAACACTGAACCTTTCTGTAATTTTATTCATAGGAGTCGAAACTAGAAGGACTGGCCACTAATACTCTCTTTGCATCCCAAGGACAATGCAACTTTACAGGCTCTGGGCTGGTATGTGGGTGTCTTAGGGAACAATGCATGGCATTTGTATTTACCCATGCTTGGCAACAACCATTGTCATGAGATACAAAAATTGTATTTATTGTGCCAAATAAGGCAACAAACATGGTCCTGGTGTACATTTGTATATTGTCTGGCTACACCCGGGGTAGCTCACCCTAACAAGGGGAGGTGGGGTAGCAGTAAGTCCACTTGGTGTGCAGATGCGAAATCCCTGGCTACATCCCTGCAGTGTGCAATCAGGCTGTCTTCCCCTGCCTGAATGATGCCGGTTACCAAAGGGTTAGAGTGTGCAGCAGAAGCCCTTGTCCTGAATATGCCAGGCTTCCTCCCACCCGGGTTTGATATGCTGCCAGCAGATCAGTGTGTCCTTTTGCATGTGTGAGTCTACCGCAAAGGCTGAAGAGCTTGCCACACCCATTCCTCATAAACAGGGAGGCCTTTGCACCAGTTGGTCTTGCCTGGGAAGAGTTTGGAGCCTCAGCTCAGAGGAGTGCAGACATCCTTGCCTGAGACAGGGAGAAGCAGAGAGAGTCCAACAGTTTCTCCCTCACCCCTAAGGGGGAAGGGATGAGGTGCTTTTGGTCAGAGGCAGCAAGTAATCGGAAAAACAAACATAAAAGAATGGCTATGAGTGACGAGTAACTGGTGGAGGAGAGAGTTTAGACCCAGCCTAGGATATGTAGAGGTGAGAGGTGAATATGTATATGAGAGAGAAGAGTTGACAACGAAGAATCCAGAGGTCCTACAGCCTTGCATATGAGAGAGAGAGAGCTACAGTGGAGAAGTAGGGAGCTCCCCTCAAGAAAACTGGCTGATGGTTCATGAGAACTCACACCAGGTTTCATGGTGATGGTGAAAGGGATCCTTGGCCATAAGAAGGAGCCACAGGAATATCAAGGAGAAATTCTCTAGCAGCAGTCATCAAGGTGGTCTGACTGTAGGGGTGGCACATGGGTTGAGCATATCCTGCCAGGTATGTGTCTCTGCCCCAGGAGGCTGAAGAAAGGTCACCCTTCATGAGCTTGAGCCGAGGATAAGTTGTAAGGAAGCCTGGGGAGAGGTACCCTGTTAATGTCACACTTCACATGGGAGAAAAACATCAGTCCCAGAGGGTAGGAGTGCTGGGAAGTGTGTATATGGGAGATAAAAGACCCGTGTAGCCTTCTAGTTATTGCTCCCCAGTGTTTGGAGCAGTTATTAAATGTAACCTGACATTCTGGGGTGTTATCTCCATGAAGGGGATAACTACTTCTCCACTTTCGTCAGACGAGTTAGGAACAGGTGACCAAGGGAGGAACTATAGGTTGTAGGTGTCCCAAGTGGCCTGACCCACGTCCCATTGGTACTAGTTCCAGGTACGGCTGTTGAAAGTATTAGGATCCACACACTGGGAAGTGATGGAGCCCATGTAGACCTGGTATAGCTCCTGGGCTGAGAGTCCCACTTGCTGATGAAGGTAGCAGCTTCAGCAGCGAGGTTTGCATCTCTATTAAATGTGGCCCTTAATGGAGGGAGTGTACCATAAAACACCATGCTCACTCCAACAGTAAACCAGCCTGTATATGAATGTCTCCAGTCTCTAAGGAATGTGTAGAGGGTTTACAAAATTGTGTAGAGGGTTCCCTGTATATTTGGGACCCCGTGTAGAAGCCCAAAGTATGGGTGTTTGTGAATGTGTTTTGTCACCATAAAGGGACAAATGTGGCATGTGTTGTGAATGTGTTTTGTCCTCATGAAGGGGCAAATGTGGCATGTGTTGTGAATGTGCTTTGTCCCCATAAAGGGACAATTGTGGCATGTGTTGTGAATGTGTTTTGTCCCCATAAAGGGACAAATGTGGCATGTGTTGTGAATGTGCTTTGTCCCCATAAAGGGACAAATGTGGCATGTGTTGTGAATGTGCTTTGTCCCCATAAAGGGACAAATGTGGCATGTGTTGTGAATGTAATTTGTCCCCATAACGGGACAAATGTGGCATGTGTATAGTTTAATAAATGTTGTTGTGCTTGACTTTACTTCTTCCAAGTGGACTATGGCATTTGTATACTGTATATTTATTTATTTAGTTATTGTTAACCGGGTAGGTGCACTAGCCATAAAATTACTATTTTCAGGCATGACCCTGGAGAGTACAACAAAAAGAGAACAGTGGAACAACAGCAACATGGGTACAGTAATATAAATAGAGGAACAGTACAGCAGTGCTACAAAAATACAATGAGTAGAAACAACAAAAATTAATGGCAAGCATTACGCAAATAATGGCAGTAGGATATATAATAAATGCAGAAACCACAGACCCGGCCTGTGGAGTGAAAGGGTTAATAAGAGAGTAAGGTCATGTAGAGAGAAAAGTGAGGAATGTTCAAACATAACAAGAAAGACTGATAGAAGGAAGGTCAGGGGTGGTGATTGGCAAAACAACAGTGGATGATAAGCAACAAGGTTCAAGAAGGAAGAGAGCTAGTAGAAGTTATTTACAAAGAGAAGGAAACATACGGGAAGGGGAAGAGGAGCCAGTCTTGGAGCTGGATTAGAGCAGGGGTGACATTATTGCTAAGTCTCAGTTTCAGGTTGGGTCAAAGCATGTACAAGCATCAGCTAAGGATAGATAATGACGATATTCACTTTTAAATCTAAACTGCGACAGCCAGAGGTTGAGCGGAATAGCCTGGGAGCAGAGAATTGGAAGGCCCCTGTGCCTTTAGTCATCCGACATCTCAGAACATAGAGCAAGGATTTGTCAGCTGATCACAAGCCATGGGAGGATGTTTGAAGGACCAACAATGCTGCCAGCTGGGATTTTTTTTCCCCCCAAAATGATCGAGTCCATTAGTGATCCAAGGTAGTATTGTCTACTGGCAGAGGGCGAGAGCCAATTCAGATCCTTATAAAGAAGGCAGTGATATTTGAGTCGAGGCGATGGAGGCAAATCGGCATATATTGTTATAAGTTACGTCTCATTTTAGTAGCATGGTTTTATGGGCAGAGGTAAGAATAGAGGCACCATAAGTAAGGGCTGGGAGCAGAATACCTTGGGCAGTTGCTAATTTCGCCGAGGGTGTAAGCATGTAGCTCATTTTGTCAGCTACTCCCAGTTTCGAGTTTATAGCTTTGCACGAGGACTGAATATGAAGATTAAAATCCAGGGATTGGTCCTGCAGGATCCCAAGGTACTTGACGGAAATAACATTTACAAGTGGAGTTCCTCCTGGATGAAGAACCTCCAGCAAACTAGAACAGGCATTAATCTTCGGTGCAGAACCTGGGAGCATGGCTTTCGTTTTCTTTTCATTTAGTACAAGCTTACGGTCCAGTAACCAGTCTAAGACCTTATTGAAGTCTGAGGTAAGTGATGTGTTTATGCAGGCAATACTAGCAGAACTAGTATAGATGATCAGGTCATCAGTGTAGAGAATATGTAAAATTTATAATTAGGCGAAACAAGTGAGAACCAGCACCAGGTCTGGGAATGCACAAACTTTTTATTTAAAATGCAAAACCAGCAAAGTTCAATTGTTCAAAATCACTCGGTCTGCCCATGTTTGAGCAAAGATGTCTTGGCAACAAAGAGCCTGACCAGTTTCTCTGTCAAAGGTTCTTGTTTTGCTCACTTGTTCAATTGGCCATGGCACAAATTATCCCAATGGAGTGACCTTCTCGCTGTTTCCTTATTTTATAAGTAGAAGATTTACAGGACCCGCCTCCCCCCATTAGCTTCTGTGCCTTGACATAGTAATGAACCTTGGCCCCCTTCCTCACCCTACAGAGTGTGGTCCGTAGTACCCGTCATCCAGGGGACCGGATACAACTACTAGACCCACAAAAAGTCAAGAGAAACAGATTGTTTTTTGATTCAGATGATTACTGGGGAATTGGAATGGTGCCATAACAAGCAGGGGAAATGCAAAATTAAAAAAATGGGTAAAATGAGGAAGACTCCCTAAAAATAGGGAGGCTCCCTAAAAGTAGGGAGACTGGAAGGGATGGGTGGGATTACTGGCTCCTAATACACTAAATTTCTGAATTTTTAATGGATCTGTACAGCGACTTCAGAACTGTGGCTTTTTTTTTTTTTTGCAGTTCTTGCAATCAACTGAGCATTGGGTGGCCCCATTCATGCTGGCCACCCCAGGCCCATCACCCCAACATCTCCAGGACTTACCCTACTTGTGTGTTCCTCCAGGGCTTGCCCCCCCTCCTGGTGGGGGTGGTGGAGTTCCACCACCTCTGTCGCCAAATGGATCCAGTTTCATGGCAGTGCCTGATCTTCAGGTGTGGGGCCTGCAGGTGGACAGAAGTCATCCTGCAGGCCATGGAGTTTCATTGGTTTCTTTCTCCCTCCCCACTGGCATGACAGAGTGGCGTACAGTGACGTCATGATGTCACTATGCACGGTTCTATACATGGTGCGCCAGACACCTGTTGCTCTGCTGCTGCTGTCTTGCAGTCCCCGCACCATACTGCCCAGCCATGTCTAAGGACCAGGCTGACACAGAGCTCCACACCATCCTCTCCCTGGAGGAGGAGAGCAGTCTGCTGGACATTCAGTCCTCCTCCCCCTGGCCAACCCCCCAAAATCCGTGTTTGCTCATGAACTTGGGTTGTCAGCGCTGCAAGCAGTAGAACTACCATTGTGCCAGTGGGACGGTCCTTAAAGTTAACCCCAACCATTAACACATCTACACTCCAGTAGAAAGTAACAGAGGGGCTGTTTCCCTCTTAATGGACTTCTTTCTCTTTGTTTGAGATTTTTCTAATTATTACAGTATTGTGCTTTTTTTCCTGTTACTATATGTAGCCCATTTTGGCAGAACAGTTGGTAAGGCTGGCCTTCCCCCACCTTTACCCTTAACACTGCTGGCTGTACAGGACCCACTTTCCACTCCAGTACTGGTACCAGGCTATTGTAATATCCTAGCTGCTTCGGGAGGTCCCAGTGTTTCACTGGGTACCCAGCTGTTGGAATGTTGCAGGCCCATCAACAGTTGTGTTGTATGAGTTAGCTGGTGATGAAATAGCTCAAACAAGAGGACGCTATTTTTACTCCACAGGTCTCTTGGCCTGTTTGTAATCCACAAAGGAAAATAATGCCAAGGACTCCACCAAGCTCTGAACTGTTAAAGTCCATGGGTGACCCTAATCTAACTATCTACATTCATTTGCAGGACCAAGGCCTGACTGTGTACTCATGTACAGGCCCAGCAGGCCTTCACCCAAACAGTGCAGTCCTACCTGGATTTACTGGTGCATGGCTACTGTCTTGGGATCGCCCCTGACTCGCTGCATGTCTCTGAAGTTTCCATGTCAGTTGGTCTCTCAATGACTTGGTTGGATAAGCACTCTCTGGCTTCTCCCTTCGGTCAAGCTCTCTCTTGAATGATCATCTGTCTTCTGCTGATTGCTCTCTGATGCCTCACTCAGGCAGGTGGTTTCATATGACAGTAGCCCAGGACCACATCTCACCTTGCCAGTGCAGGGTCCCCATAACTCCCACAGCACTGTGAGTTAGTCACCTAGCTGTAGCGTCAGGTAATGATGGTGTTTCAGACACAAGGCTCTTATCCTGGGTCTGCAGACCCTTTCAGTTAGGTCTCAGGCTTAAGAATTTGGTGCGTTCAGCAAATCTTCCCTCCTCTGGATTTCCTTCTGTGGTCTTTTCTTTGTGGCTGTTCAAGCCCAGCATCAATTCCTGAATCCTGGTTGTGGAAGCCCAAACAGACCTCTAAACACTGGAAAGCTCAGGCAGCAGCTTTGCCTCGGAGGTTTTTTTTTTTGTGAAGAAAGTTCTGGAGCAGCTGCTGCTGTTCAGTGTTGGACTCCGCCGTCTTTTTAGTCCAGACCCTTGGTCAGTCACTGGGATGGTCTGTCTGCCTGATCCTTAATAGCTGATTGGTCACCTGGCTCCTCAAATTAATAGAAACAGAAAATGTCGGCAGAAACAGACCACTGGTCCATCCAGTCTGCCCTGTTTTAACCTATTCTACCCCAGGACCTGTTGTCTTGTTACAGTTATTGCCCTCGCCTCCCGGCATGCTTTGCTACTTCCCGCTGTGTAACTATTAAGCCTTTTACTTGGTCCCATCTGTGTTTAAAACCATAAATGGTTCTTGCACCCAACACCTCTGCTGATATCCTGTTACATGGCTCAGTCACTCTTTTTGTAAAATAAAACTTTCTGAAGTCCCTCCTGCACCGCGCCCTGCCAGCTTCCACTCATGTCCCCGTGTTCTTGATTTGCCATTCCTGCAGAATATTTCCTCACAATCTACAGTACCTTGTTCCTTGTTCCTTCCTTTTAGGAATTTGAATGTCTCTGTCATATTACCCCCGCTTCCTTTTGGTCTCTAGCGAGTACTTGTTCAGAGACTGAAGCCGATCCTCGTAGGGGTTGAGATTTCATTGCCTATACGCAATATCTTCAGGAACTGGTGTTTGTGTAGTGGGCTTGCCACCCAAGTAATTGCTGCATGCTGCACCGACATTTGCGGTATCTGTTGTGGAAGTGGCTCTGTCACATTACCCTTCTTCCTTTTGGTCTCTGGTGAGTAAATGTTCAGAGCCTTAAGCCAATCCTCGTAGGATCTGTCCTGCTGGCTCTGAATCATTTTGGCTACTCTGCACTGCACCATCTCCAGCCTGTCGCGTCTTTTCTTAGGTGAGTACTTCAGAACTGGGCTCAGGATTCCAGATGTGACCTCACCAGTGATGTATAGAGAGGTAGTATCACCTCTTCTCTCTTGCTGTCGATCCCCTCCCAATACACCTCATCATGTTGGTTGCTTTGCTGTAGGCCTTGTTACATTGGCTAGATTGTCTTAGAGAGTCACTTATGATGACTCCCAGATCCGTTTCCTCAGAGATGGTGTCCAACTTAACCCTTTCCATCCAATGTTCCATTTTGGGTTCTTGTTCCCTATATGCAAGCATATCACTGCATTTCTTGGCGTTGAATTTCAACTGCCAGATTTTTGACCACCTCCCTAACCCTTTGCAGGTCCCTCTACAACTCCCTTACCCTTTTCTCACTGTCTGCCCTGCCACAGAGCTTATGTTAGTGCCATCTGTGAAGAGACACATCTTGCCCTGTATTCTGTCTGCTGTCACTAATGAACATATTGAAAAGGACAGGCCCCAGTACTAAACCTTGCGGTACTCCACTCTTGTCCTACCTCTCCCCTGGCCTTACCCCATTTACCACCACACTCTGCTGTCCTCACCCAGCCAGCTTTCTCACCCATCTAACTAGACCCTTTGCTGCACCCAGATCATCTAACTTCTTCAGCAAACTTCTGTGTGATACAGAGTCAAATGTCTTGCTGAAGTTGAAGCAGAGTAAATCCACCGCTCATCCCTTATCCACTGCCCTGGTTACCCAGTCAAAGAATAATATCAGGTTGGTCTGACAAGACCTAACTGCCATGAGCCCATTCTGCTTACTATCCTGGAACCTATTTCTCTCCAGGTAGTCCACTAGTCCGCTTTGGCTAGTGTCTTCATTAGTTTACCTGCAATGGAGATAAGACAAATGGGTCTGTAGTTTCCTGGTGACTCATTGTCTCCTCCCTTGTGAAGCTGGACTACGTCTGCTACCCTCCAGTCTTTCAGAACCACCCTTGACTGTGGGGAGCTATTGAATAACCCTTACAGGGGTTCGGCCAGTTCTGATGTCAGTTCCCTGAGCATCCTCTGGTACATTCTGTACAGCCCTGGGGCCTTATCTAGTTTTGGGGCTGCTAACCCTTTGCTGATGCTTTTCCTTGTAAGCACCACCTGCCCCATTTCTGGGATCCCTCTTGCAGTAGCCTATATGTCACTTTCAGGCACAGGTCTGCCATCCTTCACTGTGAACGTGGAACAAAAGTAATCATTAACAACAGCTGACTTCTGCTCGTCCTCCTCTATTACTCTGCCCCCTCTATCAGTCTAATAATTCCTCCTCTCATCTTCCTTTTCTCCCTAATATAATGAACTCCTTAACCCCTCTGCAGTATGCTGTGCTGTTCTGTGTCCACTTTTCTTTTGTGTCCCTGATTGCCTTCTTGGCCTCCCTCATCTTTAACTTTTTTTCTTTCATCTTCTTCTTCCCCCCACTGGGGCAGGTTGCCCCTTCCACCGCCTCCTCCAATCCCCATCACCTGGCATCCCAGGGACTTACCTCATCCCAGTTTTCTCCCACGGCTTGCCTCCCATGGTGGGGCCAACAACTCCTGCCTGCCAACGGACTGGATCTGGTTTCTGGGTCGCCCCAGTCTTTTCCTTATATTGATGAATGATACCATCTTGTTTAAAGTAGAGCACTCAAGACACCACAGATCCACACGGTGTGGTGAATGAAATGTATCCTACTGTTGTTACACTGGAAATGGCATTAGATCCAGTTCTGCTTCCTTCCAGCACTTTAAAGGGACAGAAAGCTCAGGATCACACTTCTAAATGAAAGATTTGATCTGTGCCCAAGACACTTCCAATATACCCCATCCAGAATGGAGAGGAAGTCTAGTAACAGAACACTAATACTATGATGATTATTATTATGAAGACAGTACAGGCCTTCAGGGTAAAACTGGACAAATTTCTGTTTATTGTGGGAATCACAGGGTACCCTACATAGTAGAGTAGGGGGCAGAAATCCCTAGAAATATGTTCAAATTGCATAGCATACCTGTTAATCCCTATGAAGCTGGGTGGCATGAACGTGATGGACCCAGAGTCCCTTCCAGCCTTAAACTGCTGTTACTACATATGTTACTATGGATCAGACTGCGTATAACATAGAGAATAATGTATATAACCATTATTGGTTTAAGACTGTGTTTATCGAGGTTGAGATGATAGCATATGAACCTCGAGGGCAAAGCTTGAGAGGTCCATGCTATCGTCTCAACCCTGAGATGGAAACACATGCCGAGTTGTGTGTGGTTGACCGTATTTTATTTTTTATAGTATACGTTTTTTTACACTAGAGTGACAGACCCTCACTGAAGTGAAAACAAAAAATATTGCCATTTAGTTGTTCTACTCCCATATCAAAATCAAATTTCCAGGCTTTGAAAGGTAAAAGGTATGACTTTGGGCACTGGGTGGTTAGTAAGTAGCTAGGTGTAGCATAAATGAGAAATTTAAAATTGTATGACCTTTGAACTGTGCATAACAAGTGTTCGGAATGCGCATAACAACACTTTAGAATGCGTATAACAGTTTAGAATGTACTTAACAAGGATTTTGAGCAGGCTGATTTTTATACATAACAAAGGGCAACCATATACTATAGTTGCTTATCCTAACCGAGCTAGTGAAACAACTACTTTAGGTTGTCTGGCAGAATCCAGTGCTCTCTCCCAACTCAGACCTCAGATAATAAAATTCAGTCTAGTATTCAGCTGTGTCATGCAAGCAGTCCAGAATGTACCTTGCACAGTGATACCCCCCCTCCCAATTCCTAAGAGTACTGCTCTTGCTGGCAGCACATCAAAGGAAATGAAGGAGAACACGGGCAGCGTGTGAAACGGCAGCTGATGTACACCACATCACCTTTGCCAAGACATGGGACTGAACACAAGATGAAAACGCTGAACATTAAATACAGCGATAGCCTGAGATATGTCTCAGAAAATATCTACAAATCCAGAATATCACAGGAAATCCTACTGAAATAAATGGTGAGCTCCAGTTATTCTCAGAAACAATCTAGCTATATCTTGATATATCTAGATATATCCAGATTCATGCAATGGGCATGTAAATACAAAGGGACAAATACCAAGGTTATTTTTCCTTGTTCGGCACCGACAATGAGCTTGTCATGATATTCTCAGTGAAGGTGGATGACATTGCAAATATTTTCACTGCAGACCTTCAAAATAGAAGCCAGATAGCAATTAATTCCTGCACTTGATTGTTCTCACATTACAGCACTGTAGATTTAATTGGTCGATTCAATGAAATCTACACTGCATTAATCTTTGAGTAATATGCTAGTAGAGCCCTTTCAATAGCACAGTGATCTCTTGTATCAAGTCCACCATGGAATGCTGAAATTGTGATAAACATTCCATGACAATTTTCACCAACCACTAACACTGCACCCGCTTGCTCAGCTCTGCACTGCTCACCTCTCTTCTCCAGTTTCATGCTTGACAGTTTAAAATCGTACGCAGTTTGTATTGGTAGCCACCCTGACTATATGCAGAAAAAGCAATAGCACTATGTACTACGGCTGCTACTGCTGTTCAGTGCACCATAACATGCCACAGCACAAATCAGCATCAGTAGTGTAGCGCATACACTGGTTGCCATAGTGATCACTTCGCGCACAATCATGCTGCTCAATCGTGCTGCTTGAAGAAATCCAGCCTGTTTTTTGGGTTTTTTTTTTTTTCAATTAATGGTTGCTATGTGTATCTTATATGGGTCTGAGTTATGTGCCTGCAATGACCACGTTGGTACCGGGTCAATACAGTGCATATAAGACAGCGTGGTATTGGCTGTGCTGTATACTGAGTGCCTGGTACTGCAGCGACAGGGGCAAAACAGCCATAGAGGTATACTGATGCCCCTGTTGCTGCATGTAGAATGTGAGGCTGGATATGTTGCCATGTGCTGGGTGCCTGGTCAAGCCACCTCCATGGAGAAGTGGCTAGGGCACCAGCACATGTCGCAGTTGGAAAACCTGGGACCATGGTTCACCCCCCCCAGGTCTCCCCAGCTACAGCTTTTTGCAACATTTTGTTTTTTACAAAAAAAAACACACAGTACCTACCTCCTGATTTTCTCCCCATCCCTGAGGTCCTCCCTCCCCAGAGTTAGTTATTCAAGTTCCGGGGGGGGGTGCAGGGAGCAAAATCAGATTTACACCCATTGTTTGCAATGGGTGCAGTGCGTGGAACAGATCGCAATTTGTCCAACTCTGTTCTGGTCCAGCGCTGTTTCTCTGCGGTATTATTAGCCCCGATGTTTTCATGTGCGCGGTTTTGATCCCATACTGACCAGGTTAAATGTGTGGTTTTCATGTCAACCAGCACATCCAGGATGTATGCCCTAAACTCTTTACTTCAGTTAGTTTACTGTGCCCACACACCCGACCTATGTTAAAGTGTAAAGATAGGGAGACTGATAGATTGAAGGAGTGTGAGGGAGAGAGATTTTCAATTTTCAGTCTCCAACTGGCAGCCATTGCAGGACACTGCCTGCTGTGATCTCTCACTCCCTCTCTCACTCTCTCTCTCTCTCTCTCTCTCACACCCTGCTTTGGTTGCGTTGTCTCTCACACTGCAGCTGTCATATCTAAATAAGTGAGACTGACAGACTTTTAAAAAAGTGGCAAAATGTATTGTTTATTTTTTTAAATCCGGTTTTGTGATACCATAAATTCTTGAGACAGTATGTTGCCACAACTAGGAGCAAATATAATAATGGTGGAGCAAAATTCTGTTACTAGAATCTAGCATGGCAGAGAATCTACAAAACATATAAAAATGGAATGCTTCTTGCAGATCGGTTGATGTGTGAAGTATTTGACATCAAATTCAGGCATGTTACTAGAAACACTTTTACAAAGAAAACAAAGTTTTGTCCATGGACCCCTGATTTGCGGCCGGCCACCTGGCATCCTCCAGATTGATGTTACTGCAGTGTCGGGGCATTGGGGCCCACCCCATCCCCACCCGGGGGTATAACCGAGGCTACCTGGATGACAGAGGATGGCTAGGTAGGGTGCGTACCTTAGGGGGATGACTCCATGTGCTCCCGAGGAAGTCCAGAGCTGAGGGGGTGAGGAGGAATAAATAGTAAAATGACAAAAAATTAAAAAAGCTAGGTTTCCAAGTTCCCAGGTCAGCCCTTAAGAGGAGGCAGTATAGTCCTGTGGTTTAGGGCACTGAGCTGCAAACCTGGTGACCTGGGTTTGAATCCCACAGGGCCCTTGTGCATGCTGTGTGACCCTGAGCAAGTCACTCAACTTCCCTGTGTTCCCAGGTTGCAGCTGGAAACAAGCTTCGGCTTAGTGTGCCTTTCCTGGTTAATTAATTTCCCCTTTCCCTTTCCCTTAAGCACTAGGTTATACTGCCTTCTACAGGCACTCCCACATGTGCATAGACATGCTGGTATATACACAGAAAGTCATGCACATGCAAACACAGTCCCACAGGCATGTATGGTAATACACATATAGAATAGTGTATGGTTGTCCATACACAAGGCTATAGTTATGCTGAGGGATATGATGACATCATACAGATCTCAAGAGTGAAGCTCGAGAGGTCCATATCACGGCATCATATCCCCAAGATGGCAACAGCATTGTTGTGTATGGACAACCATACATTATTTTATATAGTATATGGGTCCCAAAAATATTAGTTTCACAGAATTTCATGGCAGCTGCTCCTTCATACCTTATGTTCGCTCTACACTCCTCGTCTACTCCTGAATCTGATCCTCGCTGCCCTACTACTCCTCGCTATGATTTACGGATGCCAGTGATTTAAAAAAAAAAAAAAAAAAAAGGCAAAGTGGCAGTTTGGACACATTAAGCTGACTCAGTCCATGTAGAAACTGTCTTAGGTTACCGCTCAGCCATCCTTTCGCTAACCAGCACCGCCATTTTAGTCTGTTTGTTTTTTAGCTGACCTGTTCCCACCAATCAAGTGGCAGCTCAAGGCTAAAAAGCCATTGTACTATTGATGTGATGTCAGAATGATAGTACAACAACTTTTTTGACCTTTCAACTCTCCTACAACAAAATTTGGAAAACCTTTGTTTTCCATACCCAGTAAGGCCTGACCACATACTATAACACCATTAGTTCTCCATAAACCATCAGCACTTATTTCTGCGGGATGACTTTCACTTCCACAACAAAATGCACCTCTCTTATGTCACAAATTACCAATGTTTGTGGCAGAATGCTGGTCATCCGTTGGTGCTGAAGCAGAATGCTGTTCGGCCATGTGATGTAATCCACATAAATTCTACTGACAAATTCTGTGTCCTCGAGGTCACAGAATTCCAGGGGCTCCTACTCATACACACGTACGCGGAGAGACACATGAAAAACAGAAGTTTTTTGACCTGCTTTCATAAACCTAATGGATTGAAACTTATGTTAGATTGAATGAGCAATAATTGTGGCCATTTTGAAACAACTTCCAAAGCCCCCCACTGGTGCCTTACCTGACTAGGACTCAAACAATCCTTGTCTTGTAATTTTTGTTGTGTTTTGTGCAGGGGAAGGGATCGTAATTCTTGACTTGGAGGAGCCGACAACCATATCCCATCCTCTTCTTGGTCCCCAAATCTAAAAGCTCCACCCCCCCCCCCGTGTTCTGAGGTTTTGTGATGCAACAGTTTGTAGAGTGTGAGGGTGCGCTGCATTGACATGAATGGGGGTGGACTTTACATGTTGTTTTACTGTATTTTATAGGTGGACTGGGGTCAATTCAAAGCCACCACTCAACTAACAAGGCTCCGGTTAGTTAAGGGGACTTTGATTTTGACCCCGGAACCAGGAAGGGGAAGGATCTGGGGGTTGGCTCCTCTGAGCCAAGAATTGCAAACCCTTTCCCTTCAAAGACTGTAACTTGGAAAATTACTAGACAAGGACTGTTTGAGTCCTAGTGAGGTAAGGCATCAGCTGGGGCTCGGTGAAAGCACCAAAACTAATCTCTTTAATACAGTCTGCCGATACAAAAGTTGTTGCCACTGGGTCAGGTTATTTATATTTATGTATTTATTTAATTCTAAAGTTTCACCAGGAAAGATATACTGAGCTGAAAAGTAGCTTGTTTCAGATGTGTCCGGGGATGGGGAAAAGGAGGGTAAGAACAAAATATAACAATAGTTTATACAATAAACAACATTAGTGACCATAAATCAGACAGTACAAAACAAAGCTGTCCCATGGGTACAGCAAAAGTACATTACTGTACTTATTTAGTGAAGGCACCAGGGGAACAAGGCACATAGGAAGAAGCAGAGATGGAAGAGAGGTAGGGTTGCCACCTGTCAGTTTTTTTACCTGGTAATCAGGTTTTTAGGGTCCCTATCGGGTAATCCGGTTTTTCTCTGTGCTGGTCAGGTTTTTGAGCCATTTTGAGTGCTTACATACTTTTGAAACAGATTTTGTCATATCACTCATTATTTCCGCTACATGTCCAGGTTACAAACAAGTTCTGTTGTCAGTGTAGCCTTTTGTTTGTAAATGCAGTCACCCTGGGAGGTGTAAAGTTATGGCCATTAACACCATTAGCACTTACTTAACCTAATCTTTCCACTGCATCTTAAAGTGGCATAGCAGCACAGCTGCCCCCACCTTTTGTAACAGTAACAGAGCCAGTTGTCCTCCACTTTCATTTGCTGGCAAACATTTTCATCTCTAACAGAATTTAGGCATTTTTAAATGTTTTAAATTATTTTTTCCCACAATAAAAAAGTATGATCACTTCTTTGGCTTTGAAATAGTACTGTGGACAAGAACAGGAAATGGAGGCAGAAAAAGATATAATGTATGTATACTGTTGTATGCTATTTACAGTATTTCACTTCCTCCCCGCAGATCATATCTGTAAATGAGATTTATTTTATCTCTGTATGTTTATCTGGTTAACCAATGTCAATCAATCAATCAATAAATAAATAGGAAAGAGAGGAAGGGAGAGTGCGGAACAAGTACAGATCAAGTGGGGGAGGAAGAAGAGAAGGAGGAGGGTTGGTGAGGTTGGTAAGGGGAGAGGTAATGAGGACGAGGGTAGTACTGAATTGTCCGCTCTTCGTATTGCAAAATCACTAAACTGGTTCTCTTGCAGTTTTAATTGTTACCTTGGACTTTGTACAGCAGGCCTGTATTGCAAATTCATAAAAGAGCTATAAAATAGCAAGTGACAACAAAGTGCTATACTCTGCTATAAAAAATAAGAACTGGTCAGAACCACTATAGCTGCTAATGCATAACCTGATGTGGAATATAAAACTAATATGTGGGGCGTGCATACCTGATGTACATTGTACAAACAGTACTTTGGACAGACAGTGGTTTTTACATTATGTACATATACTGACATATTAATAAGAATTCAATTTGATATAAAGAAAAAAACATTTTTATATATAACACATCAAAAGATTCTAATGGTATTCTGTCAAGGAGCACTACAACCTTGCTTTCTAATTATTGAGGATATTTGCATGAAAACCTGATCTTTGTGTCTCAGACTTCATCTCATTCCCTTGGGTGTTATCCCTACTGAAGTTATAGTCCACTGCTTGAGAGACTGTAGTCATTTCTGAACACCATTGGGATGTCACAAATTGATCTGTGGCTCTTTCTCCCCCCCCTTCCTCTCCCTCCCCTCCTTTCCACTAAGATACCTTTTTGCCTATCTCATGCATTCTTTTTTTTTTTTTTTTTTTTAAATATTATTTTTATTGGTGCTTTAACTTATTTACACATAAGTCAGCCAGACATTCATCCGTAGTAAAATTAGACATACAAATTCAAAGCTAGTCTCAGAGAGGAGTAGTGTACATATTTGAATGATACATTGTTAGACCCTATAAGGAAAAAAAAGAAGAGAAAAGTTTTACTCTTAGCCTTAATTGGCTCAGGAATTAATCTCATATATGGGTATCAAGTCAGCGCAGGCTGAACAGGATGGTCTCCGACCCACAGTTCATCCAGTTACAAGTCCTAATGCTCTTGTGGATCCAGTCCCAAGGGTTAGTTTCCCATTGATCCTCCAGCCAGATGCTCGGTGGGGGTGCCCTCACGCCAGGCAGGCCCCCCAATCCCCCAAGGGGGGGGCCAATTGTCCCCCCCTCCATTTCAGGCCCCAAGGATCACGCGGGCCAATAATAATTAGCCCATATAATACTCAACTGTCTCTTCCTCATCATGGAATAAAAGTTGGGTCTTTTAGCATATAATATATTTGCCAGCGGGTCCACCTCTCTGCAAATTTCCCTTCTTGATTATTTAGGTTGTGTGTTATTTTTTCCATAACATAAACTTGTTTGGTAATCGTCCACCAGTCTTGTATGGTGAGTACTTTAGGGGTTAACCAGTATTTTGTGATAGCTTTTTTGATCACTGTGAGGAGTATTAGTAACAGGTGTCTAGTCACTGGGCCTCGCATGTCGTGGGGCAAGACCAGGAACAAAACCATCTCCATAGTCAACTGAAAACTGGGGTCAAACATCTGCCGGAGATGGTGTTGCAAGCAGGAAAAGAAGGGTTTCAGGAAGGGGCAACTCCACATCAAATGGGTATGATCTGCCCTTGTGGCTCTGCACAGGCGCCAACAGCACGCTCCCCCACCCGGAGTATAATGACTCATAATTGCAGGAGTTTTGAAATAGCGGATTAAGCATTTCCAAGAAAACTCCTCCCAGTCATGTGAGCTGGAAATCTTAGCTGAATATTTCCATGCTCTCTGCCAGTCCTCTGGGGTTATCAAATTTCCTGACTCCTGGCTCCAGCGTGCCCGAACTCTCTCTGTGTCAACGGTGCTCTGGGTCTTCAGAGACCGGTGGTACATTGATATCAGGTTGTTTTGCCGATGGGTCCTGATATGTATTGTAAGGGCTTGTACCACCGCTGGGGTCCGCTCCTGGTCCCATATCCCCCGGGGGAGACATTGCATATAGTGCCTAATCTGAAGATAACGGAAAAAACTTCCCTGGGGATGCCAAATTTCTTTTGTACCTCATCAAAGGCCCACACTGTGCCCTGTCTAACTATTTGACTTAGGTATCTTAAGCCTCTCTTCTCCCACTGCCGAAAACCACCATTGTGGACCTCTGGGGGGAAATCACCCAAGCTAGAGATTGGACACAAGAGGGACAAGTATGTGCACAGCTGGTAACTGTTCTGGATGTAATGCCAAGCCCTCACCAGCGCCTCGAGCCAAGGGCTCTCCTGTGTGAACCTCCTGCCAGAGCCCCTGGAGTCATATAATAAGCTATAAAATGTACTTACTGTCTTCCAACAGCATCCGCTCAATACCTAGCCAATGCAGAACATCTGTTCTGGCTTGCCTGGATATCATATATATTAAGCTCACAGCTTGGTAGTATAACCTGAGGTCTGGGAGACCCAGACCCCCTTCGTCTCTAGGAAGGGTAAGGATCCTGAGACGTACCCGGGGCCTTTTATTAGACCATATAAATTTAGTGATATGCATTCTTGAACCCACCACTGTTTTCACCTCCACCACCTCCTGTGGAAGGCAGTTCCAGGAATCCATCACTCTCACTGTAAAGAAATGCTTCCTCACATCTCTCCTGAATTTACCCCCCTCCAGCTTCATAGCATGTCCTCTTGTTCTTGAGCTCCTTTTGTTCAGAAAAATGCTTTCTTCTGGTACTGTACCTTATTTCCCCCTTTGAGGTATTTAAAGGTCTCTGTCATATCCCCCCTCCACCTTCTCTCTTCCAGGGTGTACATACTGACTTCCCTTAGTCTCTCCTCATAGGCTTTTGATGTGAACCCTGCACCATTTTAGTTGCTCAGAACTGTACACAGTACTCCAGGTGAGGTCTCACCAGTGATCTATACAGAAGCAAAATCACCTCCCTCCTTCAGCTGGTGATACCTCTCCTTATGTACCTCAGCATCCCACTAGCCTTCCCAACTGCCTTGTCTCACTGCCTGACTGCATTTAGGTTATCAAAGATGATTACTCCTAGGTCTCTCTCCTGCTTGGTATTCATCAAATTCTCATTACAGTAGTAATTAGGGTAGCTAAGTGTGGAAAATTAATGAAAACTGCTGAAATTTGAGAATTAAATTTTAAAACGTATTCATGGACATTGGAAGTTCAGTAAGGTTGCTTTTACTCTTCAGACCAAAAATCCCCTGCATCAGTTATAACAAATAAATCATAGACGAGCATCCTGTGAGTTTTTCACACATGCACTGTGTGTGATGACCATTTAAACCTCATAACACGCCCCTGCCTATGCAATATGTAGCCCTGGCACTGTCTGTATGAGGGACACTACCCCTGCCTGGGTGGCCACTAACCTGATTAATAAGGGGCCTGGGTTCCTGTTTTGCTCTTACACAGGAGTCCTTTCCCAAGAATAAAAATTAAATGCAGGTGCCTCTATCCAGAGTGCAGATTAAGTGGGTAATGATTTTTGCCAGTACAACCCCCTGGGATGCTGTACCAACCCACCTCCCCATACAGTTCCCCCACACACACACTCTGATTCCATAGACCAAAATCCTCACATTCAATATTTGGCATTTTTACTTCGGGTAATAACATGCTCACTAAAATCAGGCTCTCGAGTCAGAACTTTTCCAAAACAATAACACCATATTTATTTACATGGGGAGGGTTAGGAAGGGGGGAGAATGGAACAGAGGTTAAGCACAACATTTTAAATTTGCATTTAGAGGTTTAGCATTTTTCAAATAATCAGCATTTTCAAAAACATCTCTTCCCCTTTTGCATTCAAACCCCACATTTTATTTACTGCAGCCTCCAGCTTTCTATCTGGTTAACTGCTACAGGTGTTAACGTTCATAGGACCCCAACTGGTACCAGTTCAGATAACTCCCCAGAAATCTATCCCTGGAACCCCTCTCTCTAGTTGCAGGCCTGTGGCGCAGCTGGTCAGCTGGTGTTGGTGCGCAGGATGAAAATAAGATTTTTCTGTCTTTCTCTTTATTTCTTTAACATTACCTTCCATGCCAGTGGGCCTAACTTGGACACAGAGAACTATATACATCCCCCCAGGTGCAGGGCATTTCCTGCTTTTACTTACGGTTCTGTGAAATCAGTCCTCTGGTGGCATTGTGACCGAAATCCTGGGGGTTGGTGGAATAACAGAATCAGAACCTTGGGATCGATGGCTGAACAGACTTGAAGAAAGGGCAAAGATGCTGCAGCTTGGATCTCCAGCTTGATTGAAGGTCTCACAGCTTGTCCCCTTTGGCCTGTTCAGGCCCATTACAGAGCACTGGCACAAAGCCCACCAGACTACAGAGGACCCAGACCTAGGAGTGGCTCCACAGCCTGGCTCCCTCTCAGGTCAGAGTGCCCTAGCACTCTGGCATAAATCTGTGATCCCCTGCAGCTGGCAGACCCCACTTGGTAGGGGTTAGCAAATTCCGTACCTGGCTCTGGATTAGCTGGACTTCTTTGATTCTCTCTCCTCATTCAGGGTGGCCATCTCCGATATGCAACCAGAGTAGCTTCTGAATCTTTCTTTGGGAATGCAGCAGGGTCAGAACTCCAGGTCCACAGCAGCAGTTTCTTTCCTCAGCTGTATTTCAAGAGCAGACAGCAGCTACCTGCCCATCTCTACTAGTACAGTCCCTCTACTTCAAAACTGCAGCCACTCTTGCTCTGGCTCACACACAGTTCCACAAAATCTTTCTCTCTTAAACACAGGGTTCTCTCATTCTCTCTTATACATTAACCACCTTCTCTTTTCTTACCATGCAGGTGCAGATGAACACAGAAGAGGATCTCTCTTCAATTTCTCAGAATCAGATTTCAGTCTAGTTTCCATTATCCAGTGCCAAAACCAGTCTTTAAACCTTGTGTCCTTCTCTGTTCTTTCTAGACCCTTTGTCTTTTCCAGGGTCAGACAGAACCTTTTTCCTTTACCACAATTCTTTCACACAAATCTCTCATCACTGGTGTCTCATCTTTCTGGTGTAGATGAAAACAGAAGAGGCTCTCTCCTCATCCTCTTCGACTCAACGCCAGTCCATTTCCATAATCCATTTTCAAAATCCGGTCAATCTTTTCTCTGAACACTTTCACCGCTGTGGTGCAGCTTCTTAAAACAGCAGCATGTAGCAGAATCCTGCAGCTCCCTTTCTCTGCAGAACTGCTTGAACAATCTTTCTCTTCACTTTCCAGATTGGGAAAGACATGACCAGACCTGTAGGACAGATTGATGGCAGTCCCCAGGCAGACCCCTTCCAACCCTTGCAGCCCCATTTCCTCCCTCTGCAGGGACTTCCACCGAACTGACCCAGAAATCAAAAGTTCTTCTCTTTTGTGAGCTTTCTGGCCATTCCCAATTGGCTGGAGCCACTGTCCTTTCAGAAAAACTAATATGTGTGAGGCTCCCTTGACACCTAATTGGCTGCTGAAAAAAGGTGCCTAAACTTTCCCCTGTTTTTCCCCCAGAAGTCCTTTCACACAGCCCCACAGGCCTTCTGGTAAAGTCTGGCCTCCTGATTGGTTGTAGTGCTATCACATGGCTGCTATTATAGCTGCTGACAAAACCGCACCTCTGCAGTTCTCACAAGGTCCCAACTTTAAATATCCCCGCAGCCAAACCATTTACTTTTATATAATTATTGCCCCACAGAACTGTAGCAGTCCATGTTCCCTGTAAAGTGACTGCACAACTCATCATTCACCTTCAGCCCTGTTCCTGTCACTGCTGCCACTTTGGACTGCCCCCAGGCAGCCACACATAGTCACATTACAGTTCATTTTATGCCCCACTTTCAGGTTCTGTTTCAGCCAAACTACACATTCTTTAGTTACTAGATTCTCCCTAGGCAGGCAGCCTCCTTCTACCCTTTCACACCACTACACCTTTACTGGTCATATTCAGTCTCCTGCCTGTCACTAGCGCTGATTCTTCAAGCCCCTAAGTACTAGACAGGCTTTCTTCATAAATATGCATGAGCCACCTCATTAATATGCATGAGGCAGCTCTCGATTCTTGGCGCGATTGGCGGTTCAAAAAGTGTTTTTTTTTTTTCTGCTTCTCTGTCACCTCTCTGAAACTCCCTGGGGTCTCCGGTCCCTCCCAGAGACTGGGACCACCAGAGAGAGAGGACTAAAATGGCCACCAAATGGCCGAAACTGAAATCGCATGCACAGAGTGCAGGAATACACTTGCAGTGCAAATCCAACTAGAGGTTCCATACTTCAGCTTCTGCAGCCCCATTATGGATTAAAAACTACTGCTAGTGCCGGAGGGAGGACCCATGGCACCACGGGGACAATAAACAGGCACAGAAGGACTGGGACACAAAATGGGGAAACACGGGGGAAAACGGGAGAGTCAAGACATGGGTCAGCCACCCGAGGGGCAAGCAGGTAAGCAAATATTCTATATGTACTGTACCATGGATAATCAATGCAAATTACCCTGGAAAGAGCATAAGATGACTAGGTTTTAACACAAGTTAAAGGTATCACAAGAATTCAGAGCAAATGGATGAACATATCAATTAAGGGATGCCCAAGGACCCAGTAGTAAGCATACTCGCTTACCATGCAGTTGACCCCAGTTTGTGCACCTAACCCACAGTGCTGCAAATTTGGCAGCATTGTGTGGGCAGGCATCAGTTTCACTCCCTTCCCTCCTCTGGGAACCTGGAAGACCTGCTGCAGGTGCATGTCTACCCCCCCCCGGCTTAGGAGAAGGTAGTCATGTACGCCAGAATGTCAAGCTCCCTTGGGGGCATCTACCAGCCTTTGGATGCTTGGATGTAAAAGTATCAGCATCTAGGCAGGAATCTTCTAAGTGCAGCAATGGATTCAGCTAACAAGACCACCCTACAAGGCCTACCCACAGAGAGGAGGGAATCTGAGGACCTATAGATTGGGTTGGCCAGGAGGATGAATTCCCTCCTACTTCCACACACTCAAGGGCCCAAAACCAAGCCGCTTCTGCCAACACCAGCAGTCTGAGCTCCAGTGTTGCTTGAGCTAAAAGCAGGAATAGTCTTCCAAGGCTATGCTGTTTCTCTTTTAGAAACCCCACAGTGGAGGCTGTCTATGGAGACATGGGGGGAGGAGGGATGTGGGTGCTGTGAGGGGCTGTATAGGTCAGAAGTGGTAGACTGAGGTGATGGGAGGCAATCCTGCAAGGTTGGGGAGAAATCAAGTGAGAAAAAGAAAAAGAAAATAAGAAAATAAATACACAGTACTGTACATCAGCTGAAACTGGCTTGCTGGTGCTGTGGTGGGAGACCCAGGGTCACAGTAGTGCGCCTGGCTCAAGTGGTGGGAAGATGCAGATCACCTGAAGGAGGACAAGATATGACCACGGGCAGCTCAAAGATCAACGCACAAGAAATTTGAGGAAGAAAAATCAATATCAATTAAACTAACTTAGCTTGTTTGAAAAAATCTGTCTTCCTCTTGCAGAACTGCTCCAAAATCAATCTGTCCCAGGAAGGTTACTGGGAAAGAAAATGCCAGCTTTATAATGAATGTTTGAAAAACTGTTTATTAAACAGAATTCCACATGGTGGTCAGGAAGGAGTGTTATGCTACTTAAAAACGTGTGTTTCTGCTCTCTGAGGCTTCCTTCCCTGCACGCCATCAGACTTTAATGCCTCTTACGAAAGTTCATCTAATTTAAAGGGGGGATGTAGGTGTGCAGATGTCCTCTACATCTGAAGTACCATGAAAAGTTGTTTTAAACCAGGTGTTAAACTAAACTATAAGTGAAGGGAAAGGGGAAATTGTTTAATCAGGATAGG
This sequence comes from Neoceratodus forsteri, assembly GCA_016271365.2. Taxonomy (NCBI): domain Eukaryota; kingdom Metazoa; phylum Chordata; order Ceratodontiformes; family Ceratodontidae; genus Neoceratodus; species Neoceratodus forsteri. The sequence continues at coordinate 3,099,353 of JADMNL010000023.1, read as the reverse complement.
CACAGTAAGCCGGAGCTTGTTTCCAGGTGTGACCTGGGAGCACAAGGATGTTAAGTGACTTCTCAAGATCATGTAGTATGCATGTGGGGGCTGATAGGATTCAAACCCAGGTCTCCAGGTTTGCATCTCTGTGCCCTTAACCACTATACTATACTGCCTCCATAAGTAGGTGTAATTAATCTGGAGATATTGCATACTAAGTGTGCCTTATGCTGACTAAATGCAGCACCCACTTCATGGACTCTTGTCACAGAAAGCAGTGTTGTGCTTTGGGAGGACTGTGATAAACCACACACAGCTTCCCCACTGAAGACATAACCTTCTTTATCAAGGTTCCATGAAATGTCTGCCACCTTGATTTAATATAGGAATCACTTAGACATGGATAGTGCTGGACTTTTGACCCCTATAGAGAAGCTAACTACCTCATTTGAAAGTTTTCTTTTCAAGGGCTTTTGAGTAAACTCAAGGCACATACATTACAATTGACTAACTGACTCATTGATTGATTGATTGATTGATTGATTGATTGATTTTTAAAATGAATTTACCCAGGATATCCTGGCTGAGATGTAACATCTTGTGGTGAAGGATGTGGGGCTCCTGCTTTTACCTGGTGTTACAGTCGGAGGGACTGAATCACTGTGAGGTCAAGTGGCTTGCCTTGGGTCACATAGTGAGTCAATTCTAGTTGTATTCAAGCCTCTGATTTACTGGTTCACAGTTCTGCTCAGACTACCTATGAGACTACACTGTCGATCCTACTGGTAAGTTAGGAATAACCCACGATGGGGTGTGTGGCTGTAGGGGAATAATGCACACCTTGGATGGTTGTTAGGCATGAAACTTAGCTAAGTCTTCAGCCACCATAAAAGTGAGTTATTCCGTACCTCTACATACCTAGTAGTCAGTTATCCTACATATAAAATGGGTACTAGCATAACTTTCATTTTAGAAGGTGTACAAGTTTTTAATTTTTTTTTTATTTTTAGCATTAGCCATTTTTTCTAACAGAAAAAATTGTTCCTACCAAGCAGCTGTTCCTGTCTTTTAACAGAAAGATACCTTTCCTTCAAAACAGTTCAGGTTAACCTTCCCCACCAGTACCACCACTATCATCCAGGAAATTGTATTTTTCCACCCAGGTATATGTACTAGCATTTTTATGAGAATGGTCATGCACATCCTTGTAAACTTACTGAGCTACCAGCTTGGACCAAAAGACAGTTTCAAGTGTATGTGTGTGGTGTGAAAAAGGCAGATAAAAGGGGAGTGGTTGGGTGTAAATAATGAACTGAGGAATCCGGCACCCAATAGATGCTTTATTGCTGGGGGCTTTGAGGGGGGCAGAAAGAGAGACACATGGTATCCCTTTTAATTAGAGTTAGCAGCAGTAGTAGTGAGTGGTCAGTGAGTAGTGCATGGCTAGTGAAAGACTGGTGACAACCTCTGTGTAGCAGATGTCTTACAGTTCTAGGTACTCATTAGCCCCAAGTCCCGTTGGACCACCAGCTGTGTCAAGCTGTTCTGCAGCCCTTTTGTCTGCTAGATGGTCTGGGTGGGAGGATGGGTTTATTTGTAATGCACTGCCACCCTTGGGGGGGGGGGCTATATTTTTTAAAATTGGAGACAGCAGTGAGCTAGATGTTGAGGGATGAAGTAGATGCTCATTCACATCTAAATAGTCTGTGGGGTATCCAGGGATTCCACCTTGGTGATGGAGTGATTGCATATATGGTCTCAGTAAGGTATGTAGTCATTGGAGAATAATCGACAGTCATGCGACATGTTATTACGATTTGAGTGACATGGCCCTTATTATAATTGGCAGTAATAGCCGACATGTCGCCGCGCCTGGGGAGAAGGGAGAAAAAAGAAAATGGGACGGGATGGGGGCTGACCACTGGGGCAATCTGGATTGTGTGTATGGGTGAGGGATGGCCATCCACTTCCTGGCCCTGCCATAGGGAGAAATTAGTGGGGGACTTGGCCCCAGTGGGTCGGGGAGGTGAGTGTTGGGCCGGGGGGGGGCAGGGATAGGGTGAGAGCCTGCCTATCTGCCCTATAGAGAAAAAGAACTGTATGAAAGAAAAATTAATATTGAAAGACAACTAAAAGACTAGTAACTAGTGAGCAACTGTAGTGAACAGTCGGTGAATAGGGCATGGCTAGTGAAAGACTGGTGACAACTTCTGTGTAGCCGATGTCTTACAGTTCTAGGTACTCATTAGCCCCCAGTCCCGTTGGACCATCAGCTGTGTTGAGCTGCTCTGCAGCACCTGGTAAACTTGAGCTATAGCACAGGTTATGTCCTCCTCATACTGTGATAATCAGGGTCAGGCAATTAAAAGCTACCCATCCACCCACTCCCCCAGCTGAAACTGTCCTCCCTAGACACAGAGCTCTCTCCCACCCATAAACATTAAGGTACATATCTGGATTTTTCATATCCATGCATGTTTTTTTATCAGGTAAAAAATAGAGATGGAACTTTCCCGTAAAACTGGGACCTGTGCAACAGTTTACAGCAACATTTGAAAGATTACAAGTCTAAAAATACAACAGAATTCTATACCCTACAGGCCCTACCAACTACCCACCCCCATACTCCCATCTCCCACTTCTTTTTCAAGGGGTCTTTCCCAGCATGGACCCCTGAAGCTTGATTGTATGCATAAAGAAAAGAGATTACCCTGAGAAAAAAACTTAGCGAGTCGTTTGAGAGAGCAGAGTCTCTTTGGAGGCATGACCTACTAGTCTGAAAGAGAAGAGTTTGGCAGTGAGCCCCTTACCAGAGTGTTACAGCATACAAAACTAGTCCCCCAGATTAAGAACATTTTGCTGAACAATTGGAGTAATTTGGAAAACTGTGAGAAATCTTGTGTATTTTCAGGTAAACCACGTGTTCCATACAGCAGGGCTCCAAATCTTATTTTGGCACCAACTCACTTTCAACCAAGCAGGCATTTTGATGCTTCCGTTTGGCTGCCAAGCAGATCAGTAGACTATTATACTTGCGTCCACTGCTCTTTGTGTAAATGTGTTAAAGTTTGCAAACAGTTTGCCTATCCATCTTTGAATGTGAAGGTGACTTACAATGAATTTTTGAACTCTTCCACAACATTCAGTATACATGTTTTAATTTGCAGCTTTCCAGTGTTGTACTGGGAAGGACTATTAAATCATTTCGGAATGGAGTTCAAGAACATGTGGGGGTCATAAAAATGGAAAAAGACGTTCTTCAGTCGGTGCCCATTTCAGACATTTCCACCACATGGATCCTGAAGGTTTGAGGTGTGGCATTTTAGAACACCTGCCTACCCCGCCCAAAGGAGGTGACAGGGTGTAGTTGTTGCTGCAGTAAAATAAATGAAATGGATTTTTAAATTGCAGAGTCTTGGTCCTGGAGGAATGAATGAAAATCTGGATCTATCTGTTCTCTATAAAAAACTTCATGGACTTATTGGTTTGTTGTCATCGATTAACCATAACTGGACAAGATTGTGATTAACTTTTAAATATGATTTTCTTGTTAGTGTCTGCTCCTAAATGTTACTCTGTTAACTTTTACACTATATGATTGGCTTGCATATATATATGTGTGTGTGTGTGTGTGTGTGTGTGTGTGTGTGTGTGTGTGTGTGTGTGTATATATACAGAGATTTGGACTTCTCAGATTTTGTAATTTTTTGGTTCTGGAGTCTCACAGACTGCTAGCCCATAGCTTACTACTTGGTGTCCTGAACTATGCCTATAAGTCTATATTGCAACTAGTGATAGAGTTATGTCTAAACTAAGGGTACGTTACAACAATGTGTGCTATTTTATTAGTAATCTTTCAAGGATAACGCACCATTGCACTTTGTATATGCAGGCTGTCTTTCTTTGGAAAACACATACAGTCTAAAGATAGGTGTTTTGCTTCACAAAGGAACCGGTGGACAGCTCCCACAAGCAGTTTCTTGGTTATTCACTAGGGCTATCAGTACACAGTGTAATAGATTGCAAAGTAACATTATCTTTAAAATCTTTCTTTTTAAAAAGGCTTTTGGTCAAAAATCCCTATTTTTCAGGGCCCCTGGCTTCTACAACTCACTTCCAAATAAGATCGTAACCTGTCCAAATAGTAAAACTTATAAAGTCGAACTAAAAAATGACTTTTGGAAAAAAAAATGAATGCTCTTGTATATAATGGTTTTGTACGTATTTTTGTCAATTTATTGTATTTTGTAGATATGTCTATTAACTGTTGGTTACTGTACTGATTGAGTCTGTTTTATTTATGCACTTGTCACTTGTGAAAACAGCATTAATACTCCTCAGCTAACAAGTATGAAAAATAAGAAATGAAAATGACATGAAACTTCCTTGAAAACGTGTTGGTAAAAAAGTTTTGTTCAGTATTTATTCCTTATAGTCTCCCCACCATTGCTGTATTCTGTTATCTTCCTGCCTTTTCTCCTGTGTGTCTTTCCTTCAAGTGGTGTGTCTCAATTTCTTTTTATCACCCCCCCCCACCCAAAAAAGACTCCACCCCTCACCTATCTATGATTAATGTTGCATAGGTCTCTGGGCATTTGATGAGTCCTTGAACAAATTCAATATGAATAGAGGGACAATGGGGTATTTTTTCTTGTGTCAGTATTTAGTACTGTTCTTTTACACAGGGGTGGTTTTTATATTTTATATTTTCGTAAAATGTTGTTGCAGTATTATTAAATTATAGCAAACATTTTGTACAGAGGTTTCTTTCAATGTCATATGATTTAATTGTCATGTGATTTGGGTGGAGGTATTTAAATGGAAAAATGGGAAGGTTTCCTCAAGCATAGCCTCCAGAGGGAGGGGCAGAGAGCCCTGAAGCGCTGAGTTTGCATGCTTCGTGTTCGTAGGTTTGTCACTACAATACTTTGCACTCTAAGATTCCCTGTGCACAGTGGCTTTGCTTTGTTTGCTAAATTAATTAGTTGTTTTGACCTTCACACACAGAACCCACACAATAACAACCACTGTACACCCTAGACCCCTGGGCAGGGGGAAGGAGAATCACTCTACTGCAAAGTCTCGGGTGTAGCTGCCTGTTATACTGTGTTTAACAAACCATAGCAAAAACAAAAAGGTAGCGCTACACAGGGCTAAGTTCAAACACTTTTCTGGTACTCACAAAAATGGTGATTAAAGTGCAAAAACTCAAACTCCGTCAGAGCCCTTGGAGGTGGCTAACCAGACTCCCCAACATTTCGTGTCACTCTGACATTTTGACAGGGGGCGGAGCCTGATGGCTAGCTGTCCACTATTCATAGGTCCATTTTTAAAGGTATGGTACAGTTTTTAATCAATTAGTAGTGGTCAGAATAGAGAACATGATTCTGTGCAAATGGCAATAAGGTATGTGCAAAAAAAAAAAGCACTACCCAGTGCAATCAATATGAATATGTAAATATCAAATACTAAAGGACAATATTATTCTGCTGACTTCTTCATAAGTTGGTATGTGTGTTCATAACTGATAATAAAAATAGCTGAAATAAAATAGGACTAAGGGAAGTATATAGTGAAGACCCCCAACAGTATCGGCAGCTCCACTGACCATCGCCCTGGTATCCCAACAGTACCTGTGGCTGCTGCATAAATGGGAACATTGCAGAGTCCTGACAGTATTGACTGCTGGACTGACCGTTACATTTAAAACCCTAACAGTACTGACCGTTACACTAATGATCATGACAGTACCACCTGCAGCACACACCATCCACACAGATTTAGACCCTCAAAAGTATCGCCAGTTGAACTGACCGTAACAACTTTGATTCCTACCAGTACTGCCCTCTGCACCGAACATCACACCTGACCCAAAAGTCCCTACAAAACCAACCATTTCATTATCTATCATTATTAAACATATATTTATTTATTTATTTATTTATTTTATTTAGTTGTTTAACCAGGTGTAGCACACTAAGCTGAAAGCTTTTTTTACAGGAGCTGCCTGGGAGCACAAGGAGGTTAAGTGACTTGCTCAGGGTCACACAGTATGCAAGTGGAAGCTGTGGGATTCAAACCCAGGTCTGGTCTGCTGGATGTCACCAGATTTGCAGCTCAGATATATAGTATCCAACAGTACTGCGCACTGCATTATCCATCAGACTCACACTGCATCCCCTATAGTACTACCTACGGTTTTGACCACACACAGGATACACAACATTATCTCTGCCAACAATGATACCCAGGTCTGTCTGTTGCATTATCTGTCACACCAGATACCCCACCAGTAACACTGGCTGCACTGGTAGAAACACTTGGTGCCCCCAACAGTAACCCCTGAAAAGCCTGACAGCACCTCCTGCTGCACTGATGGACACACCCAGGGCACCAACTGTACCACCCACTACACTAGTGTTCCTGGGGTCTTCCCGTTCCTGCGTGCCACCAGCTGTGGAATATTGCTGAGGGGAAGGGGAGTGGGACAGAGTGCCGCTGGGTGATTCTGTTGCTGGGGAAGGGGGAGTGGAACAGAGTGTTGCTGAGTAGCTCTGGTGTTGGGGTAGGGGAGTGGAACAGAGTGCCACTGAGCAGCTCTGTTACTGGGGGAATGGGGAATGGAACAGAGTGCTGTGGAGTGGAACAGAGTGCTGTTGAGTGGCTCTGTTGCTGGGGGCTGGGATGGACTGTTGCTGAGCATGGCTCGGGGACTGAGATGAACAGCTGATGGTGGGCATAGAGAGTGAGAGGAAGCACACTGATTCATACATACATACTCATTATGTGCTTCAACTCCACTGGGTGGAACACAAAGCAAATATGGGATGCGTTCGATATCCAGTCATTCCCATCCAGACCCTGCTGTTTTCGCTCCTACTCCATTCACAGTGTGTCAGCATAGTTCTTGCTGTGTAGCTGCAAAAAAGAAACCAGACATGGTGTAAAACAAGTGTCCTCCATTCCAGGCAAAGATTAAATGTCAGTCATCTGTGATTTGCAACAAAAAAATGTCTCTGAACATTCACACTACGAATCTGGTTTTGCCTTTTATGCAGTTGTATCATTTACTTGGTTAGTTTGTTTTTTTTCACCAGTGAAGGGTGAGTGGATGGTACTGCTTCTGTGTGCAGCTTGTCCAGGGCAGGGGGGTGGGGGATACAGATGCAAACTGACTGACACTGGGGAAATTGCCCTACTCTTTTTGAGAAATACCATGGGATCAAATGTCCACCTAAACTACCTCCAGAAAAGCCAGACAGGACCACAGTTTCACATCCTGTCTGAAGGACAGCACATGCCAACAGTACAGCATCCTCTTAGTACTTTGCCTGGGTGCCTACGTTTGTGATATGAACCTAGTCCCAGACTGCGGCTCAAATCCATGACCTTCTGTGTTATGTACCAAGCCTCTACTCTTACTGTCACACCCAGTCAGCTTCTATTTAGCTACTGTACATGCTGTTTTCTAGCTCAGTGCTGAGTCCTGTTCGATCTCTCTCTTCATACAAAGCCTTTTTCTTACAGCGTAGACATTTGATGAGATTTTCAACCGCCATGTTTGTGCTAAAAAGCATACCCAGTAAGCTCTCTGCTTGACTGTTGGACCAGTAGCAAACTGGCTTAAACCCACTTTGCCATCCATTAGCCTGTTGGACTGCTGTAACAGTGATGGACAGCCCAATAAAATGCTGGATATGGTAGGCATGTGAGACTATTATGTTATTCTGCTTTTTTTTATATGTACAGCAAGAAATATCAATGGAATTGTGCTTTGCAGTGATGCTATTGTCTGAAATTGCAAAAAGGAAAAATTAATACACCATTACATTAGCTGTCATCACCAAATATTGTTTAACCACTTGAAATAAGACGTATGCCATCTTTGTGCACTAAAAATGCTAGATACATACTGTACCTGTCCTGTTGAAGCAGTTATTGAATTTGCTTAACAAATAGTGCAACAAAGTCAAAAGACATATACTAGAAACTACTTAATGTCCTGTGCAGGGCATGATTACTATCTCTTATGTGGTTGTACATTTGCATAAATCCATTTTAGCAGTCTCACTGGCTGAAGATTTACCGAGCCCTCCAAAACAGAGCAAGAAGGCTAGGGCAAAGAACCTAGCTGGGAGAGCAAGGAGGTAATGGAAAAGGTAAGGAGGAAGAGCTGCCATTAGGAGGTACAAGAAAACAGGAAGGGGGAGGACAGGGAGGAGTACCTGAAGGATTCGAAGGAGGTGACATGGGCAGTAAGGGGAGCCAAGGCGTCTACGGAGCTCGGGCTGGTGCAAGGCATTAAGAAGGTGGAGAAGGACTTCTTCAGGTACATCAGGGAGAAAAGAAACTGTAAGGACCATATAGTAAGGATTAGGAAGGAGGGAGGTTGGGTGGAAGCAGGGGGTGATGAGGTAGAAGCGCTAAATGATTACTTCTGCTTGGTATTTACTAAGGAGAAGAGGGGATGATACCCAATAGGGGAGGAAGGGCAGAAACATGGGGGGAGGGGGTGACAGGACAATCGTGGAAGGCAGGGTTCTGGAGGGTTTGAGGGCACTGAGGGTGCACAAGGCACCAGGCCCAGATGGCATCCACCCCAGAGTACTGAAGGAGCTGGCAGAGGCCCTTGCAGGCCTTTTGTCAGGCCTATTTAATGCCTCATTACACTTAGGGTGTGTACCTCAGGATTGGACATTGGCTCATGTGGTGCCCCTCCACAAGAGTGGCCCCAAGGATGAACTGGGAGACTACAGACCAGTGAGCCTCACATCCGTCATGGGTAAGCTGATGGAGACTATCCTGAAGGAGAGGCTGTCGGCCCTCCTGGAGGCCAAAGGACTACAGGACAGAAGACAACATGGCTTCATACATGGCAGATCCTGCCAAACTAACCTGGTGGAGTTCTATGACTGGGTAACTAGGCAATTGGATGGGGGCCATGCAGTGGATGTCCTGTACCTGGACTTCAGTAAGGCATTCAACTCGGTGCCACACGGGAGGCTAGGAAGTAATTTAGAAGGCACAGGGGTGGGCGCAAAGCTGGTGAGATGGGTAGGGAACTGGCTTCAGGGAAGGCAACAGAGGGTGGTGGTGGGTGGAGAGCTCTTATCCCCAAGGGTAGTGATGAGTGGTGTTCCGCAGGGCTCGGTGTTGGGACCAGTGTTGTTTGGGATATTCATCACAGACATATCATTGGGCATCAAGAGCAAGATCAGTCTGTTTGCTGATGACACCAAGATGGGAGCAGTGGTGGACAACCTAGGTGGATGGCAGGGGTTGCAGAATGATCTGGCAAAGCTGGAACCTGGTCAGACACCTGGCAACTGGGGTTTAATGGCAAAAAGTGCAAAGTGCTGCATTTTGGGTGAAAACCCCAAGGAGGAATTGCCAGATTGGGGGAGTGCAGCTAGCCAAGACAGAGTAGGAGAAGGAGTTGGGGGTGCTCATTACATGGTCAATGAACAACTCTGCACAATGTAGGAAGGCAGCTGCAAAGGCCAACAAAATGCTGGGTTGCATTGACAGGGGGTATATCCTGGAGGCGGGGGGAGGTGATTCTTCCACTGTATAGGTCATTAGTTAGACCACACCTGGAGTACTGTGCGCAATACTGGCACCCGTATCTGAAGAGGGACATTAAGTTGCTGGAGTGGGTGCAGTGCATGGTGGGAAAGATGATCAAGGGGCTCTGGGACTTATCATATGAGAGGAGGCTGGGGGAGTTGCACATGTATGCTCTGGAGGAGAAGAGGAAAAGGGGGACATGATTGAAACCTTGAAGTGCATGAAAGGAATAAACAAGACAGGTATGGAGGGCTGTTCAAAGTAAGGGAGGAGAGGGACACCAGGGGCCATAATATGAGACTGGAGGGAGGAAGGTTCAGGAGGAGATGAGGAGACACATTTTTATGGAGAGGGTGGTAACTGGGTGGAATGCATTAATGACATAGCCGGTTTTAGGCACCAGCAAACTCTGCAGTCTCTGGGGGCCTCAACCAGAGAAGTTTACCTAAATTATTTTTACGTTTTAAAAACTCTTATTAAAACTGCAACAAAGGGTCTGTACAGCCCCTTCTGATGTGGCATCATGATGTCATGAAATGCTTTACTAAGCTATGAGCCAGTCAGTAAGAGGCAGATAGACAGCAATCACTAGGACGGGGAGAATGGCGCCAACAGGTAACACTGCTGTCTTCCCTAAAAAAAATTTGAATATACTACTGGTTGTACTGAAAATAAAGTAAAATAAAATAAAATTATGCATGTATGGGCTACAGGCAAACAGATGGGACAAATGTCAGCTAAGTAGGGGTGCCCCATGACTTTACTAGTCCTGCTGAGGGCCCCCAAAACCCTAAAGCTGGCCCTTACCGGCAGAAGGGGTATCCAGTAGAACAGTGGACTGCTTCAAAAGGGGCTGGGACAGGGCAGGGGAAGGGTTGGAGGGAGGGGCAGCTGCAGAATGAAAGGTGCTAGCTGTACATTTGAGCAAACTTGATAAACCTCTAGGTCTTTATCCGCTGGCAAATTTCATATGTTCGTATGTTCATAAAACATGCAGTGGCTAGTGAACTTCATGAAAAGAAGAATGCAACTCTGTAACATTCTGACTTGCTGAGACTCCACCTAGACCCAAACTTCTTAAGCCGATTTTAAAACATTCCCAATATGCTTGCTTTTCCTACAGCGAGCCAGTGGTGGAGCTAGAGGGGGGCTGGTGGGGGGGGGTCACCCTCCTGGCTGCCCCAGTGTGAGTAGTGGTGCCCCCCCCACCATCTTTATTCACTGTTTAGTGCCCATTGTGCAGCCCATGATTGACTGAATTGCCCCCACCGCCCCCGGCTCCCAAATGCTCCCAAGCCTGGCTCCGCCACTGCAGCAAGCAAGCATAAAAAGTGCACCAAGTAAAGTGGAAAATGCAGACTTTATTAAGGAAACATTACCAAATCTCCACCAGAGGCATTTCTCCCTACATCAAAGGCAGTGGGTTCCATGAGTGAACTGTTTCCATTTTCGACACTGAATAAGGACCTCTGAATGTTACTGATTTTTTTTTTTTTTCCCTCACAGCTTGAGACAGGGAAGGTGTGGGCAAGGAACTGGGAGTTAGTGACAAGGGGATAAAGGAAGTATGTGGACTTCGGATGAGTCCTGAGAGAGAGATGGCGGGAGTAGCAGCTGCAGGAAATGTGGGTGAAGCAGCTGCTGTCACTGAGCCAGCACTGATTTCCCAGTAATGTGTAAGATGCATGTTAGTCAATTTGTTCTCACACATGGATGAGTCCACAGGCAGTTGGTGTCAGTTCAGCAGCGTGGAGGGTTATCCTATGTTTGTAAATTCTGTTTCTTGCTATCTCTAATAGTGCAGTCAAGAACTGAGGTCGAATTCCGGTAGAGCAAACACAAGGAATAGTTTCTGTCTGTCTGTTTTCCTGTTTCTGTGCTGCCCTGCTCAATGGATTTCTCATTGGTTATTTTTGAAATAGTCTATTGTGACTCTAGTATTTTTATATAACTGGAGGTATGGATATCACAAAAGTCTGATGTCCTTTAAATTTGTAATAAGTAGCCAAAATCAAAAGTGGCAGCTGCCTCAGAATTGCTTTCTGAAATATGGTTACAGATTTTTAGAGCAAGTCTTATAGAAACATATTTTGTTGGCAGAAAAGGACCTTTAGGCCCATCCAGTCTGCCCCTTCTCCTTGCCTATTCTGTGAACACTGACCCTAGTTGATCATAGGTATCACTCCCTCCTCTGTTCCTCTACCTAATATGCCCCTGTGCTTATCTTACAAATGCTTGAAGCTCCTCACAGTCTGCCTCTGCAATCTTCTCTGGCAGCGTGTTCCAGTCATCCACCACCCTTTCTATGAAGTATTTCAGCACATCCCTCTTAAACTTCCCCCTCTTATCTTCATTGTATGCCCCCTTGTTCTAGTGCCTTTCTTTCTCTGAAATAGACCCCCACTTGCATCTTGTTTACTCCTGTGAGGTGCCTGTAGATTTCAGTCATGTCCCCTCTCACTCGCCTCTCTTCCAGGGAGTACATGTTGAGTTCCTGCAGCCTTTCCTTGCATTGCTTTTCGCGCAACCCCCTCACCACTTTGGTTGCCCTCTATACTGCTTCCACTCTTTCAATGTCCTTGTCAAACTGTGGCTTCCAGAACTGGACACAGTACTCAAGGTGGGGCTTCACCAGTAAACAATACTACAGCAGCACAACCTTCCTCATCCTGCTAGAATCCCTCTCCCAATGCACCCCAGCATCCTGCTAGCCTTTTCCACTGCTTTGTCATACTGCCCAGCTACCCTGAGGTTATCAGATATGATAACCCCTAGGTCTCTTTCTTGCTTGGTAACTGTAAACTCCATTCTCCCATCTTATACACAACCTATGGGTTCTGTAGCCCTAAGTGCATAGTCTTGCACTATCTGACATTGAAATTAGCTGCCACTCTCCTAGACCATTTTTGTAGTTTCCTCTGATCCCTTTGCATTCTCTCCACCCCTTCCTGAGTGTCAACCCTGTTGGAGATTTTTGTATCATCCACAAAGAGATGCACCTTACCTTCAAGCTCCTCCGCAATGTCCCTTATGAAGACATTGAAGAGGACCAGTACCAGCACCGAACCCTGTGACACCCTACTAGTCACTCTTCTATTGCCTGAGTGACTACTGTTTACTACCACCCTTTGCCTTCTGTCCCTTAACCAGTTTGATACACAGCTTATCACTTTTTCCCCCATCCCCAGGCTGCATAGATTCTTAACTATCCTGCTGTGCCGCACAGTGTCACAGGCTACTGAAGTCCAGATAGGCCACATCGACTGCTGTCCCATGGTCCACCTACCTGGTAACCCAGTCAAATAAATCTATGAGATTAGTTTGATATGACCTGCCTCCTGTGAAACCATGCTTCTGGTGATCCTGCAGCCCTTTTGCCTCCAGGTGCTCCACGAGCCTCTCCTTCAGTAGTGTCTCCATTAACTTCCCCACCACTGATGTGAGACTGACTGACCTGTAGTTGCTAGAATCCTCCCTGCTGCCACTTTTGTGTGGAGGGACCACATCAGTCCTCCTCCATTTCTCTGAAACTTCCCCCATCTCCAGTGAGGTGCTAAAACGCGCTGCCAGAGGAGCGGCCAGCACTGTGCTTAGTTCCTTTAGGACCCTTGAATGAATCCTATCTTTCCCCATTGCCTTATTCTCCTTTAAGGCTTCCAATCCCTTCCGGACCCTCTCCACTGAGAATGGACTTGTGTCGACTCCACTTTCCCTGTTGTTACTGCAGATGCTTGGTCTGTCTCCCCCCTCATCACGAAGAGCAAGCAGAAATAATCATTCAATATTTCTGCTTTCTTGATCTTCCTCTGTGAAGTCTCGTCCCACCCTCCTGATTCTTACTATCCCTCCCCTTGTCTTCCTCTTCCCCCACATGCCTGAAGAAGGAATTGTGCCGTTTTTGACTTCCTTAGCTATCCTGTCTTCTGTTAGTGCCTTAGCTGCTCTCACCCTCTTTCCTACCTTGCTTTGTTTTGCCAGATATACCTCTCTGTCTTGCTCCTTCTGGGTCTCCTTGCACTTTCTAAATGCTGTTTTCTTCTCCTTCAATGCCTTACCACCTCCTTAGAGAAACATAGCAGCCTGTTCCTTCTCTTTCCCTTGCTCACTTCCTTCAAACAGCATTTTATTTAAGTCTTTAATTACCAGGTGGGTGCACTGATCCTGGGAACTGTTTTCAGGCATGACTCGGGCTGCAACAGTGCAGCATAGGAGTAATAACATACAGAGAATACCAAATGGGAATACAGCAGCATTGCAATCAGAAACAGCTAAAATAACAGAACAATTTACAATGGGTCATACAACAACCAAGTAAATGTACAGAACAGTTAGAAAGATCAAAAATTGTACAATAGTTTACAATGATTGATTCACCGGTGAAACAAATAAATACATAAAAGTTCAACAGTTGTGTCTTGTACAGGGGACTAGAATAAACACAGAGGAGTAGTACAAGGTGAGGAAATGAGGGTGATGACAGGACACAGAGAGTGGCACAAAGGGCTATGGGGCAAGACAGTCACAAGAGTTGAGTTGGCAGTAAGTGAAAGGTTTGCGTTGCATTTGCAAAAGAATTCCACTCGAGCCTTCAGATTTCTTCTAAGAGTTTATTGCGGTTATTCATCTTCACATGCAATTCATTTCATCAATAGTGGTGCTGATGCTACTTATTTAATTTACATACAGGGTGGGATGCTCAACCCACTGATGCGCCCCAGCGCGTGTTAAAGGGAATGTGCTCGCACAAATCCGATGCACCGGGGTTCCGTACGTGTGGTGCAGCGCGCGTGCTCATGCATATGCGGCACATCCCAATATTCAGCCTGGGATGGGGCGCATATGCAGACACACGCCCACCTTGCACTGCACAGGGAGGTGCAAACATGTGCCTGAAAAAAAAACAGGAGCAAGGACTGGCCACCCACAAGCCAGCTGCCATATTGCTGGGCGCAACACAGCTGGTGGCCACCCGAGCCCTGGCGGCACCATCTGGTGGCATAGCACCCCTCCAATGCCCGATCATGGGCTGTAACATCTATGTTACTCCCTGGTGGTCCAGTGGACTGAACTCCGTGCCCAATCACGGGCTGTAATAATTAATTTACTCCCTGGTGGTCCAGTGGAACCTGTACCCCCCTCCACTCAAACCCATCACCCCGCTCCCCCCTGGTCAGCAGCAGCACCCCACCCGTAAGTTACCCTGCAGCCCGCCAACTGACAGCCGCATAGTATGGGGAGTTGCACGCCCATTGGTCCACAGCGTAAGCCAATGGGCTTGCAGATCGACAGTTACTTATTGTCCTGAAATGTGAATGGATCCATTCACATTTCAGGACTGTGTAGTATAGTCTGCATGCCTTATTGGTCCACACTGTGGACCAATGGGTGTACAGCCGCACTGTACGCTGTCAGTCGGGTGGGCAGCTGGACAGTTTGTGGGTGGGGTGCTGCCACCCGCTGCTGACCGGAGGAGGATCGGGTGGCGGGTGTGAGGTGGGTTGGGAGGAGGGTATGGGTATCGCTGGACCACCAGGGAGTAAAATATTCATTACAGCCCATGATCGGGCACGGAGTTTGGTCCACTGGACCACCAGGAGTAAATTAATTATTACAGCCCACGGTTGGGCAATGGGGCACATTGCCGGTGGGGGTGGGTGTCGGTCCTCGACGGCTTACAGCTTGGCACGGCGCCAGGCGCAAGTCACAGGGGATCGTGCACATGCATGCAATGAAGAGACGACATGCAAATGGCCCCATTTGCACCTTGCATACATTATAGCCCCATTTGCATGTCCACTGCTGAATATCGCAGTTGCTGCACCTAGCGCAATGGCACTTGCGCTAGCGCATCCCCTTGCTCCTCTCTGGTCACTTGTGCTGGCGCAGTGCCACTGCGCCATGCGCACTGCAGGTGGCCACAGTGCCATATTCAGTGGTGCAGAGCCATGGCGCAGCACCGTTGAATATCGCCCAGACCACGCCTTGGCACATCCCAGTTGCACTGCACCTGGCTTGTGCCCCTGGCTGGTGCAGTTCTGAATATCCCACCCACAGTGTTTATATAAAGAATTGTTATCTTGAAAAATGCCAACACCCCTTTATAAGCCAATCATAAAACAAAATAACATATTACTCTTAGGGTGTAGTGAATTTCACTCGAAACATAGGTATTACTTCATTTCTTACTCAACCTCATAAGTGTTGACTACATTTCTTGACCAGTGCACTCCATCCTAAAGAAGGTTCTTTGTTGTACACCTTCCTAAATAAGGTTATAATAGGAAATTTGTTGTTAAATGTTGTGAAATTATAAGGATTCAGTTAAATGTTGTAAAAGGTTACACTTAAGTAAAATGTTACATTACAATCCCCTCCCCTTTTGTGACTCTCTATAATTGGAGATCACATAGGATGTTTTTGCCATTGTAACAATTGTATTTGTCTAATCATGCATTTCATTTTACGGTACAATAACACTTGTACAATAACAAGAACACAGATTACTGCAATACAGCATACTACCACTATCAGGATTGGACTAGTACCCAACACAGCCGAGCCCCAATCCCACCAGGATATAATGGGGATATATGATGACTGTCTTTTTACCTCTTTAGCAGAGGTCTTCTGTGAGAAAATAAGTCCTTCTGTTTGTTGACGATACAACAAGGCACCAAGTGTCATTTTATCAATTTTGGGTAATTCGAAATGAGGTGGAGTTGCCAAATCAGTGAGTAAATCCAGTGCTATACTGGAACCATCGATATGGGTAACATTTGTTCGGCTACAGGCAGGACGTTCCTGGAGGGTGCAATTTGCAACCCACCATGTTTTGTCACTATACCCACATACATTCTAAGGTTGACCTGCGATTACACACCATGATTGGTTCCATCTCATAGCTTGGCTGTATTCATTTGCAGATGTTAGGGTAAATTTACATTGATCAGGAAACTATGGGGTGGTTGATGTCTATTCCCCACATATTAAGGTTTCATGTTCTTGTACACACTGTTGTTTAGGTAATACAACATATTTATTGTGTACTGTGATAATATTATCACATGGTATTTGGAGTCTCATGATCTGGTCATGTGTTAATACTCCCAAATTACTGATTTGCCATGTTTTTTTTTCGGTGGTTCAAAACATACAGGCATGTATGGGAATAACATGTTGCAGCATATGTGCATATTGATTTGGTGAATTCCATACTTTTATCATAGCTAAGGGTGGTAGAATTACAGTGGGATGATCCAATAATCTAGTCACATTGGTTTTACCAATTCCTAAGGGTAACCTGTTGGTCTCAATTCTATTTAAGTCATTAACTAAATAAGCATGTGTGTCAGCAGCTATTTGTGAGCAAACCAATTCTGTATATGTTTCATTAAACATTTGAGGTAAAGAAATATTTAATAGCTTTACTATTTTCGCAATAATTCAAAAATTTTGTAAAATGTCCCTAAATGCAAACCAATCAGTTTCTTTATCAGCCACTAATCTCACAGTAGCTGATAATGGTCTAGTAACCATACGCTTTAAAGTTGTTTCCAAAGAGCAAATATGACCCTTTAAAACCATAGAATCAATACCATTAGCAATTTCTAATCCTGAGCTTAACCAGCCCCACACGTCTCTTTTACGACGAGATAAGCCTGATGATGCTTCTGCAGGGATTCTAATTGACCACATTCTGTGTCTATCATGGTATTGATTTAAAATATTATTATAATACTGTTGCCACAACAATACCGAACCCGATTCCTACATTGAGACGGCAGTCGTGGAAAAGGCAGATGTAGCAAGATATTATAATACTCTAACTTACATGGATAATATAAAGGATATACATTTTGCATCAAGATGATACCATCTGATGGGGGCAAGAATTTTTGCCCTGATATACCTTGCTTTTGATACACTATATTCCATGTTGCAAAATTGTGCCATACTGTTAAATTAACATTACAAGTTATTCCTGGCCATCGTGCATTGCCAATATATGTCAACAAAGGATGTTCATTTGTTAATGGCAATACTGTGAAAAATTGCTTTAACCCTACTGTATAATTTGCCACAATAGATGTATTATACAAAAAATGCCACATATTGCGTCGTGATCCATTTGTACCAGGATCAGATGATACATTTACCAAGTCTATATAAGTTGGATATTGCAATATGTCCTTTAATTTTATTCACAAAAAGTCTTGTTCTTTTCTTGTCAGATTCATAGTATCCCCCAAGGTAGAATGAATATAGATTCCTTTCTGGGCCGTTATGTTGACCACACACATCGCCGTGCCAGGCCAGGCTTCTGTCGAGCATCTCCATGTTGCATTTTGACATTGTCCATAGCAAATAAAGTACTATTTGACAAGTACAGGAAACGTAATTGTACTTCACCTATTGGGAGAAACAGAGCAGTATCAGTTGTTATCATTTAAAGGCTGATACAGTTTACCTTAGTCCACATGGACCCATTTGGTCTCCGTAGACCCTTGTCGGATTCAATGGACCTGAATGACCCATTGCCCCAATACATTAATAACCATATAGAGCCCCATCCAATTAGCATCCCATGGTCCCTTTTGACCAAAATTTTTAATCATGACGTGATGACCCCTTTCAATGGGCGGTATCACTTTTTCATCACGTCTCCTTTTGTTTTTCCAATGAGTCTGTGCCATGTTTTTTGGAAGAGTGGGGTAAATAGAAATGTAATTGCTTTTGCAACTGTTGCAAAAATACATCAGTTTTGATACGGTCTAACACAGGTGTTGATAAATCTGGATCTGAAGGATAATACAGCTGAATATCTCCGCCCAGTTATCAACTGATATGGGCTATAGCCAGTACTCTTGTTTTCCATACCATTACTACCCATTAGGATTCCTGGTAAGTGGGTCACCCACCCTTTACCAGTATCCAACACCGCCTTTTTCAGTGCATTTTTCAAAGTGCGATTTAACTTTTCTACCATACCAGGATTATGGATGGTAGGGTAAATGCAAGCGTTGAGTGATACCTAAAAAATCACACAAAGCTGTCATTATTTTCGCTGTAAAGTGAGTCCCTCTATCACTTACAAGGACTCTGGGAAAGCCCCAATGTGAGAACACTTGTTCCCACAATGCTTTTGCAGTAGCTTGTGCACTGTCATTTCTAACTGGTAGTGCCTCTACCCCTTTGGAAAATATATCGACAATGACTAGTAAATATCGGAACCCCCCTTTTGCAGTAGGCAAGAGTCCCACATAATCAGTTTGTAAGCTGGACCAAGGACCGTCCACCAGGGGTATACCCCCCAATGGAACCCTTTTCCAGGCACTGGAGGATTCATCTGTGCACAGATGAGACAAGCCTCCAGGCATTGTTTAACATCTTTTCCCATTTTTGGCCACCAATACTTTCGTGCCAACATTTTACATGTTTTGTGGAGTCCATAATGACCTCCAATACGATGATTGTCTATGATAATATATTTTCTAAATGAAGTGAGTGGGATCCACTTCCTAAATCCTAGTTGTCATTCCCATATTACCATATTTTTCCATATGGCAACATGTTTGGTGGTACACTGTCCTGTATCTTTCCATTGGTTCCGACAACCAAGAAGACAAGCATCAGTATCTTGGATGCGCCTCACACTAGGGACTTGTGATAATGCTGCTATCCATTTTGAATGATTTTTATCATATTCTTCAGCTTCCCACAATTGTATAGAATCGCCTCCTAGAGGGTCTACCCATAAGTTTGTTTGTTTTGCAGCTATTTTAGCCAAATTATCCACCAGATTATTGTTCAGTTCATGGATATCCTTTGGATCTTTTTGGTGAGCTCGAACTTTACAGATTGCAATTCTCAGCGGTGTTTGAGCTCCTATATCCCATATATGTTGTAATATGGAGGCAGAAGCCATGGGTTCACTGGTGGCGGTTCACATTCCTCTTTTCATCCAAATAGGAAGAAAATCTAACAAGGAATTGACAACAAAAGCACAGTCCAAGAAGACATTAATGGCTTCCTGTGGATATGCCATAATAGCTTCGCATACTGCCTCCAATTCTGCTTGTGTGGCAGAAAACGATGACGGACATCGTACTAATATTTCCTGATTTGTTCAAGGGGTCCAAATAGCATATCTGATATGGAAATGGCCATTATTCCAAATGCGGGAGCCATCCACATATACATCAATACCCATAAAATTGGGTTCAGCTGCAAAAATTGGTTTATATTCAATACCCATGACTTCCCCACAGTCATGCGCATCTCCTTTCCATGTCATTAATTCTACTAACATGGGGAGGTACATTTTTCTACAGTAATATTTTTACCTTGTAGGGCCAATGCCCATTTCACCAGTCTCTGAGAGGATACTCCCCTTATCCCTTTCTAAGAGAAATTTCACAGGTGTATGTGAGGTTTGCAAAACAATGTGATTAAACCCCACAATATGTTCAGTAGTGTATATTGCCCAATATATAGCTAATAAGTGTTTTACACATTCTTCATAGGTTTCCTCTACTGGAGTTAATACCCGGGAAAAATATCCTACTGGACGTAAAATCCCTGATCGCTTTATAACAGGACTGCATTGATACCTTGATCAGTGGCATGTACCTGTATCACAAAATCTGATGACTCAGAAGGGCTAATGAGGGCAGGAGCCATCATTAGTGCTAGTTTAAGAGCCATAAAAAGATATTACAAGAAGAAAATCATAGAAAAAAACTTCTTTTTAAGCTAGTTGACATGTGAGGTTTAAATAAATCTTGATTACTACTTTTCTATTTTTAGACGGTAAATCACATTTCCCATGTCAGAGTGAAAAAGTTCACTTGTACAGCTCAATACAGCAGGACCTGAAAATAATATTGCTCTTTATAAGGAAAACTACTGATTAAAAACATTCAAAAATCTAGAATCCCAAATATATTAAATCCTGACAAAGTAATTGTGCTCAACTTAGATTAAAATGGAAGGTCAAGCTGTATTGCAAAAGGTCACCCATTTCAACAAGGTGAAAATTACCATATTTTTATTACTGTTTTGGCAGCTTTTTGCTCAGGTGAACACTCAGATAAAAAGAGGTAGTTATTCTGCCTTAACTCTGTGCCTCTGCTTGTAATGTATACAAGGACTGTTTTCTATATGCGAGATCCTGGATGTGCTCCTGATTGGCATGATCTAATCTCTTTATTTCCTATGTAATTGCCCAAGAGAGCCACCCCGTCTACATGCCCCATCCAATGCTGCATGCCCACCACATCTGCAGCTGCACTCACATACTTGTATGCACAAACCAACCACTTATTTAAAAGTTAGAACGTTTGCAGACAGTGTGCCAACACTGCAAACCAGAACATGTCATTGGATGAAACATAAAAAATAAACCAGAGTTACTTTAGAAAACACAGTTAAAGACTCTGATAAAGTGTAACAGTGACAAATAGGTACAACATATACTAAATCAGGCACAGTGTTTCCTAACTTTAAATATTTCCACACATCAAAATCCAAAACGACACATTCAAAACATATCCTACAACACTATACCACTGACAGAGGTTAACCTGGTGTAACCAAGTGTCGGTATAAAGGTTTTGTTATTATTTAAGCGCCCAGTGCCTTAATTTTTGTAACCCATTACCTGGTGAGCCTGGGTTCAGGGAGAAAATATTCACTTGGCATCAGGGCTAGGTTTGCACTTCTGGACAGGGGCACCCAAGAAATTCCGGATACAGGAAGCAAGAACTGTGAATGTCCAAACCAGGAGTGGGATTCTAAAGTGGGGTTTTTATTCACTTACTCACAGGAATACAAAGCAAGATGGACCCACACAGGGCTTCACTCACTGGTTATGCAGAACTATAGAGGTCAGAACACATCTTCTTCATCACCACATCAACTTTTACTCTCAGGTTTTGAACACACTGGCCTCTCAGCCCAAACTGGTACTCTCTGTATCCTGGATTCCCTGGCATGGCCCTCAGCCAGCACTGGTAACCTTTTCCATATGGCATGGGCATTTCTGTTGGTGGCTGCCTCTACCACCCATGAGCACTTCCTAGCTCTAATGGAAAACACACATCCTAATCCCACATCTGGGTACTTTCTGCAGACACTGGCCATAAGCCTGGGAGAAAGCTATAGGTGCCCAAAGTGAATCCGTGGAGGTAAATCTGGTTACTCCAGATGGGGGTGGGGTCTCCCACCTCTTGTCCCTAAATCCATACACTGCCATTCATTTTGAGTCAACACCTTTCCTTTGAAAATCTCTGTTTGTAGAATGCTATCTTGAAATGTATATCACATTTAACAATCTACTGTCTTTGGTAACTGATGTCCTGACTTGCAGCGTTCTTTAAGTAGCTATGTCCATCCCTGTAAACCCCCCACTGATTAGATGCATTTCAAGCCATACACATAACTTTAAAGCACTGTACTTTGCTGTCCTTTCTTGACCCACAGTAGCAGATACTTTACACTACAGACTCTGTGAAAACATAGGCTCTCTGGCATCGCAGACTCACCATGGTTCACAGGTGCCCCAGGGCTTCTCTCACAGGACAAAAACATACTTCTCAGTGCCTCAGCACAAATCTTCTCCACAGGCAGCTTTTCTTCCTCTAGCAGGGCCAAGGGATTGCCACTAGAAAGCTAGACTTGTTCCCCCCCATCTGTCTCAGGGATGGGGCACTGTAACAAACTGGGAACAGTCTCAACCACTTCAATTAGTTTTCTTCTGTGTCCTTCTGTAGGGCGAGGATACACACCCTCTTCTGTGGTATCTCTGAACAGAGCTGGGGCTCTGAGGGACTGGCAACTGCAGTGTACCTCTTCCCTCCACTGAGTCTCCCTCTAGACTACTGCAGAACTGACTTTGAAAACACCAACATTCTAACCTAACTCCCAGCTGCAACATTCCACTGTGGCTTATGCTGCTGCGAGAATTCTAAGTGATGTCATCCCTCAAGCTCAGCTGAGACTGAGGACAGAGTGAGACAGTGTGAAACCCATTTAACTGGTGTCTCACAAGCTGCCTTTCCCTGTCTGCCACTAGATCTAAGTGAGATTCTAGTAACCCCGGGTGACAGGTGGGTTACACTGGAATAAAGAAACCAAGAGTCTCTCAACTAAAATAAAAAAACAATAATGAGCTTCAAGTGAACAAAGCCAAGTGAGTAAAAGACAGACCTCACTCCGGCATCATTATAGTTAGTGAAGCTGATAACATTCATTACTGAACACAGTAATGTTTCTGCAGTTATTTTTCTAAACATTCTCCAAGTAAGTAAAAACAGAAATACAGAGAACAGCATGACCTTGCGCACTAAATAACAAGATATGGTGTACTGCAATCAAACGTAGTGCTTCTCCTAATATGAGTAGCAAGGAACAGCTGTAATTACCTAGCCAATTCATTAATTTGAGCCTGACTTTGTTTATTTACAAATTTGAGATTCTCTTCTAACTGATTATTCTTAATTTTTAACCCACAAACCTCCCCTTGTGCCACACTTAATTTATATTCTATCTCTTTTGCTTCTGTGGCACATTTTTGCATCTCTCTTTCTACCTTCTCCTTCATGCCTTTAGTATCAGCAATACATTTTTATAATTCTTTTTTTTGGAGGGCTAAACCTTCATTACATTTCTCTTCATTTTCTAACATCTGCCTTTTCATGGTACACATCCTAGCTGTTTATTTCACACTGATACTGTACATACATTTGACAGATGTTGGCTAACTTTGTTCTATCTACTTTAACCTTCTCATTTCTGTCCGTACATTGTCTAGTAACATAAGTACGCATCTTCCTGTTCAGGAGAGCGGTATGGACCTTCCTTTAAATATGTTTCTAGAAATTTAAGTAAAATGGTATCCATACTTACGTCTATCTTGTGACTGGCAAACCAAGACTGACTTCACACTGAGTCCCTTTTCGACTCCCTTCTGTACTTGATTGTTCAGATCAGGTGCAGTAAGGCATTCCCCGCAGCATGGCTCCTTCGGTTCATTTGATGTCTTCAGCAACCATATAGACTGTCTTCAGACATCCGAGTCTCGGCACCAATTGTAAGGTTTGCGTTGTGTTTGCAAAAAATTCCACTCGAGCCTTCAGATTTCTTCTAAGAGTTTATTGCGGTTATTCATCTTCACATGCATGCTCAATTCATTTCATCAGTAGTGGCGCTGGTGCTGATGCTGCTTATTTAATTTACATACAGTGTTTATATAAAGAATTGTTATCTTGAAAAATGCCAACACCCCTTTATAAGCCAATCATAAAACCAAATAACATATTAATCTTAGGGTGTGGTGAATTTCACTCAAAACATAGGTATTGCTTCATTTCTTACACAACCTCATGAGTGTTGACTACATTTCTTGACCAGTGCACTCCATCCTAAAGAAGGTCCTTTGTTGCACACCTTCCTAAAGAAGGTTCTTGGTTTCACACCTTCCTAAATAAGGTTATAATAGGACATTTTATGTTAAATGTTCTGAAATTATAAGGATTCGGTTAAATGTTGTAAAAGGTTACACTTAAGTAAAATGTTACACTGCAGCAAGATAGCGGAAGCAGGCAGACAAAAGATTAACCTGGAGAGCACAGGCATTTGGCCTCATTTAGTAACTAGGTTTTGAAATGGTGCTTAAAAACACTATTGGTGTCTATGGACCGGAGAGACTGTTCCATAGAGAGGGAGCAGCAACAGATAGTGCTTTGCCATCCATAACAGTTGAGACTTTGGGGATTTCCATAGGGGGGACCAAGGACACACACAAGCATCTCGAGGGGGAGCTGTGGCCTTCAGCAGAGACTCATAAGGTGATGCATTGCTGCTTCTGAGGGTGTTGTCAATGATACAGCCTAGAGCATAGTCAAATCAGTTGGGGAGTGGAAGCCAGCCCAGTGACTGGTAAAGGTGACAGTGGTGGGTGGAGTAAGGTGCCAGGAGTGCTAAACAGCAAACGTTGTCAGGGCTCGAAATATAGCCTTTCTGCATTTCTGTGGAAATGCTGTCGGGCTGCAGGAAATGTGCCTTTAAGTGCAGCATTTCCATTTGGAAATGCTTGTTGCTGTACCTGTTTCAATTGCTGCAATGCTGTATTTGGCTGTTGGTGGAGCGCGCAACCATTTCTTCCTCATTCGCCAGTTCTGAGGCTGTGCACTTGTCTGTGGTATCTGGATGGGTGGGAGGCTAAGGATCGGCGCATAATCTGGGGCTCAGGGCAGACTCCTCTTGCAGTCAAGCACTCCTTAGGCTGCTGTGGGGTCCTTGCATTAATGCAACCACTGTGACTTTTAACTTCAGCCCTGATTGGCTGGTCGCACAGGATCGCTGTGCTCGCCATGAGTTGATGCAGATGACAGCAGCAAGAGAGGAAGGTAGGAGCTGTCTTCAGTCAGTGAAATGAGCTCACATTAGTTGAGGCAAACGAGGAGCTGAACTTTAGCTAAAAAAAAAAAAAACTAATACTGAGAATAGTGCAGCCAGTGGTAACTGCACCAGTGGAAAAGACAGTTTTGTGGGTTTTATCAAAACGCAGGAAGATATCATTCATTGAGTACTGTGTTGAGCAGGGTCAATGAAACGTGAAGCTACAAAATAAAATGTAGTGGCTGTGTTCGAAAAAAGTCCTCTAAGAGTGCAGTCACGCTTATTTGCTGCACTGAGATTAACCTTTTTTTTTTTGTCTTGCATGTCCATTACTAATTTCTGGGGGCAAACGAAGCAGCACTGTTAGCCCTGTATGGCTGCATAGGCAGGCAAACAGACTCCTGAAGGAAAAAAAAAACACACTATCTACCTCTGACACATTTCAGTCAGGAAAGCAAAGGGAGCTGCCCTATTTAAATTGACTGCTGTCAGACTTGCACTTGTGGGGGAATCTGTGACTATGTTGTATTTAAAAAAAAAAAAAAAAAAATTCTTGAACACAATTTAAAAAAATATATTCCTATTGTGAAAACGTCCTTCTGTGGAGCTTAGCAGCAGTGTGTTATATAATGCAAACAACTAGTTCCTTTCTGTCCTGGTCATTTGCACTACAGTAAGAGTCCTGTGTGGAAGTTTCTCAGCTGCAGTTTGGTGGTAAAAAAAACCACTGAATTTAATACTGCATATATATATTGCCCAGCCACAGAAAGTGAAACAATTAATCAGTTAAGAAAGCAAAGAACTGCTGCATAGAGTAAAACTGCAGACTGCCCTATTTATCAATTAATAAAGAGACTTCAGTTGGGGAATATAAGTGGTGCATAAAAATAAAACTAATCTCGTTCCCCTGAGAACACATTACCCTACACTGTGATTGTGAAAGTGTCCTGTGGAGCTTAGCTGTAGTGTGTTAGATAATTATTTTTATTTATATGTGCCGGAAATGTATCCTTTGTTCTGGAAATGTACAGTTAACCACCCACATTTCCGGTGGAAATGTACCCCTGAGGCCATTATTTCAAGCCCTGGTTGTTATAGTCTGAGCTGAGGCACGAGTGCAGGGCTGAGGACACATGCAAATATATAGGGTAACAACTGTCAATAATTGGTAGCAGGTTGCCTAGAAAGCCTATAAAGCTGCTAGAAACAACTGCACGAGGGAGACTCGCCAGGCAAAAGACAAGTACCATAGGTAGATGCTTATCAACTCATGGGGTGATAGCAGAAGGTTCTGGTCTAATATAAATGATGTCACTGGCAAAACACCTAAAGTATCACCTACAATACTAAACATAAATGGGACCCCTACCGCTGCCCCTCTGGAAACTGGTAATGCCTTTAACAATGCTTTTACCGATTTGAGCTGTGTTCTCCCACCCGACTTTTTCGATGATGATGCTGCCCGCTCCACAAGCCACAGTGATGAAAATAGTCCTGAGCACCGCCCTTTTTATTTTAAAAGGGTATCATGCAGCCTGGTTAGAAAACTACTAGCTAAGGCCCTAAGAAACGCAAGACACAGTAGTGACGGACTAGACCTTAAGCTTATCACCCTAACCCTAGATGAAGTTCTCCTACCTATAACTAAGATTCTAAACCTTTCTCTTACACTGGGTCAGTTTCCTGATGCCTGGAAAATGGCCATCCTAACTCAGGTGCATAATACCAGTGATCGTTCCTTACAGGGTAACTATAGGCCTATATCCATTCTCCCTCCACTCTTCAAGGTGCTCGAGCGAATTGTTACCAACCAGCTTGGTGCTTATCTGGACACATACTCCATCCAGTGCCCACAACAACATGGCTTTAGAAAGGGGGCACAGTACTACCACAGCATTATTAGAATTCACAAGCTTCATACAACAGGCAATCAATCAAGGCAAGATTGTAGGTGCAGCCTTTGTTGACCTAACAAAAGCTTTTGATACAGTGAATCACGCACTGTTGCTTGGCCAACTCTATAAAACTGGTGTTGCCCCAAACACCCTAAAATGGGTCGGAAGCTACCTCAGTGATAGACTGCAGAGGGTGAGGATATCAAATGTAGTTTCAGAGCAGAAGGCTGTCCGATCAGGGGTACCTCAAGGCTCAAACCTGGGGTCCCTTATTGTTCAGCATTTTCCTGAACAACCTTCCAGCTGTCTGCTACCAACGTACTCTCCTCTACGCAGATGACGCAGTCATCTTTACTGGCCACCTTGATCCCAATGCCCTTGAAAACAGTCTTCAACAAGGCTTCATAGAAGCAGAGAGATGGTTTAATAATCACAAACTAGTGCTAAACTACAAAAAAACTAAAGTCCAGCTGTTTTCGTCCTCTCTGAATAAATTTAAGGCCCATCAACTCACTATCACCAACAACCACGGAGATGCTCTTGAACAAACTCAGCTTTTCAGATACGTAGGTATAACCCTGGATAGTCACCTTACTTTTGTGCCTCACATTGAAAATGTTGCCAGATGTTAATACCAGAATTGGGGCTCCTCTTCAGACACAGACGAAGTCTTACCCAAGAAGCCCTGAAGGGTGCAGTTCACAGCTCGGTCCTCTCGATCATTGATTAGACCATAATCATATACTGTGCTGCAACCTCCACATCTCTTAAATGACTCACAGTGGCCCTGAACAAAGCCTGTATGTAAGTTACGGGTGCTGCACGCCTCACTCATACCTGTGAGTTAAATGCTCAATCTGGCTGGCTCCAACTAAGTAACAGGATCAAATATCAAACCTGCCTCCTGTCCAAAAAGCTCTACTTGGATTACTACCCCTGAACATTGGTTGCCTGCTAAACAAATCCCCTAAGACCCAACACACACGTACCTCAGTTTCTGACCTCCTTCTAGTATCCCACTGTCGGACTGCTGAATACCAGTGATCCTTTCAATACAGAGCCCCCCTGTGGTTTAATAATCTAAGCAACCAACTGAGCAATCTTCCTAGTCTGCCCCAATTTAAACTTATGCTTCACCATCATCTCCTAACTGAAAGCACTTGTGGTTGTTACAAATTAGTTTCCCACTTCTGCAGACACCCTTATACCACTTTTTTCACTCTCTGAGGTTCTTACTTGTCTTCCTGTTTCGTTTCACCTCTCCTGACAGAACAATTTCCCCTTTCACTCTGCCACCTCCTCCCTTACCTCACCCTCTCCTTGCTGTTATCCCACTGACTCCCCTCTTCCTGGACCTATCCAGGCCCTCTGGTCCCCACTCTCCCTTATCATCTTCCCCTTCATCCGCCCTCCTTTCCCCTCTTTTCCCCCTTCTCCCACCTTAGCCTCCCCTCCCCTCCCTCTCACCTTACGACAAGGCCTCTGGCTGCCATATTCTCTTTTCCTTCTCTATCTGGACTCTGCCCTCTCATCTCCCCTACCCCTTCCTTACTTTTCCCCTTCCCCCACCTCTGATCAGCAATGTTGCTTCAAATGTACCTCATGGTTTTCTATGCTTGCTTGTAATCTTGAGTGTGTAGCACTGTTCCCACTTATTTACCAGTTGACTTGCTGTGCTCCGATAATACCATGAATGTTGTCTGTACCTCCCTACCTTATTGTAACCCTTTCCTTTGATGTGGAGCCTTTGTAAATGAGCTGCCCCAAGCTCAAAGGTGTTTGTAATCTGAGGTTTAAATAAATAAAAAATGAATAGAGCAATAGCTAGGCAGGCTTAGCTGGTCAGGAACTGCTTTAGGTGGTATGCTGCCCATAAGTTTTTGGTTTACTCATTGTATGACTGAGTTGACATGTTCTGTATAAAAGAGGAAGGGTTCAAGGCTTACGTCCAAGTACTTAAAATTGGACACATTTTGTAGCTCAGGGCCATCAGGTGTAAGTACCGAGAGGGTGGAGCCAGACTTGGAGATTCTGGCAAGGTAAGGTTTGGACCCAAAAAGCATCAATTTAGTTTTTTTTTTTAATTGACTAGGAGCCGATGGGACCAGAACCAGGTATATGCAGAACTATAGTTTAGGGATAGAACAGAGGATATGTTAACCAGGAACTTGTCACTGTAAAAGAGGACAAGGTCATTAGCAGACAGCAGAGCTTCTCGGGTAAGGCAGTCAGAGGGGAGGGAGTTTATAAATAGAGAGAATAGTAGCGTGCCAAGGATGGAGCCCTGAGGAACACCCGTAGTGACCAGCAGGGCAGGGAAGGTGGCAGGACCAATACATACAGACTGGAATCTCCCAGAGAGAGAGTTCTTAAACCGTAGTGAGGTCTCACTGGGCTGTACCCTCCTTAATTTTTCTCCATTGAGACTCCCCTCTGCCCCCCCCGAGGCATTTTCTGAGGCAGTTTCCCTTTTCTTTAAAATCTGCCCTCCTGTTGCCCGCGACCCTCATCTTAGTGTGTTTTTTTTCCCCTCATCCTGTCTGTATGCCAAACTACACTGTACGGTGATCATTTGTACCCAGGGGACTACCCACTGTGATGTCAGCAATGCTGTTTCTGTTTGTAAGTACCTGGTCCAGCACTGCCCTATCCCAAGTGGGTTCCAAAACCCACTGCCTGAGAAACTCCCCTTGTATGGAGTCAATGATGGCCCTGTCTCTTGATGTAACTGCTGTGAGAATGCCACAATCTACATCTGGCAGATTAAAGTCCTTCTTTATCATATGAACATACAAAATTTGCCAGCAGATAAAGGCCTAGAGGTCTATCAAGTCTGCTCGAATGTGCAGCTAGCACCCTTTATTCTGCAGCTGCCCTTCCCTCCCACCTTTCCCCTCCCTTGACCTGTCCCAGACCCTTTTGAAGCAGTCCACTGTTCTACTGGATACCACTTCTGCTGGCAACACATTCCACCCAGCTACCACCCTCTCTGTAAAAAAGTGTCTCCTCATCTCCCTCCTGAATCTTCCTCCCTCCAGACTCTTATCATGGCCCCTGGTGTCCCTCCACTCCCTTACTTTGAACAGCCCTTCTGTACCTGTCTTGTTTATTCCTTTCATGTACTTTAAGGTTTCAATCATTATTTATTTATTGAAATGTTTCACCATATCCCCCCGTTGCTCCTCTCCTCCAGCAAGTACATGTTCAACTCCCTCAGCGTCCCCTCATATGGTAACTCCCCCAGCCCCTTGATCATCTTTGTCACCCTGTGCTGCACCCCCTCCAGTAACTTTATGTCCTCCTTCAGATACTTGTGCTAGTACTGCATGCAGTACTCCAGGTGCCGTCTAATGATCTGTACAATGACAGAATCACCTCCCCCCTCCTCAAGGATATACCCCTTGCAATGCAACCCAGCATTTTGTTGGCATTTGCAGCTGCTTTCCTACATTGTGCTGAGTTGTTCATTGACCCCGTAATGGGCACCCCCAGATCCTTCTCCTCCTCTGTCTCAGCTAGCTGCACTCCCCCCAGTTGGTAACTCCTCCTTGGATTTTTCACCCCAAAATGCAACACCTTGCACTTTTTGGCATTGAACCCCAGTTGTCAGGTGTCCAACCTTGTTTTCAGCTTTGTCAGATCAACCTGCAACCCCTGCCATCCCCCTAGGCCGTCCATCACCACTCTCATCTTGGTGTTGTCAGCAAACAGACTGGTTTTGCTCTTGATGCCCAATGGTATGTCTGCAGTGAATATCCCAAGCAACACTGGTTCCAACACCGTGCCCTGTGGAACACCGCTCATCACTATCCTTGAGGAAGAGAGTTCCCCACCCACCACCACCCTCTGTTGCCTTTTCTGAAAACAGTTCCCTACCCATCTCACCAGCTTTGCACCCACCCCTGTGCCTTCCAACTTATTTCTCAGCCTTCCATGTGGCACAGAGTCAAATGCCTTACTGAAGTCCAGGTACAGGACATCCACTGCATGGCCTCTGTCCAATTGTCTAGTTCCCCAGCCACAGAACTCCACCAGGTTGGTTTGGCAGGATCTGCCACTTATGAAGCAATGCTGTTTTCTGTCTTGTAGTCCTTTGGTCTCCAGGAGGGCCACCAACCACTCCTTCGGGATAGTGTCTGTCAACATACCCACAATGGATGTGAGGCTCACTCGTCTGTTGTTTCCTGGTTCATCCTTGGGGCCACTCTTGTGGAGGGGCACCACATGAGCCATCCTCCAGTCCTGAGATACACACCGTGAGTGTAGTGCCAGCTCCTTCAGTACCCTGGGGTGGATGCCATCTGGGCCTGGCACCTTGTCCACCCTCAATGCTCTCAAGTCCTCCAGAACCCTACCCTCCATGATTTACCCTTCCGTCACCCTCTCCCCCTTTGTTTCTGCCCTCCCTCTCCCTTTGGGTATCACCCCCCTCTTCTTCTTAGTAAATACCGAGCAGAAGTAATCATTTAGCATTCTGCCTTGTCACCCCCTGCTTTCACCCAACTCCCTGTCTTTGCATATCCTTACTATATGGTGCTTACAGTTCCTTTTCTCCTTGATATTCCTGAAGAAGTCCTTCTCCCCCCCCTTCTTAATGCTCTGTGCCAGCCTGAGCTCTGTAGATGCCTTGGCTGCTCTTACTGCTCTTGTCATCTCCTCTACCTATCAAATCTTCCCCCTTACTGGCTATTTTGCTACTGGCTTCTCCCAGGGCTCTGTCTAAATCCTGTCCCTGTGTTGGAGGCCTGTACTCCACCCCCTTGCGAAAAACAGCCCCCGACCCCATCTCTAGGCTGACCCCATTGTACCTCCAGCCCTCCTTGCTCCCATATTGCCTCTGTATCTCAGTTGCTCTTATACCCTCCTTTACATATAAAATAACTCCTCTGCCTTTCCTTTCTGACCCCTGGAACACTGTGTAGCCTGGAATGGCCACTTCCCAACTGTGGTTATCCATGTACCATGAAGAATCTAAATGGAGAGAGAAGAAAAAAAAAAAAAGGTTGATGTTTTAAAGAGATGCGGACACATTCAGGAGAACTTTAACAAAATATAATTTTAAAAAAGGTCTTCGTACCCTCCTGGCTGGCATCAACTACTGTGACTGCAATCCCTAAACCCTGACCATCCCCCTGTTCTAGGTCCTCTGCACCTGCCTCCCCCCTACTCATATCTCATCCTTTATTGTCTACTCTTCCTGTTTGCCCCCCACCATGACAAAGTCAGCTCCTGGCTGCTAACTACCCATCACCTAATCTTAATGAACCGGGCGTACCTCACTTGACTCCCTCCTCCCTCCTCCTCCCCTCTTATTTCTCCCCACCCTTCACCCACTCCACTTGACTAATGCCATCTCAGGCTGCTACCTCTCTACTCCAAGCACTTAGCAATGGCTTGATATGACATCCTCAGACCAATGGAAATATCTGTTACTGTTAGAAACTTGTTAATCACATTGAATTGCTTTATTGTGACCTAATTCCAACCTGATATATTGTAACTGCTTACCTAGCCAAACTCCCTCACTTTGTACTGCAATGGCTCTTATGTATTGTCCTGTTTGTTTAGACCTATTTGAGTTGGAGCCTTTGTAAAAGAGCCTTCGGGCTCAAAGATTGTAATTCTGAAACTGATATAAATAAAATAATATTTAGGGACTGTCTAGCTTGTATTTCCCATTAGTTCTGCATTCCTCCTCCCCATTATTTAGCATTATTTAGCAGCGAGGTCATCTGCATGAAAACAGTATCTTTGCTCCTGAAGAGTTCATCAGTTCCTGCTGCTTTCTCCCTACCTGAAGTCATAGAGCACTGCTTGTGGCCTCACAGCTACTTCCATGACAACAGATTGTGATGTCACAACAGAGGATTATGACTTGAAGTTGGGAGTAAGCTACAGAGGCAGATGAACTCAGCATGAACTCTAATGCCATTCACGGTGTCCTGGCTAGCAGTCCCCTTCCCATAAAACCGGTTCATGTAATTGGCCAGACTGTGTGTGGGTGTTGATGTGCGATATGGCTGCCACTACACATTCAGTCACTTCACTACTAGTCCAGCATTGCTTGTGAAGTGTTTTGGGATACACTGTGTATGAAAAGTGCTATCTAAATGCTGATTCTTCTTCTTAATGAACAGCAATCGCATAGTCATACACATTTCTTTAGTAATAAATTATGGGGAGGAGAAATATATAAAATATAAATGGAATACAAGCAGAATTGTACCTAATTATTATGATTTTTTAAATTTTCTTTGAGGTGTCAGTAGCTCTTTAAAATTGAGCATTTCGTATGGGACATGGATATGGAATGTTATTTGTCCAGAGTGGTAAGGACTTCTTTCTAAAGAGGGATGAAAAGTAAGAATGTGTGAAAGGAGACTACAATTTCTGAATGGGAGGGTCTCGGAGACATGGAGTGGCTGGAGAGAGATACCGAATGATCATGTGCTTCTTTCTACATAACAGAGTGCCATAACTGAAAAGGCTCTGCTCTGTTATACTTTCTCTACTAAAATTGGTTGTTTAAAACTGGTATATTTACATTTATTTTTAACTTTAGTGTTTTCAACTCTCCTTTTTTTTTTTTTTTTTTATATATCGCTGATATGTCTATTAAATATTTCTGGTAAAGCAGTATATTTAAGCAAAAGAGCATGACGGGGCATTGGTTGTACAATGCTAAGTTTACCTCAGCCCTTGGCCATGGGTTAAACCTAGTACAACCAATGTCCCTGAAGTGCCTTCTTGCTTATCAAATGGGCATATCATGTTAAAATAACTGAGGCACACAGGTATTTAAATAACTGAAATAAATTAAGAAATCATTTGGAGTGTTACTCTACATGGAAAAAGTAGTTCTCAATGGGCTTCTTATTAATGCTGTTACATTCTGGCCATTTCAGTAGTATGAATATTAAATGGAAAGACAATATTACTCCCCACCCCTCCGTTTTACCCCATCCCCGTTCTCATATAGTTGAAGTAGCTGAACTCCCTACAGAGATGACTCACTGAATGCCATCCCATTGCAGGAGTGTTGGGAGACTACTAGTAATTTCTTGAAAGCTGCTTCCACAGATGGAAGCAAGCTGCTGGCTCATGTTTACTACTACACCGCCCCACTGTCACTTCCAGTTTCGGAAGACAGTTGTGCGGCAATAGTAGTGCATTTGCATATTTTATTTGCTTTTACCTGCAGTATCCCTTTGTTTGAAAGTGGTCTACAGCGCAATGAATTGGGTGAGGTAAAACAGAAATGCATCTAACAGGCTGCCTGGAGAGCAAACGCAGTAGATTCTTCCACTGCTGCTAATACATTTCGGAAATGTTTTGTTTACTGTTTCTGTTCTGTTTCACTCCTGTTGTGCTGTGTTGTCCCAGTTAACTCACTCGTTGAGGAGGGGGTATGACAACAGCGATAGTTTACCGTCTACTGCAGACTTCGATGCGTTACTAGGTAAGTTGCTCAATGCCCAGTCCACATGGTAGCATATAGTGATTCAGTGGGGCTGAAGGACTTGTGTGATCTGGATTGCTTTTGCTAGTTCAAAGGAATCTGGGTTTATAAAGAGGGATGAAAAGTAAGAAAGTGTGAAAGAAGGCTACAGTTTCTGAACAGGATGGGGATCAGAGACACGGAGTTGCTGAGGACATATACCAAGGGATTGGGTGCTTCTTTCTACATAACAGAGTGCCATAACCAAAATGACTGTTATACATTCTGAAGAGAAAGCAGATCATGGGCTCTGGCCTGTTATACTGACGCAACAGTGTGTGAGTGGTTGTCTGGTACTTACTCAAGCATTACCTTAAACATTATGGGAAGCCTTTTCTGTCAAACTGTATAATATTGTTATGGGAGGGGTGCATAGAGAAAACAAGTGAGCAACCAGTGCGGGGGGTGGGGCGAGTAAGCATGCAAGCAAGACATAAAGCTGTTGGGTGGATCGGTGGCAAAAAGAGTCATCAGGATTGCGGGCTGCCAAGTACAGCATGTAGATTATACATAAGCAGTTGATTACGGAAAATGTTTTGCCAGTTAAGAAATGGATTGTGTTGTTGGGGTTTGGTGGCAGAGGAGGAGGGATCATGGGGAAGAGACTAAATGGAAAAAAAATGCCTGACATTTTAAAACTGAACATTCTGTTTGGCACATAGATATGGAATGTTATTAGTTCAGTTTGGTGAGGACTTGTTTTTAGCCATTAGTCATGCTCTGTTAAATCAATGGCTGGAGTTAAGCCTCAGCCAATCAGGATACAGGGATTTCCTCACCCATTTTATATTTTACTGTACCTTTCAAAAAAACTCCGTCCTCAATGCACCTTACCATTGTGGTTTGTAATGTCACAGTCTGTCATGTTGAGCAATAAGATGTCAGAAACAAAGGCACTATGAGGTCAGCAGAGTACAGTCAAAAACGTTTTAAACAAAGTTTATAGACAGGATTCCAAGATGGGGTATAAACCCTGAAAGTAAACCATTAGAGCAGTAAGATTATACTTTTTTTTTTTTTTTTTTGTTATTATTCTTTGGTGACTGTCAGCATCTCTACAGCCATCCGTATGTATGCAGATGATACAGTTCTTTATGCTTCTGGTTCCTCCCCTTCTGATCTGATGGCCAAGCTCCAGCTGGACTTCGACAACATCCAGTACTGGTTCTGATCAAATCAACTGTCCCTCAACATCAGAAAAATGGTCTCCATGACCTTTGGCACTAGGCAGAAGCTCTCTATGCTTACTGGCCTCCTCTCCTTCCACATCTATGATGGGACAACACTCAATGATGTATCCACCTTTAAGTACCTTGGAATCTGGCTCAATTGACACCTTGACTTTTCTTGGCATATGGACATGTGCAGGCCATCCACAAAAAAAAATACACCCTAAACTCTGTGCATTAAACAGGAACTGTGGTTGTATCCCCCTGCTGGCTCATAGAGCCATTGTCCAGCAAATGATTCTCCCATCTTTGACTATGGAGACATCATCTACAGTGCTGCTCCAAAGTCCACCCTGACCAGACTGGATTCCCTCTTCCACTCCTTCTGTCGCTTTGCTTTGGACTGCCCACCCTGCAGCTATCATTGCTTCCTTTAGACCTCACTTTCCCTTCCCTCCTTTAATGCCAGGCATCTTTCTCTTTGTGCCTCCTTTATTGCTAAATTTTGGCTTGGCTCTCTCCCCTCTTACCTCATCTCTCTCCTTCTCCTCCACCCCTCCTACCCACTATACCCTTCATAACTCTGGCTTCTGCTCCCTAGCACTCCCTGCCATGTCATCCTCAGCTGGCCATGCTGCCTTCTCCTACCTAATCCCTAAACTATGCAATTCTCTCCCCCTCTCCATCTACTCTGCCTCTTCTCTACACTCTGTCTCCTCACTCCTCAATTTTTCTTCCCACTCCTGCAACTGCACCTGACCCCCATTCCAGTCCCTCCACCTCTCCCACCCCTCATCTCTTTCTCCCTCTAACTCTTTGCCCTAACTCCTGCTGCCAAGCACTGTTCCCCCCCTTTAAATAGACTGTTTCTGAATATCTGCCACCAATTGCCATTTCCCCCTCTCTTGAAATAGACTCTTTGAGAATATCTACTGGTTTGCATCACTACCACCTGCCTGCATTATCTGCACTTTGCACTTAATTTGCATCCTCCTGTAACCCTAGGGTTGCATCCTGCTATATCCATGCCAACGTACATATTTTGCCTAAATGTCTGCTATGTAAATACTGTTCTATTCATTATTCACAACCCTCCTCTACCCCTTC
This sequence comes from Neoceratodus forsteri, assembly GCA_016271365.2. Taxonomy (NCBI): domain Eukaryota; kingdom Metazoa; phylum Chordata; order Ceratodontiformes; family Ceratodontidae; genus Neoceratodus; species Neoceratodus forsteri. The sequence continues at coordinate 3,062,736 of JADMNL010000023.1, read as the reverse complement.
CCCCCAGGTTGCATCTGGAAGTGAGCTGTTACCAGCTCAGTATGTCTTTCCTGGTGAAACATTTGAAATAAATAACTGGGTAAAGCCCACTGGGCCACAATGCTCGTACATGGGGGAGGCTAAATGACTTGCTCAGAATCACAGTATGCAAGTGGAGGTTGTGGGAATCAAGCCCAGGTCTTCTGGATGTACCAAGCTCATTCACAGCTCATTACTCTAACTTTAAGGCTATATTGACAATCCAAACATAAAAGCACACGTTGAAGTGCAGCACTGCTCTTCAAATTGTTTTCTTGTTGTAGGGTTACAGCAGCTTCAAAACCCCTACAATAAACTGTTTCTGTTTCCATTTGCTTCCAAACATGAGCAAGCTTACTACTATGCAAGCCATTTTGTTTCAGTCTACTCTTGTTTTTTAATTGACAGAGATATTTGGTCAGTGTATTACTTGTTATGTTTAGTCTACCCAATAGGCAGACTCACGTGGAGCACTTTTGTTTTTCCTTTGTATTCATACTGCTTCTGTGCCCACTAGCACACTACACCTTTGGTCCTCAAACACCGCCCCCCCCTTCCCACCCAGACTTACCTCTCACTTCCCTGTTGTGGAAACTGGTCTTCAGCCATCTTATCCCAGGAGTGGTATATCCCTGCCAGGGGCCCCCTCTGGTCATTGTGGTAGTGTGGGTCCCAATAAACAGATCATACAACCAGACAGGATGCATAAAAAAGGCATATGTCTGCATTTATCATTTTATTCAAGAAGAAGAAAAAAAAATAAATAAAAATACTAAATTTAATATATACAGAAAGGAAAAATAAATGGTGTTAATCCGTCACACCTCTTCAAACATCAGGAGATAATTCTTGCAAAAAAAAAAAAAAATTACTCTACAGAATTCCTGAGTCCTTTCCCTTCTCTCAAACAATGTGGAAACTTGCACAATTACTTCTTAGAACCTTCTCTCTCCTTGGCCAGAACCTTACTGACCACCTATCTCTCTTGGTTCTCCTAGAGGAACCTTTTATAATGCCACAGGGTGACCTCATCAATCATGTGATACCTTAATTAAGATGAACAGTGGCATTTTCAAGCTTTTATATATATATATATATATATATATTAAACCAACTAGTATCATTCTAGCACTTCGAGGGTTTACCCAAAAAAACATTTACTTCCTCACAAGGTCTTAGAACAAAAATATAGACTTAATTATAGGACTATGATGTCAGGTATTAGCTTAGCTCCTCCCCTTCTGACATCACTCCTCCTTGAGACCATATAAGCTGCCATTTCATGAGTTACCCTGCCCTATAGAAGGACCTCTGCAACTCAACATGGGCATTCAGGTAACAGTTGATTTTAGTACAATACCTTTTTGTTCCAGTTTCCTTAGTTTTACAGCCACGTTTAACTTACTAGCTGAAGTTGCAGCAGATACTTGTTTCACAACTCAGCCCTCTGCTGTTTAGAGGCTCTTTGTTTACAAATGAAACAGCTCCTTCTTAACATTTGTTTTGGGACACTGAGCTTGTTGGACTGCTTCTCCCAGTAGCCAATGAAGGTTTGCTTGAGCATAGCTTTTCAATATATATATATATATATACACATATTTTTTACCAAGATGCAATTAAGTACTGACAGAAAAAGAAAAAAAGGACAGTAAAGGATAGATAGAAGATTGCCAGGTTGGCCACCCTGACAAGAAAGTATAGGATAGATATTGAAATATAATAGAGGAGAGGATAGGATAGAGTGAAAGGAAATAATGGGGGGGGGGGATTATTGCATCTTTAAGTGATTGGTTATACTTCACAACAGGACCCCCTGTTACAGTCATCGACGAGGACTGTCACATGGATCTCCTTTTAACTATCATCCTTTTCAGCTGGCTTGTCCCTTCTGGTGGCCTCTCTGTAACCTAAAGGAGTTGCACACATTGGACAGAGACTTTGAGGGGTTCTTTGTAAAGTATGCTGGGGGGTCCATTGGCATTGGGAGGGACAGAGAGGCCATTATATGGTACATCAGTGTGGCATTTCTGATTTTTCTTGTCCTACCCTCCCTCGGCCTCACCCACATTACAGCTAGCCTGGCTAGCCTCTGGGGGTGTCTGACAGTGGTCACCCATGCCATCAAGGGCACTTCCACTACACCACAACCAGGAGCCACATCACAGCAGTGCTGCAAGAGCTCTTCCCCTTGGGAGAAGAGCATTCAAAGCACAGTCTGAACCACACTGAACTCCCCCATGCCGACATCCACTCCTGATGTCCCTGGCTCGGAGCTCAAACCTGGGTCCCCAAAATGCCAGAGTGATCCTCCATTGCTGAGCTCCCTGGAGCTAGGCAACTTGGAGCTCATGGTGGGAATCAAAGCAAGGACCCTGAGTCCCAAAGACAGCAGGTTTAACCATTTAGGTAAAGGATAAGATAACTCTTGACCCTACAGCCAATTTTTAGCAATTGATACATAACCCATGTATATAGCAACCAGTTATTCACAATAAAATCAGAGCACTTGGACAGAATTTGGAATCTTCTGAGAAGCTAAGTATCCTAAACTTTCTACTGCTGTTATATACTGGAAGTGCTGGAATTGTTGACAGAGAGGACAGTAAACGCCCAGCTTTAACATTTTGTTTCAGAGGAAGTACATTAGGAAGAGCAAAGGGGTAGAGTCCACTGATGTTCATGAAGTTTAGTGGGGAGCTGTCTCTTGCAGGGACTGTGGGGCACTCTTCTCCAGTGTTACGCTCTGGAGGAGGAATCACTGCCCCTTCTGCAGGATCTTTGCAGAGCTCCATCTTCATCTGTAGCAGTGATGGTGTTGTGGAGTTGGTATACTAAATTATATGAGAAGTATATTTAGCTAGGAATAATAATTTTAAAGGCAAATCACCTGCTGGGATTAGATCCCTAGTCACCTATTTTGTAGATTGTGAAATTCACATCTACACCATAAGAAAGGCAACTCACTTACTTGCAGCTCAGTGGCACACTGAATGTGAAATAGCTTTATAAGCAAAGGATCAGTGGCTTACATTCAGGTAGACATAGTTTAAATCCTGGCAGGGACTTAAATATTGTTTTTCAACTTTTTGTGTAAGATGGAAACTTACTTGAGTAGCAATTCATGGTGGTGTGGTGTGGAGTGGAATAGTAAACTATGTGAGAAGTAAATTTAGCTAAGAACAATTTGTGAACAGTGGGGTGCACAACAAGAACAAGGAGGGCCAGCACCTCCACAAAGCTAGGCATAATTCCTGGAAAAAAAAAAGGAAAAAAAAAGTGTAAATTGTGCATTCTCCTGCGTTTAAAGCTGTGTTTCATACAGTGTGTCCACCTCCCAAAACAAACAGGCACACACACAGTATCAGGCTAATGTACCAGGTGAAAACAGAGAAAGGCAGAATAGTGCGGTCAAAACCACACTGTCAAAATAGTGAAAGTTAATACAGTTACAGGGGTACTGTAGTGCGGGTAAGGTTAGCACTATACCTGTATTGCTGTTGGGGAAAAGGGGAGAAAGAGATGAAGCCTGTGCTGGGAGGTGTCCCGCTGTGCAGATGCCATGGCAGAGAGGGCAGAGTCTTAGGCAGAGAGGGCAGCTGGTGTGTTGGTGGGCTGGGGTTTGATTCCCAGTCCTGGGACTATTGTGTTTTTTTGTTTTTTCTACCCCCTACCGACTTAAGTTTCCCCTTCCCCTCCTCAACAGTTCTCCCCCCCAAGGTTTCTCCACATCCCCAAGTTGCCTCCCCCCCCAGAGGTACTAATTTTAATTTGGGGCTAAAGCCCACCATAACAGGGGGTGGGGAGGGCCGAGTGCATACGCATACAGTGAATGTGGTGTTGTATTTTGGTGGTCACTTTGGTAGTGGCCCCTGTTTCTCCCCATCCCGAGTTGCTCCCCCTAGAGGTAGTTCTATTCAGATGGGGGGTCAGGGGATGGAGCCCCCCCATACACAGTAAATGTGGCTGTTTGTGCTTGTGGTCTCTGTTGTAGTGGTTGGTGTTTTTATCGAGTGCTATTTATCTATTGCTGTTTTTGCAGCACAGTTTGACAGCTTTATTCAGGTTTTAGTTATTATGACCTAGTACCTTGGACTATAGACTCTTTGATAGTTATTCCCCCCCTCCCCACCCCCACTCACACACGGTTTCAGGGCTGAGAACTTTTGTTTGTTGCCCTCCCTCAACACACAATCTCTCCATCAACCCAGTTATTCCCCAATCACACACAGGGTTTTCTCCGAAGGACTCCTCTCCAGACCCCCCAGTGACTTGCAACTGAGCTATTCTCTTGTGAGTATAGTGTACTCTTCAAGGGAACAAAATCTGGTCAGAGCCAGTATGGCTGCAAAATTATGTTACTGATGAAGGAAATGATTATTATTGTTATTATTATTATTATTAGTGTTATGGAAATATTTACTTTTATAGTTTCACTGTGGTCTTTGTAGGGTGATAACTAAGCAAGGGTATTGTTTTTATAGATACCTTACACTTCAAAGTAAAGAAGTCTTCTGTGTGAGCTTCCAAGATCCCATGGAATGGTGAGCTGATATGCACCACAGAAAGGGAGGAAGCATGATCAATGCAACATCTCACAGAATGCCAAACTGATAAGCACCAGGGAAATGACATTTCACGCTGTCAGGTCTGTCTTCAGAGACTAATTTATTGTACAGGAAAATATATTTTCTGGAAAAACATTTCTCCAGTGCTTATCCATTTGGTGTTCTGTGAGAGATTGCTTCGATCGTGCATTCCCCCTTTCTGCGGTGCACATCAGCACATCATTCCACAGGATCTTGGAAGCCCACATGGAAGACTTCTTTATTTTGATGTGTAAGGTGTAAGCCCAAAAAATCACCCAGATGGGCATAGATATCAAGCAAGTAAATGAGTGAGCAGACAGAGCCATCAGTTTGTGTTCTTACTGATGCTGTTCTTATTATTTTCTATGTTTGACTGTTTCACCTTGATGCCTATGAGCGAGCAATCTTTGTCTCTGGTTTGCTGGTGACTGCATTCTCAGATCAGAATGCTCATTTTCTCTGTGCAGATCTCATCTGACTTGATCTGAGCTTTAACAGTTTGCTCATACAAAGTGCTCTGTGACACCAGAAATTTTTCCAAAAATTGACAAACACACTGTGCTACAAACGTTCGCAAGCACATCACTGTCAGATATTCCTTAATACCATTCCGTAGTACATTCAGGTTTCAACTTGTTTAATTTATACTAAAGAAATGTTTTCCATGTCTGTCTTTTCACTTCTGTAGATGTTGAGAGCTCAGACTAGTATAGAGTGTAATCCTACCAGTGAGCATAGTCTAACAGAGATGGGGCCACTTATCACAATGTTTGAAACTCCTGAAAATCTGTTTTGGGTTTTGGAGTTGTGTATGTTGGGAGGGGGGTTGCATTGGCATTTGGTTTTATGGTAATACTTCATTCATGAAAGTATTTAGTTTGTATGTGTTTTCATTTTGATATTGTGAATGCCAGATGTAAATGTGAGACCCGTTTCCCATTTTTTCCTTCTTTCAATGTCTGTGTAATAGAGTACTTGTAAACAAAAATCAGATTTGCTAGCATTAGCTTGTATAGCTCAATGGTTGGAGACATATTAATAAGATCCTGAGGTTGTGGGTTCAAATCCTGTGGTGGGTTTATTTAACTTCTATAAATGTTCAGACTGGTGTAGTATGCTGTGATCAAGTTTTTAAAGGGACACTGTCAACCCTTTATTTATGTTTCATCCTGGCACTTGGGAACATGCCTCTACTGATTGCGGTGGTCCCTCTTGTGCAATAATATTTATTAGCAGCAACTGAGTCCCCATAAAAATAAGTACTTTTTACGAATTTTAGTAAAAAGCAGAGCACTGCTGGTCTGCTCCTATTTTCTGAGCTCGATGTCAAAGCGTAGTCACATTTGTAAGTGGCGCTGAGGCTCGTGCGTTGTCTATTAAACCCAAGTTGAGTTAAATACACTTTCATGTAATAAAAAGAAAGCTGAGCTCAGGAAAGTGTTTCCAAAAAATAAACACTGTCTTAAGTTCAACTTTCTTTATACTACAAGAAAGTATATTTAGCTGAACTTGGGTTAAGTAGTCCACGCATGAGCCTCAGTGCCACTTACAAATGTGACTGTGTTTTAGCATTGGGTGCAGACAATAGGAGTGGACAAGGTTCCACTTTTTATTACAATTCTTAAAAAGTACTTATTTTATGGGGACTCAGTTGCTGATATAAATATTGTAGCACAAGAGGGACCGCTGTAATCAGTGAGGGTACGGTCCTGAGTATCAGGATGAAACATAAGTAAAGGGCTGTCTGTGTCCCTTTAACCTATTCATCTGATGTGTACATGCAGCTTGAGAACTCAGAGTACCTCTGGTAGTTGCAAGTATAGAAGGGGTGCTGCTACTTGCTGTGGTTGCTATCATGTTACTGTAGAAAGATTTGTATTTTTTTTTTGTCAAGATTCACACATATCAAACTTGTGCATTTCATACAGTCACTGAATGTGCTCATGTATTGTGAGTGTGAGTGTGTGTGTGTGTGTGTGTGTGTGTGTGTGTGTGTGTGTGTTAGGAGGAGAGCAGAGGCTAACATTTGCAACCTATCACATGAATTAAAACGTTTTTCACATCTGAGCTGCTAATTAATATGATGTTAATTTTACACATCATCACTTGTTCTTGTTAGGTTTTATGTCTGGGTTTTGGAGTTACTGTTTTTTTGTGTGTCAGTATTCTTCATATATATTCACAGCATTTAGAACCCATCTTTTGAATACATTGTCAATACACACAGTATTGATACTATTATTTGTATCAGCAGATTGTAGTAATATAAAAAATGGTATCAATAAATAAAACTGCATGAGAGTTTTTTAAATAAATTGTTTTTAGAAACGCTGTTTTAAAATGTTATTGATGCTTGGTTCAACCTCAGCCAGTTTCATGAAGAACTGTGCTTGTTTTGAACTTCTAACACTTCTCCCCCCTTCTGTGCCTGTCTCCCCTCTCTCCCTTCCTGCTCCACCTTCCTCTCCCCACAGTACTTCACCAGGCTTCCTTTGCCCTGACCTTTCTCAACCTGTCTAAATCCAGCCCTGATGGGTTAGACCCCAAACTCCTCCACGTCTCTAGCCCTGCAAGTGCAGCTCCACTTATTTACCTGCTAAACGTCTTATTCTCTCTCTCTCTCTCTCTCTCTCTCTCTCTCTGCTCTGTTCCTCAGTCTTGGAAGATTGCTAAAGTTCTTCCATTTCACAAAGGGGGTGACCCCTCATCCCCTGCAAAACTACAGACCTATCTCCCCTTTCCCTCCCTCACCAGGCTGCAAGAGAGGTTAGTCTTTACCAGACTTCTTGACTACCTTACCTCTTACAGTTCCCTCTCCTCCTCCAGTCTGGGTTCTCTAAGTACCATTCCACTGTCTCCTCCCTGCTATGTGCCACTGATTTTAGCTTCTCTGGGATGGATCTGGGCCATGGCATGGCTTCCATTTTTATTGATCTGGCCAAAGTGTTTGACTTGGTGTCCCACCTGGTCCTCCTGGATAAGTTGAGCACCTCTGGCCTCTCAGTTCCTGCCATTAACTGGTTCTGCTCTTACTTTATGGGATGACAACAGTCTGTCCAGGACAGAAGCACATTAACTCTTCTTCCCATCCAGGCAGGAGTCCTGCAGGGTTACATCCTGGGCCCTATGTTGTTTTCCATTTTTCTAAATGGTCTCCCATCTGTCTGTGCCAACTCGCATGTAGGCATGTATGCAGATGACACCGTCATCATCTTCACTTCTGGTCCTTCCACTGCATCTGTGGAAGACCTGCTTCAGTAGGATTTTCATAATGTCCTGCAGTGGTTTCAATCCAACCTTCTTCGAGTCAACAACAAAAAACAGTGTCCCCGATTTTCAGCATGAGCTAGAATTTGTCTAGGTTCATGAGACTGATGTTTTTTTGCATGCTGGATGGTAACCCTCTTGAAGTGGTGCAACCCTTTAAGTACCTCAGCCTGTGGCTTGATAGCAAGCTTGATTTTACTGCCCACATCGATGTGATTCATATGAAACTACGCCCAGAGTTGGGTGCCATGTACCGTAGGAAGGACTGCCTTTCCATGCAAGTCCGCAGTAAACTGGTCACAAAAATAGTGCTCCTGGTTTTCGACTGTGCTGACATGGTTTATGGTACAGCGCCTTCCACTTACATAGCCAGAATGGACACCCGCTGCAATGCCTTCTGTCGATTTTGTTTGAACTCACCTGTTCGTACTCACTATTGTTCCCTCTGCTCCTCCTTTTCCATCACACACTTACCATCAAGCAACCAGTACCACTGCTTCTCTTTCATCTGTAAACATTGGTTTGGTTCGCTGTCATCCTGTCTCTCATCACTGCTCTCCCCGGTTACCTAGGTTCCATGTTCTCTCTGCTCTAGGGACCAAAGAACCTTCTCCACGCCTCATCCCCATTCCTCTACTGGGCAATCTGTCTTCTCCTAGTGCCTTCCAGCACTCTGGAACCAGCTCTCCTCTTCCATCAACCACTCTACCTCCTCAGCCTCATTCAAGCATCAGCTGAAACCCCTCCCACCCACTGCTTGCACCTGTTTTTTGTGGGAGGCTTTCCCAGTTTTGATCTAGTTGAACAGTGTCTAGGTTCCTCTCTTTCCCCTATTTCTGTCCCTGGGTGCACTGTATGTTTATGTAAGTAATAAGCTATGACAGAGTGTGCATTATAGGATTTTCATGCACACCCCAGGGGTGTAGTAAGGCTCGAGGCCAAAGGCCTAGTGTCCTTATGCCCTTGGGAAGTGCATTAAAATCCTATTATGCACAACCTGGAGGGACTTATTACACTTATAAAATGGCTCTAAGTAGGTTTTCTAAGGAGGAACATGAAATTCGGCACTTGTCCACACATTTATGGAGATTTAATACATAATCGGGTGATGTCTATCAGCCAGTGAAATTTCTAGATTTTTTTCTTGCCATTTTACAAGGTACTATATTAAATGTCTTATCTTGCACTTTTATTTTGGGAGACTTTTGTCCAATTTTGCTCCTTGTTATTACCTGTGAAGTTTTTATTACAATGTAACTTATAACTGCACTTTCTTTAGAAACATAGAAACACAGAGTCTGTTGGCAGATAAGGACCATGCGGCCCACCTAGTCTGCCCATTTCCCTACTCACTGCTGCAGCCCCAGATCCTATGTGATCTGTGGCTCTCCTGCTCTGCACCTTTCCAAGGTACCCATATGCCTGTTCCCTGCACTCTTGAACCCCCAAAATTGTTTTCATACCCACCACTTCTGATGGAAGGCTGTTCCATGGCTCCACCACCCTCTCACTGAAAAAGTACTTCCTAGTATTGCCCCTGATCCTTTCACCCTTGTATCGTGCCCCCTTGTTCTTGTGCAGAGTTTTCTCAGAAATATGCTTTCCACCTCTACCCTGTTTATTTTCCTAATGTACTTGAAAGTCTCTATCATATCTCCCCTCTCGGTTCTTTCCTCCAGTGAATAGATATTAAGGTCCTTAAGTCTTTCCTCATAGTGCGTCTGCTGCAATCCATGTACTATCTTTGTTGCCCTTCTCTGGACTGCCTCTATTTTGTCAATGTCCTTCTGGAGATGTGGTCTCCAGAACTGGATACAGTACTCCAGCTTTCTTTTTTTTTTCTTTTTCTTTTTTTATATTTTGAAAGAGTGGTCCAAAGTGTGGCAACTGAAGTTCAATGCAGAAATGTGCAAAATTATGCACCTAGGGCGAAAAACCCTGCAGAGAGCTACCAGATGGGGAGGAGGCTAGCAGCCACCAGGGAAGAAAGAAACTTGGGTGTTATCATCATAGATGACCTTAAAGTGGCCAGATACTGTACAAAGGCTATTGGGAAAGTCAGTAGCATGTTGGGGTGCATAGGTAGGGGCATCACAAGCAGGAGAAGAGGTGGTAAATCCACTGTACAAAAAGGCGAGGCCTCATCTGAAGTACGGTATACAGTTCTGGAGGCTGCATCTTCGTAAGGACATTGACAGGGTGGAAGGGGTCCAAAGAAGGGTAACTAAGATGGAACAGGGCTTGCACCAGAAGACATATGAGGAGAGATTGAAGGCCCTTAACATGTATATGCTGGAAGAGAGGAGAGAATGCAGTGACATGATTGAGATCTTTAAGTGTCTTGAAGGCATATATAAGGTACAGGTGGGGGACATATGTCAGTATAGGAGAGGGGCAAGAACAAGAGGAGACGACATGAGATTGGAGAGGGAAGATTGAGGGGAAACAGGAGGAAGTTTTTCTTCACTGAGAGGGTGGTGGATGCCTGGAATAGCCTGCCACAGGGTGTGGTGGAGGCAAGCACAGAGGGGGGTTTCAAACATGCATGGGATATGCATAAAGGAACACTAGATATGGGAAGGGGGGGCTAGACTGATGACTACTAGGGTCAACATCAGCTGATGCAAGTAGGGAACATGGGCAGACTGGATGGGCTAGCAGTCCTTATCTGCTGGCAGTCTTCTATGTTTCTATGTTGTTGTTTTATTGAGACAGTCAAAACAGTGTACATACATAACATTCAGTCTTGGTTACTATGGCACAGTGCTACATTTCATAAATCAAAATTCATCTTATTCCTTATATTGCATAGTATCGCTGAGGGGGAAAAAAAAACATTGTCATTTGAATTAACAGTTGCTGTTAATATAAAATATTGTGGTTAGATAGAGCACTGTCTTTCAGTGATATGACCTCCACCAAGTCCTCCACTGCCTTTGATTACTGCACTTTCTGATGTACAATCATATGTCTTGTATTATGTGTCTTCTGTTTCCCCTCCCTCGGGTCACACCTGGAGACGAGCTTTGGATCAGTGTGCCTTTCCCTATCACCAATTTTCAGATAAAGAAATAAATAAATTTTAAACATGTTGTGGGGCTGCAAACACATCTCTTGCCCCTCTAGCAAGCCCTACTCTTCCATGCTTTTGTGGGCATTGCCTGCGAAAGCACTGGAAGATAACCACTGTATTGAAATTTAATCTTTTCCCACTTTGTTGTGATTTCTTCTATTATTGCTTTTTCTTAATATTTCAGATAATCTGGAACTTAATTTCTACATATTTAACAAAGCCTGTCTGCCCCAAACTGACCTCACACTCCCTGTTTGACATCACAATTTGTTGCCGTGGTAAGAAATAATATGGGGCTAGATATTCAAATATGTGCCACAGCGAAGTGCAAAGATTTGCGCTGTGCTTGCACCTGACCCAGAGGTTGCTGTTTTCAGTTGGAGACTGCACTGGTACCCTCTTCCTCATACTGCCCTCTTCCTGTCAGCCTCCCAGGTCTCTTATCTGGATTCTCCTAGGCTTATCCTGCAATTCCGCCCTTCCATGGCTTACCCCCCAGGGCTCAGGTGACAAATGATTGTTGCCAATGTACATCCATACAATCAGATTGTTCACTGGTGGGAAGTTACTGTAGTAGTATATTGTTAGTTCTTCTGTAATGTACAATACGTTGTCATGCTGTCACTGTATCATGTATTGTACTATATATTGTGACATTTGTACTCTTGCAATCAAACTGTATTCTGTATTCTTGCATTCAAGTTATTCGTTGTCTGGAAGTTTGTAGTATATTTTTTTATTTATTCTGCAATTTATCATATGTTGTTATGTTGTATCTGTTTCATGTATTGTACTATATTCTGTGTCATTTGTATTCTTGTATCAAGCAGTCCAGTCAGGACTTCCTTGCAAATGAGCGTGCTCAATGGAGTTTTTCCTGCTAATAAACTTGAACTTGAAGAACCTGAAGGTGGTGGGGCTTCACAACTCCTGCTACAGTTCTGAATCCAGTTGGAGGAAGAGCCAAGGTCACTGCTATGGGTCGCATGTGCGTACAAGGGAGCATGCATGGTGTGGTACCCGCCACCATCCTCCCTCCCATGTAGCCACACCTAATCACACTGCCATCTCTGGTCACCAAGGTGGCAGTATTACAGAGGATGAGCGTGTCCTCTGGGATGCATAATATGCCCCAAGACAGCCCCCGATGACCCTGGCTTGTTCCTGAACTTGGGTCTCCAGCGTCACAAGCGGTAGCCCTACTGGTGACATGACAGGCTGGCTTTTTCAGCAGTTCTTTTATTTAGCTGCGTTTGCTAAATTGGATACGCTGTACCACTGAGCCTTAAGGTTTATCACTGGTCTCCCTTACTCTATGTATCATTGCTCTCTATATACAGCTGTGGGTTGTTCTTCCCTAAACTATAGACGGCAGATAAACAATGCCCTATGGACTTATAACGCCATCATTCAGAAGCTGCCCCCTTATATTTCAGATTGTTTGCTACTGAGCATTGTAACCAGGTATAGGCTGAGAAGTGCCTTATACATCTCTCTGACTGTACCCAAGATTAGATCAGGTTCTGGCCAGACAGCCATAAGTTGTATGTTACCACTACTGTGGAATAAGTTGCAAAAAACTCTGAAACTGTTCTACCCTATCAGCATAGCAGCATTTAAATCAAGCTATAATCGCTCCTTCAAGGAATCCTGTAACTGTTTCCCCTAATACCTGCCACCTCCCCAGTTAATAGTGTTCTCATTGGTCCTCTCCTTGTGCCCTACAAGCTAAATCTTCCTTACTGTCCCCTTATTATCCTGTCATCTCTGCTACTTTGTTTCACCACTTACTCTGCTGTGTCCACTTGATTCCTCACCCTCTGCCTTGTACTTAAGTCTTCTCTTGCTGCTCTCTTATCATCCTGTTGTCTCCTCTACCTGCTTCTACCTCTTCCTAGTGTACCGCTCTAGCATGTCATACTAATTTGTGGTATGGTGTATGTTGCCCACTCCTTAGGCACACTCACTGTTAAACAACCCTTACTACACTCTTCATGTGGACTGCACACTATCAAACGACCTTTACTACCCCCACCTTGGAGAATGTATGCTATCCAATATGATGCACTTTTAGGCTTCACTTTTTCCAGTGGTCTCTGATGGGGTCTCTTCATTACAGTGAGCTCTCCTCCCTCATCCACTCCCCCTCCCCACTTCCCCTACCCTTGTATAATCATCCCTCATCCACTCCCCCTCCCCTTCTCCTGTACATTCACCCTATTTCAAAATCTAACATATGACTCCACTCTTGCTGTCCCCTGATCCAATTCAGGTCTACTGTTCAATATTGTCTATATCTACATAAATGCTTATGTTTTTGGTCTTTTTGCTGTTGGTGATGCTCTATGCCTTCTTGCTCTTACCGTTGATCTTATTGTTAATTGTACTGTCTCCAGCTCAATTTTGCATTGGCTGGTACTGCTGTAATCTCTGTGTCCTGTAATGTATTTTGTTTAATGTCCAGGTCCATCTTGAAAATGAGCTGCTCAATGATGCTTGCCTGGTTAAATAAAGATTTTGATTGATTGATAGTGTGCTTTTATGCTCCTCCTATCCAGTTGGCCCCCATCGGTCCTTGCTTCCAGTGCTCAGCCCTGTCATCCACCCCAGGACTTACCTCAATTCCCAAGCTCCCTGGCTTCCACCTAGGGTGGAGCCACTTGAGGGAGGCTTTCCCCTGATGGAGACTGACTCTGTACAGCACAGTGGGAGTGAGGGCCCAGTTGGTGGCATGGGGTCTGCAACATAGGGGCAGACATCATTGTACAGCAGTTGGATTGCCATTTTTCTGTTTTCTTCCTGGGGAGATGTGGCATACAATGACTTTAGAGGTGCACACACTGAATATTTGACACATCTCCAAAGTTGTGTCCAGCCCCGGCTGTCTGAGCCCTGGCTTCCACAAGGGTCAGTCGAACACAAGCGGCTTCCCTACCCTCCCCCCTGGAGGAAGAGAGCAGTCCTTAGGATGCTTGCTCCTCCTCCCCCCTCCCCTGGCTGGCCCTCTGACTCCCCAGGCTCACTTCCAAACCCAGGTCATTGGTGTTGCAAGCGGTAGCAGTACTACTGCTTCACAAGTGAGCTGGCTTTCTTCAGAAGTTCTACTGGCTCTGTTACATTTGGTATGCCACAACAGACAACAACTATGCAGCCATCCCTGGCATCTCACAGGAAGGGATGTCATGCAGGTGTATGTTAATACCGGCACTGAGACCACTCTTATGGTTGTAAGAGTGGTCTCCCATGCATTCTTAAGAGTATGAGAACCAGGTCTAGGAGGTACTTTTAATAAATTGTTGATCAAGCATGATCTATATTAATTTTTTTGTTTTAAATCTTGCCCGAATGTGCCCGTTTCCAGGGCAACTGTGCATGAGACACTCTTCAGAAAGTAAGAGTTTCTCATGCGCAGAGGGGAGGCACACTCTGATTGGTCAGGAGTGCTCCCTTGATCTATAATGGAGAGAATATGCTGCAGCCCCACCTCCCACAAGGCACGGTGGCATCTTTGAGAGGTAGTAATGATGAGAAGTGAATGAAAGATGCTGGTATGGACCAGTGCCTCTTGGGAGGCTTCACACTAGGACAGATCCCAATGGAGATAACCAAGGGATGGGGTGGGGGTATCTTCTAGCATAGGTGGGCAACCTTATATGGGACAAGAGCTGCTGAAATCCCGGATTAGTTAGACATTCAGCAGCAGCACATGAAAGGGGAGAGGCTGAGCACGAGGGATGAACAGAAAGAATAAACAAATTGACAGTGTTAGGAGCTATTTCTTGAAACAATTACATAGTCTCCAAATGTAAACTAGTGAGGAATGATCTCACTCTGATCAGTGCTGAGAGGCAGCACTCACAGCATGTCTTTCCTTTCGGAAGAAACACAACTCTCCTACAAGAAACATACGGTAACTCGCCAGCTACAAGCTAGCTATTTTCAGTTCAGTAACGTAATTATCCAGTCTCTTGGGGTTAGTTGGGGGGGAATTTTCCAGAAAATCAGACTGCCGAATAGGATTGTTTTAATTTTTGCAACCTCTAGGAAAAATGAGAGGAGGACTCTGGTGTTGCAGCGAGGGACTTTCGATGCAAATCATAACTGTATTGTCCCTCACCACTTCATGTTCCCCGTGGTACGCAAGACACATAATGAGTGTCACTCAGTGATGCACTCAAGGCCAGTGCAGACACACAGACACACACACACACACACACACACACACACACACACACAGGTTTCAAGCAGCAGGGCTATATAGAAACATAGAATTTGACGGCAGATAAGGACCGCTTGGCCCACCCAGTCTGCCCATTTCCCTGCCTACTGAATAAGCTGCAGATCCTAGTTAACCAGCAGCCTACTTCTTCCTACCCCAACCCCCTAGAATTGCCTTATGACTGTCCCATGCATGCTTGAATTCCACCACTGTTTTTGACTCCACGACCTCCTCCGGAAGGCCGCTCCATGCATCCACAACCTCTCTGTGAAAAAATACTTCCTAAATTACCTCTGAGCCGCCCCCATCTTCAAATTGTGCCCCCTTGTTCTTGCACACCTCTTTTTGAAAGATGCTACCTCTTGACTTTGTTGATTCCCTTGAGGTACTTGAAAGTTTTATCATGTCCCCTCTCCCTCCTTTCCTCGAGGCTATACATATTAAGCTCCTTTAGTCTCTCTTCATATGTCTTCCAGTGCAGACCCTGCACCATTTTAGTTGCCCTCCTCTGGACAGCTTCCATCCTGTCTATGTCTTTGAAGACTGGGTCTCAGAACTGCATGCAGTACTCCAGATGGGGTCTGACCAGCTGTCTGTACAGAGGGATAATAACTTCCTGTTTTCTACTGGTGATGCCTCTCCCTATGCATCCCAATATCCCCTGTCCTCATTGCTGCCCTCTCACATTGCTTGCCCACCTTTAGGTCATCTGATATGACTACCCGCAGGTCCCTTTCCATTTTTGTTGTTGTTAGTATCTCACCCCCCATTGTGTACTCTTCCCTTGGGTTTTTGTTTCCCAGGTGCATTACCTTGCACTTCTTAGCATTGAATCTAAGCTGCCATACATTTGACCATTCCTCTAACCTTGCCAAGTCCCTTTTCATCCTTTCCACCCCACCTTGTGCATCAACTCTGTTGCAGATCTTTGTCATCTGCAAAGAGACATACTTTTCCTTCCAGTCCCTCTGCAATGTCGCTTATAAAGACATTGAATAGGACTGGTCCTGATACTGAACCCTGCGGTACCCCACTAGTAACCCCCCTTTCATCAGAGTGGACTCCATTTACTATTACTCTCTGTGTCCTATTTTCCAGCCAATTTTTACCCAGGCTGTCATCTTGAGACCCACTCCCAGGCTAGCTAACTTGTATATTAATCTTTGTGTGGGACTGTGTCAAATGCCTGCTAAAGTCTAGGTAGGCCATGTCCACAGCCCTCCCTGATCTACTACTTTGGTCACCCAGTCAAAGAAATCTATCAGATTTGTCTGGCATGACCTTCCCCTGTGAATCCATGCTGCCTTGGGTCCTGTGCCCCTCTGGCCTCTAGATACTCGACAATTCTTTCCTTCAGAAGTGATTCCATCATTTTCCCTACCACTGAGGTTAAACTAACAGGTCTGTAGTTTCCTGCTTCTGCCTTGCTCCCACTTTGTGAAGGGAATCACATCTGCCTCCTCCAGTCCTCGGTACCACCCCATCCTCCCATGATTTGTTAAACAGGGTAGTCAGTGGTGTCACTAATTCTACCCTTAGTTCTTTTAGAATTCTGGGATGAATCCCATCAGGCCCCATTGCTTTGTCCACTTTCAGTTTGAAGAGTTCTTTCAGAACCCTTTCTTCTGTAAATGGGCTGGTATCAACTTCTGTATCCAGTGTGTTTCTACTGTTTGTTCTAGGTACCCCCCTTCCTTTGTAAATACTGAGCAAAAATATTTGTTTAGTATCTCTGCCTTTTCACAGTCTCCTCTGCCCCCCTCCCCCCTTTATTAAGCCTCACTATCCCTCTGGTCTTCCTTCACTCTCTGATGTACCTATAAAGGTTTTATCCCCTTCTTAACTGAGTTGGCCATCTTTTCCTCGGTTTGGGCCTTTGCTGTTCTGACTGCCTTCCAGCTTTGTTTTGCTTTAACTGATACAGTTCTCTGTCCTGCTCCTTCTGTGATTCCTTGTACTTCCTGAAAGCTTTCTTTTTCTCTTGAACCTTCACTGCCACTTCCTTTGAGAACCATAGTGGTTTCTTACATTGTTTAGTTTTGTTTATTTGCTTCACACAATGGCTTGTTGCCTCTGTGATGGCAGTTTTTATTATTCCCCATTGTTCTTCCACCCTTCCTGCCCATTTGCTAGTGCATTCCTTAGGCACTTACCCATTTTGGCAAAGTCAGCCCTCCTAAAGTCCAGTACCTTTGCCTTTGTATGGCTTGACTCTATTGCTGTGTTTATTGTGAACCATACTGTTCGATGGTCGCTAGTTCCCAGATGGCTACCCACTTCTACATCTGTGATCCTCTTCATCTCCATTTGAGAGAACCAGGTCTAAGATTGCTCCCTCGAGTGGGCTCCAATACTAGTTGTCTAAGGCATGCCCCCTGTAGGGCATCTAGAATAACCCCACTCTTGAAGTGGCTGCAACTGCACTCCAGTTAACATCTGGCATATTCAGATCACCCATCAGCAATATCTCCCCTTTTTGCCATACTAAGTATACTTTCTATCATTTCCTTGTCCATTTCCTCCCCCTGAGAAGGGGGTCTGTATACAACCCCTGTGCGGATTGTGGTGCCATTGCGGTCTCCAAATTTACCTACAGTGCTTCTTCTCCTCCCTGTTTTCTTTGTTCTGTTACTTTGATTCCTTCCCTTATGTAAAGAGCTACTCCTCCTCCTTTTACCCTCTCTGTCTCTCTTGTAGATAGTGTATCCTGGTATGTTTCGTCCCAGTCATGGTTTTGTGCTGAACCATGTTTCTGTGACTGCCACGATATCCAGATGTTCCTCCTCCATCAAGGCCACTAATTCAAGAAGCTTGTTACTCAGACTACGTGCATTGGTACTCATTGCTTTCCATTTTTTGATGGCTTTACTTTCTGTTGCAACATCCCCCACTGACCTTTCTACCTCGGTCTTTTTCCCATTTAGTACCCTGTTTTGTAGGGAGAGGCTGGGATTTTCCTGCTGCTTATCAGTGCCTCCCCCCTTGACTAGTTTAAAAGCTTGCCAATGAAGCATTTAAACCGACTTCTCAAAAGACTTGTTTATTTATTATTAGAATTTGGTAACCAGGAAAGGTACACTGAGCCAAGGCTATTTTTCAGGTACAACCCAGGGGTGAGGGTAAATGATCCAGTCAAAGCAATGGCATTTGGTTTGAGCCATACAATACAAGTAAAGTGCAAGCAAAGATAGTGCAAATATGACAAAACGTCCATCACACACAGCAACTATCTCGAGCATGATATGCTAAACATTCATAGATACAATTAACAAATGGATTGAACCAATCAGTGCAAAGCACATTATGAAAAGTAAGATCAACTCCGGGAAGGGGACATGAGCTAGGAGGTAGAGATAAAAAGCATGTTGGGTGGAGAGTTAGCAGATGCGGGGAGGGGGATGAGTTTAAGCTGATGCTTAAGGGAGGTCAGGGAGGTTGAGAGATGAATGGAAGCAGGGAGGAGGTTCCAGAGTGAGGGAAGGCAATAGAAGAAGGCAAATTGTCCAGCAGATGAACAAGGGTGAGGGAGGGAGGATGCAATACCTAGGCAGATTCATCTTTGACCATGAACAGGTCACTCATCAATGCTGCAGTTCCTGTTCCGGGAAGGATGCAACAAACAGAGAAGTACAATAAAATAACAAACAATCCAGTTGTGGGTGCCAAGACATGGACAATGAGCCCTCCAATTCATTACACCCAGGCTAAGTCCTGAACACGTTTCCATAATGACGTCTTTCAATAGTTGTCCATATGGCAATAAATACACCTCCCTGGTAAAAGTTTCTCTGGGAGATGGGGGGGGGGTAATGAGCTTGGAAACCCACCTCCTTCTTTCTGCCACTCACTCAGTGGGAAACATGGGGTCCTTGCTGTACATGTCCAATGCTTTTCTTACTCGCCAGTAAGTTGGTAACTCAAACAGAATTTAGACAGGACTCCAGACAGGAGTCTCAACACTTTAGCTCATAGAAGGCAGCTCTGCTTGCTAGTACCCAAGTCCCCTTAGGGACATCAGTTGGCCGTGGTGTTCTTGGCAGCCTAGATGAGACCCGAGACCTTAGGTCATGTGAGACCTGGTTTCAGTGGGGCAAGAGACCCAAGGAGTTACCTGCCCAGGCCTGGCTTGGGTCCCTGAAGACTGATGTACGGCAGGAGGGCCATATGCAAAATCCATCTGGGTGAACCAAACCCCAGGTTCCTGTCCTAATACCCACCCTGCATTTCCCCATATGGAGATGCTCAGATGCATCCAAGGCACCACCAACCAGCCTGGCCTCACACCACCTAACCCTCTAACTTTGTTCTTATGCTTGCAGCAGTCTCTTCTTCCTGGTTGCTCCCATGCTTTATGCCCTTGCTTGAAGTATACCTCACATGGTTTCCACTTTCCCAGCCGGGGGAACTCTGGGCATAGGAAACCCAAATATGGGGTCTGGGTTACAAATCTACAGGACACATTATACACAGTGAAGAAACCAACAATACCAACTCAAGAAACATAATAAAAACAGACACATCCACAGACATCGCATTTGAATAAACTGGTTTATTTGTACAGGAGAATCTGCTAGAGCCAGGATAATGCCAGAACTGAACTGCGTCTGCAACTGGAGAGGTAACAACTATTTCAGATGCATTCTGGTTTCAGAGCCTTTACTGTTACAGCCTTATTTCAACACCACCTTCCTTATATTCATTCCTGGGCCATCCCAGACAGGACCAGAACTATATGGCTTATTGTTTGCACTCTGAAACAACAATTCTACAACATACCAGTATGATCCCCAGGTCCAAAATGCTACAAGAAAACAGACTATAGCTGGTGTGGGATCCCTGCATTCTGTTCCTTAGCATTCTGTTCCTGGGGGGCATACAGGTCCTGAACCCGAACAGTATGCCTTAGTCTTTGGGTCTGTCTGGAATTGCCAGAAAGGAGCCCGTGTAAAGTAGACACCGTAGAAGTAATACCGAAAGCAGAACAGTAAGCATCACTATTCCAGCTTTACCATTCTGATTCTGGATGAATTCCCAGTTCTGGAATTATAGCCATTTTCAACAATTCCCTTTGTGTAATAGCAACACTGGGATATATGGCACAACAGAGCAGGAACATTGGTGAATATACAGTTCACAGTATTAAACTCTTTAATTTCAGACTCTGACAACTCTCTTTCAAAGCACTGAGCTGGTAGTGGGATCTTTAATCAACACGCACACCACAGGTTCTGTTAATTAGGCAAATGATAAATGGATGCAGATCAGAGCGGGGCGTTGTATGAACACCTCCGCTACTTTTAATTTGATAATTGAAAACAATAACAGTTGCTTCTTTCAAAATATTATTTTAACTCCATCAGTACTGAATGATCCAGCACTGTATCTCTGTATTTATACAACAGGGTTGGGGTTAAAACTGACAAGGTAAAAGTGATATTATTGCTGTTGACACCAATAACAGCAAGATATCCAAAATATGTTGGAGTTAGTGTTGTCACAATGAATATCTTGAACGTTAGTATAATCACAACTGAATACTGAGCCAATTAAAAGAGCAGCTTTCACACTGCCTTATGACACATGTGCCTAGTGCAGCACTGAATCATAAAGATAGTATATATTAAAACACTACAAGGGTTATCACGTCACAAAATGGGTGTTTCACACAGCCATATGCAAGTGGCCTAGATAGGATCTCTGTGGAGCTGTTAGGCAAATGAGTGGTGGGGGGATGTAATGACCCCACTAGGTTTTAAGATTTATGATCTCTATTCAGTGAAGCCAGCAGTTGAAATGAAAGAAAAACACAGAGGATAACGTATGGGCAGCGGTGTGCAACAACGCTATGTTTGCCTTCGAGTGGTTCCTGTGGCATCTCTGTTAAACCTCGAGAGTGAAGCTCGAGAGGTTTACAGAGTTGCCAAGGGAACCACGAGACTGCAAACGAGGCATTGTTACACACCGCTGACCATACATTGTCTTTTATAGTGTATGGTCAGTGGAGAAAACAAATTATGGAAAAGATAAGTTTGTAGACTCACACTGCTATGCAATAGGCTGCTGGCTTACCTTGCGATGGAGGAGGACATAGTCGTTCACAGGGTTTCAAAGCAAGCAGGTTTATTTAGAGACAGACATTTTTTTAAATGACAGGAAACGCATTACAGTTCAGTGTTATGGGTGTCATGGCAATAACAAAGCGTTATGGTTCTGTGTTGTTACAGTATCAATGTGACGCGGCGACAGTAGTAAAACAAGGTCATGACATCACATCGATGGTGTAACAACGCTATAAAAAGATTATTTTTGAGTCTTAACTGCATTCTACCATACATTATAGTTAAATCTTCAAACAAACAGAAGAGTTAAAAGTTATAACTAATTAATGTTGTATGAATCAAATATACAATGGTCTGACTCAAAATACACAGTTTATCATCACTTGCCAGACAGCAGGATGTTTATCATTCACTTCTGGCTTCAGCACTCATGAGTTATGGCCCTACCACCACAGTGGGGAAGATAATTTGCATATTTTATGTCAGGCATTTGCATATTTCATAGATATCTGTAATTTTTTATAAATTAGTACATGCTTGCAGACCATACTTGTTGGTCTGCTCTTATGAAAGACTGAACTTTAAAGAGCTACTGATGTCTCAAAGAAAACTTTAAAAAGCATATTAATTAGGTACAATTCTGCCTGCATTACATTTATATTTTATGTATTTCTCCTCCCCATTAATTATTACTAAGGAAATGTGCATGAATATATGATCTTTATCCCTTAGAGTTCCTTTAGAGTTCATCTACTTCTGTAGCTTATTCCCTACTTCAAGTCATAATCCTCTGTTATGACATCACAGTATGTTGCCATGGGAGTAACTGTGATATCACAAGAAGTGCTCTGTGACTTCAGGTAGGGCGAAAGCAGCATGAGTAGACAAACTCTTCAGGAGCAAAATTCCTGTCTTCTTACAAATTACCTCAGTAATAAATAATGGTGAGGAGGAATACAGCACTAATGGAAAATATAAACTGGACTGTGTCTAAATATTAGGTTTTGCTAAAATTCTCCTGAACGTGTCACCGCTCTTTAAACACAACAGCTATAGCATTTTCCTCAGCAGCTGCAGTCCTCCTTCCCTGCTAGTGGGTAATATCCCCTGCCTGGTCCCTGAGCATTGGATCAGACCAGGTTGACAAGGAGGTGGCAGTCGGTCCTGGTTTCACCATCTGGTACATCAGCAAGGAAGCAGGGCTCCCCTAACATAAAAGGGGAGCTGTGCTAGCATTCGGAGACAAAACGTGAAACAGCACAGCTACAGCAGTTACCTCAGCAGCTGCAGTCCTCCTTCCCTGCTAGTTGGTAATATCCCCTACCTGGTCCCTGAGCATTGGATCAGACCAGGTTGACAAGGAGGTAGCAGTCGGTCCTGGTTTCACCATCTGGCACATCAGCAAGGAAGCAGGGGTCCCCTAACATAAAAGGGGAGCTGTGCTAGCATTCGGAGACAAAACGTGAAACAGCACAGCTACAGCAGGTACCTCAGCAGCTGCAGTCCTCCTTCCCTGCTAGTTGGTTACACCCCTGCCTGGCTCATGAGCTTTAGATCAGACCAGACTGACAAGGTGGTAGCAGCTGGTCCTGGTTTCACCGCTGGCAGGCACGTCACAGAGCAGATGGGGTTTCCGCAACATAAAAGGGTAATCGCGCTAGCAGCACTCTGTGGAGCAGAGGCTGCAAGGAGGCTGCTCTATAATTGTTTTTAGATTTGTCTTTACTTTGTGTTTTGTTTAACTTCAATTTGATTTTATAATTGGCTGGTCCACTGGTGTGGAGGGTTAAGGTGCTCAGTGCCACTCCTCTGACCACACCGGCACCCTGGGTTTGGGAGCAGATCTGGGCTGCTGGGGTGGCCTTGGGGGGAGGGAGGGAGGATAGAGAGTGCGATGGACTGCTCTGCTGT
This sequence comes from Neoceratodus forsteri, assembly GCA_016271365.2. NCBI lineage: Eukaryota > Metazoa > Chordata > Ceratodontiformes > Ceratodontidae > Neoceratodus > Neoceratodus forsteri. The sequence continues at coordinate 3,039,603 of JADMNL010000023.1, read as the reverse complement.
CCTGGAGACATGAGACTTGCTGCACTGCTGCAATGCTGCCCCCATGTGGAGGGATGGCGGCAGGGCAGTACGTGTGCCAGCAATATAGGACAGCAAACGGCATGATGAGCAGCATGTCATTGCACGTTTCTGACCAAGGGGAGAAAAACAGAGAAAAATAGAGCTGGCAGATGATGCCTGGCTCTCTGTTGACCCACACTGCTGCCTGGTGCTCCCGGCCCAATTGGACAGTGAAACTCAAGGCGGAAGGATGACCCTCCCTCTCCTGGCCCCACCAAAGGAAACAAGTCATGGGAGAACATGGCTGGTGAGTACCGGGGGAAGCTGGTTGGGGTGGGCTGGGACAGAAAGGGCTGATCAGGCTCAGAGGCAAGAAAAACTGCTATGGGGAAAAAAAAAAAAAACAGATTTTACAATTCTTTGTATTTTAGGAAAAAACTGTTACAGCAAGTATCTTCATTAACAGCACTGTAAGCGACTGTCTTTATAAAATGGGTAGAGAAAATCCTGCAATTTAATTGTTTTTTACCTGTGCATCAAATCCATTCAATGCAGAGGTAAAAACAAGTACCAAAAGCAGGACTGCACTGAAAAAAAGAAAATCGGTTTGCCATTGGAACACTCTTTTAAAATTCTGCCATTTTCCTTCTCCAACGCCAACCCGCTAAGCTAGTGAGAAAAATATAATTAATTATAAAAGCCCTCAGTAAGCGTGTATCTCAACTTTGTACACAGAATGTTCGCCTCACACTTGTATCACATTTATATTTTTAATGAAACTGTTTTATTCCGACCTCATTGAGTGTGCTGCCCAGGGTGCTGCCAATCCTGCTAGCTCCCACTTTCTCCCACTTTCCGTGCTGACAGTTGCATTGCTGCCCTATGTGCTACTCTCCATAAAACTAAAAGCAGATTATTTTTAATTTTAAGACACATGCTCTGTATCCCGATGCTTGCTTGCTCTCTCTCTCATGGTGCCGTTTCATGATGGGGGTGTGTGTGTGTGTGTGTGTGTGTGTGTGTGTGTGTGTGCCCACTGGCTTCCTGCTTCTGTAGGTGCCTACCAGTTTCTTCTGCAATCCCCACCCATGATTGCTATGTGTGTTTCTCAAAGGAAAAAAAAAAGAAAAAAAACACCTCTCTCAGTCTCTCTTTCTCTCTCTCCTCTCCCATGTTACCAGCCTGACCTCCTTCCCACTTAAACCAATACTACTGATGCCAGCAAAGGACAAAATATGTCTGAGACATAACAAAATGACATACTTTTGCAGTAGGTGGAAGGACTATTTTATCGTAATTACAAAAAAACAAATCTTTTTTTCTTCATATAAAACTGAATTTTTATTTTTTTTTTTACAGTAAAAAGTTCAACAAAGAAGGCGCTTATTTTATAAGTGCAGTAAGGCACTCTGGGGGTGTGCATGGAACAGATGTTACCACACTTAAAGGTGCTGAATGCATGAGGCCACACTACGCACCTACTCATGTGGTAAAATCTGTTCCATGCACACCCTGTCGTGTTTTATTACTCATCAACCTCCTCTTTAAGGGAGCGAACAATTGCACTTTACAGGAATTTTTCTATATTTACATTTATATTTGCTTATTTTAAAAATAATTTTTTTTTTTTAGGATTAATAATTTTGTATCTGTTTTTAGGAGGTATGGGTTTAAGTGAAAAGACCAATGCTGTCTTCTTTAATGGCCAGCTTAAGTGGAAAGACCAATACTGTCTTCTTTAGTGAAGTAATTAAAAATGATTTATTGAGAGGAAGGGGAATTTGTTTTAGTTACAAGGTTTTATCATCGAGATTTGTTAAACCCCCAGTTGTTTTAAGTTATTAGTTGCTCTATTGATTTTACTCAAAAATTGGTACTCCCCAAAACCCTCTTTGAACTCTATTATGAGGGAAATATGAGTGACAAAAGAAAATATGGGACCCAGTCCATTAAAAAAATTCAGATTAAGAAGTATTGAGTAAAACTGGTAATTGGTGGTGGTGTTTGGGAACATGCATCTGAATCCAGGGCCTGCAGATAGTTCTGTTTCCTTTTTGAACAATACATGGGGGAGGGGCTGAAGTCAACCTGTGTGAAGCAACCTGCTCAGTATACCGTTTCCACAGCAACGGGAACACAGTGAATACCATCACTTTGACAAAATCAACAATTCGCAGGACCACCATCTCTGCTCTAGTTAGCATGGACACATCCAGCTTGGAAAACTGGGATGAGGTGGGAGCTGCAGTCTGTGAGGCAGTTCCTAGGGAAAGGGGCACTAGCCATCTGCTTAGCCCTTTTTCCCCATCAGTACCTGACCCTCCCCATGGCAGAGGGAGAGGCCGTGGGGTGGCAGGGAGGTTCAGGCCAACAGAGTTTCCTGTTGAGGACACCCACCCCTCAGTGGCAGGCACCCAGAAGAGTGCCCTGGGACCTCCCCCCCCATCACTGTGGGGGCTGCAGGCGCTCCAAGATCCTATGTGGAAGTGGAGGAGGTCACATCTGATGGAGATTCCAGCACGGTGGAAGACATCAAGGGAATGGACATGGTACCCTCTGCTCTGGGTGTCCGTGCCAGATCCTACACTTTGGATGATCCCCTGTGGGAGGGGGACATCCCATGGTCTTAATGCTTCCTCAGTCTAAGATACCCTGACACCATCCCCTGGCTGCAGGAGGTCTGCCAGAAGTGAGGAAGGACATGGACACTCTCCACCCAACTGACCCCCGCTACTTGCAGTACACTTTGGGGAGTTGGCTGCTGAAGGGTGCTGCTCCTAGAACTAGTGTGAAGTGCATACCCAACTGGTCGCAGGCTGTGCTGGGTAAGAAGGAGGATCAAAAAGGAGTACCCAGAGAGAACTATCTGTATTTGTGCAAGAGGGTTTGGGATATCATCGAGGAAAGGAGAGACGACTAGGTCTTCCAAGGAGCCCTGGACAAGGTCAAGCAGAAAAGCTGAGGGAGTGCCCTGTATCTGGGAGGGCACAAGCAGCAAGCTATAAAGAAGGTGAGACAGATGTGTACCTCCATGGTGTGGACTGGAGTGACTTTGTTTAAGACTTTTGCAATGGTCCAGGATGGAGAGGGACAGAGGACCAAGTATTACATCATCTGTGAGGATGCTTTGGAGGAGGAATGTACCAAACCTGATCCAAAACTGTATTTTGCCACAAAATCTTGGATGTAGCACTACTGCTTAAGACTGTTAAAAGACTACCCTAAAAGATCTGTGTCTAGACTAACCTCCTCTTCCCACCAATGCAGGCCTTGGCAACGGGTTGCCCTAGCAGGTCTGAAGAGAAAACATGAACCCCCACTACTGGATGCTGAGTGAGATCAACCCCGTTTATTTGTTAATTAATGTTAAAATGCTTAAAATGTTTAAAATGTTTAAAGGGGTTGAGTCCCCAGTAAGAAAAAAAATGTTTTCCTGTTTTGGAACAAAATGTTTTCTGGTTAGCAATGTTTACTAAGAGGTGGCTTGACTGGAATATGCCCCTCTAAGCCTAGTAGCTGAACCTTAATGCTGTGTGAAGGTATGCATGGCTGGTGTGCGTGGCTGTGAGTGATGCTGGTATGAAGTTGTGTGTGCATGTGTATGAGTCTGGGAGAGAGTGGTTCACTAATTACAGTAGAACTTTTGGAATGTTTCAGACTGTTATGCAAAGTAGCAGCATGTTTGTTCCTGTTTTAAGAAAGAACATTTTTTTTCTTACTGAACTGATCAGTGCTGTTTTAAATATAAAGTTCCGTGTTATGCACTATTAGAAGGGACAGGTATGTTTTATACCCTTTCTGGCAGCAGCACTCGGGTTGAAAAAAAAAAAAAGGGGGTTAAGGGTTGTTTAGAGTGTTAGTGAGGGGAGGGACGCCCCTGCTGCAGTACGTGGCAATCCGTCCATGGAAACCAGTGGGTGGGTTGCCAGAATGCCCCGTAGGATGGTACAGTGTTGGTTAAGGTTGAGCTCTGGGTAAAGTAAATGAAATTCCACCATTTCAGTGGCGTAGCCATTTATTGTCCTGGCCCTTGGGGGAAGGGAGAGTGGCTCTATCACTCCTCTGGGGGATCGGTGGTGAGGCCCGGTAGGCGTCCACCAGGAGGTGAACGTTTTGTGTGTGGGGGGTGGGGGGAGGAGGGAAGGTGTGTGCACCCTACTAGTAAAATTCACTAAAATACCACCAACAGCTTAATCTGGTTCAAGGTCAGTTTGTATTCATCTGTATCCCCCTCCCCTGGGTCATGCCTGAAATAGGCAGAATTTGTCTAGTGCACTTACCCGGTAAACAAAAACTAATAAAATAAAATAAAAAAACTTAAAAAAAAAAAAAAAAAAAGTTCTGTAGCCAAGTGTAGTTAGGCAGGAAAAGCTGTGGTTCCTGTAGGCCTAGAGGTGAGCCCTGTTTGTAACCAGGTGGGGCCTCAGCCCAGAAGGGATAAATTGAGGTAAGTTGGTGCCAAAAAGGGGGAATGGATTGAGAGAAGTGGGGGGGGAAGAGTCGTGAGGTCACCAATAAGGTCGACCGTGAGGGCTGGGGTGGACTGTCTGCCACCTAGTCCTCCTCTCTTGAAAACCAACTAATTGTGGCAGTTCGGGGTTGATGAGAGAAGTGTAGAGTGAGTATCTGGGTCCCTTTGATGCTGTTCTGTGGGAGCTGGAGCCCAGGAAAGGAAAATAAAGGTGCTGGCCAAGTGAACTCTGGCACCTTGGTTGGGGTAGGCACTGGAGGGGGGTCCCGGACAGTAAAATTCTTGCCCGTGGGTGAGTACAGTCTCAAGAGCAAGAGAGAGGACTGAGGCAGGGACTGTTATGGCAGGATGGATCTGGGGCACAGTCCAGAAGTGGCAGCCTGGATCATTGGTGGGATAGTGGTGGCAGCCTATCCCCTTTACCTGGACCTAGTGTTGCTGCAGAGTTTGGAGCTCCTGAGTTTGGGCTGCCTGTGGAGACATGAGGAGTTCTGCATGGGGTGTGGCTGTTTGGAACCTCTGGTGAGGTGGCAAGCCACCTGTGTGCTGTGTGTGGCACTGCAGCTGGGCCCCTGGTTGAAGGCATTTCTAGACTGAAATCACTGCATGAGCAGAAAGTGCCTTGGGTCTCCAGGATCGCAAAGAATAGAAGAAACTCCCTGGGATGCTCGGAGCAGGCATGTGGCATCAGTGATTGGATGCCGGAGGGTTTTTGGTGGGACTGTTCATGCTGGGATAACACCACCGTTGAGACCAAAGTGCCCCCGGTTTTTTCACCGAAATGAACTATGAATGGGACTGGGCAGTAGAAATGTCTCATACTGTCCCAGTTAATCTCTGATTAGGTATTTAACTGACAAAGGAAAAGGAGCATAAGCGAATGTGCTGGTGGATGGAATGTTTGGAAAGTTGCAAGGAGCGTATAAAGGGATTGCTGCGAAGTTCGAAGTACAAATCTGGTGCGGCCCTTTTTGGCCCACAATAACAGTGCAGTTGCCAGTAATTGTAGCCTTTTCAGCTTAAGGAGAAGTACTGCATGAAAGAAAGTCAATCTGTTGGAAAAAGAGATTGCTGTAGAGTTAATGGCAGGTTGTGTGCCTGCGAAGTCACCCCACAGTTAATCATTGTACCCCACCCTCCAGGAAGTGGATTCTTAATTTAATCAATTGCACTAAATCAGTTATTTGCACTTTGATTCTTGTGTGGACAATGGATTTAATCCAGTAATTGTTGCCTCACTGTTGTGAATCTAACCATCGTTGTCCCCTGCAGCTGTGCCCCTCGAAGAAAAGTGAAGTGCCTGGCCCCAATGTACCATCCTCCAAGAGAAGAACCAGGTAAACAAGCATATTTATTTTCATGGACTGTATTTTTTGGCTGTACAGCCACCCCTTCCATCTTCTACCATCTGGCAAATCCCTAGACATCAGGGGGGGCTTACATATTAATATTCCTCTATGTCTATCCCACGCATGCTTGAAGCCCATAGAAACATAGACTCTGATGGCAGAGAAGGACTCCTTGGCTCACCCAGTCTGCCCATTTCTCTACCTATTGGATAAGCTGCAGATCCTACCTGCTGTGTTTAACCTTATTTTACAGGGGGTCTCCAGGGTCAGACTGGTGGAACTATCCCTGGTGGTAAGTGCAAACAGAGTGGGGAATTTGCATGCGGATTAGGGGCTATTGTACCTGTGTATGCTGTTCATTGTTTAGGCCACAAGAAGGGAAAGGGGGGGGTCACAGTGTCCCGGAGGGCTGTACTCGGGTCAGCTACACTACCACTAACCCTGTCCTCAGAGTGGAGGTACCCGTTTTCAGTACCCAGGCCCCTTAACCTGCAACTAGTCACGCAGGCATGGCTGGTAGCCCTCGGGATAGCACCACCTAGGGGGTTACACTAGTTAACTAACAGCCTACTTCTTCCTACCCCCCACCAGAACTGCATTATGCCTGTCCCATGGATTCTTGAATTCCCCCGCTGTTTTTGACCCCACGACTACTTCAGGAAGGCTGTTCCATGTGTCCACCACCATCTCCATGAAAAAATACTTCCTCACTTTGCCCTTGAATCGCCCCCCCATCTTCAGATTGGGCCCCCTTGTTCTTGCACATCTCTTTCTGAAAGATGCTACCCTCCAGGACTTTATTTCCCTTGAGGAGCTTGAAAGTTTCTATCATGTCCCTCTTCTCCCTTCTTTCCATGAAGGTATACATATTAAGCTTCTTTAGTCTCTTCTCATATGGCTTCTGGTGCAGACCCTGCACCATTTTAGTTGCCCTCTTCTGGACTGCCTGTATCCTGTCTATGTTGTTGCAGAGATGGGGTCTCTACAACTGCATGCAGTACTTCAGATGGTATCTCACCAACTGTCTGTACAGAGGGACAACTTCTTCCTATTTTCTACAGGTGATGCCTCTTCCTATATATCCCAGTATCCCCCCCAGCCCTCCTTACTGCCTTCTCACATTGTTTGCTTACCTTTAGGACATCTGATATGACTATCCCCATGTCCCTTTCCATTTCTTCTGTTGTGAGTACCTCCCCCCATTGTGTACTCATCCCCTGTGGTTTTTGTTTCCCAGGTGCATTACTTTGCACATCTTTGCATTTAATCTAAACTGCCATACTTTTAACCATTCCTCCAACCTTGCGAAGTCCCATCTCATCCTTTCCACCCCCCCTTGTGTATCAACCCTGTGGCAGATCTTTGTGTCATCTGCAAAGAGACATACTTTTCCTTCCAGTCCCTCTGCAATGTCACTTATAAAGACATTAAAAAGGACCGGACCCAGTACTGAACCCTGCGGTACCCCGCTAGTAACCCCCCCTTTCTTTGGAGTGGACTCCATTTACTATTACCCTCTGTGTCTTGTTGTCCAGCCAGTTTTTTACCCAAGCTACCACCCTGGGACCCACTCCAAGGCTGGCTAATTTGTTTATAAATCCTTTGTGTGGGACTGTGTCAAATGCCATGCTAAAGTCTAGGTAGGTCATGTCCACAGCCCCTTTCTGGTCTACTACTTTGGTCACCCAGTCAAAGAAATCTATTAGACTCATCTGACATGACTTTCCCATTGTGAATCCATGCTGCCTTTGGTCCTGTGCCCCGCTTGCCTCTAGACACTCAACAATTCTTCCTTTCAGAAGGGATTCCATCATTTTCCCTACCACTGAGGTCAAACTAACAGGTCTGTAGCTTCCTGCCTCTGCTTTGCTCCCACTTTTGTGAAGAAGAATCACATCCGCTCTCTTCCAGTCCTTAGCTACCACACCATCCTCCCATGATTTTTAAAAAAGGGTAGTTAGTGGTTCCATTAGTTCTCCCCTTAGTTCTTTTAGAATTCTGGGGTGAATCCCATCAGGGCCCATTGCTTTGTCCACCTTCAGTTTTAGGAGTTCTTTTAGAACCCTTTCTTCTGTGAATGGACTGGTATCGACCTCCTTATCCAGAGTGCTTCTATTGGATTAGGTACCTCTCCCACCTCTTCTTTTGTGAATACTGAGCAGAAATATTCGTTCAGTATCCCTGCTTTTCACTGTCACCCTCTGCCCACCCACCCTCCCTTTGCTAAGCCTCACTATCCCTCCTTGGTCTTTCTTCATTCCCTAACGTACCGATAAAGGTTTTATCCCCCTTCTTAACTGAGTTGGCTAGCTTTTCCTCAGTTTGGGCCTTTGCTATTCTGACTGCCTTCCCTGCTTCCTTCTGCTTTAACTGGTGCAATTCTTTGTCCTGTTCCATTTGTTTCCTTATTTATTTCCTGAATGCTATCTATTTCTCCCTAACCTTCCCCGCCACCTCTTTTTGAGAATCATAGTGCTTTTTCCCTTCATTTTGATTTATTTGTTTCACACAAAGGCTTGTTGCCTCTGTGATGGCAGTTTTGATGTTTCCCCATTGTTCCTCCACCCCTCCTTCTTGCCCATTTACTAGTGCTTTTCTGAGACACTTTCCCATTTTGACAGTCAGCTCTCCTAAAGTCCAGTACCCTCACTTTTGTGTGGCTTGACTCTACGGCTGTGTTTATTGTGAACCACAAGGTTTGGTGGACACTTTTTCCCAGATGGCTGTCCACTTCTAAAGTTGATATCCTCTCTCCATCCCTGTTTGAGAGTACTAGGTCTAAGATTGCTCCCTCCCAAGTGGGTTCCAACAATAGCTGTATGAGGCATTCCCCATGTTTGGAATTGAGAATGACCCTGCTCTTGGATGTGGCTGCAGCAAAGGTGCTCCAGTTAACATCTGGCATATTCAGGTCCCCCATCAACAATATCTCCCCTTTTAAACAACATGACGTCTTGCTGTATTCTGATAAGTGCAGTATGACCAACCGGTTCAGCTGCCCCAGAGAAGAAAGAGTTAAACTCTATGCATAGAACATTGAGCTCAAGCTCGATTTTCAAACCACTGTCCTCGGTACATTCCAGTAACTGATCAGATTCTTTACTCCGCTCACCAGTGAAGATGCCTTGAAGATTTCTCCTTGTTGCCTTTGGTTACAATAGCGTTTCATCAGTATTTCTACCACCATTTCTTATTTTCTTGCTAAAGTATTCAAACCTCTGTCTTCAGTTTGTCTGTGTTTCTAGGTTGGGTAAGTGTTCAGTTTTCCTAGCAGTTCCGCCGACTATAAGGAAACTGGACTCTTTTTTTTCCCTACTAGTCTCTATTTAGTAGTTTGTATTGGGGATCTGGTTCGAAACCCTGACTAAACCGAGAATAATTTCTTGGTTTTTCACCTGCGCTAAACTGTTAGTCAGTCAAGACTTCGGTCTCTTTCTTACCAGACCTAACTAAGCCTCAAGGGGTAAGCTTTAGAGTCTTTATCTGGGCCTAATTAAGCCAAATTCAGATAAAACACAAATTGGCTTTTGCTTGACTGGCCTAACTAAGCCATTCGGTCGAGCAGTTTAAATTTTAGGGTATGTCACAGAAACCTAAGAGAAAAACCAATCCCACTGGGTTTCAGTGCTGTACCGAGTGTGGGGAGCAATTTGCAAAAACTGATCCGCACTTTGTTTGTCTGTACTGATTGGGTTTCAACCACTTGCAATCAGACTGTGCTATTTGTGAAAATTTCCCTCAGTCTGCCATTGATAGATGGCTCGGTAAACTGAAGGAAAGAATGGAGAAAACTTCCACAGAGGGTAGCCCCGGTTCAACTGAACCTTCGGTCTCGGCTGCCGATCCCTCAAACCAGAGTGAACCATTGACAGTTAAGTGATGCTTGGATTCTTCTGAATCTGTACCGCCCAAGAAGGCCAAACGGTCTGGTTCAGAACCACGTAAACAACCAGTTGCGGTTCTAACTGTGGAAGAAATTGCCAAAGCTATACGTATATTACAGTCTTGTCTTGGTAAACCGTCTGGCCAGTCAGTGGTTCAGGATGCCAGTTTAGTACCTGAATATGATAATGATGAGGAGGATGAAGGGGAGCCCATAGATCCTGAGGTATTCCCTGATCATCCTCAGTATGAATCTCCTCCTAGGCCTGTCTCAGAGACCACCTCTCCTTTTGCATTCATGAGACAGGTGGCTGAGACCTTACAGCTCTCTCTGTAGGAAGCCACAGAGGAAGAGGATTACAGGGAGAAGATGGATCTCCCTGTATCCCAGGGACTTTCAATCCCCATCTACAAGTCTCTAAAGAAGCAGACTTTAAAAGTCCTACAGACCCCTAGTTCTGTCCCTCCCTTTGACAAGAAGATGGACAGAAAATATGTTCTGGCTGGTAGTGGCACTGAATTTTTATCTGGCCACTGTAGCCATGTAGGGGTAGTACAGACTGCAGCATGTGTAAAGGCTGGCATTCCTCTGGCTTCACATCCCCTTGACAAGGATTCCAGAAATGTGGATTCCCTTGCCAAAAAGACATACCTGGCATCCTCTCTGGGCATTAGGTAAGCCTCGTATATGGCTTATTCCTCCAGGTATCAGAAATCCCTTTGGGAATCTGTTGAGCAGTTGGCTCAGAAGGCCCCTCCTGAATTAGTATCTGACCTTCAGGAACTGGACACAAAGGGAGTACAGGTGTAACCCCTACATGGCGCTATCCCAAGGGCTACTACCCCTGCTGGCTTGGTTAGTAGCAGGTTAAGGGGCCTGAGTTCTGAAACGGGTGTGTCCACCCAGAGGTCAGGGTTGGTAGTGGTCAAGCTAACCTGGGAACAGCCCTCCGGGATACTGTAACCTCCCTCTTTCTTTAGTAGTGGCCGGAACAATACACAATAATCACTTTCACAATACCCCTGATACACCACACAAGTACCCACACTGTTTGCAATTACCACCAGGGCTTTCCTCTGGCTCAGCCCTGGGAACCCCCTGTAAAACAAGGTTATACACAGCAAATAACAGCAGTACAGTACTCTTGCACAAACTGGAACCACAGTTGGGGTAAATGCAAAAAAAAAAATTAGATCTGATTTATTTAAGGGGCTTGAACAAGGGAGGGGTGTAATCAGGTTAATTTGCTTAAAGGCTGTACCAATCAAACAGTTATGCATGCACTTCAGTGTCCATAAACAGTCACACACCCTGGGTACCCAGATGGAGAATGGTGGGCTAGCCTGGAATGTTGCAGCTGGTTGGGGCTCTGTGATGGAAGAAGACAACATAAGCAACACACACTATTTGTAATCTGGAGCCGGAGGGCTCAGTTCATGGAAAAAAAAAAAACAAGACAATCAGATGACACACTTTTAGATTAGGCTGTTGTTGTACGGAGCTACCCTGATATTTACTCACGATACCCAAGACTGGACATAGGTGGGATGAAAATCAAGACAGCAGGTGGTTGATCTGGAGTGCCAGGAGAAGCAGGGCCCACATGATTCGCCGAGGCGTTATTCCTGTTCAAGCATGGAGCAGGGGGCTGATCGCCAGGCAAGTCTCTTGTCGGTGGCTTTCTCTGTGCAGTGGGGTAGTCTGGCAGGGCCAGCGTGGCATGGGCCAGGCCGAATGGAGATAAATTCGGATACAGTCTGTTTTGGGCTGTATACAGCTCCCAGCAAGCAGAACACAGTTCACACAGTGAGGAATCAAATCACGACCCACTTTCAATACACAGCACATTTACATGTAAGGAAATTCTACTGTAACAGGCAAACTGCTTTCCGGTCACGATCGCAAAGTCTCTGCACAAACTGGGGATTCAAAAGCAGCTGGAAATCCTGACAGGCTGATCGCATTCAGCAAATCTTCAGTCTTCTTCTTCAGATCAAAGCCTGGTCACAGTCCAGTGGCTTAAATAGTCCTCACAACTCTGATTCAGTCTGAATAAACTCTATTTTCCCTCTCAGGGACAGCAGGCAGACAGGCAGGCCAAAACCCAGCCCTTTCACAGTTCTTCCATGCAAAACTACACAGAACTGCTGCTCAAAATCACTTGAGCTGTTACTTCTTCACTTCTCAACTCAAAACTGAAACTAGTTGTAGCAGCCTGGGAAATTCCTCAAGATCCAAAAGGTTCGGTTGGCTGATCATCCTGTCAGTCACAACAAAGGCTCCGCTTTCAGGTGCAAAAAGCCCAAAACTACAATTCCTACAGATTTTGATTCCAGATAGCTCCTGTAGTCCGGCTCCATTTTAGGACCCACCAGTACTGATTGGTCCAATTCGCAGTCCAGGACCAAGATAGTGGAGATAAACAAAACAGTCCTTGCTGCAAAGAAGACAGGTTAGACAACCTACATTAACATTATCACTCTAAATTATTTTCAGCAAATAGTTACATCTTTCAACAGAGCTCCCTCTCAGATTACTTATGACTGCAGTCTAGGCAGCTCTTAAAGAGACAGTACACAGATGCTATACAGGCACTCTGTGGCAATCACATTTAAACTGCTAAAACGTAATACACCAGCCTGGCAGTAAGCATTTAGGCAAGCTCAAAGAAGACTTTTCAGGAACCCCCATTTGTAGGGGGGTTACACCCTTCCCTGTCTGGAGAAAACTTGGTGTCTGGATCAAGTCCGTACCATCATGCATCAGTTAACATAAATGTATTACTTTACATATTCACTGCACTTCATGATACTTTATTCATTCTGACAACACATTGTGCATATTTCACACAGGTAAATTGAGCATTACTATACTGAATCAGGTAATAACTTCTTGTACCTTAAACAATGCAAGAGGGGCCCTTCCCTATGCGCTAACTTGGGGCTAGAGGAGGCAGGGGCACCATGGTGAAAGGGAAAGATGGGCAACCTGGAATTGGCTGTCGAGCTCAATTTGGGCAGTGAGCTTGGTGAGACATAAACACTTATGTGGCAGAAGACACCAGGAGAAAGGACTGCTGTGTGACTGAACTTCTCTGCTGGGACTAAAGTAGAAGAACTTTTGTATCTGACCTTTAATTAAGGTTAAAAAACTAACATACAAAAAAAAAAAGTGTATGTTTGGGTTAACTGAACTGAATGGGTATCTGAAGAGTTATCTAGGTGTAAATCTCAGGTGACTGAAAGGACTTAACTGATGTGAGGTTTAAATTACTTGTAGAAAGATCTGGTAAGTAGGGGGAGTGGCTTAGCTAGAAGGAAGCTACATTTAAAGACTGCCTTAGAAAGTTTCTGCTAATAACTTGGCAGAAGACACCAGGAGAAAGGACTGCTGTGTGACTGAACTTCTCTGCTGGGACTATATTGCCCTCCTTCCTTCCCCTCCCAAAGCTAGTTCTATTTTTATAGGCACAGGATTTGACTGACAACAGGAACTTCCTGTTTAGGGGCAGGAAGTGAGTGATCACAGAACCACCAAGGACCCACCATCCTAGAAGGGCAAGAGTAGCTCTCTGGCCCCCTCTAGCTGCTGGAGGTCTGCCTCTGAGCAAGTAAGTGGTCTACTGCGAAAAATAGGATATTCGTGTCTCAGAACAGGACAATCAGGAGCTTAAAGGGCACACAGGCAGAAAGTAAGGAGAGAGAGAAAAAAAACAGAGGAAAGAGTAAGGATTGCAAACAGTTAAGAGGCCAGAAATAAGACATGATTGGAGTGATGCAGTGCAGTGGCTGTGGAGCAGCAGTTTTCCGGGAGATGTTCTGGAGGATGCGGTGTTGTCCCATCTGCAGGCACCTCTCTGGACTGAGGGAGGAAGTTGCTCATCTCCAGGCTGAGTTGGCCAGGATTTGTGGGACCTCCTCTTCCATCCAGGGACCACCAGTGCCACTGCCGTTGCCTCAGAGGTTGCCAAGAAAGAGGAGCGGTTGGACCACAGTGGGCTCAGGTGGGTGAGGGTGGTGGAACAGAGGCGCATCCCTCCCATTGTACCTCTCCACAATTCCTGTGCCATTCTGACAAAGTGTTGTTCCTCTATGGAGGCACCCACAGTGGAGACCAAGGAGGATGCTGGGAACCTCCACAAAGGAGACCCACAGGAGGGTGGCAGGGGACCCTGCAGGGGAAGGAAACAACTCCTGGTGGGGGACTCCATTGTTAGGAAGGTAGAACTGGGGGAGGAAGGGGAGAGGGAGGTAAGGTGCCTGCCTGGCGCCATGGCTTGGAGGGACAGGGAGCGAATCCTCAGGATTGACAGAGCAGCTGCACAGGGGAGGGAGCTGGATGTCATTGTCCACCTAGGGACAAATGACCTGGCTAAGAAAGGGATTAGAGAAGTGCAGGAAGAGTTTGTGGAATTGGGGAGGGGCCTTAGTCAAGTAGCATACGGTAACCTTCTCGGAGGTGCTAGCAATCTATGGCATGAGAGGCTAGGGTGTTCCGCACCATGGGATTCAATCAGTGGCTGAAAAACTGGTGTGGAGCTCAGGGATTGGGCTTCACTGGGACTGGGGTCCACCTGCAGTGATGCAAGCCTATACTGGCATGATGGGCTGCATCTGTCCGGGAGGGGAACCAGGATCCTAGGTGATAGGTTTAAATGCTTCATTGGCAAGCTTTTAAACTAGCCAAGGGGGAGGCACTGGAAAGGATTAGGAAAATCCTAGTCCCCCCCAAATAATCATGGTAGTAAGTGCAGCAAACACCAACATAGAGGTGTCGATAGGGAGAAGGGCCGGGGTAAATGGAGAAAGTGACAAAGGCAAGAAGGACAGGGATGGGGCAAAAGGGAGTAAGGCCATCAGGAAATGGAGAGTAATGAGTACTAATGCCCATAGTCTGGGCAACAAGCTCCTGAGCTGATGGCCTTAATGGAAGAGGATGCCTGGATATACATGCAGTCACAGAAACATGGTACAGAGAACCATGACTGGGATGTTAACATCCAGGGTACATAACCTACAGGAGAGACAGGCAGGGAGAAGAGGAAGAGTAGCTCTCTGTAAGGGAAGGGATAAAACAACTGAACAAAAGAGTAAACAGGGAGGGAGGAGAGGAGACACTGTGGGTCACCTTGGAGACTGGAAAGGCACCACAATCCGCACAGGTGTTGTGTACAGACACCCATGTCAGGGGAAGGAATGGACAAGGATATGATAGAAGGCATTCTTAGAATGGCAGAAAGGGAGATACTGTTGATGGGAGACCTGAATATGCCAGATGTTAACTGGAGCACATTTGCTGCAGCCACATCCAAGAGCAGGGCATTCTTGATGCCCTACAGGTGGCAGGCATTAGACAGCTAGTTTGGAACCCACTCGTGAGGGAGCAATCTTAGACCTCGTGACTCTCAAATGGGGGCAGTGAGAGGATCTCAGATCTAGAAGTGGGTTGCCATCTAGGGACAAGTGACCATCAAACAGTGTGGTTCACGTTAAATTCAGCTACAGAGGTCAAGCCATACAAAAGTGAGGGTACTGGACTTTAGGAGGGCTGACTTTGGCAAGATGGAGAGTGCCTCAGAAAAGCACTAGCAAACAGGCTAGAAGGAGGTGTGGAGCAACAATGGGGAATTATCAAAACTGCCATCACAGGGCAACAAGCCTTTGTGTAAAACAAATAAACAAATCAAAATGAAAGAAAAAGCCACTATGGTTCTCAAAAGAGGTGGCTGTGAAAGTCAGGAAGAAAAAGATAGCATTTCGGAAGTATAGGAAACACAGAATGAGCAGGACAGAGGCTGTACCAGTTAAGAGAAGGAAGCAGGAGGGAAGTCAGAATAGCAAAGGCCCAAACTGAGGAAAAGATAGCCAACTCAGTTAAGAAGGGGGATAAAACCTTTTATGGTACATCAGGAGTGTAGAAAGACAAAGGGAGGGATAGTGAGGCTGAATAGAATGAACGGTGTGGTGGGCAGAGGGGACAGTGAAAAGCAGGAATACTGAACGAATATTTCTGCTCAGTATTCACAAAGAGGAGGGAAGTGCTAATCTAATTAACAAAAGCACTCTTGATAGGGGGTCGATCCAGTCCTTTCACAGAAGAAAGGGTTCTGCAAGAACTCCTAAAACTGAAGGTGGACAAAGCAATGGGTCCTGATGGAATTCACCCCAGAATTCTAAAAAGAATTAAGGAGGAACTAGTAAAACCACTGGCTACTCTTTTAATAAATCATGGGAGGATGATGTGGTACCCGAGGACTGGAGGGAAGGCGGATGTGATTCCCTTCATAAAGTGGGTCCAAGACAGAGGCAGGAAACTACAGACCTGTCAGTATGACCTCTGTGGTAGGAAAGTGATGGAGTCACTTCTGAAGGAAAGAATAGTCGAGTACCTAGAGGCCAGTGGAGCACAGGACCCAAGGCAGCATGGGTTCACAGCGGGAAGGTCATGTCAGACTAATCTAATAGATTTCTTTGACTGGGTGACCAAAGTAGTAGACCAGGGAGGGCTGTGGACATGGCCTACCTAGACTTTAGCAAGGCATTTGACACAGTCCCACACAAAGATTAATAGTCAAATTAACCAGCCTGGAGTGGGACCCAGGTGGTAGCCTGGAAAACATTGGCTGGACAACAGGACACAGAAGGTAATTGTAAATGGAGTCCACTCTGAAGAAAGGAGGGTTACTAGTGGTGTACCGCAGGGTTCAGTATTGGGTCCAGTCCTTTTTAATGTCTTCATCAGTGACATTGCAGAGGGACTGGAAGGAAAAGTATGCCTTTTTGCAGATGACACAAAGATCTGCAACAGGGTTGATACACAAGGAGGTGTGGAAAGGATGAAAAGGGACTTGGCAAGGTTGGAGGAATGGTCAGAAGTATGGCAGCTAGGATTCAATGCAAAGAAGTGCAAAATAATGCACCTGGAAAACAAGAACCCAGGGAAAGAATACACAATGGGTGGTGAGGTAGTAACAACAACAAAAAAGGAAAGGGACCTGGGGGTAATCATATCAGATGACCTTAAGGTTAGCAAGCAATGTGAGATGGCAGTAGGGAGGGCTGGGGGTATACTGGGATGTATAGGAAGAGGCATCATCATCAGAAAACAGGAAGTTGTTATCCCTCTGTACAGACAGTTGGTGAGACCCCATCTGGAGTACTGTGTCCAGTTCTGGAGAGTCCATCTCCGCAAGGACATAGACAGGATAGAGGCAGTCCAGAGGAGGGCAACTAAAATGGTGCAGGGTCTGCAAGAGAAGCCGTATGAGGAGAGATCAAAGGAGCTTAATATGTATACCCTTGAGGAAAGAAGGGAGAGGGGGGACATGATAGAAACTTTTAAGTACCTCAGTGGAATCAACAAAGTCCAAGAGGGTAGCATCTTTCAGAAAAAGAGACTTGCTAGAACAAGGGGACACAATTTAAAGATAGAAGGAGGGTGGTTCAGGGGCAATGTAAGGAAGTATTATTTCACAGAGAGGGTAGTGGATGCATGGAACAGCCTTCCTGAGGAGGTGGTGGGGTCTAAAACTGTGGGAGAATTCAAGAATGCATGGGACAGACATAAGGCAATTCTTGTGGGGGGGGTAGGAAGAAATAGGCTGTTGGTTAACTAGGATCTGTGGCCTATCCTGTAGGTAGGGAAATGGGCAGACTAGATGGGCCTAGCGGTCCTTATCTGCTATCAAAGTCTATGTTTCTATGTTTCTTTTTTTTTTTAAATTCAAGTTTATTAATTTCCAAACATAAAAAAACAAAACCCACAATAACATTGGAAACAGCCAGTCAATAGTAACCATCTGGTATAAAGCAAAACACATAACAGAGAAAGAAAACCCCACAACCACCCTGCCCCTCCTCCCCACAACCACCCCACCTCCAACCCCACCCCCGCCCCCATCTTCCCACCCTCACCTCCCATCCCTCCCACCCTAGTGTGCCCGCTAGAATATACACGAGAAACAAAACCGATTAGGCACTTCGATCTCAAGGAGAGCTCTACTTAAACAACCAAGGTGAAAGATCACAGAGGACGCTATCGTGGGCATCAGAGAGGGAGCCGAGAAATCAGCAATGCAAATAAAGAGCATAGAGCTTACCCCGTCTCTTCTGGAATAAGTCCATACGATTCCGCACACTGGCAGTTAGTCTTTCAACATTGAGACATGCTGAAAGCTCTGTCAACCACTCCGGATAGGTTAAAGACAATTGGTCAGTCCAATGCCTAAGGACTAACCTCTTGACTGCACTAGCCACCAGGGCCATATGGTAGTGACGCTCCACACAATCAATAGCACTATAGTCTCCCAGAATGCATATTTCAGGAGTAAAAAAGGTAGTAAGGCCCAGTAGGGGATCTAAATTAGTTTGGATGGCTGACCAGAGTGGGGCTACCCTGTTGCATTGCCAGAAAATATGTAGAAGATTCCCTCTCCTGCAAACACCTAGTGCACTGAGAGAGAGCCAATCTTTGAGTCGATAGAGTTTTAGTGTGTAATACATATTGTTGATGATATAATATTGGGTAAGCTTGAGCCTGTCTAGGGTATACCACCTATGCAGGTCTCTCCAAACGGGCCCAATTCAAAGTAACATTCAGAACTAAAGAGGGCCAGATATTGATCCAGCGGTGGGTTCTGGGAACCTGCAATCCAATAAAAAGAATATATGGTCAAACGGAGTGAGGCTTAGTGGCAAGAGCAAAATGTGAGACAGGAACGGTTGTATTAGGGATTCTCGATGGTAGTGCCAAAGTTCTCACAATGAGATGCCTTAGCTGATACACTTTAAAAACACTACTGATGGGGATTCCAAATTTGGTAAGAATGCCAGACGTCGGAAGAGAGAACCTTGATCATAAAACTGATCCAAGTTGGTATTTTTAATATGGGGAGCAATTTGGGGTAATTATCAACTATCAAGCTTAATGTTAGGATTTGAGACAATAGGCTGACCTAAATCTAATTTAGGGGAATTTTTAAAACAGTAGGCATTGGGGAAAGGGATCTTAAAGACGAGAGATTGTTTGATTCGGTTATCCACTGCGAGAGATGGGAAGCGGGGGTGCACAAGATGGCGTAGGGGTCTAATTTAGACTCTGCGAGAATTGATCTCTCAATTTGAAGCCAAATCGGGGAAGGGGGATCGTCTTGAGATGGAATCCATCTACCCACTCTGGATAAATGAGTGGCCCAATAGTACAATAAGAGATTAGGGAGCCTAAGGCCACCTTTATCTCTGGGGAGAGATAACTTGAGGAAGGAGTGCCTAGCCACTCTCCCACGCCAGATAAATTCCGAAAAGGCCATGTGAAATTGCTGCAGGTAAGAGTGGTAACCAGAGGCCCAGCAGATTAAGAGGATAGAAAATACGAGGGAGTACGTTCATCTTGATAATATTAATCCTCCCCCAGAGAGAGATAGGACGATTGGACCATCTCAACAAATCTTGTTTAATTTGGATTTTAACAGCGTCCAGATTGAGCTCTTTAAGCTGAGCCGGATCTGTAGAGAAATGGATACCCAGTTATTTAATCGATCTTGAGGACCAATGCATTCCTAACTTAGCGAAGTCAGACTTATATGTATAGGCACTTAAAGGGAAAATAACAGACTTAGTTACATTTAGTTTATATTGAGAAAATTTACCGAACTGGTTAATAAGAGTTATTGCGTGTTCTAGAGATTCAGCAGGGTTGGTAATATGCAGGAGTACATCGTCCACGTATGCCGAGAGAGTCAAGTTTTGCTGACCCACATGGCACCCCTGTATATGCGGTGAGGATTTAAGCTTGATGAGAAGCGGTTCAAGATATAGATTAAAAAGAAAAGGTGATGGGGGCAACCCTGTCTAGTTCCAGTAAATAATTGAAACTTCGGGGAAAAGACCCCGTTGCAATATATCTTAGCTGAAGGAGAGTTGTAGAGTGCCTGTATCCATTTGAGAAAGGAGACTGGGAATCCCATCTTTTCTAAAGTGGCCCAGAGAAAGGACCAACTTACATGGTCAAAAGCCTTCTCAGCATCTAATGAGACTAAGGCCATAGGAACATGAGATGTTTGGGCTAGATGAGAGATGTGGGAAAGGGTTCTAAGGTGGTCCGAAGGGGAACGAGAATGGACAAATCCTACTTGTTCAGGACTGAGAAGGCAGGACCATACTTTCTTAATCCGTTCAGCCAGGACCTTGGCCAGAATTTTCATATCCGTATTTTGAAGGGATATAGGTCGATAGCTCGCCGGATCCGTAGGAGTCTTGTCCGGTTTGAGAATTAGGATTATTGTAGCCTCAAGCAATGCCGGATCCACCATATTAGCAGAGAAGAGATACTGATAGAGCTTGAGAAGTATAGGAGCAAGTTCCTTAGAAAAACATCGATAAAAATTGGCGGGGAAACCGTCCGGACCGGGAGCCTTGTCCGGAGCCATGGAACCAATTGCAGCCTTAATTTCAGAAAGCAAGATGGGGGCACTTAGAATATATATATGTGAGGGCGGTAACCTCGGGATATTTATTTCATTAAGATATGCCAATATATCAGTTAAGGGAACCGGGGGGGACGGGGCACTATAGAGATTCCTGTAATACCTTTCGAAAACCCCAGCTACATTCCTAGGGGAAGATTCCATAGAGCCTGAGGAAGATTGTATGACAGGGATCAATCTAGAGCTTTCCAATGCTTTTAGTCTCAGGGCCAGGAGTTTACCAGCTTTCTCACCCTGCTCAATGTATTTGGCCTGAGTCTTGGTAAGACAGTATTCTACTTTATCCCTCAAAAGATCAGTATAGTCATTTGTAGCGGCCGTTAGAGCTTCTAAGGATGAAAGGGAGAGGAAGGTGGCGAGCACTCAACTCCTAATTCTGGCCATAAGGAGGGACGCTCTGGCCAGTCGTGGTTTTTCCGAGCTGAGGCGATCTTAATCAGCTCACCCCTGATATAACATTTCAAGGAGCCCAAATACAGTCAAATCTGGGGTAGACCCAGATTTTCTTCCAGGAAAGTCAAAATAAGGGATTTAATCTGGGACACAGTTTGGGTATCTTTCAGAAGTTGAGTATTCAGCTTCACGCAGTGTCTCTTGTAATTTAGAACCAGGGAATATATTTACCCACACAATAGCATGGTCTGAGAGAATGATTGGTTCAATACCAGACTGAAGAAGATCCGGGAAGAGAGATTTGCTAATCAAAAAGTAGTCTATTCTAGACCAGGATCCGTGGGGCTGAGAAAAGAACGAGAAAGAGCGGAGGGATGGATTGGAAAGGCGCCAAGGGTCACAAAGCCCAAGCATATGAGTAAAATCTAGTAGCGCCCTTTGAGCCGGAGTAGGTGGGGAGTTGAGTTTGGGTTCCTTGTCTAACACATTGGAGGGTGAAAGATTCCAATCACCCCCCAGCACAATTTGAGAAGGAAGCAGAGCACTAAGCTTATCTGCTAAGGACATAAGGAAGTTGGGATTGCCCCCTATTGGGCCATACACAGATCCTAACACCATAGCCTCACCATTAAGAGAGCCCTGGACAAGCACGTACCTCCCTTCAGGATCTACTATGGTGCTATTAACCAGAAAATTTACATATCTTTTAATAAGTAGTGCCACACCCCCTTTATTGCTGGTGCCACTAGCCACTAAAACCTGCGAAAACCCTGATCTAGACAACCATTTGGATTCTGTGTGGTTTATATGAGTCTCTTACAAAAATAGAATATCCACCCGAATTAACTCACAGTGTTTAAAAACCTGATATCTCTTGGCCTTCCCTCTGAGCCCTAGTACATTCCACGATGCAAATTTGATTGTACCTAGAGCCATTTTAAATATACAATAAGTATTAGAGCCCCCAAATATAATGCTATATAGCAGGCACACTTATCCCCCCAGTTCCAGCTCTCCATAACATATTAGAAAGTATTTGTCGAAATAAGGATATCCAATCCAAATGAATAGTGCTTAGCCCGTTTAGAAGCACATATAATCTCCAACAAGTTGGAACCACCCACTCTCCCCCAATGCCCCCCAAGAAGACACCACCAACTATATACATCTCGCTCCAGACGAGACAAGTTCAGAAACAAAACATAAATCGTGACCTTCTGGTAGCTATACTCTAATGCGAATCCATAGCCCATCAGGTAATCGGGACACAAAAGTTTGGGAATTGTCCAAACCCGATGACCCACCATAAGGAAACCACTCCACTCCACCCAAGTCCTCTAGCTAAAACTTAGGTCCAGGGATATGGATTGCAACCCCCCCCATCCATCAGCTCGCAATGCAGCTGTGAGCGATCCCGCTAGGCCCAGGAGTACCCCCCACCAAACAGTAGTACAGTATTAATCGATTTGCATCTACAAATCTACCAAACAGGAGGTTGAGCTGGCTCACCACCGGTGAGCTGGAAAGGGAGAGGAGGAAAAAAGAGGGGCTGAAAAACTAAGAGGCCCGCAACAGGAGAGCCACCTCATAATTACACCCTCGCGATAAGCGTGGGCAGTTTCAAGGGGAACTAATTACCGCGTAGGACCAAACCGGTCCCATCCCAAATCAGTATGATAGGAAACAGGAGCCCACTCAGGAATGTTCTGGGTAACTCGCTTTGCGAAGGGAGAGAAAGCCCATGGGACCCAAAAAGGCCCAACTCATCCTCCATACATCCGTCGGAGCCCCCGGTCGACCCGGCGATCCCCAGAGCAGACAGATTGGTGAGTCAAAACCAGGCAGCAGGCAGTATAAATGCCAAGGGAAAAACCAGAGAAGAGAAGGGGAAAGGGGAAAGGCCAAATCAATGTTAATGCTTGAAGTCCAGAAATAGAAATTGATAAGTCCGTTAGGATTCCAGATTAGAGGTAGTCGCTCAGCCATTAGCTAGGAACAGGTTAGGCATCTTCGCAGACAGTTCTTTTGAGGCTGAGTCCGGGGAGTCATAGCTGAGAGAATTCCCATTGATCGTGACCTTGAGAGTAGCTGGATAGAGCATATGAAATGGAATACTAGCAGCCACCAACTTCTGAACCACATTGTGAAAAGCAGCTCTTCTAAGCCTGACTTCTCTAGGTAGGCCTTGGGCAATGCGTAGTTTGGATTTATCCCAGGTAATAGCTTGTAGCTCACGAGCCTTATCAAATACGAGTTGTCATTCCACATAGCTCAGAAATTTAACAATGATGGGACGTGGAGGAGAGCGGGGTGGAGCCTGGGCCTAGAGCTCGATGTGCCCGCTCCAGGTGATATTGCGGGCTAAGGGTGAGGGCCCACAACTTTAAGCAGAAACTTCTGGAGGAAAGTGATCATATCAGCCCCTCTTCGAGCTCCGGAAGACCCAGAATCACAAGGTTATTTCTCCACTCACGCCCTCAAGGTCTACCGCTTTGCCTGTAGCTTTTTAACTTGCTGGGCTAACGAGGCCATTTCCGCCTCTGCAGTAAGCTTCCACTTCTCCACCGAATGTATCCTGGCTTCCGAGTCAGATACCCTCATGGTGAGGGCAGAGAGATCCCCCGGATAGACCTCAAGTCCGCAGTGATAGACTGTAGCACCTCCTTTAATGGCGCAATCTCTTCCAAAAATCTCTCCTCTGATAGAAGATTAGTTGTTTGGGCTTTATCTCCTGTCTTATCCGGCGCGGGCCCAGGCTGGTTACGAGGCTTTTTAGGAGTTTTTTCAGGCGTGGCCGGTGGCGTATGTTTAATTGCGGCCTGTTTCCTATCCACCTCCATCCTGCTACAAATTTTAGCTTGTGCCACCAGCGACTCACACAAGTCGATGAATGAGGTGTAAACACATCTGTGTTGTTGCTCTTAGACCACGATTTAGTTAGAGGGATGTCAAAAAAGAGTTAATTTGTTTGCGGGGAGGGAGAGCTCCAGGCCCCAAGTTCCACTCAACAAGCAGGCATTACGTGACCCACGTTTCTATGTTTCTATGTTTCTATGTTATGTGTACCACATTGAGAGGCAAATCCATTGGCCTCAAAGGAGAATCATAACTGAGGCGTACTACTGGCTTGACAGCTCAGCCAGTCTTACAGAGGGGGACAACTACAGTCTCTGTACACTCAGCATTGGTCTGGGGACTCTCGTCACTTGTGAGGGGTGCCTCTGCCTGGGTGGGAATGTTCAAACTTAGGGCACTGTCGGCTCCTTGCTCTGCAGGCTCTGTTTCTACAACACTTGACTCATTTTGTGAAGGCTCAGGCACAATCAAGCTTTGAGGCACTGAAGGGGGGTGGTCAGCACTCTCATAGTGTTCTTCAAGTTCTGGTATGTCACCAGAAAGACTCAAACCCTCAGCCCCTTCTTCAGGCAAATTGTACAGTTCCACAATACTCAGAGACTCAACATCTTCAGACGTGATACTTTGCACTTCACTTTCTGGAAGCATTGGCTTCAAGGACAAAACTGGGGGGTAAAGCAGTCCAGAAGTCCCAGCTTCATCCCCACAGTTTATCAGGGGGTTACCTCGAAACAGCTGACTCAGTTCATAAAGGGGGTAATAGGCATGGTCATATTCACTTTTGTCAGAAGTGGACTGACAGTCAGTATCATTCTAGGCCTGTTGCGGAGGAAACCTTAAATCTGTGACCACTGGGGTAGGTTGACTCTGTCTCTTTCTTACAGCAGCATGAGTCACCTGCCCACAGGAATCAATCTTTGATTGTTCAGCCTCAATTATGACTTGGCCAATAGGTAGCAAGTGGTTACGGTGCATGGTCTTGACAGCTTTGGAGTTGTTCTCTGGGTGCACCTTGTACACAGGTAAATTATCCAACTTTCCAATTACTACATGGGGAAGATGGTGCCACTGATCAGCAATTTTGTGTTTTACCAAGCAGTCCCAAATTGCATAACACATGGTCTCCAGGTCGAAGCCCTTGAGCCTTTACTTTTTTTATCATGCCTCTCTTTGTTGGCTAGATTTCTCTTGGCAGCCATTGTCTGGGCCAGTTGATGGGCAGTTCAATTGAGCTTTCAGTTTTTGTACATATTGCAAGTATTTTTCGGCTTGGACCCCATCTGGAGAGACCCCAAAACAGACATCAACAGGCAGCCGGTTCTCTCTCCCGAACATGAGGTGGAAGGGAGAGAACCCGGCAGCATCATTTTTCATGCAATTGTATGCATGTACCAAGGTGCTAATCTGCTGGCACCATTTATGCTTGTCTTTTGGGTGGAGGGTGCCTAGCATGTCTAGCAGGGCGTGGTTAAAGCGTTCCTGGTTGAGGGTCCCCCTGCGGGTGATAAGGGGTGGTTCTTGACTTTCTCACCCTTGATAGAGAGAGAGCATTTCTTTGATTAACCGACTCTCAAAGTCTCTGCCTTGATCAGAATGAATCCACTGGGGGGGGGGCACCATAGTGAACGAAGAAATTTTCCACTAGCACCTTGGCCACGGTAGATGCCTTTTGATCTTTGGTGGGGAAAGCTTGTGCATACCTTGTGTAATGATCCGTAACCTCTAACACATTGCCAATGTTCTGCCAATCAGGTTCTAAACACAAGAAGTCTATGCAGACTAGTTTCATGGGGGGGGGGGTGCTGGTAGTAATATTAACAAGGGGGGCAGCCCTTGGAGGCAGGGCTTTTCTTTGGAGGCAGAGACTACAAGTCTTTACATGGTGCTCAACATCGGCCCCCATTTTGGGCCAGTAGAAGTGAGATTGTATCAAGTCAAGGGGTTCCGTCAATACTGAGATGCCCCACATGATTGTGGAGGGACCTCAGTACCAAATCTTTAAAGGCTGTGGGCAGGACCAATTGTTGCGTGTCTACTTTGCCGCTATGATCTACTGTCTCTCTATAGAACAACTGATTGAGCAACCTCAATCTGGGGCCTTCTTTAAACAATAAAGCAGTTTGCAAGTCAGCGGAACGTAACTTAGACACATCTTTCTCCGTACGCAGGGCATCAAGTGATGGCTGAATCATAGGATCTTGGGATTGAGCCCACTGAATGCTGTCATTGTCAAATTCTTTTGGAAGTGGGCCTTCATGATAGGGTGTCAACATTAATATGGTTCAGGCTCGGTCTGTATTCAACAGCATAATTATAGGTTGACAATGCAGAAATATCCAACTTGTGTAAGAACTATCTCAATTACCTGTACCCTGTAACTCAATTGTATTTTGTTTGATCACAGTGTGACGTAGCGCCTCTGATGAATGCCTATTTGAGAAAACCTGTACTATGTAACCTAAAATGTTCTGTATGTCCTCAATGTGATGAGGTACCTTTGGAAACGAGCCTCTGGCTCAAAGGTTGTAAACTGATTCTCACAAATAAACAAATAAATAAAGGGTATGCAGGTGTCAGAAGGGCCCAAGCAATCTACTAAACAGTCCACTGTGTCCGCAGACATCTGTTCATCTCTATCAAACTTTTAGCACACTGCTTGAATGTCAGGTTCCGACGGCCTGACCCAGTCACTCTTGGAAGTGGGCCTTCATGATAGGGTGTCAAAATCAATATGGTTCAGGCCCGGTCTGTATTCAACAGCATAATTATAGGTTGATACTGCAGAAAGCCACCGGTGCCCAGTGGCATCTAACTTAGCTGAAGTCTGTACATAGGTCAACGGGTTATTGTCATTCTTCACCAATATCTTTGCCCCACAGAGGTATTCATGAAACTGGTCAACAATGGCCCATTTTAGTGCAAGGCCAAAACACAGCCCTTTCACAGTTCTCCCATGCAAAACTACACAGAACTGCTGCTCAAAATCACTTGAGCTGTTACTTCTTCACTTCTCAACTCAAAACTGAAACTAGTTGTAGCAGCCTGGGAAATTCCCCAAGATCCAAAAGGTTTGGTAGGCTGACCCTCCTGTCAGTCACAACAAAGGCTCCCCTTTCAGGTGCAAAAAGGTGCAAAAAGCCCCAAACTACAATTTCTGCAGATTTTGACTCCAGACAGCTCCTGTAGTCCGGCTCCATTTTAGGTCCCACCAGTACTGACTGGTCCAATTCGCAGTCCAGGACCAAGATAGTGGAGATAAACAAAACAGTCCTTGCTGCAAAGAAGATAGGTTAGACAAACTACATTATCATTATCACTCTAAATGATTTTCAGCAAATAGTTACATCTTTCAACAGAGCGCCCTCTCTGATTACTTATGACTGCAATCCAGGCAGCTCTTAAAGAGACAGTACACAGATGCTATACAGGCATTCTGTGGCAATCACATTTAAACTGCTAAAACACAGGACACCAGCCTGGCAGTGAGCATTAAGACAAGCTCAAGGAAGACATTTCAGGAACCTCCATTTGTAGGGGGGTTACACAGGCATCAAAGTCCCAGTTCCATATGGCTGTGATCTCTAATGATGCAGCCTCAAGAGCCATGGCATCTGCCGTCTCTCTCAGGCATTTTTCCTGGCTAAGATGCACCAACTTATCCCAGGATATGCAGAATAATGCCTTGGAATTTCCCCTTACACAGAATTCTTTGTTTGGGGAACAGACTGAAGCATATATGAGAAATATGAATGAATACAGGGTGGCTTACAGGAGTGCCTCAGCCAAGGAGAAGGCTGCCACTCCCCAGGAAAATCAGGTCGGGGCAGGGCAGACCTTACCCCAGATCTTTCTACCAGGCCCAAGCTTTTCCCTCTTATCAGCAACCCAGGTGCTTCTTTAGTGGGAAAGGAAGAAGGGGTGCCGGCAGGGCTACTTCCACCTCCCAGTCTGCTACCCCAACTAAACAGACACCCTGAGGACTCTGTTCAAGCCGCCTTCCCTCCTCCTGTAGGGGGCAGGCTGACCTACTACCTCCAGGTGTGGCAATCCATTACTTTAGACAAGTGGGTCCTGGAGATAGTAGGTCTTGCTCTCTGCTTCAAGCTGTTTCCAAAACTGACTCCAAGGGCATTCTCACCTGCCAGCCCTGCAGAAACAACCTTGCTGGAAGCAGAGGTTTCCAATCTTCTGCTTTCAAGGACAGTGGAGCCTGTGCCCCTTCAGCACAGTGGAAAAGTACTATACTCCAAGTACTTCCTAGCAGTAAAGAAAACCGGGGAGTGGCAGCCCATTCTGGATCTCAGATTCCTCAACAGGCATCTTACAAAGCCAAAGTTCAAAATGACAACCCTGGCTACCATTTTACCTAATCTTAGGCAAGGGGACTGGCTAACGTCCCTAGATTTAAAGGATGCCTACTTCCACATCCCCATCAGGCAGTCCCACAGAAAATATCTCAGATTTTGACTACCTTCAGGCCACTACTAGTTCAGTGCAATGCCTTCAGTCTAATCTCTGCCACAAGGGCATTTACAAAGTGTCTGGCAGTGGTAGTGATGTACCTCAGAAGGCAAGGGGTTTCAGTTTACCCCTACCTGGACGACTGGCTGCTGGTGGGTCAGTCCTCCCAACAGGTAAAAAAGGCACTAAACCTCACTCAGGACACTCTTCAGTCCCTCAGTTTCCTAGTGAATCTAAAGAAGTCAGTCTTGACCCCAGTACAGGTGTTAGACCTTATAGGGGCAGAACTGAACACCATTCAGGCAAGGACCTTTCTGCCCCATACAAGGGCACAGGTCCTCATCAATCTAGCACAATCCTTCCACCTTCGGGTCCCTCGACCAGCAAGGTATTTCCTACAGCTCCTAGTCACATGACCTCCACCACAGGTGTGGTCCTGGTGGCCAGGTTCCAGATGAGGGATATTCAGTTCCACCTGAGATCCTTCTGGTCCCAGAAGAAGGATCCTCTCTCCAAGCTGATTCCAGTTTCTGTAACACTTCTCTTAGCTCTTCAGTTGTGGCAGGACATGGACAATCTCAGAGTAGGGGTTCCCTTTCTCCCAGAGGTACCCTCTCTGGTGTTGACAACAGATGCTTCTCTACTGGGCTGGGGTGCCCACCTAGGAGACCACACAGCCCATGGCAATTGGCTTTCTCAGGAGTCTCTCTTGCACATCAACCTTCTGGAACTCCGGGCAGTGTTCCTGGCTATCCAGGAGTTTGCCATTCTTTTACAGGGCAAGGTGGTGCAGGTCAGGACAGACAATACCATCACCACGTACTACATCAACAAGCAGGCGGGGGAATCAAGGTCCTCACTGCTCTGCACAGAGTCCATGAAGATTTGGACTCTGGCCTATTCTCTGAACATATCCTTGTCAGCTGTACACCCGTCAGGGAAGGACAATGTATTGGCAGATGCTCTCAGCAGGATCAGCCAGGGCCACCACAAATGGAGCCTGAACAGGCAGGTCCTTCTATCAGTATTCAGGAGATGGGGGAAGTGCCAGAGATAGATCTCTTTGCAGCCCCAGACAATCATCAGTTGCCACTGTATTGCTGCAGGCCTCCACTTCAAGGCTCAGTTCCACTGGAGGCTCTCCTTCTGGACTGGTCAAACAGGTTCTTTTATGCCTTTCCCTCTAATATTCAGAGTCCTCATCAAGCTGAGGTCTCAGTCTGCTACTATGATTCTCATAGCCCCAGACTGGGCCAGACAACCGTGGTACCCAATGCTACTGTGCCTGTTGGTGACCAGTACCATTTGTCTGCCCAGGAGGTACAACCTGCTGACATCCTCTCAGGGGAGAATCCTCTACCTCAATCTCCAGTCCCTTTGCCTAAGGGCTTGGCATTTGAAGACTTGGAGTAAGCAGATTTGCATCTTTCCGAATCTGTCCTTGACATTTTAAGAGTGTCCAGGAAACCTGCAGCTAGGAAAACCTATTCCTCTAAATGGAAAAGGTTTTCCTTCAGGTGGTCTCAGAAAGGCCTGGATCCTCAACAGGCTGACCTTCCAACACTTCTGGAATTACCTGGTGCATTTTCAGTCACTGCATCTGCAACCATCTACCCTAAAGGTGCACCTGGCAGCTGTCTCTGCATATCTCTCAGCAGGGAGGGGCCCCTCCCTAGCTGCACATCCAATTTTCAAAAGGTTTTTCAAAGGTTTGCTACACCTTCATCCTCCACACAGGGAGCCTACCCCTGCATGGGATCTGAATATCTGCATAGGTCAGCTTATGCAACCTCCTTTCGAACCCATGTTTTCTTCAGAGCTCAAGTACCTTACTTGGAAGACTGTGTTCCTGGTAGCTATCACTTCTGCCAGGAGGATCAGTGACCTCCAGGCCCTGTCAGTGGAGCCCAACTATATTGCACCCCACAGAGATAAAATTGTCCTTCGGACTAATAGGAAATTCCTCTCTAAGGTGGTTTCTGATTTCCACCTTAATCAGTCCATCACTCTGCCTGTATTCTTCTTTGAGCATTCTAGCTCAGGTGAATGCAGGCTCCACAGTCTGGATGTAAAAAGAGCCATTAGCCACTACATGTTTTTCAAGTGCCCTGGGAGATTTAAGCAAACAGTTCCAGTCTTCCAGCTAGGTAGAGGAGCCACGGCACAAAATGCTGTTATGTATGCACAGGAAACAGTCTCAGAGTAAGTGCAAAAAGCAGAATAACACAGTTCAACACCTGCGCGTGTCTTTTTGTAGGGTAACTGCCCCTCCTCTCAAGCTGACATGCTCTAATGACCACAGGAATCTTCCTGCTAACAATTATGTACCCCGGGAGATTTAAACAAACAGTTCAGGTCTTCCAGCTATGTAGAGGAGCCATGGCACAAAACGCTGTTATGTATGCACAGGAAACAGTCTCAGAGTAAGTGCAAAAAGCAGAATAACACCAGCCACTACATGGACAGGACAAAGGATCTAAGGAAGGATTATTCTCAGTTGTTCCTTACGTATAGTGAGGTAGGTAAGGGCTGGGCAGCTGCAAAAAGGACCATAGCCAGATGGATTGTGGTTTGTATTCAGTTTTGCTACAACAAGCTGGGAAAAGACCCACTAGCGGGCCTCAGGGCTCATTCCACTAGGGGGACTGCTGCCTCTGTGGCAGCTGCCAGAAAAGTCCCCTTGCTTGACATCTGCTAGGCTGCCATCTGGAAGACTGTCCATGCATTCACTAAACACTACTTCCTGGACACCCAAGCTAGGAGTAATGCCAGGTTTGGCACAGCAGTGCTGCAAAGTCTATTTCCCAAATAGATTCTGTGCCCACCAACAAGGGGCACTGCTTGGTAGTTTGCACTTGTTAGAATACAGCAAAATTTCATGTTGTTTGAAGAAAAAGTTACTTACCATAGTAATGTTTCTTCCAATGGAGTCTTGCTGTATTCTGACCTCCCACCCTGCCTCCCCTCCAGAACCAGGAGAAAGATGGCCCTCTGCATCACAGTTCTGATTTACCTATCAGTGGGTATCTGTTTTTTCTTGGGCATCCATGACTTGAGTCTTCTTTATGCCCCCTTTTGACTGTAGTGTTACCCCTGGGGGTGCTTGGGTCTGGTTAAGACTTTTTTTCCTTTATTAGCTTCGAAAGAATCTGATCAGTTACTGGAACATACTGAGGACAGTGGTTTGAAAACCAAGCTCAAGCTCAACATTCTATGCATTTGCATAGAGCTTCTCTCTCTTCTCTGGGGCAGCTGAACTGGTAGGTCATACTGCACTTGTCAGAATACAGCAAGACTCCATTAGAAGAAACAACATTACTATGGTAAGTAATTTTTTTCTTTTGTGCCATCCTAAGGGTGCCTTCTATCATTTCCTTGTCCATTTCTTCCCCTGAGATGGGGGTCTGTATATAACACCCGTTCGGATTGTGGTGCCATTCCTGTCTCCAGGGTGACCCACAGTGCCTCCTCGCCTCTCTGTTTACCCGTTAGTTCCATTGCTTTGATCCCTTCCCTTACATAGAGAGCTACTCCTCTTCCTCTTCTACCCTCCCTGTCCCTCCCGTAGACTGTGTAACCTGTTGACATCCCAGTCATGGTTCTCTGTGTACCATGTTTCTGTGACTGCCACGATATCCAGGTGTCCCTCTTCCATCAAGGCCACTAGTTCAGAGAGCTTGTTACCCAGACTACGGGCATTGGTACTCATTGTCCTCAATTTTTTGATGGTCTTACCCCTTTTAGCCCCATCCCTGTCTTAACTGCCTTTGCCTGTTTCTCCATTTACCCCTGCCCTTCTCCCTATCTACTACTCTAGCTTGGTGTTTAACTCACTAACTACCCTGTTTTTTTTGGGGGGGGCCTCGGATTTCCCTGCTCCTTTTCAGTGCCTCCCCCCTTGGCTAGTTTAAATGCTTGCCAATGAAGCGTTTAAACTTATCACCTAGGATCTTGGTTCCCCTCCTGGACAGATGCAGACCATTGCACCAGTAAGGGCTGCATCCCTCCAGATGGACCTCCAGTCCCCAATGAAGCCAAAACCCTGAGTTCTACACCAGTTTTTCAGTCACTGATTGAATCCCATGGTGTGGAGCACCCTAGCCTCACCCATGCCATAGACAGACAGCACCTCCGAGAAGGTTACCGTGCATGCTACTTGTCTAAGGCCCCTCCCCAACTCCATGAACTCCTCCTGCACTGCTCTGATCCCATTCTCAGCCAGGTCATTTGTCTCTAGGTGGACAATGATGTCCGGCTCCCTCCCCTGTGCAGCTGCTTCCGTGATCCTGAGGATTCACTCCCTGTCCCTCCAAGCCATGGCTCTGGGCAGGCACCTTACCTCCCTCTCCCCTCCCTCCCCAGCTCTACTCCCCCTACAATGGTCCCCACCAGGAGTTGTTCCTTCCCCTGTAGGGTCCCGTGCCACCCTCCTGTGGGTCTCCTTTGTGGAGGTTCCCAGCATCCTCCTTGGTCTCCACTGCTGGTGCCTCCATAGAGGAACCATGTTCTGCCAGAACGGTGTACAGATTATGGAGAGGTACAGCTGGAGGGATGCACCCTGTTGTTTTTTGCTTTCACGACCTCTGCTGGCAATCTGTTCCAGGCATCTACCACACTTTCAGTGAAGTAGTACTTTTTCACATTCTGCCTAAGGCCCTGTACACACTGGGCTTGTTAAAACATTTCAAAGCTGTTAAAACATTTTAACAAGCCTAAACATGGTTCGCGTCCACACTGGACATGGTTTGAACACATGTTTAAAAACTGTGTTTAAACTCTGCTAGGGACCTAATCTTAAAAATGGTTTTAAACACAGTTTCAAACCAAACATGCATTACCTTCTGGTGTGGATGGGAGATCAGTCCATATTGTTTCTGTTGGTGTCCCCAAGACAGTTCAGCCCTGCATTTGGGCTAAGTTGCAGTGCAGATCCCACCTTGCACTACAGACTCTGTTTGGCCAGATGGGGGTAAGGGGTTCATCAGCAGTCCCCGCAAATAGGTAGTGGCAGTGGGCAGACGGTGCACTCCAGCCCCGAGCATGGGTTGGGTGAGCAGGGCTGCAGCTTTCGAGGTACTCTGCAGGTGAACGTTCCCATCCAGAGCGCCGAAGGTTGTAATCTGGGGAGAAACCAACAGAAAATGGAAAAACTCCTGCTCCTACTACACTGGGTGAGCGAAATGAAGATTGTGAATTTTCATCTTTTATTGCAGAAAAAACAAACTGTGATGATATTTTGTAAAACTTCATTGGCAGCAAGCATTACTTAATGTGTTGTCAGCTGCAGTCACACTTATGCTATAGATCCGTGCTACAGAGCGAGCTGGTGTGGATGTGGTGTTACTGTGTGCAAACACTGTACAGTACAGTGTGGACGGACTTCTGTGGTGTTTAAAAACGTTTTTAATAACATTTTTAAAGATGGACCTGTAGTGTGACTGGAATACAGATACTGGAATGGAGATGCCTTCTGGTTGTTACATTTTCAGTAGGGAAGGCGACTCAGACTGAATTAAACAACCAGGTGATTGTTTGTGTACAACAGATGACATTTGCTTGAAGTTTTAAAATAGGTTTTTGCAAAATTTCCCATCGTGGAATAGTAGATACAGTCAGTGGACATTTAAATCTCTCCCTGGAACTGAAGTAAAGTTCAAGACTGAGGTGCTGTTTATAATAGCTCAGCTGTATTTGTAAGTGAATGCCAGTCGGATGCTGACATTGCTACAGAAGAAAAGTAGTTTCTAAGCCACAGACCTGCAGCAGCAGTTCTGGTAAAAGAAAGCACCAAAACCATAAAAAAGGCAATCAAACAGTGAATATCCCAACAGTGACTAATGCTATACTTTTAAAATTGAATTTTTATGTGGCAAGGCAAAGTTTATGTTATGTGCTTTCTCTTCCTGTTTCCTGTCATTTCTGTTGAAGCCTTTTCCAGATCTGCTGAACACAATACACTCTAGTGGGCAGACTGGATGGGCCTTGCGGTCCTTATCTGCCATCAACTTCTATGTTTCTATGTTTCTATGTAGTGCAGCTCAGTCACAATCATTAAAAGAAATTGCTAAAGCTTAATTTTTTGTGTGGAGCATTTGAGTTAAAGAGCCCCAGACATTACGTGGGAACTTTAGTAAAACATATTTTTTAGACACATAGAATCGTAGTAATCTAGCAGCAGAAATGGATCACTCTGGCCCATCTAGTCTGCCTTACCCCCCCTTGTCACCTTTGTCAAGTGATGATATTCCCCTTTGCCCACTGCTCAATCCTTTGTCTGTCCCATGCCCTCTTGAATCCCTCCACCATTTCAGCCTCCACCACCTTATCAGGTAGTTTGTTCCAGGGCTCTACCACCCACTCTGTGAAGTAACACCCCCTAACATGGCCCTTGTATCTTTCTTCCCCCAGTCTTAGATTACGACCTCTAGTTTTGGCCCCTACCTCCCTCTTAAATAAGCTCCCTTCCTTTATCTTATTTATCCCCTTCATGTATTTAAAAGTTTCTATCATGTTCCCCCCCTCCCTTCTTGTCTCCGGTGGGTACATTTTGGTTTAAAAATCACATTATAGTCTCTATAGTTAGTTTCCCAATTTTTTTTTTTATCTGCACTTTTTCCATGTCCCCCACCACTCTAACCCAGATAGGGTGCTGAGGCAACACCCTTTCTCTAGTTCAGAGTCTGGATAAACACATAGCTGTTTACAGA